>CM042967.1:29828444-31028444 GCA_023678885.1 Pogostemon cablin
CGCCATATCTAGGGTTTATTCATTTCCTAATTTATCTTGTATTTTCCGAACATCCGGGTAAGATCTATCCAACCCCCATGTGTGTTTCCTACAATACCATGGGCTAGAGCCTTTTTGGTAGATCTAGGAGTTTTGATGGTTTTATGAATTAATTGATCTTCTATGTGTATACTCCGTACAACACTACTTGTAGTATATTTTATATAAGATGGTGCCTTTTTAATCCATACTCATAGTCGTTTTGTGCATTAATAATCATTGTTTAAAGTCTGAATACATAACATGGTTATTGGTTGAGTGCGTTCACTGTTGAGCAGAGTTTTATGTTATAATTCTAAGTGAAGGGATTCCGAAGTCTTATTAGAACTATCTTATATGAATACTTGTTAATTGAATTAAATTCGGGTTAATAAGTAGGATAAAGAGGATAATTTTATAGTACCTATAAAGGGAGATCATATCGGGTTAGAGTACCAATTCCTCGAGGAAAAATTGATACTGATAGTACCTAAAAAGGGGGGTAAAATTATATCTCTTGCTCTGAGGTTATTCATACGTGTTACGCGCATGTTTACTTGTGTCTATAGAGTAGATATGTATAGTTTAGTGATGCGTCCATATTCTACAAGACAGAGTTGGACATTGACACATGGAAGGGAAATTAATGAGTAAAACTGGATTATCCTAGAGCTACATATTCTCCTACTTGTTCCACTTTCGTATTCTTCGAGTGATATTTTATATTATTTGTTATTTTAATTCAATTGTTTAGTAGTTTAATAATAAAATTCTCAATCTTTATTATCACTTGTCTTAATTAATTTAGTTAATAATTAAATTGATAATATGTCGTCCTTTGGGTTCGATATTCACTTGGTCGCTTTCTTAGCTGCAACTGATATCCTTAATACTTGGAGATTAATTTTGCATGTAAAGAAAACGCGCATCAAGTTCTTGGCGCCTGATGAGTGATATTTTCACCTAGATTTTAGTGTCTTTTTATATGTGTTTTCGTATTTTTTTATCCGTATTTTATGTGTTATTTGGTTGTGTTTTGTGTTTTCATGGAAATGTGTGTGAATGAGCTTAAACCTACTATTTTCACTTTTTATTTGATGCTAAATAGGATAAGGAAGATGTAGGAAAAAGCGGAACTCAATTTGGAGTTGAAACGAGGGAGAACGAGCCAAAACAGTGAAGGAATCAGGGCAGCAGCAACACGACTGGCCGTGTCGGTGGCACGAGCCGTGTCGCAGTACACGACTCGTGTAGCTAACACGGGCCTGTCCACAATGGTCGTGCGGTAACATCTATTCATCCAACACGACCACCACTTGGCCGTGTTGCGGAGCTCGACTCGTGTTGCAGCACACGACCCGTGTAGCCAACACGGGCCTGTAAGCGATGGCCGTGCGGGAGCATCAGTTCACGCAACACGGGCACCTCATGGCCGTGTTGCGCCACACGACTCGTGTCGTGTCTTGGATCAGAAAAAAATCAGAATCCTTCTAGAAGGCCCAAAAGGGTATAAATACCCCTCCATTCATATTTTATAAAAAGATCCGATTTCCACCCCTTCCACACACACCTCACACACCATTTCTTCCATTTTCCACCATCATCTTCATCCATTCTTCATCCACCCATCTACACTTGATCCCCTCCATCAAATTCATCATCCAAGTGATCAAGGAAGCAAGGGAGAGTGAGATCACAAGAAGAAGAAGGAGATCTCCATTGAAGCACTTCAAAGGGGGAATCTAATTCTAATTTTTGTGCATTTCTTTATAGATTGATCATGTTTTGTAAGGATCTTAATGTCTATGTTAATTTTCTTATGGATATGAGAGGCTAATCTCCTTTGTGAGATTAGCTCCATGATTGGTGTTGGATAATTTAGTTTTTATGCAAATTGATTTTAATCTTGAATGGGCTTTGTGTTATTTCTATCATTGATTGTTGATTGCTTGATGTATATGATGATTTGTGTGATTAATTGTCATGGGCATGTGATTAGATTGAGAAATCAATTATGTGTTTAGGATAGTTCATTGAATCATTTCATCATACACTTCATGTGCATTAATTTAGAATGAGATAGAGATATCCTTCTAGATTTAGAACCCTTTGATAGAACGTTTGATTAGCTTAATCGAGAGGTTGGTTGATTAAATGAGGAGACCCAAACAATTAGTGAATTCATAGTACCTTAAAAGGGAATATTGCTTATGATTTAGTACCTAATTAGGGAACTCATAGAGTAATTAGTACCTAGTGGGAGGTGTTTGCTATTGTCTCGATCCTATGTGCGTTTGGGAGCCTTGTTGAGGGCCTACATCCTATCCATCTCGAGAGAGAGTTTAGGTGGAATTAGTGATCGCTTCTATACCTTGTCCATGAGAGATTAGAATTAATTGCATAATTACTTAATTATCTATGCCATGATTGTTGTTAATCTCATCCTTGCATCATTTGGAACCCTTTTATCTTTGCATTCATTTTATCTTTATTTCTTGCTTTAGCATAATTGCATTCATTTGCTCCTATCCTCTCTTCCGTCGTCCTTATAAAATCACGATAAACTTGAGATCGCTTAAACTCTAGTACCTTCCTCCCTGTGGTTCGATAATTTCTTTAATTGGTCATACCACTATATTATGGCTAATCAAATGGCGCCGTTGCCGGGGAGGTAACGGTCGCTAGTAGTTTGACGAAGGATTGTTTAGAGTGGTCTTAATAAGGATATATTTTTTTTATTTTTGCATCTTATATTTGCTTTGGAAAATTTTGTTCTAATTTTTCTTTCTTTTATAGGTGCATACCTTGAGAAGGAAGAAGAAGGAGAGCAACCCCAAAAATATGAGCTACATGGATACTCTTCGAGATATGGTGAATAGAAGTGTTCATTCCGTTATGAACACACAAGGAAATTTTCAAAGATTTCAAATGCCAAATGGTGAACCTAATTTGCAACCGGATTATGGAGTACAAGATATGCAATTCCTACAACAAGGTTATGGAGATTTTGGAGTTCCTCATCAAATTAGTCATCAAGTATACCCTCAAGGTGTGGAAGATGTTTTTCAAGGAAATTTTTCGAGTCATCAAGAAGGAAATCAACCACATCTGTGGGGAAATTTTCAAGACTCTAACACCTCTTATTCCACCCAAAGTGACCACATAGCAATGTTTGGAGAAAAGATGTTTGAAATTGTTATGGATCGCATAGAGAAGGAGAGTAAGTTTAATGAAATGTGGATGGATCGAATCGGAAATTGGTGTGACATGGTGACAAGTGCAATAGTAGCATTCGGTGCTAGATTGAATTCCATTGAGCACCAAGTTAGTCAAGTTGTATCCACCGTTGAGAACAACAAGCCTTCTTCCTCTATTAAAGATCGAAAAGAGGATAGTTTGGGGGTTGATGAGGTTATGAAGGAAAAGAGAGAAAGGGTGCCTAAGTGGGTGAAAGCTACAAAGTTGAAAGAAGAGTTGACGAAGGAATTCGATAAATTTGTCGAGTCTCTTGAAGAGATGGTTGAGAAAGTAAAACATCAAAATCGAGAAGAGATTCATGCCATTATGGAAGAAAGGAAACCTCCGGAAACTAAGATCATGGATTCTACTCCCCACAAGCCAAAACCTTCTCATTCTATTGAAATTTCAAATTCTCTTAAGAACTTCCATGATTTCATTGATAAAAATTTATTTGGTGATTGTAGGAAAAAGGTTGCAAGAGGGCACCAACACTTGTCAATGCCCGAATTCTTACCGGGGGATGTAGTTGAAGTTCAAAATGCATATAAAGCCCCATGGAAAAAGTGGAACAAGTGGAAAGGGCCATTTCTTGTGAAGAACGCCTTCGGAGAACAATTGCTTGAGCTATTTAACAAGAAGGGAACCGTTCTAGTGGTTGAACGGGAGAGCACAAGGCACTACTTCAAGAAGAAACCTATGATAGTGCCTAAGGACTATTTAGAACCAACCTTTGAGCTATTTTGAGATTGTGCAAATGATCTACATCCTATTCATTTCGAGAGGAAGTTTAGGTGGTATAAGTGTTGGCCCTTAGTCTTAACCCTTGATACATATGAGTTTAATGCATGAATCCATAAATTACCACTTCATTAGTGTTGTTAATCTCACTTCTACTTAATTTGGAAAACCACTCATTCATCATTTTTATCTTGTCATTGGATTATTGTTTGTCTACTTTCATTTAATTACTTGTTACCCAAACCATCGATCTATGATTCGTCTCTATAAAATCGTGATAAACGTGATATCGCTTAAGTGCTAGCATCGACCTCCCTGTGGTTCGATAAATTCTTGAATTGGTCAACCCGACTACAAGTTATGGCTAATCAAATGGCGCCGTTGCCGGGGATTTTCTTTTCAATCAAGGTTGGGATGATTGTGAGCTTACATTGTTATGGATGATTTGAATGTGTGCTTCATTGTTTTATGATGGTGATTTTTATTCTTGCATGTTATGTGTTTTTGGTTATTTCTTGTTTGTTGAGTCTTTATTTTATGTTTCGTGTGCATTTTTATTCTTGTTTAGGGAGTGTTTGGTGGATTGTTTTTGGGATGTCGTGAGTCATTTTTGAATATGAGTGATGATATGTTATGGTAATAAGTGATGACAAGTTATGATTAAGAATCTCTACACTTTCGAATTGTGACATGTTTTATTTAACTTGTTCAATTTTGAGATGAATGTGGTGCAATAAGTTTCTTAAGGTCCGAGCACAAGCTTGTGAGCATTTGAGCCTCAACCGTGCATACATGTTTTTTTTTCTTCATGAGTGGATTGATTGTGTTTGATAAGCTAGAACTTGCTCAAGGACTATAGGAACGAGCCCGATTTGTGGAGATTAGTGAAATGATCTTAGGCCATCCTTATCATCTATAGTCATTACCATATATTTCCCTACCTTGAACATCATCCCTAGTCAACCACTTTGAGCCTTAAAGCCTATTTATTGTGATATAAGCACATTACAAGCCATGATTACCCATTTAAGCCTTACATATATACCATTTGTGTGGGTGATTGAGGAGATGGTAACTAGAAAGGTTTGATAAGGAAGAAAAAAGAAAAAGGAAATGGTAAACAAGCAAGAAAAAGGATGAAAAAGAGCATAAAAAAGAATGAACATGCAACCTCAAAACAAGAAAAATGAGTAAAGCAACAACAAGATGCTCAAGGAAATAAAAATTCAAAGAAAGGAAGCATGCATCATAAGAAGCTCAATCCAAAGGAATGTTGATGAGTAGTGCTTGTGAGTACCAAAGTTGAGAAAGGAAGAAAGAAAAGTGGAGAAGTTGAGGAAGTTGATCATCTCTTCGATTACTTACACTTGTTAGTCACTATTATCCATACTCTTCCTACCCTACCAAAGAGCCTATCATTACATCCTTAATAAAAGACCTTTTTGATCACTAATGAAAACTTTGGTGGTTTGTGAATGTAGTCCACGAGCAAGCTTATAGCGAGTCGAGCCAATCGATTGATGAGTGTTGATTTACCTACTTTAAAGAGTGTTGAGTGAAATTTATAACCTATGTGAGGCTTGGACTAAAAGGGACTATATTACACTTTTATTCTCTTTAGATTGAACTTGTTAATTTTTCATGTTATGAGTTTAATGTTGTAGGATGCCTTAGCATAATTTGTAATTCTTGTTGCTAATGATGTGTTGTTACTTATGTTCGTTTAGTCTTTTCCTAGGTGAAAATCACTCTCCTTGGTTTATCATTTTCGTTGTGCGGGGACGCACAACACTTTAAGTTTGGGGGTGTGATGAGTGATATTTTCACCTAGATTTTAGTGTCTTTTTATATGTGTTTTCGTATTTTTTTATCCGTATTTTATGTGTTATTTGGTTGTGTTTTTTGTTTTCATGGAAATGTGTGTGAATGAGCTTAAACCTACTATTTTCACTTTTTATTTGATGCTAAATAGGATAAGGAAGATGTAGGAAAAAGCGGAACTCAATTTGGAGTTGAAACGAGAGAGAACGAGCCAAAACAGTGAAGGAATCAGGGCAGCAACAACACGACTGGCCGTGTCGGTGGCACGAGCCGTGTCGCAGTACACGACTCATGTAGCTAACACGGGCCTGTCCAGAATGGTCGTGCGGCAACATCTATTCATCCAACACGACCACCACTTGGCCGTGTTGCGGAGCTCGACTCGTGTTGCAGCACACGACCCGTGTAGCCAACACGGGCCTGTAAGCGATGGCCGTGCGGAAGCATCAGTTCACGCAACACGGGTACCTCATGGCCGTGTTGCGCCACAAGACTCGTGTCGTGTCTTGGATCAGAAAAAAATCAGAATCCTTCTAGAAGGCCCAAAAGGGTATAAATACCCCTCCATTCATATTTTATAAAAAGATCCGATTTCCACCCCTTCCACACACACCTCACACACCATTTCTTCCATTTTCCACCATCATCTTCATCCATTCTTCATCCACCCATCTACACTTGATCCCCTCCATCAAATTCACCATCCAAGTGATCAAGGAAGCAAGGGAGAGTGAGATCACAAGAAGAAGAAGGAGATCTCCATTGAAGCACTTCAAAGGGGGAATCTAATTCTAATTTTTGTGCATTTCTTTATAGATTGATCATGTTTTGTAAGGATCTTAATGTCTATGTTAATTTTCTTATGGATATGAGAGGTTAATCTCCTTTGTGAGATTAGCTTCATGATTGGTGTTGGATAATTTAGTTTTTATGCAAATTGATTTTAATCTTGAATGGGCTTTGTGTTATTTCTATCATTGATTGTTGATTGCTTGATGTATATGATGATTTGTGTGATTAATTGTCATGGGCATGTGATTAGATTGAGAAATCAATTATGTGTTTAGGATAGTTCATTGAATCATTTCATCATACACTTCATGTGCATTAATTTAGAATGAGATAGAGATATCCTTCTAGATTTAGAACCCTTTGATAGAACGTTTGATTAGCTTAATCGAGAGGTTGGTTGATTAAATGAGGAGACCCAAACAATTAGTGAATTCATATTACCTTAAAAGGGAATATTGCTTATGATTTAGTACCTAATTAGGGAACTCATAGAGTAATTAGTACCTAGTGGGAGGTGTTTGCTATTGTCTCGATCCTATGTGCGTTTGGGAGCCTTGTTGAGGGCCTACATCCTATTCATCTCGAGAGAGAGTTTAGGTGGAATTAGTGATCGCTTCTATACCTTGTACATGAGAGATTAGAATTAATTGCATAATTACTTAATTATCTATGCCATGATTGTTGTTAATCTCATCCTTGCATCATTTGGAACCCTTTTATCTTTGCATTCATTTTATCTTTATTTCTTGCTTTAGCATAATTGCATTCATTTGCTCCTATCCTCTCTTCCGTCGTCCTTATAAAATCACGATAAACTTGAGATCGCTTAAACTCTAGTACCTTCCTCCCTGTGGTTCGATAATTTCTTTAATTGGTCATACCACTATATTATGGCTAATCAGCGCCACTGTCGGGGACGGCTGTTATTATTGATTTTATTATTTCTAGTTTGATTAAGATTTTTTTTGCTCTCTTTTATTTATGATTATTTATTTCTATCTAACCTTGAATTTTTCTGAGGTACTTGTGCACTAGGAAAAGAAAAGGAAAGAGAGGAAGTAATATCACATTGAGCTAAACATGGCCGGAGCAAGGCAGGGTTTGGATAATGTTGCCATACGTGATATTTTCACGAACTATGGGAATGTCAACATGGGGTTGATAGGAGCAAGGGGGGAAGATGATGATTTTGAGATAAATCCCACTCTTATTAACATGGTAGAGAAGAATCCCTTTTCTGGAGGTTGTTTTGAAGATCCATATCAACACCTCCGAAGATTTCTTGGTTATGCAAACACTCAAAAGGGAAGTGGAGCGAATGATAATGCTAGGCGGATCGCCCTATTCAAGTTTTCATTAATTGATAAGGCGGAAGCTTGGTATGAAACTCTTGATGCCACGGATTGCACTACATGGGACCAACTGCAGCAGAAGTTCTTGGAGAGATACATGCCACCCTCAAGGATCTTAAGAATGAAGCAAGAGATCACCCAATTTGTTATGAATCGGGGTGAGAAATTGTATGAGGCGTGGGATAGGTTTAAAGATATACTCAGGAGGTGTCCACAACATGGGATGTCTAAGGCTGAATACAAAAGCATCTTCTACTATTGATTGGATTGTGAGTCGGGTGTTTTTATTGATGCATCATCAGGATGAGCGTTGTTATCTAAGACAACAATTGAAGCAGAAAAGTTGTTTGAAGACATCTCTATGAATTTACGTGACTGGCCTATGGAGAGAGATAGAGGATCATATGTACTTGGCAAGGTAGCACAGGTTGAACATCAAGTGGAGAAGCCGAATAGAGATAATGAGATTGTCTCTAGTCTAGCTAACATCAACAAGTTATTAGAATCCCAGCAAAAGTAGATTACAGAGTTGACACAAAGTGGGCTCAGTATGAAACAGCAGCAAGAAGTGAAGAGTGTTGAAGATACCTTCCATCGATACATGGCTGAGAATGATGCAAGGATTAATCGTCTTGAGGATACCATGAATGTTGATCGTGCAGATTTATCTAAGAAGTTGAAGGAGCTTACCTTGGTGATGGGGCAGATCGCTACAAATGTGAATCACTTGATGCAAAATTTTGAGAATAATGCCATCACGTCAAGGTCTGGACGCAGTACGAGGGATCGAGGAGGCCGGAATCAAACATGGACATGTCTAGGACCCGATTCGACCTACACAATAGGTCGAACCATATAGGGCAGGTCGAATCGGCCTACTGAACATGATCTGGAAGCAAAACAACACCGGTTCGACCAACATCCATACGATTCGACCTGTCCCACAGGTCGAACCCTGGTTGAATCCAATCATCCAGAGCACTCTATTTCGGCAGAGGGCCGATTCGACCTACACAACAGGTCGAACCGAGGTCGAATCACAGCCTCTGAAGCACCCTGTTCTGTCGCAACATCGATTCGACCATGTCGGATACGATTCGACCTGTCCCACAAGTCGAACCAAGATCGAACCAGAGGCCAAAAATCATCCAGAGAGCCGATTCGACCTGGGGGAAATTGGTTCAACCAAGCCATCTGGTCGAACCCAGGTCGAATCACAAATTCAGAGAGAATAGACTTCCAGGAGCTCGGTTCGACCATTATGTACCTGGTTTGACCAGTACCCCTGGTCGAACCCAGGTCAAACCAGTCCAGAATGCACATATTTTTGCGCTGAATGCTCTACATGATGTTGATGTTACTCCAGTATCATTACATGAGCAGAATACTGAGCTTACAATGGAGAAGAAGTGGGAAAGAGCAAAGAAGTTGAGAGCCGAGAAGCTTAGACTGTAGGTGGATAATGAAGATGTGATTTTCTCTCATGATCATGCAATGAAAATGCCCATGGAAACTCAATCATGCAAGAGCGTTGATGTGGTTTCTAACTTTTTTAATCTTGATTTTTCTAAGACAGGTGATTCTAAATTTAAGTGGAAGGTTGACAAGGAAGAGTCTAGACAGCCATGGGAGGAAGGAAATTTCAATGATCATATTTTTGTGACCAAGAAAGGTGAGGTGTTGAGTGTAGACAAGAAGAGGGAAAGAAAGTACTTGAAGGTGAGGATGCGAGAAGACCGTACTCTGATTCAGTAGTTCTAAAAGTGGTAAACCGTCGTGACTCTCCGACGTTAAACATGAGCACCTGTTGGGGGCTTTCCCTTCCGTTTTATTACTTTATTTCTTTCGTGTGAGTAAGAAATTTTTATGTTTAAGGTGCTTACTAATCGGTAATTACATCTCTTTGCAAACTTAGTTTCAACTTACGTTTTTACTAAGTTTTGGGGGGTGTGATGTTATTACCTCATTGAAGCACCAAGAGTATAATCTTTTCTTTGTAATGTTTGCTAGGGGAGTGACTTGTTCGTATGTTCTTAACACACAATTTAATCCCCAAGTGTGAATGATATCAATTGTAGTTTTGAAGGTGACCAAGTTATTATCGAACCCAAGGGTTAACTAAATTAATTAAGATAAGTTGGCAATTAAGTTTGAGGTATGAAATTATCAACTACTTAACAATTAAATTAAATAACAAATAAAATAAATATCACTCGAAGAATGCGAAAGTGGATCAAGTAGGAGAATAGGTAGCTCTAGGATAATCCAATTTTACTCATTAATTTTCCTTCCATGTGTCAATGTCCGACTCTGCCTTGTGGAATATGCATATCTACTCTATAGACACAAGTAAACATGCGTGTAACACGTGTGAATAACCTCGGAGCAAGAGATATAATTCACCCCCCTTTCTAGGTACTATCAGTATCAATTATTTCCCCCTAGGATTGGTACTCTAACCCGATATGATCTCCCTTTGTAGGTACTATGAAGTTATACTCTTTATCCTACTTATTAACCCGAATTCAATTCAATTAATAAGTATTAATATAAGATAGTTCTAATAAGACTTCGGAATCCTCCCTTCACTTAGAATTATAACATAAAACCCTGCTCAACAGTGAACGCACTCAACCAATAACCATGTTATGTATTCAGACTCTACACAACGATTATTGATGCACAAAACGACTATGAGTATGGATTAAAAAGGCACAATCTTATATAAAATAAAACCACAAGTAGTGTTGTACTAAGTACACACATGGAAGTTCAATTAACTAGATAAAACCTTCATAACTCCTAGATCTACCAAAAAGGCTCTAACCCATGGTATGGTAGGAAACACACATGGGGGTTGGATAGATCTTACCCGGATGTCCGGAAAATACAAGATAAATTAGGAAGTGAATAAACCCTTGATATGTCGTCTTCATGTCCTTCTCCGTCTTGAATCCTCCTCTTGGTTCTCCTCTTGATTCCACGAACGAATCTTCAAAGTGATGGATGGATGGAGGAAAGGAAGATGATGATGATTGGGGGGTGATCCCCCCTTGTGGGGTGTTGTATGTTGTGGTCTTTCTTCTCCTCTCTTGTTGTTGTGTTCAATGAATAATGATGTGATCTACACCCCTTTTTATACTTGGGAAAGCTCTCCTTGTAGGTCTTGGAAATGACCCAAATTTAGGCATATGTAAAATTTGGTAAGAGACATGCGTTAAATTTGGTAAAAGAGATCCGGATAAATAAGGCAGTTTTCGAAAATTTTCGAAAATTCTCGCCAACAGTTGCGCGACTTCACGATTCTGAGCATAACTTCCTTGTCCGACCTCCAATTTGAGTGATTTTTGTGCTCACATGATCCTCTTTTCCTTGACTTTCTCTGAATGTAAAGATATCACCAAAACTCCAAGAATTGAATTTGTAACAAGCCATGGAAAGTAGCACACCAGTTCTGTTCGACACAGCTTGCGCGACGTCACCACTTTGCTTATAACTTTTTCGTTCGGACTCCGAATGGGATGTTCTTTATATCAAAACGACCCTTTCTTCAGTGGCTTTCTAAGTATATATCACAACACCAGTTTTGAGCTCCACACAAATATAGAATAATTATGAAAGTTAGACGTGCGTTTTCAGCATTCTTGCACAAATTGTACATTTTCTCCAACTTTACACTTTTGATCCCTTTTTCCACCTAAAACACAATAAAACACCTAAAGTGCACCTTTATCTCACATATAATGAATATAAGACCATTGTGCTAATATATGACAATAATTTCCATAAAAAAAAGTGTTAAATTGGACACTAAAACACGCTTATTTTCACTCTCATCAATCCCCCAAACTTACCCGTTGCTCGTTCCGAGGCAAAAAAATAAAAATAAAGAGAAAGAGAGTAAGAAAATTAGTGGGGAAATAAGGAATATGACCAATTACCCCATTCAAATACAATTGTCCTCAACTTAGGTCATGCAACTCTTATTACATGTAATAATCAATTCATAGCACACAAGTTTAGACAATCACCACCAATTCAAATGCTCCATCCACATGTTCTCACGGGAAGTATATATCACTCGCACTCAAGTGTAAAAGATGTACACTTATGGGTTATGGTGTTTACGCTCAAATTCAATTCAAGTGCATGCGTAACCATAAGCTTGCCAAACGTCTCAAACTCTCCACATCTTAAAAGTATGATTCAACAATGGGATCAAAATGGACTTTTAATAGGATGTAATGTCAGCTCTTTGGTAAGGGTGGGAAACATATTGATAAAGTGACTCAATTAGTAGAGAATTAAAATCGGAGATCTTTTGTACTGCAGATTCTTACACTTCAAGGCTATCCAGCATCATGCTCTTCTAATTTTCTTTTCTCTCCTTTCCTTCAAGCTCAACATACTTTTTCTTTCCTTTTTTTTTCTCGAGGTACCAGTTTCGGGCACTACCCCTCATCAACTTATTTTTAAGCTCATAATCACTTGTACAGCTCCAAATATTTTATTCCTTCCAAACTCCATGAAAATCAACTTCACACACTTTGATAGCATTTAATTCTCCACTAAATATAGGAATTTAGGGCTCAAATAGGATATCAAGGTGGCTATCTTCGTAGGTTGGCAAAGAATTAAGGCTTTTAGGCTCAACAGGGCTAACTACGGATATATAATTATTTGGTAGGGAATTATTTGGCTAAGTGACTCATAAATTCAAGGATGGCCTAAAATCATCTCCCATCATCTAACACACATATAGTTTCAAGTAAGACAAGAGGCAAGTTCTAGAATACACGCACAAGAATGATACTCACCAGAAAGAAATATCATGTGATTAATTAACATGATCAACGAGGCTCAAAATGTCACATGGGTTTTAACAAGTAACAGAGCACTTTTCATGGTAAGTAATATCCCACAAGTACACATAGAACTTCATACCACAATATAACTCAAGTACACTTCCTTCATCAATATCAAGAGCATATGAATTTAAAGCACATTTTAAATATATAAGCTCATGTAGATCACCACCATAACTCAATCATTCCACTCCTATGAATTAAAAGCACACATAAAAATTAGAAAAAGGGAACGAGGGCACCTGATTTTTCTTCAATGTATGCACGAGCTACTCGAGTCAACACCTCAATGTAGAACTCGTCTCGCCACCTAGTTACCTTTTCTATCATCAAAGCTCAAACACATTCATCATCACAAGATTCATCAATAATAAAATATGAGAACTCTAAGAAAGAATTAATTGACTATGTAATCGACTCCATACACACTAGAAACACCACTGAACACTAGGCAAATTGCAAAAAATCGACAAATCAAAACCGATTAAAGTTTCAATATATCGCAAAAAATCAATTCCTCTAGCAAACATCACAAAGAAAAGATTATATTCTTGGTGCTTCAATGAGGTAAGAACATCACACTCCCCACCAAACTTAGTAAAAACGTAAGTTGAAACTAAGTTTGAAAAGAGATGTAATTGCTGATTAGTAAGCACCTTAAATATAAAAATTTCTTACTCACACGAAAGAAATAAAGGAATAAACGGAAGGGAAAGCCCCCAACAGGCGCTCATGTTTAACGTCAAAGAGTCACGACGGTTTACCACTTTGAACTACTAGATCACAGGACTGTCTTGACGCATTCTCACCTTCAAGTACTTTCTTTCCCTCTTCTTGTCTACACTCAATACCCCACCTTTCTTGGTTACAAAAATATGATCATTGAAATTTCCTTCCTCCCATGGCTGTCTAGACACCTCCTTGTCAATCTTCCACTTAAATTCAGAATCACCTGTCTTAGAAAATCAAGATTAAACAAGTTAGAAACCATATCAATGCTCTTGCACGATTGAGTCTCCATGGGCATCTTCATTGCATAATCAAGAGAGAAAACCACATCTTCTTTATCCTTCTGCAGTCTAAGCTTCTCGACTCTCAACCTCTTTGCTCTTTCCCACTTTTTTTCCATTGTAAGCTCAGTATTCTGTCCTTGGGATGGAATGGGAGTAACATAAACATCATGCGGAGCATTCGACATGGAAAACAGTGCATTTTGGTAGGGTTCGACCTGGGTTCGACCAGGGGTACTGGTCGAACTAGGTGTATAGTGGTCGAACCGATCATCTGGAAGGCTGTTCTCACTTTGCAATTGGGGTCCGACCTGGGTTCAATCTTCAAGACAGGTCAAACCGCTTTCCTTCAGGTCGAACCGGCTCACTGTATGATCTTTGGCCTCCGGTTCGACCTCGGTTCGACTAGATGGCTTGGTTGAACCAGTTATGTCGTGGTCGAATCGTTGCCGTGATGAAATAGGGTGCTTCACGGAGTGTGGTTCGACCTCAGTTCGACATATACGGCAGGTCGAACCAATGTTGCCCAGGTCGAATCGGCTCACTGTATGATCTTTGGCCTCCAGTTCGACCTGAGTTCGACCAGAAGGCTTGGTCGAACTGACTGGATATAGGTCGAATCGCTCAGCAGGGACCTCCGGATGTTGCTCAGGTGCCTGGTTTGACCTCCTCTGTTCGGTTCGACCTGATGAGTTGGTCGAACCAGGGTCGAATCGGGCTCCTTTCGCTTCAAACTTCAATTCCTGCTTCACTGGTCCCTCGTACTGCATTCCAAACCTTAACGTGATGGCTTTATCTTCCAACTTTTTTGTTAATTGATTCACGTTCGCGGTCATCTGCCCCATAATCAAAGTCAGCTCCTTCATCTGCTTAGATAAATCTGCATGATCAACATTCATTCTAGCTTCGATGTGGTCAACCCTTGTATCGTTCTCAGCCATGTATCGATTGAATATATCTTCAACACTCTTCACTTCTTGCTGCTTCAGACTAGGCCCCCTTAGTGACAACTCTGTAATCTGCTTCTGCTGGGACTCTAGTAGCTTGTTGATATTAGCTAGACTAGAAACGATCTCATTATTGCTATTCGGCTTCTCCACTTGATGTTCAAGATGCGCTACCTCGCCAAGTACATATGATTCTCTATCTCTCTCTATAGGCCAGTTGATCATCGCTATTTTCACCTAGATTTTGTGTCATTTTTGTGTGTGTTTTCGTCTTTTTATTTCGTATTTTTTGTATCTTTTTGTATTGTATTTTGGAATAGTGATGATGATGAGTTTCATGTCTTTGAATAGGTGATTATGAGGATAAATGGTGATAAAAAGCATGAAGAAAGGAGAAAGTTGAAGAAAATTGAAAATTGACCAAAATACATAAAAACACGCCCGTGTTTTTATGTAGTGCCCGTGTTTTTCTGCCAGTGCCAAAACTTACAGAAAGCTGAAAAATTGCAAGAAAACACGGGCAGATGCAGGAAAACACGCCCGTGTTTTCTTGCACTTGGCCTAAAATCGCGTTTTTCTCCTGTATGCGATTTCCATGTGCATTGGGGGTATAAATACCCCCAATATCAGCATTTGGAAGAGATTTTCGAGGTTGGGAGTTGCCACACACACATCACACACATTTTTCTTCATTTTTCACCATCTTCTCCATCCATTCTTCATCCATCCATCTACACTTAATCCTCTCCATCAAATCCACCATCCAAGTGATCAAGGAAGCAAGGGGGAGTGAAGATTACAAGAAGAAGAAGAAGAAGAAGAAACTCCATTGAAGGACTTCAAAGGGGGAATCTAATTCTAATTTTTGTGAACTTCTTTATAGTTTTGTCATGGGATTTGTAGATACAATGGTCTATGTTGTTTTCTCTATGACTATGATAGGCTAATCTCCTTTGTGAGATTAGCTCCATGATTGGTGTTGGATAATTTAGTTTTTATGCAAATTGATTTTAATCTTGAATGGGCTTTGTGTTATTTCTATCATTGATTGTCAATTGCTTGATGTATATGATTGATTTGTGTGATTAATTGTTATGGGCATGTGATTAGGTTGGTAAATCAATTACATGTTTAGGATAGTTCATTGAATCATTTCATCATACACTTCATGTGCATTAATTTAGAATGAGATAGGTATATCCTTCTAAATTTGGGAACCCTTTGATAGAACATTTGATTAGCTTAATCGAGAGATTAGTTGATTAGATGAGGAGACCCAAGCTATTAGTGAATTCATAGTACCTTAAAAGGGAATATTGCCTATGATTTAGTACCTAATTAGGGAACTCGTAGAGTAATTAGTACCTAGTAGGAGGTGTTCGCTATGGTATCGATCTTAAGTGCTTTTGGGAGCCTTATTGAGGGCCTACATCCTATCCATCTTGGTAGAGAGTTTAGGTGGAATTAGTGATCGCTCCTATGCTATGTCCATGATAGATTATAATCAATTGCATGATTACTTTGTTATCCATGTCATGATTGTTGCTAATCTCATCCTTGCATCATTTGGAACCTCTTTTATCTTTGCTTTTATCTTATTTCTTGCATTAGTTTAAGTGCATTCATTTGCACGCTTATCCTCCGTCCCTTTCCATCGTCCTTATAAAATCACGATAAACTTGAGATCGCTTAAACTCTAGTACCTTCCTCCCTGTGGTTCGATAAATTCTTTAATTGGTCATCCCGACTATAACGACCAATCAAATGGCGCCGTTGCCGGGGAGGTAACGGTTGCTAGTAGTTTAATGAAGGATTGTTTAGAGTGGTCTTAATAAGGACATTTATTTTTATTTTTGCATCTTATATTTGCTTTGGAAAATTTTGTTCTAATTTTTCTTTCTCTTATAGGTGCATACCTTGAGAAGGAAGAAGAAAAAGAACAAGCAAAAAAAGATGAGCTACATGGATATTCTTCGAGATATGGTGAATAGAAGTGCTCATCCCACTATGAACACACAAGGAAAATTTCAAGGATTTCAAATGCCATATTGTGATGCTAATTTGCAACCGGATTATGGAGCACAAGTTCCGAATATGCAATTCCAACAACAAAGTTATGAGAATTTTGGAGCTCCTCATCAAATGTGTCAACAAGTATACCCTCAAGGTGTGGAAGATGTTTTTGAAGGAAATTTTTCTCGACATCAAGAAGGAAATCAACCACAACTATGGGGAGATTTTCAAGACTCCAACACCTCCTATTCCACCCAAAATGACCACATAGCGATGCTTGGAGATAAGTTGTTTGAAATGGTTATGGATCGCTTAGAAGAGGGGAGGAAGTCTAATCAAGCGTGGATTGATAGAATTGGAAACTTGTGTGAAATGATGACGAATACGATGATAGCATTCAATGCTAAGTTGAATTCATTGGAGCACCAAGTAAGTCAAATCGTGTCCACCGTGGAAAGACTTCAAGAAGAGAACAACAAGCCTTCTACCTCCAGAACAAAGAATGAATGCATGGTCGTGAAGAATAGAAAAGAGACTAGTTTGGGGGTCGATGAGGTTATGAAGGAAAAGAGAGAAAGAGTGCCTAAGTGGGTGAAAGCCAAAGAATTGAAAGAAGAGTTGAAGGGGGAATTCGATAGATTTGTCGAATCTCTTGAAGTGATGGTTGAGAAAGTAAAACATCAAAATCGAGAAGAGATTCATGCCCTTACGGAAAAAATGAAGCCTCTGGAAACTAAGATCATGAATTCTACTCCCCACAAGCCAAAACCCTCTCATTCTATTGAAATTTCAAATTCTCTTAAGAACTTTCATGATTTTATTGATAAAAATTTGTTTGGTGATTGTAGGAAAAAGGTTGCAAGAGGGCATCCACACTTGTCAATGCCCAAATTCTTACCGGGGGATGTGGTTGAAGTTCAAAATTCACATAAAGCCCCATGGAAAAAGTGGAACAAGTGGAAAGGGCCATTCCTTGTGAAGAACGCCTTCGGAGAACAATTGCTTGAGTTATTTAACAAGAAGGGAAATGTTCTTGTGGTTGAACGGGAGAGCACAAGGCACTACTTCAAGAAGAAACCTATGATAGTGCCTAAGGACTATTCAAGACCACCATAAGCTAAAGACTATCGTCCGGCTTGAAGACGTTAAACTTAGCGCTAGATGGGAGGCAACCCATCATTATCTTTAATGCTTTATTTAGTGCTTTAAATAAGGATGATGGATTTGATTTTTGGTGTTTTGGTTTGATTTTTTTTTGTGATTGTTGGTGTTTTGTGTAGAAATTATGTTGTGCTTGGTGTGGATGTGGAGTATATTGGATCACGAGAAGAGCTACGAGGGATGCGTCAAAGGGAGTACCTATTATTTGGCTCAAACTTAATTCTAGCCTTAGCTAAAAAAATAAGTTTGGGGGGTTGAATTATTATGCTCTCGTAGTTCTCATTTTATGAACATTTGCACCGGCGCACATAGTTTCCTTGTATCTTATGTCTTTTGTCTTGTGTTTTTATATTTTTGTGATGTTCTTATTTTCTTGTGTTGTGAGTCATTTTCTTGAATATGAGTGATGATGTATTGTTTGTGATAAGTGATGGCGAATTATGTTAAGGATCTCTACTAGTTAAAATTGTGACATATTCTATTTAACTTGTTTAATTTTGAGATAGATTGAGGTGTAATAAGTTCCTCATGGTCCGAGCAAAAGCTTGTGAGCATTTGAGCCTCAACCGTGCAGGCATGGTTGTTTCTTCATGAGTGAATTGATTGATCCTTGATAAGCTAGAACTTGCTAGTGGACTACGGGAATGAACCCGATTGGTGGAGGTTAGTGATATGATTTTAGGCCATCCTTGTACTTTAAAGTCATTGCCATATATTTCCTTACCTTATACATCATCCCTAGTTAGCCACTTTGAGCCTTTAAGCTTATTTCTTGTGAACTAAGCACATTACAAGCCATGATTACCCACTTAAGCCTTATATATACCTTTTGTGTGGGTGATTGAGGAGATGGTGGTCTACACGGTTTGATGTGAGAATTGTGCAAGAGAAAGAGGAAAATGGTAAACACGCAAGAAAATGATGAAAAGAGCTCAAGCAAATATACATGCTACTTCAAAGCAAGAAAAAGGAGCAAAATCAACAACAATATGCTCATGCAAGCAAAAAGTCAAAAGGATGAAAGCATGAAATCAAAAGAAGCTCAAGAAACACAAGGAATGATAATGATAAGTGCTTATGTTTAGAAAAGAAAAGAAAGGAAGATAGAAATGTGAAGAAGTTGAAAGAGTTGATCATCTCTTCGATTACTTACACTCGATGAGTCACTCTTACCCAAATTCTCCCTACCTTTACCAAAAAGCATACCATTACATCCAAACATAAAGTCCTATTTGATCACTAATTGAAGCTATGGTGGTTTGTGAATGTAGTCCACGAGTAAGCCTATGGCGCATCGGGCCAATCAATTGATGAGTGTTGATTTACCTTATGTTGATAGAGTGTTGAGTGCATTTTGATATCCGATGTGAGGCTTGGATCGGAAGGGGCTATATTACTCTTTAATCTCTTTGAATTAAACTTGTTAATTTTTCATGTGATGAGTTTAATGTTATAGGGTGACTTGATATGATTTGTAGTCCTTATTGCTTATGATATGTTATTGCTTATGTTCGTTAGGTCTTTTTCTAGGTGAAAATTTCTCCTCTTGTTTTATCATTTTCGTTGCTCGGGGACGAGCAACACTTTAAGTTTGGGGGGTTGATCATCGCTATTTTCACCTAGATTTTGTGTCATTTTTGTGTGTGTTTTCGTCTTTTTATTTCGTATTTTTTGTATCTTTTTGTATTGTATTTTGGAATAGTGATGATGATGAGTTTCATGTCTTTGAATAGGTGATTATGAGGATAAATGGTGATAAAAAGCATGAAGAAAGGAGAAAGTTGAAGAAAATTGAAAATTGACCAAAATACATAAAAACACGCCCGTGTTTTTATGTAGTGCCCGTGTTTTTCTGCCAGTGCCAAAACTTACAGAAAGCTGAAAAATTGCAAGAAAACACGGGCAGATGCAGGAAAACACGCCCGTGTTTTCTTGCACTTGGCCTAAAATCGCGTTTTTCTCCTGTATGCGATTTCCATGTGCATTGGGGGTATAAATACCCCCAATATCAGCATTTGGAAGAGATTTTCGAGGTTGGGAGTTGCCACACACACATCACACACATTTTTCTTCATTTTTCACCATCTTCTCCATCCATTCTTCATCCATCCATCTACACTTAATCCTCTCCATCAAATCCACCATCCAAGTGATCAAGGAAGCAAGGGGGAGTGAAGATTACAAGAAGAAGAAGAAGAAGAAGAAACTCCATTGAAGGACTTCAAAGGGGGAATCTAATTCTAATTTTTGTGAACTTCTTTATAGTTTTGTCATGGGATTTGTAGATACAATGGTCTATGTTGTTTTCTCTATGACTATGATAGGCTAATCTCCTTTGTGAGATTAGCTCCATGATTGGTGTTGGATAATTTAGTTTTTATGCAAATTGATTTTAATCTTGAATGGGCTTTGTGTTATTTCTATCATTGATTGTCAATTGCTTGATGTATATGATTGATTTGTGTGATTAATTGTTATGGGCATGTGATTAGGTTGGTAAATCAATTACATGTTTAGGATAGTTCATTGAATCATTTCATCATACACTTCATGTGCATTAATTTAGAATGAGATAGGTATATCCTTCTAAATTTGGGAACCCTTTGATAGAACATTTGATTAGCTTAATCGAGAGATTAGTTGATTAGATGAGGAGACCCAAGCTATTAGTGAATTCATAGTACCTTAAAAGGGAATATTGCCTATGATTTAGTACCTAATTAGGGAACTCGTAGAGTAATTAGTACCTAGTAGGAGGTGTTCGCTATGGTATCGATCTTAAGTGCTTTTGGGAGCCTTATTGAGGGCCTACATCCTATCCATCTTGGTAGAGAGTTTAGGTGGAATTAGTGATCGCTCCTATGCTATGTCCATGATAGATTATAATCAATTGCATGATTACTTTGTTATCCATGTCATGATTGTTGCTAATCTCATCCTTGCATCATTTGGAACCTCTTTTATCTTTGCTTTTATCTTATTTCTTGCATTAGTTTAAGTGCATTCATTTGCACGCTTATCCTCCGTCCCTTTCCATCGTCCTTATAAAATCACGATAAACTTGAGATCGCTTAAACTCTAGTACCTTCCTCCCTGTGGTTCGATAAATTCTTTAATTGGTCATCCCGACTATAACGACCAATCACCAGTCACGTGAATTCATAGAGATATCTTCAAACAACTTTTCCGCTTCAAGTGCTGTCTTAGATAACAGCGCTCCTTGATCGGTGTCGTTTTCACCTAGATTTTAGTGTCTTTTTATTATGTATTTTGTGTGTTTTTATTCGTATTTGTGTTAAGTTTGGTGGAGTTATTGTTATTTTGAGGAAAGTGGTACGAACTGATAGAATTGTGTAAATGAGCTTAAATATGTGTAAAACAGGTCATGGAACGGACAAAAACGGAGTCGGGAGCAAAATGGAGACGAAGAATAGGCCATGCAGCTGCACGGGCCGTGCGCGGAACACGGGCCTGTAGCAGCTGGTCGTGTAATGTCATCAGAACACGCTGCTCGGCCAGAGATTCGGCCGTGCGCTGGTGCACGGGCCGTACGCTGCTGCACGCCCCGTGTGCGGAGCTCGGCCCTGTAAGAAGAAGCCGTGTATTGTCGTCAGAAAGTGCTGCACGGCCATGATCATGGCCGTGTATTGCAGCTCGAGCCGTGTCCGGAAGCACGCACTAAAACGCCGAAGTAGGTGTGCCCTACACGGGCCGTGTACTGCAGCACGGGCCGTGTAGGTGCAAAATCCTGTGAAAATTTCAGAATGTTCCGGAAGCTTCTAAAAGGTCCATAAGTGATATAAAACCATGATTGGTGCGAAATTGAAAGGAGGAATCATTTTGGATCAGTTTCCACACACATTAAACACCTAAATCACACACATTCATCTCCATCTCTTTCATCCTTCACCTCATCCATCCAAACCACTTGATCTCCTCAAATCCATCCATTAATCCATCCATCCACCAATCTAAGAAGAGGAATTCATCATTGATTGAAGATTGTAGCATGATCAAAGGGGAGGAAGTTCACCATCAAAGGGGAGCCAACTTACCTTTATTTTGTTATTTTCTTCATTATTTGGCTCAATTGGAGCAAGCTATGTGTTGTATTGATTCTACTATGATTTGTAGTGGCTAGTCCTTATGTGAGGCTAGCAATATGATTGGTTAGGGATTATGTAGATTTTGCACACCACATGTTTGATGAAATGATTGTTATGAATATTTTCTATCATGAATGCTTATTCTCATTTTATGTATGATTTGTGTGATTAGATTCTCTATTCATAGTGTTAGGATGGCCATTCCAATATTATGTTTAGTGGTTTATTTGAATCATTGATTGCATGAGATGGCTATGCTAAGTATGTGTGGAGTTTGGCCACAACCTTCATGTGCTTAGAACCTCATGATAGGACATTATTGATAATTACTTGTGAAAGTGTTTGATATGATGAGGGGAACCAAGCCAATTTTTCACTTGACCTTAGAAAGGGAACACTAGGAAAACGTCCCTGCCTACTAGAGAAAATTCTTCGTGATAATATCTCTATACCGGTATATTAATATCCGTAAGTACCTATAGGAAGAGTGAGGATTGGAGACACTCTTTGAGTGCCCTTAGTATCATAACATAAAAACCTTCAATTCATGTGTGTGTGTGAGTCTACATAAGCCTTATCCATGATGTTGCTTGCCTTACATACTTCTTAGATTGTTCACCTTCATCCATTTTCCATCACACTTGTACATGTTCTATCTTTCATTGCTTTCCTAGTTGTTAGTTTGTAGTATAATCAACCCCCCTCATTCTTTGATTCGTCCTACTAGAGTAAAGCATTTCTCAAACACGACTACCCACTTTCGCCCTTGGGTTCGATATTTTATAAATTTTGCACTTGGTCGCTTACGTGCTACACACGATAGAGTACACTTGCTCTTATCAATTACCGAAATTGAAACAAAGTTCATGGCTCCGTTGCCGGGGCGAAAGCCTTCGGTGTAACGTGTTTGAATTTGTTAGCTCTACTTAGGACATTTTTCTTATTTTTGCATTCTATATTTGCTTTGAAAAATTGTGTTCTTACTTGTTCTTCTTGATAGGTACATCAACCTTGAAAGAAGGGGAGAAGGAGCAAAACAAAAAATAGCAAGTGAAGAGATATTGTAGAAGGTCCCTTGAAGAGATGATGAACATTGACCAATTCTACAATAATGGAGGAAATGGGGGATGGCAACGAGCTTATAATGAGAGTACAAGCCAACCATATCAAGGATACATTTACACTCCATCAAGTTCCTACAATAATTTCTTCTCTACAAACATTCAACCAAGTTTTTCAAGTTATGAGCCTCAAAATACATACTGCATGCCTACTTCCAACTTTAATGGGGGACAAGTGTGGAACATGCCCAATTACCAAATGGGAAATGGAACAAGTATGCAAAATGGGTGTTGAGAGTGGAATTTCACGCATTTTATGTGTGCACATTACACCGTTTTGCTTAGAAAATTGATCGTTTTTGCATGGAATTGTGTATGTTTAAGTATTTACACGATTTTAAGGCTATTAAGGTGTTTTTGTGAGTTTTGAAGGCAGGAAACAGGGTAAAACAGGGCAAGATCGGAAGAGGAGCAAAATAGACCCAGAACGGCCCAGCTCGGGAGCAGCTCGGCGAGCCACTCGAGCCGAGCTGGGTGCCGAGCGGCGGTAAACGGTACCGAGTGGGGTCCCACCTGGACCCCAGTGACGTGGCAAGTTCGAGGGCAGGCCGCTCGGCCGGGTCAGGACCCAGCTCGAGCCGAGCGGCTAGCCGAGCGGCCCAGTTCTGGCCCAGACGACGCCTGTTCGATTCAGCAACGTATATATATGTGTATTTCGTCATTCAGACAGAGGATTCGTCGCAAAAACAGCCCTGCATCCATCTTAGAAATAATTAGGGAGATCGAGACGTCAATCGGAGAGAGCCCATCCATAATCCATCATCAATCCACACTCCTTTCATACCCATATCAGATTACAACCTGATTTCGCCATCCATCCAATTCCACAAGGGTTCCAAGTGCTAATCGAGGGAGAATCAAGCAATTGAAGAGACGGAGAAGGAACGTGAGATTGCTCCTACACTAGGGTTTCACAATTCTTATCTATTCCTTTCTATTACTTTGATTATTGTTATGAATTGCTTAGCCATGAGGATTGCTTGTAATCTCATGGGCTAATTTCCTATACAGTTCTAGGGTTTGATGGATTGATTTAATTGATTTGGGGATTTAGTCCAAAGATTGGGATTTTATGCAGTTGAGCTTTTGATTTTACTTATTTTACTAAGACATGTTAATCTGCTTCGTAACGTCTTCATAATATATTCATGACATCCGCTATAATGCTTGGATTATTGTGTTAGCTTGTGTGCGTTCATGATTGGTATTGTCTATCTGTTAGGGATTAGAGTAGCTCCGCTATAAGCACTTTAATTTCATGAACTGGTTAATCAAATACTTGATTAGTTTAGTGGAACAATGCAATTAGACAATCAAGTAGGAAGTGAATAGAACCTTGTAGTAATTCCAGAAAATATCTTGTTAGTCGAACTTACCATCCGGAGGTATTGTTGTTCGCTGGATTAGTATCTAGGAATAAGGCTTGGTAATATTTGCGCACCTTAGGATTTAAACCAGATTAAACTGTTAGCTTTGAATCGAATCATATTCGGTGGGATAATAGGGATATGTGGTGTATTTTCAGTAAAACTGCATGAATGAACAATCGTAAGTTTAATAACCCAAATTAATTGGTCAATACCTGATACCTTAGAACTGTTTGTTATATCTTTATTAGACACTTGCTTTTATTTTTCCTTGCTTTTAATTAATTCAGTTATTTAATATTTCGTTATTTAGATTAATTCAAAACAAAACATTGGAAATTGGTTACTCAATTCTAATTAATTAGTAATTAATAGTAAAATAAATAATTAGCTGTCTCAGTGGGATCGATAATTTAACTTGGTCACTTACCGCTACAATTGATATCCTTCATACTTGGGGATTAAATTATAGTGCGCAGAAAAAGCCTATCAAGTTTTTGGCGCCGTTGTGCCGGGGACAGTTTTAATTATTTATTTTCTTTTATTACTTATTTAATTAGATTATTTTTGTTGAGATTTAATTGTGTTTGACTTGAATTTTTCTTGAGTTGCATGCTCACTAGGTCAAAGAAGGGAACGCAAGATCTCAAATTTGATCCGGAAATTGAAGCGTCTGCAAGAAAAAAGAAAGGAGCAGTTAAGAATCTCAAAGCACCTTCCACTGCTACTAGGGTTCCATTTCCGAAGAAGAATACGAAGATACAGAATCCTAAAGTAGTCGTTGAGGAGAAGAAAGAGCAGATAGAAGATCAGGTTAACCCAGAAAAGGCTGAATCAGAATCAGAATCAGAAACAGTAAGTATGGGAGATAGAACTGATGAGGATGACATCGTCATCCGAGAAACATTCAAGTCCACCAATCTAGGAGGATCAGGCGTAGTTGGAGCCATTCAAGCTGATGAAACGAACGACATAAGGCCAGCCCTGATTCATATGGTGGAGAAAAACCCCTTTGCCGGAGGCGTTTTTGATGAGCCCTATGGCCATCTTAAGCGTTTCAACAGCTACATGGATACAGTGAAAGCTGCTGATGCTACTAATGATAGATGGAAGATGAGGCTTTTTCAGTTTTCATTGGTTGATAAGGCAAGGGAGTGGTATGATAAGCTAAAGGGAGACAGTTGCTCAAACTGGACTGAGCTGCAGCAGTTGTTCGTGGATCGATTTATGCCACCAGAAAAGGTTCTTTTACTGAAACAGGAGATCAATCAATTCAAGCAGCGGAGAGATGAGTCGTTTGGAGAGGCCTGGGAAAGGTTTACTGATGCGTTGAGGAGATGCCCACAACATGGATTCAAAAAGTCTCAACTCATCAGTGTCTTCTATAATGGCCTTGACAACGAATCTAGAGTGTTGGTTGATGCTTCTGCGGGAGGAACAATTTTTGGCAAAACATCCAATGCAGTAGAGAAATTGTTTGATGATATCTCTTTGAACTCAAGGGATTGGCCATCTGAGAGGATCCGAGGGACTTACATACTTGGTAAAGTTGCAAAGGTTGAAGAGAAATTTTCTGAAGCTGATAAGAATGATAAGGTTGTCGCTCAATTGGAACAGATGAATAAAAACCTGATTACTCTGATATCAGGTAATAATGGGGGAGGCAATCGAGGGCCTGCAAGTGATGATGTGGTGATGAACCTTCAAGAGGTCGAGGATGCTAATTGGGCTATGGGGCAGAGTCTTCAGGGTTCGAGAGCTCCTCAAAATTGGCAAGGAAATAGGTACCCTCAAGGTAATTCGAACCAGAGGAATATCCAAGGGGGAGGTCCTAATAATCAAGGAGGCAATTGGCAGAATCAGAGGCATGAGAACTTCTCTTATTCAAATCCGAATAATGCAGTTCCATATCCTCCTAATTTTGACCATGGTGCCAAGACTGAAGAAGGAAGAACTAGTATTGATGAAGTGTTGGCCAGGTATATGAAGAAGACTGATGGAGATATTGACAAGATTAACAACTGCATTGTACTCATGGATTCGAATATGACAAAGCAACATGAAGAAGTGAACAAGCAGTTGAAGAATTTGTCATATAACATAGGGCAGATCTCCACTACAGTAAATCAGCAGCAAGTGCAGTTGCAGAAAGGAAAGTTTCCTTCGGATACGGAAATCAACCCAAAGGAGAGTATTAATGCGATCACGTTGAGATCCGAGAAGTATTGTAAAGGTCCAAAACTGATGCAGGACGTCACAAAACTTGTACAGAATAAAGCAGAACAGAAGCAGTACGAAACAGGGGCGGAGCAGAACGGAAAAGACGCCGCTCGGCCAAATGCTCGGGCCGAGCAACCTGCCGAGCGGGCTCAATCACCGCCGAGTAGCCCACCAGACGGTTCAGAAGGTCCCTCCGGTTCAGTTGGAACCCTGCTCGGCTCAGTTTGTCCATCGCTCGGCTCGAGCGAGCCGACGAGCTGTCCTCCGGGGTTTCCTGCGCATCCGAATTCTGTACAGAGACAATCTGATCAGGAAATTTCTGATAAAAAATGGCAGAGAGCAAAGAAACTGAGAGAAGCGGAACAGGTATTCGAGAAAGACAGTTTGGGATTACCGATCACAAAAGTACCAATTCCTTTTCCTCAGAAATTCTTGTCAAAGTGCCTTGATGAGAAGTTCCGGAAGTTCGCTGATGTCATGAGAGATGTCCAAGTCACTATTCCATTCTCAGAAGCATTGGAAGAGATGCCACATTACTCTAGGTTCATCAAGGAACTTATCTCCAGAAAGAGGAAGCTTAACAGTGTGGAGACAGTGAACCTGACTGAGAATTGTAGCTCCATTATTCAGAAGAAACTTCCAGAAAAATTGAAGGATCCAGGGAGCTTCATTATTCCCTGCGAAATTGGAAAAGGACCATCTAGAAGAGCACTGTGTGATTTAGGAGCCAGTATAAATTTGATGTCTTTATCAGTGTTCAAGAAGCTTGGTTTGGGGGAGTTGAAACCTACGTCTGTTGCCCTACAATTAGCAGATCGGTCGTTGACATACCCTGAAGGAGTTATTGAAGATGTGGTTGTGAAGGTGTCCAATTTGACTTTTCCTGTGGATTTTCTTGTTCTAGATATGGAGGATGACAAGGATGGAGCGCCTCTGATCTTGGGGCGTCCATTCCTTGCCACTGGAAGAGCTCTGATTGATGTGTTCAAAGGTGAGTTGAGGCTGAGGGCAGATGATAAGGAAGTTGTCTTTTCGTTGAATAAAGAGATGCAGTGGCCTATAGATAAGCAACACTGCAAGTCTGTGGAAGTAGTAGAGGACTTCACCCTATCTGATGCACAATTTGAGGCTTTATCTAACGATGCATGTATTGACTATCTTGAGAAGTTACTTGTATTAGGTGATGCAAGGGATGAACAGATAAGGAAGACTACTGCTGACATGGTAAATCAGAATATGAGGTCCACTGTTGAAGTAGAGATGAAGCCTGCTGCTACGGAAGATAAGCATGAACTCCAAAGTATTGAAGTGGTAGATGAGATCGCAGAAACAAGCGTATCTCTTACTTTTCCTACTACTAACTCTAATGTGATATTTGATAATCTTTTGGTTGCAGGAAAGATTGATGATCCATATCTGAAGCCTCCGAACATACCTCCCGATTTTTCTTCTTATATTGGTGTTATAATTTCTAACTTGTTTGATCCTTGTTTTGCTACACAGGGTGAGCCTACAACAGAATGGAAGAGTGACAAGAAGGAACCAAGCCAGTCATGGGAGGAAAAGAATTTAAAGAGTCTTGTTTCTATAACAAAGAAAGGTGAGATGGTTGGTGCGAACAAGAGAGGATGGAAGTACTTGAAAGTGAGAATGCGAGAAGACTGTCCTCCAAGTCAGTAGTCAAAAAGAGGTATCCCGTCGTGACTCTCCGACGTTAAACATGAGTGCTTGTTGGGGGCTGTCCCTTCTGTTTTATTGCTTTTATATGTCTGTGTTAGTGTAGGAGTTTTATTAGGTGTTGCTTGACTGCGGTATATACTTCTTTGCAAACTTAGTTTCTCACTTCGTTTAATCTAAGTTTGGGGGGTAACGTACATACCTTGTCTTGCAGTGTCGAAATAGAATTTTTACATTGTGTTGTTGCTTGGAGAGTCGATTTTTTGCGGATTCTTAATATTTTTAATCCCCAAGTATGAAGGATATCAATTGTAGCGGTAAGTGACCAAGTTAAATTATCGATCCCACTGAGACAGCTAATTATTTATTTTACTATTAATTACTAATTAATTAGAATTGAGTAACCAATTTCCAATGTTTTGTTTTGAATTAATCTAAATAACGAAATATTAAATAACTGAATTAATTAAAAGCAAGGAAAAATAAAAGCAAGTGTCTAATCAAGATATAACAAACAGTTCTAAGGTATCAGGTATTGACCAATTAATTTGGGTTATTAAACTTACGATTGTTCATTCATGCAGTTTTACTGAAAATACACCACATATCCCTGTTATCCCACCGAATATGATTCGATTCAAAGCTAACAGTTTAATCTGGTTTAAATCCTAAGGTGCGCAAATATTACCAAGCCTTATTCCTAGATACTAATCCAGCGAACAACAATACCTCCGGATGGTAAGTTCGACGAACAAGATATTTTCTGGAATTACTACAAGGTTCTATTCACTTCCTACTTGATTGTCTAATTGCATTGTTCCACTAAACTAATCAAGTATTTGATTAACCAGTTCATGAAATTAAAGTGCTTATAGCGGAGCTACTCTAATCCCTAACAGATAGACAATACCAATCATGAACGCACACAAGCTAACACAATAATCCAAGCATTATAGCGGATGTCATGAATATATTATGAAGACGTTACGAAGCAGATTAACATGTCTTAGTAAAATAAGTAAAATCAAAAGCTCAACTGCATAAAATCCCAATCTTTGGTCTAAATCCCCAAATCAATTAAATCAATCCATCAAACCCTAGAACTGTATAGGAAATTAGCCCATGAGATTACAAGCAATCCTCATGGCTAAGCAATTCATAACAATAATCAAAGTAATAGAAAGGAATAGATAAGAATTGTGAAACCCTAGTGTAGGAGCAATCTCACGTTCCTTCTCCGTCTCTTCAATTGCTTGATTCTCCCTCGATTAGCACTTGGAACCCTTGTGGAATTGGATGGATGGCGAAATCAGGTTGTAATCTGATATGGGTATGAAAGGAGTGTGGATTGATGATGGATTATGGATGGGCTCTCTCCGATTGACGTCTCGATCTTCCTAATTATTTCTAAGATGGATGCAGGGCTGTTTTCGCGATGAATCCTCTGTCTGAATGACGAAATACACATATATATACGTTGCTGAATCGAACAGGCGTCGTCTGGGCCAGAACTGGGCCGCTCGGCTAGCCGCTCGGCTCGAGCTGGGTCCTGACCCGGCCGAGCGGCCTGCCCTCGAACTTGCCACGTCACTGGGGTCCAGGTGGGACCCCACTCGGTACCGTTTACCGCCGCTTGGCACCCAGCTCGGCTCGAGCGGCTCGCCGAGCTGCTCCCGAGCTGGGCCGTTCTGGGTCTGTTTTGCTCCTCTTCCGATCTTGCCCTGTTTTACCCTGTTTCCTGCCTTCAAAACTCACAAAAACACCTTAATAGCCTTAAAATCGTGTAAATACTTAAACATACACAATTCCATGCAAAAATGATCAATTTCCTAAGCAAAATGGTGTAATGTGCACACATAAAATGCGTGAAATTCCACTCTCAACAAACCCCCAAACTTACCTGTTGCTCGTCCCGAGGCAACAACATTAAAAACCAATAGATTAATTGAGAGGAAATTTCGCAGCAGAAAAATATTCAAGACAATATAACAATTTAAATATCATACTTTGGATACAAGATAACCATCCATCTAAAAACATACAATTCAAATCAACTATTTTACTCATTCGGAATGCTCATCCACCCATTCCCTCGGGTAGTATTTTCACTCATCGCTCAAATGTGAGATATACACTTCAGGGTAAGGTGTTTACACTCAAAATCAATCCAAACACACGCGTAACCATAAGCTTGGCAATCATCTCAACTCTCGACTAAAGGAATAATTTCGACAATAGGATCACAAAGGTCTTGCATTAGGTTGTAATGTTGGCTCTTTGGTAAAGGTAGGAAATATATGGATAAAGTGACTCAATCACTAGTAGAGAATCAAAGAAGACTTACAGCTTTTCAACAAACAGCTTTAATTTCTTCTTTCTTCTTCAACGCTCTCCAATGCTTCTTGCAATTTGATTTCCCCTTCACTCTCAAGCACAACTTCCTTACTTAAATTTTTTTCTTTTCTTCTTTTCTTTTCTCTTTTTTTTTTTCTCTTTCAAATAAGGGTACCAGTTTCCGGCACTACCATTTTCATGGGTACCAGTTTCGGGCACTACCCCTTTATGCATCAATTTAACCACTCTTTTCAACAATTTTCATCACTTCCAACTTATTCTCCTTTTATATTTCTTCTCAAGACACCAAATTGACTCCTTCAACTCTCTACTAGGTAGGGAATTTTAAAGGATAACAAAAGGATCAATTGGCTTATCACGTAGGCTTCCAATAAATATGGCTTTTCAGGCTCAAAAGGGTTAACTACGGATAATTTCAATAGGTAGGATAATAATTTGGCTAGTGACTAATAAATAACAAAGATGGCCTAAGATCATTTCCTATCGTCAAATTAAACACATAGCTTCAAGCAAGATATAAAGCCAAGTTCTAGAATACGTGCGTATGAACGATACTCACAAGAATAAACTGAATCATGCAATTTGTCATGATTGTAAAAGGCTCAAAATCTCACATGGCTATACGAATGAACGAGCACTCCTAATTAAGCTACATAGCTAATCTTCCTTGCACATTATCAAATTTCAAGCATCTCAATATCAAAGCACAATCTCAAATTGCTTCTCAACAATCACACATATACTCAAGTGCCAAGAAAAATCAGAAAATCATCCTAGAGAACCATAAATCGACTACACCGACACTAGGATTAACACAAAATAAACAATAAACACCACAAAACACGAAACCTGAAAAATCGCAAAAAATCAAACCCTCAATATTCTCAAATAAATCAAAAATATTAAGAATCCGCAAAAAATCGACTCTCCAAGCAACAACACAATGTAAAAATTCTATTTCGACACTGCAAGACAAGGTATGTGAACTGGTTAATCAAATACTTGATTAGTTTAGTGGAACAATGCAATTAGACAATCAAGTAGGAAGTGAATAGAACCTTGTAGTAATTCCAGAAAATATCTTGTTAGTCGAACTTACCATCCGGAGGTATTGTTGTTCGCTGGATTAGTATCTAGGAATAAGGCTTGGTAATATTTGCGCACCTTAGGATTTAAACCAGATTAAACTGTTAGCTTTGAATCGAATCATATTCGGTGGGATAACAGGGATATGTGGTGTATTTTCAGTAAAACTGCATGAATGAACAATCGTAAGTTTAATAACCCAAATTAATTGGTCAATACCTGATACCTTAGAACTGTTTGTTATACCTTGATTAGACACTTGCTTTTATTTTTCCTTGCTTTTAATTAATTCAGTTATTTAATATTTCGTTATTTAGATTAATTCAAAACAAAACATTGGAAATTGGTTACTCAATTCTAATTAATTAGTAATTAATAGTAAAATAAATAATTAGCTGTCTCAGTGGGATCGATAATTTAACTTGGTCACTTACCGCTACAATTGATATCCTTCATACTTGGGGATTAAATTATAGTGCGCAGAAAAAGCCTATCAATGGTTATGTCCAAGGGAATCTCCAAGAAGAGTGTCCGCCAAATGGTGAAGGAAAGTCTACAATGGAAGATCAAATGGCTAAAGTGTTGGAATTCATGAAAGGGACTAAAGAAGGAATAGATGAAATGAAACATGAATGAGACAACGAAATGAAGAAAGAAAGAGAAAAGTTGAGGAAGAGGAGAGGAGATTTGAAGCCATAGAACGTCAATTGACTCAAATGATAAGTGAACGGAACACTTTCTACAACATGGAGAATTTTGATGAAGAGAATGAAGAAAAGTTAGAGGTAGAAGAGTGTTCGGGGGATAATAAAGACTCGAGTGTTGAAGAGGTTTTAAAGGCTAAGGAAGAAAAGAAAGAGGTAAGTTTGGTTGAAGAAGAGTGTGTAGAAGGAAAGGATGTTGAGAACAAGTCAAAATGGAGAAGGAAGAAAGAAATAGTGCCAAAAGAAGCAAAGCGTGTAGAAAAGTTTGAATGTGACTATTGGGGCATTCCGATTACTCCTTATCCTATTCCTTTTCCTCAAAGATGTGTTAAAGAAGAAAAGAGAGAAGAGTTTGAGACTTACATTGCATTGAAAAAGAAGAAGATGGAGGAAAGTAAGGTGAAAGATGAAGAGGTCAAATCTATGCATGAAGAGTATTCCATGAAAGTGGAGGACCTTGGAAAGGATGTAATGCCTTGTGAAATTGAAGGAAAAAGAACTCTTAATGCAAGGTGTGACTTGGAGAGGAGTGAAAATGTGATGCCTTATTCTACTTATAGAAGCCTTGATATGGGGGAACTCAAGCCTACTACAACTTGTCTTAAGGGTAAAAATGGATCTTTTATTTTGCCTTTTGGAAAGGTTGAAGACGTTGTGGTTAAAGTGAATGAGATGGTTTTTTCGGTTGATTTTATGGTACTTGGTGTGGAAGCGGAGCCTCGAGTCCCGCTTACTCTTGGAAAAAATTTATGTACAACTGAAAGATCTAGTGAAGATGAAGAAAAAGAGGAAGTCTCATTGAGCTCGGAGGACGAGAATGAATTACTATCATGCCATCAAGGAGAAAAGGATGAACCATATCTTAAGACCCCAAATGTGCCTCCGGATGAGTTTGAAAAGATTGAACAATCTTACTACATAGAAGCTTTGAATCCTATTGCGGAAAATTTTGTGAAGAATGGAAAGAAAGGGGATGAGGAAATAACGAGTATTGTTCAAGATGGTGAAAATTTTGAAGACTTGTTGGAAAGTGACGAGGAAAAGATTATTAGTGACTTCTTATCCTTGTTGGATGATGAAAGTTGTTGTGAAGAGGAGAAAGAATTAGAACAAGATCATGAGGTAGAAAAAGGTGAAGCTTCGTTGAAGGCCAAGAACCCCGAAAAATTTGTACTTAAATGTGAAATCAAGAATGGGAGAGACTTCAATGCTATAAGTGATCTTGGTTCAAGTGCAAATTTGATGCCTTTGGAAAATTTTGAAAAATTTGGCATTAAGCGGTTAAAGAAAACTCTTGTGGAATTTGAAAAGTTTAATTCTTCTCATGTTGAACTTGATAGGAATGAAGTTCCGGATATTGAATGGAAATTAGATAAAGAAGGATATTGTTGCTCTTGCAAAAGGAAAAAGCGTCCGTTGTATGATTCTCCCGGAATGTCAAGTATGGTTAGTAAGAAGGGGCATACGGTCATAACGGACAAGAAGAGAGCAAAAAGGAAGTTTAAAGTGAAGATGAAGGCCGATTGCCCAAAGGATTTTTGTGGAGTTTAAAAGTTGAATAATCCGTCCGGCTTGAAGACGTTAAACTTAGCGCTAGATGGGAGGCAACCCATCGTTTATTTTAATGCTTTCATTTAATTGCTTTGATTTAGTTTTCTTGTATTTTTTGTGTGTAGGTGGATTGTGCTCATGAAGGAAAACACATAAGGATGAGACGAGATGTGCTTGATTTTGAATGAAGATGTATGTCACACCACTTTGTTCAAACTTAAATTTAACACTTGTGTTAATTTAAGTTTGGGGGGAGAGTGTGTGGTGGCCATACTTGAATGTTGGCATGCACATACGTCATCACAAGGTACGTTTAAGATGATCAATGGTGGAAACTACAAGGGTAAGTCTCACCACTTTTTGCAAACTTAATTCTCAACTTGTTTCGATTTAAGTTTGGGGGGATAGTGCGTGGTGTGCCTTACCACTTGTGTATGCTTGATGTATCATGTTGATAGAGTGATTATCTTGATTGTCTTGTGAAAATTGGGTAAATTTTAAAATTTTTCTCATGAGTATTGGATTGATTTTGGTTAGTTTGGTTGTGTGGGAGTGCATAATAATCCTTATTTTTATTCCAAGTGTTGAGCTAATGGTTTGTTGAGTGTTTGAGCATGGATGAAGGATAGTGGAAGCATGAATGGAGCTTGGAGCTAACGCTTTCATTATCAAAATGCCTATTGAGGGAGTTCACTCTACATCTTATCACTTCTAAATTGCTTGACATGAATTGATGTTGATTTGGATTGTAGTGGATTAACATGTTACTTCATGTGTTATGTACTTGGGAGGTTTACTTGCTTTATTTAGGTAGTTTACTTGCTTTATTTTTATTTTTTGAATAAGGTGGCAAATCTTGAGCTTACATGTTATTGGAGGATTGAGGATATGTGCTTTATTTCTTTTGATGGGTGAATTGTCGTTGTTGCATGTTTTGTGTTTTTATGTTGTTTCTTGCTTGGTGAGTCTTTGCTCATGTGTTTTGTTTGTATTTTTATTCTTGTATAGGGTTGTTTGGTGGTTTGTTTCGGGAAGTTGTGAGTCATTTTTGAATGTGAGTAATGGCATGTTATTTGTGATAGATGATGGCGAACTATGTTGAGAATCTCTACTCTTTAAAATTGTGACATGTTCTATTTAACTTGTTCAATTTTGAGATGAATTGAGGTGTAATGAGTTCCTAAAGGTCCGAGCAAAAGCTTGTGAGCGTTTGAGCCTCAACCGTGCATCCATGGTTAATTTCTTAATGAGTGGGTCGATTGAGCCTTGATAAACTAGAACTTGCTCATGGACTACGGGAATGAGCCCGATTGGTAGAGGTTAGTGAAATGATCCTAGGCCATCCTTGTAATTTTATAGCCATTGTCATATATTTTCTTACCCTATACATCATCCCTAGTTAGCCACTTTGAGCCTTTAAGCCTATTTCTTGTGATATAAGCACAATACAAGCCATGATTACCCACTTAAGCCTTATATATATGCATTTGTGTGGGTGATTGAGGAGATGATGGTCTACAAGGTTTGATATGAGAATTGTGCAAGAGAAAGAAGGAAATGATAAACAAGCAAGAAAAGGATGAAAAGAGCTCAAGCAAAATGCACATGCAACCTTCAAAGTAAAAAAGGAGCAAAACAACAAAAATATGCTCAAGGAATTCAAAAGTCGAAAGAAAGGAAGCATGCAAATTAAAAGAAGCTCAAGAATCCAAGGAATGATAATGATTAGTGCTTGTGATTAGAAAAGAAAAAAAAGGAAGATAGAAACGTGAAGAAGTTGAAGAAGTTGATCATCTCTTCGATTACTTACACTCGATGAGTCACTCTTATCCATAATCTCCCTACCCTTACCAAAAAGCCTAACATTACATCCAAAAATAAAAGACCTTTTTGATCATTAGTTGAAGCCTTGGTGGCTTGTGAATGTAGTCCGCAAGCAAGCCTATGGTGCGTCGGGTTCAATCGATTGATGAGTGAAAATTACCCTACTTCATAGAGTGTTGAGTGCATTTTGATACCCGTTGTGAGGCTTGGACCGGAAGGGACTTTATTACTCTTAATTTTCTTAGACTTGAACTTGTTAATTTTTTTATGTCATGATTTTAATGTTGTAGTGTGACTTGATATGATTTGTAGTCCTTGTTACTTATGATGTGTTATTGCTTATGTTCGTTAGGTATTTCTCTAGGTGAAAATTCCCCCTCTCGTTTTCTCATTTTCGTTGCTCGAGGACGAGCAACACTTTAAGTTTGGGGGGTTGATCGGTGTCATTTTCACCTAGATTTTAGTGTCTTTTTATTATGTATTTTGTGTGTTTTTATTCGTATTTGTGTTAAGTTTGGTGGAGTTATTGTTATTTTGAGGAAAGTGGTACGAACTGATAGAATTGTGTAAATGAGCTTAAATATGTGTAAAACAGGTCATGGAACGGACAAAAACGGAGTCGGGAGCGAAAGGGAGATGAAGAATAGGCCATGCAGCTGCACGGGCCGTGCGCGGAACACGGCCCTGTAGCAGCTGGTCGTGTAATGTCATCAGAACACGCTGCTCGGCCAGAGATTCGGCCGTGCGCTGGTGCACGGGCCGTGCGCTGCTGCACGCCCCGTGTGCGGAGCTCGGCCCTGTAAGAAGAAGCCGTGTATTGTCGTCAGAAAGTGCTGCACGGCCATGATCAAGGCCGTGTATTGCAGCTCGAGCTGTGTCCGGAAGCACGCACTAAAACGCCGAAGTAGGTGTGCCCTACACGGGCCGTGTACTGCAGCACGGGCCGTGTAGGTGCAAAATCCTGTGAAAATTTTATAATATTTCGGAAGCTTCTAGAAGGTCCATAAGTGATATAAAACCATGATTGGTGCGAAATTGAAAGGAGGAATCATTTTGGATCAGTTTCCACACACATTAAACACCTAAATCACACACATTCATCTCCATCTCTTTCATCCTTCACCTCATCCATCCAAACCACTTGATCTCCTCAAATCCATCCATTAATCCATCCATCCTCCAATCTAAGAAGAGGAATTCATCATTGATTGAAGATTGTAGCATGATCAAAGGGGAGGAAGTTCACCATCAAAGGGGAGCCAACTTACCTTTATTTTGTTATTTTCTTCATTATTTGGCTCAATTGGAGCAAGCTATGTATTGTATTGATTCTACTATGATTTCTAGTGGCTAGTCCTTATGTGAGGCAAGCAATATGATTGGTTAGGGATTATGTAGATTTTGCACACCACATGTTTGATGAAATGATTGTTATGAATATTTTCTATCATGAATGCTTATTCTCATTTTATGTATGATTTGTGTGATTAGATTCTTTATTCATAGTGTTAGGATGGCCATTCCAATATTATGTTTAGTGGTTTAATTGAATCATTGATTGCATGAGATGGCTATGTTAAGTATGTGTGGAGTTTGGCCATAACCTTCATGTGCTTAGAACCTCATGATAGGACATTATTGATAATTACTTGTGAAAGTGTTTGATATGATGAGGGGAACCAAGCTAATTTTTCACTTGACCTTAGAAAGGGAACACTAGGAAAACATCCCTGCCTACTAGAGAAAATTCTTCGTGATAATATCTCTATACCGGTATATTAATATCCGTAAGTACCTATAGGAAGAGTGAGGATTGGAGACACTCTTTGAGTGCCCTTAGTATCATAACATAAAAACCTTCAATTCATGTGTGTGTGTGAGTCTACATAAGCCTTATCCATGATGTTGCTTGCCTTACATACTTCTTAGATTGTTCACCTTCATCCATTTTCCATCACACTTGTACATGTTCTATCTTTCATTGCTGTCCTAATTGTTAGTTTGTAGTATAATCAACCCCCCTCATTCTTTGATTCGTCCTACTAGAGTAAAGCATTTCTCAAACACGGCTACCCACTTTCGCCCTTGGGTTCGATATTTTATAAATTTTGCACTTGGTCGCTTACGTGCTACACACGATAGAGTACACTTGCTCTTATCAATTACCGAAATTGAAACCAAGTTCACTCCTCCTGATGATGCATCAATAAAAACACGCGACTCATAATCCAATTCATAGTAGACGATACTTATGTATTCATCCTTAGACATTCCATGCTTTGGGCACCTCCTGAGCATGCCTTTAAACATGTCCTACGCCTTATAAAAATTTTCACCCTGATTCAAACAAATAGGGTGATCTCTTGCCTCATTCTTAAGATCCTCGAGGGTGGTATGTATCTCTCCAAGAACTTCTGCTGCAGTTGGTCCCATGTAGTGAAATCAGTGGCATCAAGAGATTCATACCAAGCTTCCGCCTTATCAATTAATGAAAACTTGAATAGGGCGATCCACCTAGCATTATCATTCGCTCCACTGCCCTTTTGAGTATTTGCATAACCAAGAAATCTTCGGAGATGTTGATATGGATCTTCAAAACAACCTCCAGAAAAGGGATTCTTTTCTACCATGTTAATAAGAACAGGATGTATCTCAAAATCATCATCTTCACCCTTGCTCCTATCAATCCCATGTTACCAATTCTATAGTTCGTGAAAATTTCACGTATGGCAACATTATTCGTATTCTGCCTTGCTCCGGTCATGTTTAGCTCAATGTGTTATTATTTACTTTCCTTCCTCTCCTTTTTCAAGCGCACAAGTAACTCAGAAAAATTCAAGGTTAGATAGAAATAAATAATCACAAATAAAATAAAAAAAAGAAAAAAATCTAAATCAAATTTGAAATAATAAAATCAATAATAACAGTCGTCCCCGGCAACGGCGCCATTGACTTGTTCGTATGTTCTCAACACACAATTTAATCCCCAAGTGTGAAGGATATCAATTGTAGTTTCGAAGGTGACCAAGTTATTATCGAACCCAAGGTATCAATTTAATTATTAACTAAATTAATTAAGATAAGTTGGCAATTAAGTTTGAGGTATGAAATTATCAACTACTAAACAATTAAATTAAATAACAAATAAAATAAATATCACTCGAAGAATGCGAAAGTGGATCAAGTAGGAGAATATGTAGCTCTAGGATAATCCAGTTTTACTCTTTAATTTCCCTTCCATGTGTCAATGTCCGACTCTACCTTGTGGAATATGGACGCATCACTAAACCATGCATATCTACTCTATAGACACAAGTAAACATGCGTGTAACACGTGTGAATACCTCGGAGCAAGAGATATAATTCACCCCCCTTTCTAGGTACTATCAGTATCAATTATTTCCCCCCTGGGATTGGTACTCTAACCCGATATGATCTCCCTTTATAGGTACTATGAAGTTATACTCTTTATCCTACTTATTAACCTGAATTCAATTCAATTAATAAGTATTCACATAAGATAGTTCTAATAAGACTTCGGAATCCCTTCACTTAGAATTATAACATAAAACCCTGCTCAACAGTGAACGCACTCAACCAATAACCATGTTATGTATTCAGACTCTACACAACAATTATTGATGCACAAAACGACTATGAGTATGGATTAAAAAGGCACAATCTTATATAAAATAAAATCACAAGTAGTATTGTACGGAGTATACACATGGAAGTTCAATTAACTAGATAAAACCTTCACAACTCCTAGATCTACCAAAAAGGCTCTAACCCATGGTATGGTAGGAAACACACATGGGAGTTGGATAGATCTTACCCGGATGTCCGGAAAATACAAGATAAATTAGGAAACGAATAAACCCTTGATATGGCGTCTTCATGTCCTTCTCCGTCTTGAATCCTCCTCTTGGTTCTCCTCTTGATTCCACGAATGAATCTTCAAAGTGATGGATGGGTGGAGGAAAGGAAGAGGATGATGGTTGGGGGGTGATCCCCCTTGTGGGGTGTTGTATGTTGTGGCCTTTCTTCTCCTCTCTTGTTGTTGTGTTCAATGAATAATGATGTGATCTACACCCCTTTTTATACTTGTGAGCTCTCCTTGTAGGTCTTCGAAAGGACCCAAATTTAGGCATATGTCAAATTTGGTAAGAGACATCCGTTAAATTTGGTAAAAGAGATCCGGATAAATAAGGCAGTTTTCGGAAATTCTCGAAAATTCTCGCCAACAGCTGCGCGACTTCACGATTCTGAGCATAACTTCCTCGTCCGACCTCCAATTTGAGTGATTTTTGCGCTCACATGATCCTATTTTCCTTGACTTTCTCTGAATGTAATGATATCACCAAAACTCCAAGAATTGAATCTGTAACAAGCCATGGAAAGTAGCACATCAGTTCTGTTCGACACAGCTCGCGCGACGTCACCACTTTGCTCATAACTTCCTCGTTCGGACTCCGAATGGGGTGTTCTTTATATCAAAACGACCCTCTCTTCAGTGGCTTTCCAACCTTATATCAAAACACCAATTTTGAGCTCCATACAAACACAGAATAATTATAAAAGTTGGACGTGTGTTTTCAGCATTCTTGCACAAATTGCACCTTTTCTTCAACTTTACACTTTTGATCCTTTTTTCCATCTAAAACACAATAAAACATCTCAAGTGCACCTTTATCTCACATATGATGAATATAAGACCATTGTGCTAATATATGACAATAATTTCCATAAAAAAGGTGTTAAATTGGACACTAAAACACGCTTATTTTCACTCTCATCGGGGAGTTAATTTTTTGCGGTATGTTGAAACTTTAATCGGTTTTGAGGTGTCAATTTTTTACAATTTGCCTAGTGTTCAGTGGAGTTTCTAGTGTGTGGAGTCGTTTAGATAGTCAATTAATTATTTCTTATAGTTCTTCTATTTTATTATTGATGAATCTTGTGATGATGAGTGTTTGAGCTTTGATGATAGAAAAGGTTCCTAGGTGGCAAGATGAGTTCCATGAATAATCAGGTGCCCTCGTTTCCTTATTCTAATTTTTATGTGTGCTTTTAATTCATAAGAGTGGAAGGATTGAGATTTTGAGTTGTGATCATGTGAGCTTATATTCTTAAATATTGCTTGGAATTCATATGCTCTTGAAATTGATGAAGGAAGTGTACTTGAGTTATATTGTGGTATGAAGTTCTATGTGTACTTGTGGGATATTACTTATCATGAAAAGTGCTCTGTTACTTGTTAAAACTCATGTGAGATTTTGAGCCTCGTTGATCATGTACATAATCACATGATATTTTTTCTGGTGAGTATCGTTCTTGTGTGTGTATTTTAGAACTTGCCTCTTGTCTTACTTGAAACTACATGTGTGTTAGATGATGGGATATGATTTAAGGCCATCCTTGAATTTATAAGTCACTTAGCCAAATAATTCCCTATCGAATGATGTTTATCCGTAGTTAGCCCCGTTGAGCTTAAAAACCTCATTCTTTGGCAGCCTACAAGAAATAACCACTTTGAACATCTGAATTTTTTTTAGCCTTAATTGTCTTATAGTGGAGAATTAATGGCTTTTCAAAGTGTGTTGATGGAGCTTAATAACAACTTGGGAAGGAATGAAATTGGTACTGAATTAGTGATGAATTTTGATAATGCATCTAAGGAAAAGCATGGAGTAGTGCTTAAATCTAGTACTCCATTAAATCAAATACCCTAGGGTAGTGCGTAAATCTAGTACCCTATGGAGGATGCGCTAGGTAGTGCCCGAAAATGGTACCTCGAGAGAAAAAGCAGAAAAAGAGAAGAAAAAAAGGATGTGCTTGAGAAAAGAAAAAATAGTTGTGCTTGAAGGTGAAGAAGGAATGAAAATCGTCTGCATTGAAAAGAAAGAGAGGATGAAAGTTGAAGTGATCAATCAGCTTTAGTTCTCCACTATTTGAGTCACATTATCCATATATTTCCTACCATTACTAAAGAGCCAACATTACATCCAAAAGAAAAGTCCTTTTTGACCCCATTGTCGAATCATGCTTTTAGTGGAAAGTTTGAGACGTTTGACAAGCTTATGATTACGCATGCACTTGAATTGAATTTGAGCGTAAACACCCTAACCCATAAGTGTACATCTTTTACATTTGAGTGCGAGTGAAATATACTTCCAGTGAGAACATGTGGATGGAGCATTTGAATTGGTGGTGACTGTCTTAACTTGTATACTATGAATTGATTATTACATGTAATAAGAGTTGCATGACCTAACTTGAGGACAATTGTATTGTGAATGGGGTATGTGTCATAGTCCTTGTTTTCCCGCTAATTTTCATACTCTCTCTCTCTTTTTATTGTTATTTTGTTGTCTCGGGATGAGCAACGGGTAAGTTTGGGGTATTAATGAGAGTGAAAATAAGTGTATTTAAGTGTCCAATCTAACACCTTTTTGATGGAAATTCTTGTTATATATTAGCAAAATGGTCTTTTATTCATTATATGTGAGAAAAAGGTGCACTTGAGGTGTTTTATTGTGTTTTATGTGGAAAAAAGACCGAAAGTGTAAAGTTGGAGAAAATGTGCAATTTGTGCAAGAATGCTAAAAACGCACGTCCAACTTTCATAATTATTCTGTATTTTGTGGAGCTCAAAACTAGTAGAGTGATACATGGTTGGAAAGCCACTGAAGAGAGGGTCATTTTGACGTAAAGAACACCTCAATCGGATTCCGGATGAGGAAGTTATGAGCAAAGTGGTGAATACCGCGCGACCTGTACCGAACAGAATTGCAGTGCTACTTTCCATGGCTTGTTACATATATAATTCTTAGATTTTTTGTGTGTTCTTTATATAGATAGAAATTCAAGGAAGAAAGGATCGCGTGAGCCCAAACATCACTCAATTCGGAGGTCGGATGTGAAAGTTATACGCGAAACGGTGAGACTGCGCAGGCTGATTCCAACCGGTTCGACCTGGGAAGGTCGGTTCGACCTGTTTGTGAGGTCGAACCAAGGTCAAATTGGAAGAAAAAAGAGCTGGTTCGACCACGACATGCTGGTTCGCCTTGTTGGGCTGGTCGAACCAAGCACCTGGGGCTTTCAGAAGGGTGATTCGACCTCGGTTCGAACTGGAGGGGTGGTTTGACCTGTTTGTGAGGTCGAACCATGCTTCGGGAACTTACCAAATCTGTATTTTCGAGGCCTAAACGCGTGGGATAATTAAGGAAGCCCATTCCAAGCCTAGGAGACGTGATTACAAGTATAAAAGGAGGTCTATGAAGCCACAAAACAAGAGAGGAACACAAAAACAAGAGAAGAAGAGAGGCCACAACATACAACACCCCACAAGGGGGATCACCCCCCAACCATCATCCACATCTCTTCCTCCATCCATCCATCACTTTGAAGATTCGTTCGTGGAATCAAGAGGAGAACCAAGAGGAGGATTCAAGACAGAGAAGGACATGACTCCATACCTAGGGTTTATTCGTTTTCTAATTTATCTTGTATTTTCCGAACATCCGGGTAAGATCTATCCAACCCCATGTGTGTTTCCTACAACACCGTGGGCCTTTTTGGTATATCTAGGAGTTTTGATGGTTTTATGAATTAATTGATCTTTGTTAGGCAGAATTCGCGCACCTCAATTTACGATCCCTAAGTGTAGGGATGTCAATTGCAGAGGCAAGTACCCAAGTTAAATTACTGAACCCAAGGGAGGGTCAACTATCTATTTTCTTTAAATTACTATTCAACTAGAATTGTTATAGCCAAATTCTCAAGGTTTTATTATAATTAACTAAAGAATTTAAATTACAAAATAATTAAATAAATAAATAAAAGAAAGAAAGAAGGGAAGGAGTATTCAAGATTGAATCAAGAGAGAAATAACAGTTCTAAGGTATCAGGTGTAGTGCAATTTATTTGGTCCCCTAGACGTCCTATTTTTCATTCATGCTATTTTATGGAAATACATCACAAGATGACGCGTGAATAGTTTTGAACCTCCTTTTTAGATACTAATAAGGCGAATTTCATAAACCTCCGGAAGTCCAACTCGACTAACATATATTCTCTGAAATTAATATTCAAACCTATTCACTTCCTACTTGATTTCCTAATTGCATTGTTCCACTAGGATAATCAAGCATCTTGTTTACTAGTCCTTAGGATTATCGTGTCCACGGGCAAACTACTATAATCCCTAACAAATAGACAATATCAATTATGCGTGCACTCAAGCTAACACAATATACCACACACCACGGGCAATGTCAATGGCATATTATGAAGACGTTACACACATTTTGAAAAAGTCTTAAAGAATCGAATAAACAAGAATATTAATAGCATGAATCAACATATTAATCTAGGTTTCCAAATCAACTATATTAACCTTCAACCTTAAAACTTGTAAAAGATCTAGCTCATGAACACAACACTCATGGCTAAGCAAATCAAAACAAAAATCATCAAGAAAAGATAAAAGAAAAGAATACGAAACCCTAGTGTCACGTGGCTTGCGTTCTTCTCCTTATCTCCTGTTGGATTGCTCTCTTAATCGTACTTGAATTCTCCTCCTCTCCTTGGCGTTGTGCAGCTGGTTGCTGCACCTATATTAGCTCTCACGTTGCAAGCTTGCTACCCTTGCAAAGGGCAGCAAGCTTGCTGCACTTGCAGCTCTCTTGTTGGTGGTGTGTTGTGTGTTGTGTTTTGAATGGTATTAGGATGTTGTGATTGTTGTGGGATGTGTGAATTGTGTGTTTGATGGTGTTGTGGTGTCTTTGATGAAGGGTAGTGCAGCTCCTTAAATAGCATTGCAACTTTGACCAATTTTTGCATGCAAATGACGTTGCTTACATATGACTTGTATTATTCAACATCAAAATTTGATTTCTCTTGCCCAAAGTCTTGAATGGCTGCAAAGAGTTGCCTTTGTTGATTCTCAACTCAAAAGACAAACCATAATTCCAGGATATTATTATACATGGCATCAAAGTGTTCTATATGACCAAAATTCGAGAGGTTCGAAAATCCCATCGCAGTTGCACGACTTCACCGTTTTGATCATAACTTTCTCGTTTAAAATCCATTTTAGGTGATTTTTATGCTCACGCGACCCTCTTTTCCGTGGCTTTCTAACCATATATCACACAACCAATTTGGACATCTACAGAATTACAGAATAATTATTGAAGTTGGACGTCTGTTTTTCATCATCCTTGCACAAATTGCACCTTTTCTCCAACCTTGCACTTTTTGGTTCTTTTTCCTCCTAAAACACAATAAAACACCTCAAGTGTACCTTATTCTCATAAATAATGAATATAAGATATTTATGATAATATATGACAACAATTCCGATCAAGAAGGTGTTAAATTGGATAGTAAAACACGCTTATTTTCACTCTCATCAATCTTCTATGTGTATACTCCGTACAACACTACTTGTAGTATATTTTATATAAGATTGTGCCTTTTAATCCATACTCATAGTCGTTTTGTGCATCAATAATCGTTGTGTAGAGTCTGAATACATAACATGGTAATTGGTTGAGTGCGTTCACTGTTGAGCAGGGTTTTATGTTATAATTCTAAGTGAAGGGATTCCGAAGTCTTATTAGAACTATCTTATATGAATACTTGTTAATTGAATTAAATTCGGGTTAATAAGTAGGATAAAGATGATAATTTTATAGTACCTATAAAGGGGGATCATACGGGTTAGAGTACCAATCCTAGGGGCAAATAATTGATACTGATAGTACCTAGAAAGGGGGGTGAAATTATATCTCTTGCTCTGATGTTATTCACACGTGTTACACGCATGTTTACTTGTGTCTATAGAGTAGATATGCATAGTTTAGTGATGCATCCACATTCCACAAGACAGAGTCGGACATTGACACATGGAAGGGAAATTAATGAGTAAAACTGGATTATCCTAGAGCTACCTATTCTCCTACTTGATCCACTTTCGCATTCTTCGAGTGATATTTTATATTATTTGTTATTTTAATTCAATTGTTTAGTAGTTTAATAATAAAATCCTCAATCATTATTATCACTTGTCTTAATTAATTTAGTTAATAATTAAATTGATAATACGTCGTCCTTTGGGTTCGATATTCACTTGGTCGCTTGCTTAGCTACAACTGATATCCTTAATACTTGGGGATTAATTTTGCGTGCAAAGAAAACGCGCATCATTATGCCAATCATACCTGTGCTTTTTTTTTCTCTTAGCCTTTGTTTGGCAAGCTGTTGTAAGTTTTCGATGAGATCCTGAATAATAATATCCTAGAAAATGTATGATTTCCTCGATAAAAAAAATTCTAACAATTGAAAAAATAATATAAGTTTTAGAGTATAAACCCTAGATTCACACACTGAAATTCGTGGACAATCGCTAAAACCCAGGCTTACCCCATTTCTGCATTTTTGACCCCATTTCCGGTGAAAGACCCTAACCCTATTAGGGTCTCCCACAATAGAATATCTAATAATGAAAAATAAATGAATTTGTGACAATGGATTTTTTGAAAAAATCAAATTTATTTTTATTTTATTTAGGATATGTGGTAGAAAAATAGAAGATCTATTCTCTCTTTTTTTCCGTTGGTACTAGTGGAATAGGATTGCCCCATAATACAGAACCTCTAGGTGTAACCTTTTGCTCAATACTAGAATCAAAACTCGAAACATAACATCTGAGGTTGCATTAATCGAGAATACACGACAGAAGGAATTGTTCTATTTCCAAACTTCACCTTCAACAAGCGTAGATTTATTTTAAAAAGTTTCCCGAATCCTGTGTTTTTCTCCTAAGACTGAGAAGTATGAAAAAAAAAGAATCAAATCACACCATCTCTGTAATAGGTAAATGCCTCCTTTTCTCCTGTAGTTGTTGGAATTATTTGCAATAAGATATTGACTACAATTGAAAAAGTCTTATCAATAAAATTTCCATTTATTCGCGATCTAGGCATAGCTACCAATCCATTTTTAATTCTTCTCATTCCCTTCACAAAAATGATCCCACAAAGAAAATAATTGTACAGTACGAAATAACATAAAAACAGATTGATTTGAAAAAAAAAAGATTATGGGCCTTCTATGCCATTCCAATTGTTTATTTTTGATAGGAATCAATAAGAAATTGGTCCCCCGATTTGATTTCATCCTAATGTAGTAATATCCAGCGGGGGACCAATTCGAATTTCATTGAAGTTACAGATTCGAGTGATTCGAGAAGTTTAATTGAATTATGATACAAAGAAGAAAATAAACCAATAATCGTTCTATGATGAAAATAGAATAACCACCCCTTTTTATTTTATGTGCATAGCAGGTATACACTATACAAAACAAAATAGTTTATGAATCTAAAATAGAGGGGTAAGTAAGGGAAGGGGTTTGTTGTTGAGAACTCTAAAATCGGAAAGAAATTTGAGAATTTGTAAGGTATGGAATCGTAGTCTCTTCTATATAGAATTCCGATAGAAAGGTATCCATTAACCCTAGTCTAAAAAATCTTGACAGTAGATTCGTTCGAATTCATTGATTTAATCGATTCGAAATAGTAGGAGTCCTTTTTGCAAACGCGAACCCCCAAAAAAATTTCTAAAAAATAAGAAAACAATTGTCTTTTTATCTTGGAGCCTGGAAAGAAAGATCTTTCTTTCCATTGATGAAAAATTTTCTATTTATATTTGTTATTTTGATTTGTAGTATTAAATATTAATATATAGTTCAAATTTGTAGAAAAAGTATTAATATATAGTTCAAATGGATTGGTCGTACCTATTCAATAATCTAGAATGGAATATGAAAAACCCACTATTAACTAGATTTTTGGTTCATAATTATTATGTGCGAAAGATGGCCGAGTGGTTCAAGGCGTAGCATTGGAACTGCTATGTAGGCTTTTGTTTACCGAGGGTTCGAATCCCTCTCTTTCCATAACTTCACTTAATAGATCTAATTTTATAGACCCATTTTTTGAATTTATTTAATTTTCGGATCAACCAGCAATGGAGACCTTTATTCCACCAGTTAGACCTATGGATGCTCTATTCCGAATTGCCGAGGGTTCGAATCTCTCTCTTTCCGTAACTTCACTTAATAGACCCATTTTTAGAATTTATTAAATTTCTGGATCAACCAGCAATGGAGACCTTTATTCCACCAGTTAGACCTATGGATGCTCTATTCTGAATTACCGTGACTAGGAAAAATACTGGAAAAAATGGAAACGGGCTATGATACATAAATGAGAAAAATTCGGGGTCAGCCCGTATTTTTCTTACTTAACCTTATGTTAATTTGTTGATCAAGGGGAATCAAATTGCCCAAACCCTTGTATTTTTAGGTTTAAGTCTGACGAGAATAATATTCTACGACTAGCAATTCATTTATTTTCAAACCAACCCACTTACTATCTATTATTTGATTGACTAATCCTTTATATTGAAATGGGTGAAGAGTTAAATGGTTTGACACTTCCGCCTGAGGGGAAGAGTTGAGAGAACTTCGAATCAGAGTTCTGGATTTTTGTTCATCCTTCCCCGTAATAATATCTCGGGATTTGCAGCGATAACTTGATATATCTACTAGCCGCCCATTCAATAAAATATGTCTATGGTTAACTAATTGTCTGGCTGCGGGAATAGTCAAATACATACCCAATCAAAAAAGGATGTTATCCAAACGCATTTCAAGTAATTATAGTAAAACTCGACCAGTTGACCCCCAGGCTTTTTCGGCAATACGAACGTATTTAACTAATTGTCGTTCTGTATGACCATAATAAAACCGCAATATTTGTTTTTCTTCCAGGCGAATACGATATTGAGATTTTTTCCCGGAACGCAATTAGTTTCTAAGATCACTTCCGGCTTTAAGCCTTTTATTCGTTAGTAATCACCTTTTTGTAAGTGTCCTCAAGTACAAGGAATCTGTTGTAACTCACGTGTGACCAAGTAAAAATAATATCGTACCCAAGGAATAATTATAGATCTACTATTTAAACTAATTATGACTATTTTATTTTAAGACAAATCTGGTTTTTATGGTGAATTTCCTAAATTAACTATGCAAAAAAATAATTACTAAAAATATTAAAATAACAAGAAATTAAATATGTAAGGTATTCAAGAGAAAAGATAGACAACACTAGGCAATCCGGTTAAATTGATCAAATTGACTCACTAAACACTTAGTTAGAATCCCTGTAGTTCTTATGGAAGCAATCACTTAATTATGTTAAATCCTTTTTTAGAGTAAACTTAACACGTAAATCTGGTTTAAACTCTCGGATGCAGAAGAATAATTCCTACTTCCTCTATAGGTACTTCATGTAAAATTCCATCAAAGGCTAGTACACTAGACTTCCCTTTATAGGTACTTAAAAATTAAACCTCGATTCCCACCTAACAATCTAAGAAACCAAATCCTCTAGAATGGTAATTAATAAATATATTAGGTGTCCTAAATTAATTATTCTAATGAATAAAGTTATATGGTTAGATCCCCTTTACCCATAACAGATAGACAAATATAATCCCTTCTATAACACAAGCAATAATCATGAACATGCATAGGACAATGACATACCCATGAATAAGGACAGATCATATAAGATAAAAATATCAATCTCAATCAAAACATTAATAAAGGAATAATTTTACTGCAGGTATCCAACTCAAAGTCTAGATAATCAATTCAACACAATTCAACCTTCAAAACCTAGTACTATCCAAAAAGTACAAGCCCATGATGTTACAGGCAACAATCATGGTTAGATATGAACACATATTATTCAAAAGTAAGAAAGATAGAACAAGAAAAACCCAAGATCTGGTGTGATTCTCTGTTCTCTCCTCCGTAATTTTGAACCTTATTGTTCTCCTTCTCAAGTACGCAATCCAATGAACTCTCCGGGATGGGTGGTTAGGATGATGATAAGGACAGGGTTTGGAAAAGTATGCATTGTGATGAAGAGGTATGAAGAGTTAGGATTTGAAACACCCCCAAGGACTCCTTTTATAGCTGAAGCTGTGAAAATCCCGAATTATGACTTAAGATTGGACTTTTTCACGTCAAAAACTCGAACAGATCGAAAACGACGAAACTGGGCTCGCTGGGAGGCTGCACGAGTCGTGCCAAGCTCAGCCATGCTGATTCTCTCCTACGCCTGGGTGCCGCACGAGTCGTGCCACATACGGCACGAGTCATGCGGCTCGTGTTGCTCCTGGTCGTGCGCGGGCATCTCTCGGAAATTATGTAGATATCCTCAGCGGGCACGAGTCGTGCTCGTGCTACCGTGCTACTGCTTCTTGCATTTCTAGGCGGCACGAACTCCAGCACAAGTTCCATCCGGCCGACACAGTCGTGCCGGCCCTTCCTTTCCCGACGGTGTCCCGACTTCATTCCTGTCTTCTGTTTTTGCTCTTTTTTACCTTGTTTTCCATCTAAACACATAACATAACACCTCACAAGCATCTAAAACACATATTTATATAATTCAACCATAAAATGCTCAAATACGGATATAAACTCCATAAAACAGTGCTAAATCGGACCCTAAAACATGCAGATTTTCACACTAATCAAACCCCCAAACTTAAGATGTTGTTCGTCCCCGAACAACAAAAAAGAACAAAGAAAAATAATGATAGTGTGTAAATCTGAAGGAAAACAATAAATATGACATCAATAAGCAATCGTCATCAACTTCAGTCATGCAACTCTAATTATATGCAATAATTTATTCATAGCATACAAGTTAAGACCATCACTACCAATTCAAATGCTACATCAACTTATTCTCACTAGAAGTATATCACTCACACTCAAGTGTAAAAGATGTACACTTATGGGGTATGGTGTTTACGCTCAAATTCAATTCAAGTGCATGCGTAACCATAAGCTTGCCAAACATCTCAAACTCTCCACCACTTAAAGTATGATTCAACAATGGGATCAAAAAGGACTTTTATAAGGATGCAATGTTAGCTCTTTGGTTAAGGTAGGAAAACATATGGATAAAGTGGCTCAATTAGTAGAGAATTAAAATCGAAGAACTTTTGTACTGCAGATTTTTATACTTCAAGGCTATCCAGCTTCATGCTCTTCTAATTTTCTTTTTTCTCCTTTCCTTCAAGCTTCAACATTTTTTTTCTTCAGGTCCTAGTTTCGGGCACTACCTCTCATATCTCGGGGTACCAGTTTCGGGCACTACCCCTAAACAGCTTCTTTTTCAGCTCATAAGTTTAAGCTCATTATCACTTGTACAACTCCAAATATTTTATTACTTCCAAACTCCAAGAAATCAATTCACACACTTTGACAGCATTTAATTCTCCACTAAATATAGGAATTTAAGGCTCATATAGGATATCAAAGTGGCTATCTTCGTAGGTTGCCAAAGAAATAAGGCTTTGAGGCTCAATAAGGCTAACTACGGATATATAATTATTTGGTAGGAAATTATTTGGCAAAGTGACTCATAATAATCAAAGATGGCCTAAAATCATCTCCCATCATCTAACATAACATGCAGTCTCAAGCAAGACAAAAGGCAAGTTCTAGAATACACACACTAGAATGATACTTACTAGAAAGAAATCATGAGATTATGTACATGATAATAGGGTCAAAATCTCACATGGATTTTTAACAAGTAACAGAGTGCTCTTCATAGTAGCAATATCTCACAAGTACACATAGAACTTCCTATCACAATATAACTTAAGTGAAATTCCTTCATCAACTTCAATAGCATATGAATTTCTGGTAATCTAACAAATAAGCTCATAATACGCACACACCCAGAAATCAAAACATAAATACCTCAACCAATAACAATAGTCTCAACATAATATCCCCCACATATCCAACAATACAAATTAAAATAATACATAAAAGAGACAAATACATCAGAAATAGCCCTAGCAAATTATCACTCCACTCAAAGCCTAAACAGAAAATAGAAAGAAGGTGAAGAGATAGAAAAACTCAACCTCAACAGACAAGGCTGTACAAAACAGGGGCTATAATAACCATCAATCGCGTCTCTCCCAGTGCTCTCGCACTTCATCTCTCAGGCTCTGGATCTCCCTATGTGTCTCACTCTGAGAACGCCTAACCTCTTGGAATAGCATCTGAAATTGATGATCATTTGAACGCCGGATGGAGTCGAACTGATCATTGATGTATCGATATATCTCTCCCCACTGATCATGCATACCTGGAACATAATAAGAATGAAAGTCAGGGGGTACGGGACCTGCATAAGTGTCGAGTCCTCCGTATTTGGCTCCAGATGGAGCTGTAGAGGTCCCCGGTGCATAAGGATCCGGTGTTGCTCCGGATGAACCGCCCTGGTAAAACTCACTACTATGAGCCATAGTGAACAAACAACTCCGGTGCATCCTCCTCATCCAACATCATCTCATCATCATAAGCATAATCATCATCATTCTCAGCTAGGGGATTCGCTGCTCTCTCATTATGCTCTCTAGTCACCTTCTCCCAATCTCCATTCTTAATAAAGACAGATGAAACATGGGTGTGCAAGTACGAGCTGCAAGTGAAATTAGCTTCATCATCCAATGTAGTCAACTGCTCACATGGAAGGGGTATACGGAGGTTGCCATGCTTGTAAAAAAATTGGCCAGTTTGCTCACCCAAGAACCGTGTATTCCTCAAAGCTTGTATATCTATATCCGGCTTATTATCATCTGCAAGCTTCATACCATCAATGCGTACACCCTTAATCCCAACTATCTGGATGATAATACCACCCATCATCACTGACCGAGTCTCTCCACTTTTGAATCGGAAGAGCTGCTCCATCACAAGTGCCGCTAAATCAAAGTACTTCTCCTGACACATGCACCATAGCACATAGAGCTCATCAAGTCTGACCTGGCCCTCCTCGTGCCTAGCAAAGATAGTATTAGACAAAACTCTCTTAATGTACCTCAAAAACTGGGCTAATGGTGCACGAAGACTTAGACTTCTGTGGTGTAAAAGCTTCATTCCTCCCAGTGAACATTCTCCAAAAAACATCCCTGTCAAACGCAGCATCAAACTCATCACTCGCATCATAAGGCACTCCAAATCCCATGTTCATCTCCTTTCCAGTCATAACCTTTCGCCTTCCTCTCAATATGAAGTTGCATCCACTAGGTATCCTGTCAGGATCCTCCCGAAAAACATCATATGATAGATAGAACTCGATCGTCAATGCATAAGTGGTAGGCCTCCGAGCATTCAAGAACTCTAAAATCCCCACTCTCTCGCAGAGGAGATCCACATCCCGCTTTATGCCTAGTCGAACTATAGTAGCCTCATCATGGTAGCGGGTACGCGTTATCCTTCGCTCAAAATGACTATACACCTCAATATCATCTTTCCACTCGGGATAATTAATCCCAAGGTGACTAGGACTAGTCTTATTCCTTCTAATCCTAGCGATTTCATCTTTCTTTTGCTGCCTCGTCCATTCTTCTCCCATTTCCTAGAAAAATTCCAAGTAAGACGCGAGTAATAATCCCAAAGGCGAAAATAGACCTATATTTGTCTGATATTTAATCTCAATAGGACACATAGATCACACTGATAGGTATGAAATTCACCTAGATTTTAAGTGGATTTTCATGGATTTAATTTAATAATTGAGCATGATTTTAATGAAAATACTATTAATTGCTTGATTATTGGAGAAAGGTATTTTTGTTTATTTTGGCAGAAAAATAGGTAATTTTGATAAAAGTGGATTCTACAAGTGAAGAGGAAGATGTGGGAGAAAACGAAGCTCGATTTGGAGTTGAAACGAGCAAGAACGGGCTAAAGAAAAATTTGTTATGAATCCCATTTTTGATCCCATGAGCTAAATTATCCCACATTGATTACTTACTACAAATTCCTCTCACTCTACCACTACATGAACCCACTTGTCCCACATTGGAAACTCACTCAAATTTCTCTTACCGTTACCACTATAAATACCCTCTCCCATGAAAGCCACCATGAAAAAATTCTCACCCATTAAATTCCATTAAATTGAATCATTAGATTCAAAGAGAGCTTTTTCACTAAAGATCTTCATAGTTGAGATCCCTCCCCCTTTCAGGATGAGGGATCCGTCCGTAGTTTAAATGTTTTTCTAGATTAGGATTTTATTGTTTTCCAAGAAGGTGGGGACACCAAGGAAAGGATTATCCTCATGGATGTAAAACTTCATTAAGGTGTAATCTAATCCTACTTATTATCTTTTTATTTTCATTGTTTTGGTTGTTTAGTGATGCTTGAATTATGGGTTAATTTGTGATATAATTTAATTGTATTCCCGGCTTTGATTAGTTTCATTTATGGATGCTTAATTGCTTAATTTATATATTTGATTTGTGTGGTTAATTATCTATTGCATATGGTTAGAACGAGAGTTCAATTATGTGTCTTAGGAATTAATTAAATCATTTCATCATGTGGGTTATGTGGATTAATATGGAAAGAGTTGGAGACGACCTCTCATATTTAGAATTACATATATAGACACTAGAAAGGTTAGATCAAGAGGTCAATTAATCTAGTGAGGAGAACCCAACCTTAGTGGATTCATAGTACCTAGAAAGGGAATATTACCTATGATTTAGTACCTTTTAGGGAACTCGTACGTGTAATTAGTACCTATTGGAAGGTGTTCACTTTGGTCTCGATCTTATATGCTATTTTGGGGTCTTTGTGAGGACCTACATCCTCTTCATCTCGAGAGAGGGTTTAGGTGGAATTTGTGATCGCTCTTACTGTGATAGCTTAAATTGGGAGGCAATTAGATGTGTTACATGATTTATCCATTTGAATTGCATCATGAAGATTTCCTTTATATTGAAAATTCCAAAAATATTGTAATTAGTTTCTTTTCTTGTTTTTTTATCTCACTTCTCTGTCATCCCTAACTAATACAAGACTATAACTTGAAGGCCACAAACCCTAAAATTCCTTTGGTTCGATATTTTGTTGCTTGGTCGCCCGGACTATTAACGACCAATCAAATGGTGCCATTGCTGGGGAATTTAGTTGTATTTGTGACTTCGAGTTTTGTTGATTGTTAGGATAGGGACATTTTTTATTTGATTTTTTTATGGTTGTTGTAGGGATGAAGGCGTGGTGCCATCGTATTGGTCTTGAAGAGTAAAGGAGTGGAGCAAATTGAGGTAATGAACACTTCTCAACTTACAATCGACTTTGTCTAATTTAAGTTTAGGGGGATGTTGCTATCATTACTTACTTTTCTACGGTTTGAATTATAAAATTGCATCTATGAACTCCTACTTGAGCATATTGCACCGACGCACATTTAAGTCCTTACTCTTTTCCTTGGCACATATTTTCTCCTTTCTTTGTTTTTGCTTTCAATAAGGAGAAATCTTTCTTGGCTCTCTTGTGCTTCATTGTGAGAAATTTTGAGACTATGATATTTGGCTAGAACTTGTGACGAGATGGATTTTTACGTGTGTAGTTGTTGAGTTATGGTTTATGCTTGTTATGTATTTTCTTTCACTACTACAAGCCCGTGAGCTTTTGAGCCTTTAAATCGTAATATCAAACGATTTTTCCTTTCTTTAGTGCATCATTCTTTTGTGTCTATTCTAGAACTTGCCATTGTGTCTTCTTGAACCTACACGTGTGTGAAGATTGTTGGAAATGATTAAAGGAAGTCTTTGTGTTGACAAGTCACTTAGCCAAATTAATCCTGCCAAGTGAAATTATTTCATAGCTTGCCCCTTTGAGCTTATTATCCTTATTTCTTTGGTAACCTACAAATTTTGCCATTTTATCCATATTTTATATCCTAATCACTTTTGTCGATTAGTAGAGGATTAACGGGGATGAAGTGGTTGAATTGAGCTTACAAGAGAGTTTGGTAAGAAAGAAATGGTGAAAGTGGAAGAAAAGATGGAGAAAAGATTAAAAAGAAAAAAAATAGAGGTTGTGTGAAAGAAAAAAAAAATTGAGTGAAGCTTGTATAAAAGAAGCATAAAGGATCTCTACTAGAAAAATGGAAAGAGAGCCCTTGGAGAAAAGAGATAAAAACTCAAAAGTGGAAGAAAAGAAAATAGAGGTTCGTTAGTGTGTCGGATGGAAGATTACATTTTTTTTGAGGTTAAAAGAGAAAAAGAGAGGGTGAGAGTTGAAGTGATCAATCAACTTAAATTCTCTACTAATCTTGAGCTTACTTTTTCTAAACATTTTCCTACCCAAGACCAAAGAGCCTACATTACAACCCCATTAAAGACCTTTTTGATTCAATGATTAACACATACAAATGGTAAAGAGTTTAGACCTTTGGCAAGCATATGGTAATGACATGCATTTGAATTGATTTTTGAGAGTATACACTTCTCCCATATACCCCTTGAGTGTGAGAGTGAAAAGCAAAATCTAGAGAGGAGTAGTGGAAGTCTCACTTGCTTGCGTATTTCCTAAATTTAATATGTATGCATTTAAATTGATGTCTTGTAGCTTGTTTTGATTGAATTGAAATGGTTTTGAAATGACTCAATCTTATTGATATCTTGATTCAATTTTAGGTGAATTCCCCTCCTCGTTCTTTTTTTTCTTTCGTTGCTCGGGGATGAGCAACACTTTAAGTTTGGGGTTTGATAGGTGTGAAATTCACCTAGATTTTAAGTGGATTTTCGTGGATTTAATTTAATAATTGAGCTTGATTTTAATGAAAATACTATTAATTGGTTGATTATTTGGAGACAGGTGTTTTTGTTTATTTTTGCAAAAAAATAGGTGATTTTGATAAAAGTGGATTCTACAAGTGAAGAGGAAGATGTGGGAGAAAACGGAGCTCGATTTGGAGTTGAAACGAACAAGAACGGGCCAAAGGAAAATTTGTTTTGAGTTAAATATTTATTTGGTCCCGTAACTTTTTTTCTCTTTAATTTTAGTCCCAAAAAATATATTTGTATCTGATTAGTCCCGTAACTTTTATTTTTCGTTAATTTTGGTCCAATTTTTGCCGAAATTGCCATTTGTCGTCTGAAACCGGTGAGTTACTCTGACGTGGCAACTACATTTGTTTCTCAACCTATCAATGTGACACGTGACATCCAAGTGTTAAATAAAAATTAAATAAAAAATGAATTAATTTCCTCATCACAAATTTATTTAATAATAATTATTTTCGTAAAAACTGAAATAACATAAAAAACACGAAAATAAAATTATTATTTTCGTAAAAACTGAAATAACATAATTTTAAAAAAAAAAGGAGAATTGAAGAAATAGAAATGTAAAACTACAGTTTGATCAATTCAATTTAATCCCCAAAATCCTATCCGACTCCAAAAATCCAATACAATCCTAAACAAATTCAATACAATCCCAAACAAATTCAATCTCAGAAAATACAAAATATTTGCTAAGATTAGCATGAAATACAGAATTACGAATATTGGCGCCCCTCGGTTTCAACGACACGACCATCACCATTCTCTCAATCGCGAAAACCACGCTGAATCACCACGGCGATTTTCATTCGCGCTACGCTCGCTATCGCCATCCCGTCTCTCGCCGGATACCAACCGTAAATCGAGCACTGTCATTGATTCACCAACTTTGCTGGACTCACGAACAACCGCCGCTGCCCCGCGACGTTGATGGACACCGCATACCGCCGCGTCACATCGCGAAATCCCTCTCAGACGAAGCCCTCAAATCGCTCTACACCCATGAGAATGCAGACGTCCTGTCGGTGCTGAAACGAGCCAGAGCCATACGAGCCAAACTGGAGGATTCAATGGCGTGTGTCAGAGAATCTCGTAACTTTGTATTGGGTTTGGATTCTTCAAATTTGAGGAATTGGGGGATAGATTGGATTAGGGTTCTTCGTGGGAGGAAAGGGATTAAAAGATTTGGATTTTCCCCTTTTCATTTTCACGCTATAATAATAATAATGTTTATCAATTAAGGTAATTTCTTTTCATTTAGAGATTACCTTAGATTTTATTTTCCTTTTTTCTAATTTAGATTTTCTTTTATTTTAATATAATTTTTTATAATTTTAAAATAATATTTTATTTATTAATAAAATTTCAGATTGATTTGATTAATTAATTTTTTAATTTTTTTATACACTTGGATATTATGTATTTGGTTGAACTCGCCATGTCAACATTGACCTTCGATTTCCGGCAACAAATGGCAATTTCGGGGAAATTTGGACCAAAATTAACGAAAAATTAAAGTTATGGGACTAATCAGATACAAATATCTTTTTTGGGACCAAAAATAAAGAGAAAAAAAGTTATGGGACCAAACAAATATTTAACTCATTTGTTATGAATCCCATTTTTGATCCCATGAGCTAAATTATCCAACATTGATTACTTACTACAAATTCCTTTCACTCTACCACTACATGAACCCACTTGTCCCACATTGAAAACTCACTCAAATTTCTCTTACCCTTACTACTATAAATACCCTCTCCCATTAAAACCACCATGAAAAAAATTCTCACCCATTAAATTCCATTAAATTGAATCATTAGATTCAAAGAGAGCTTTTTCACTAAAGATCTCCATAGTTGAGATCCCTTCCCCTTTCGGGGTGAGGGATCCGTCCGTAGTTTAAATATTTTTCTAGATTAGAATTTTATTGTTTTCCAAGAAGGTGTAGACACCAAGGAAATGATGATCCTCATGGATGTAAAACTTCAATAAGTTGTAATCTAATCCTACTTATTATCTTTTTATTTTCTTTGTTTTGGTTGTTTAGTGATGCTTGAATTATGGGTTAATTTGTGATATTATTTAATTGTATTCCCGGCTTTGATTAGTTTCATTTATGGATGCTTAATTGCTTAATTTATATGTTTGATTTGTGTGGTTAATTATCTATTGCATATGGTTAGAACGAGAGTTCAATTATGTGTCTTAGGAATTAATTAAATCATTTCATCATGTGGGTTATGTGGATTAATGTGGAAAGAGTTGGAGACGACCTCTCATGTTGAGAATTACATAAATAGACACTAGAAAGGTTAGATCGAGAGGTCAATTAATCTAGTGAGGAGAACCCAACCTTAGTGGATTCATAGTACCTAGAAATGGAATATTACCTATGATTTAGTACCTTTTAGGGAACTCGTACGTGTAATTAGTACCTATTGGAAGGTGTTCACTTTGATCTCGATCTTATATGCTATTTTGGGGTCTTTGTAAGGAACTACATCCTCTTCATCTCGAGAGAGGGTTTAGGTGGAATTTGTGATCGCTCTTACTATGATAGCTTAAATTGGGAGGCAATTAGATGTGTTACATGATTTATCCATTTGAATTGCATCATGAAGATTTTCTTTATATTGAAAATTCCAAAATATTGTAATTAGTTTCTTTTCTTGTTTTTATTATCTCTCTTCTCTGTCATCCCTAACTAATACGAGACTATAACTTGAAGGCCACAAACCCTAAAATCCCTTTGGTTCGATATTTTGTTGCTTGGTCGCCCGGACTATTAACGACCAATCAAATGGTGCCGTTGCTGGGGAATTTAGTTGTATTTGTAACTTCGAGTTTTGTTGAGTGTTAGGATAGGGACATTTTTTATATGATTTTTTTTGTTTTATGGTTGTAGTAGAGATGAAGGCGTGGTGCCATGGTATTGGTCTTGTAGAGCAAAGGAGTGGTGCAAATTAAGGTAACGAACGCTTCTCAACTTACAATCGACTTTGTCTAATTTAAGTTTGGGGGGATGTTGCTATCATTACTTACTTTTCTACGGTTTGAATTATAAAATTGCATCCATGAACTCCTACTTGAGCATATTGCACCGACGCACGTTTAAGTCCTTACTCTTTTCCTTGGCACATATGTTCTCCTTTCTTTGTTTTTGCTTTCAATAAGGAGAAATCTTTCTTGGCTCTCTTGTGCTTCATTGTGAGAAATTTTGAGACTATGATATTTGGCTAGAACTTGTGACGAGATGGATTTTTACGTGTGTAGTTGTTGAGTTATGGTTTATGCTTGTTATGTATTTTCTTTCACTACTACAAGCCCATGACCTTTTGAGCCTTTAAATCGTAATATCAAATGATTTTTCCTTTCTTTAGTGCATCATTCTTTTTTGTGTATTCTAGAACTTGCCATTGTGTCTTCTTGAACCTACACGTGTGTGAAGATTGTTGGAAATGATTTAAGGCAGACTTTGTGTTGACAAGTCATTTAGCCAAATTAATCCTACCAAGTGAAATTATTTCGTAGCTTGCCCATTTGAGCTTATTATCCTTATTTCTTTGGCAACCTACAAATTTAGCCAATTTATACATATTTTATATCCTAATAACCTTTGTTGATTAGTAGAGGATTAACGGGGATGAAGTGGTTGAATTGAGCTTACAAGAGAGTTTGGTAAGAAAGAAATGGTGAAAGTGGAAGAAAAGATGGAGAAAGATTAAAAAGAAAAAAAATAGAGGTTGTGTGAAAGAAAAAAAAAATTGAGTGAAGCTTGTATAAAAGAAGCATAAAGGATCTCTACTAGAAAAATGGAAAGAGAGCCCTTGGAGAAAAGAGATAAAAACTCAAAAGTGGAAGAAAAGAAAATAGTGGTTCGTTAGTGTGTCGGATGGAAGATTACATTTTTTTTAGGTGAAAAGAGAAAAAGAGAGAGTGAGAGTTGAAGTGATCAATCAACTTAAATTCTCTACTAATCTTGAGCTTACTTTTTCTAAACATTTTCCTACCCAAGACCAAAGAGCCTACATTACAACCCCATTAAAGACCTTTTTGATTAAATGATTAACACATACAAATGGTAAAGAGTTTAGGCCTTTGGCAAGCATATGGTAATGACATGCATTTGAATTGATTTTTGAGAGTATACACTTCTCCCATATACCCCTTGAGTGTGAGAGTGAAAATCAAAATCTAGAGAGGAGTAGTGGAAGTCTCACTTGCTTGCATATTTCCTAAATTTAATATGTATCCATTTAAATTGATGTCTTGTAGCTTGTTTTGATTGAATTGAAATGGTTTTGAAATGACTCAATCTTATTGATATCTTGATTCAATTTTAGGTGAATTCCCCTCCTCGTTCTTTTTTTTCTTTCGTTGCTCGGGGATGAGCAACACTTTAAGTTTGGGGTTTGATAGGTGTGAAATTCACCTAGATTTTAAGTGGATTTTCGTGGATTTAATTTAATAATTGAGCTTGATTTTAATGAAAATACTATTAATTGCTTGATCATTTGGAGAAAAGTGTTTTTGTTTATTTTTGCAAAAAAATAGATGATTTTGATAAAAGTGGATTCTACAAGTGAAGAGGAAGATGTGGGAGAAAACGGAGCTCGATTTGGAGTTGAAACGAACAAGAATGGGCCAAAGGAAAATTTGTTATGAGTTAAATATTTGTTTGGTCCCGTAACTTTTTTTCTCTTTAATTTTAGTCCCAAAAAAGATATTTGTATCTGATTAGTCCCGTAACTTTTATTTTTCATTAATTTTGGTCCAATTTTCGCCCAAATTGCCATTTGTCGTCGGAAACCGGTGAGTTACTCTGACGTGGCAACTACATTTGTTTCTCAACCTATCAATGTGACACGTGGCATCCAAGTGTTAAATAAAAATTAAATAAAAAATGAATTAATTTCCACATCACAAATTTATTTAATAATTATTATTTTCGTAAAAACTGAAATAACATAAAAAACACGAAAATAAAATTATTATTTTCGTAAAAACTGAAATAACATAATTTTAAAAAAAAGGAGAATTGAAGAAACAGAAATGTAAAACTACAGTTTGATCAATTCAATTTAATCCGCAAAATCCTTTCCGACTCCAAAAATCCAATACAATCCTAAACAAATTCAATACAATCCCAAACAAATTCAATCTCAAAAAATACAAAATATTTGCTAACATTAGCATGAAATACAGAATTACGAAAATGGCGCCCCTCGGTTTCAACGACACGGCCATCACCATTCTCTCAATCGCGAACACCACGCTGAATCACCACGGCGGTTTCCATTCGCGCCACGCTCGCTATCGCCATCCCGTCTCTCGCCGGATACCAACCGTAAATCGAGCACTGTCATTGATTCACCAACTTTGCTGGACTCACGAACAACCGCCGCTACCCTGCGACGTTGATGGACACCGCATACCGCCGCGTCACATCGTGAAATCCCTCTCAGACGAAGCCCTCAAATCGCTCTACACCCATGAGAATGCAGACGTCCTGTCGGTGCTAAAACGAGCCAGAGCCATACGAGCCAAGCTGGAGGATTCAATGGCGTGTGTCAGAGAATCTCGTAACTTTGTATTGGGTTTGGATTCTTCAAATTTGAGGAATTGGGGGATAGATTGGATTAGGGTTCTTCGTGGGAGGAAAGGGATTAAAAGATTTGGATTTTCCCCTATTCATTTTCACGCTATAATAATAATAATATTTATCAATTAAGTTAATTTCTTTTCATTTAGAGATTACCTTAGATTTTATTTTCCTTTTTTCTAATTTAGATTTTCTTTTATTTTAATATAATTTGTTATAATGTTAAAATAATATTTTATTTATTAATAAAATTTCAGACTGATTTGATTAATTAATTAATTAATTTTTTTATACACTTGGATATTATGTATTTGGTTGAACTCGCCATGTCAGCATTGACCATCGATTTCCGGCAACAAATGGCAATTCCGGGGAAATTTGGACCAAAATTAACGAAAAATTAAAGTTATGGGACTAATCAGATACAAATATTTTTTTGGGACTAAAATTAAAGAGAAAAAAAGTTATGGGACCAAACAAATATTTAACTCATTTGTTATGAATCCCATTTTTGATCCCATGAACTAAATTTTCCAACATTGATTACTTACTACAAATTCCTTTCACTCTACCACTACATGAAACCACTTGTCCCACATTGAAAACTCACTCAAATTTCTCTTACCCTTACTACTATAAATACCCTCTCCCATTAAAACCACCATGAAAAAATTCTCACCCATTAAATTCCATTAAATTGAATCATTAGATTCAAAGAGAGTTTTTTCACTAAAGATCTCCATAGTTGAGATCCCTCCCCCTTTCGGGGTGAGGGATCCGTCCGTAGTTTAAATATTTTTCTAGATTAGGATTTTATTATTTTCCAAGAAGGTGTGGAGACCAAGGAAATGATGATCCTCATGGATGTAAAACTTTAATAAGGTGTAATCTAATCCTACTTATTATCTTTTTATTTTCTTTGTTTTGGTTGTTTAGTGATGCTTGAATTATGGGTTAATTTGTGATATTATTTAATTGTATTCCCGGCTTTGATTAGTTTCATTTATGGATGCTTAATTGCTTAATTTATATGTTTGATTTGTGTGGTTAATTATCTATTGCATATGGTTAGAACGAGAGTTCAATTATGTGTCTTAGGAATGAATTAAATCATTTCATCATGTGGGTTATGTGGATTAATGTGGAAAGAGTTGGAGACGACCTCTCATGTTTAGAAATACATAAATAGACACTAGAAAGGTTATATCGAGAGGTCAATTAATCTAGTGAGGAGAACCCAACCATAGTGGATTCATAGTACCTAGAAAGGGAATATTACCTATGATTTAGTACCTTTTAGGTAACTCGTACCTGTAATTAGTACCTATTGGAAGGTGTTCACTTTGGTCTCGATCTTATATGCTATTTTGGGGTCTTTGTAAGGAACTACATCCTCTTCATCTCGAGAGAGGGTTTAGGTGGAATTTGTGATCGCACTTACTATGATAGCTTAAATTGGGAGGCAATTAGATGTGTTATGATTAGCCATAACTTGTAGTCGGGTTGACCAATTCAAGAATTTATCGAACCACAGGGAGGTCGATGCTAGCACTTAAGCGATATCACGTTTATCACGATTTTATAGAGACGAATCATAGATGGATTGTTTGGGTAACAAGTAATTAAATGAAAGTAGACAAACAATAATCCAATGACAAGATAAAAATGATGAATGAGTGGTTTTCCAAATTAAGTAGAAGTGAGATTAACAACACTAATGAAGTGGCAACTTATGGATTCATGCATTAAACTCATATGTATCAAGGGTTAAGACTAAGGGCCAACACTTATACCACCTAAACTTCCTCTCGAAATGAATAGGATGTAGATCATTTGCACAATCTCAAAATAGCTCAAAGGTTGGTTCTAAATTAAACTATTCCAACTAGGTACTAAGTTCAATTATAGAATCCCTTCATATAATCAATTGACTTCTCAATCTAACTAATCACATGTTCCATCAAAGGGTTCTAAATAATAAAGGACTTCTCAATCACTTTACCATCTATAATGCACATGAGGTGTTTGATGAAATGATTCACTTGACTATCCTAAGCACATCATTGATTTCTCAATCTAATCATATAATTAGAACAATCAAACACACAAAACATCATAGATCTCAAGATATATAAGCACCAATGATAGAAAATCAAATATCCCCATCAACATATGAATTTAATTACATAGATCCACAAATTAACCAACAACCTTCACGTTGCTAATCTCACAAGGGAGATTAGCCTACAATCTTCATAAGATCCATAACATAGACATTATAATTCTTACAAATCATGATAAACTAAAGGATTAACACAAAATTGGAATGAAAACTCCCTTGGAAATGGATCCAATTGAATCTCCCTTCTTCCTTTGGTGATCACCCAAGCTTCCTTGCTTCTTCACTTGATTTGGATGGAGGAAATTATGGAGAGATGATGTAGATCTCAAAAATGGATGAATGGGATGGAGAATGTGGTGTGAAATCAAAGGAATGGTGTGTGAGGTGTGTGGGAACAGTAGAATTTCGGATCTCACTTAAAATGTTGAATGGATTGGTATTTATACCCCATGGAGACCTTCTAGAAGAATTGTAAAAAAAAATATCCTGTTCTGGTGCCGACACGAGTCGTGTCACGTAGCACGGGTCGTGTCGTGTCAGGGCATGCGGCACACGAGTCGTTCTGCGTCGCACGGCCAAATGGTGGCCGTGTTGAATGCCTAGACGTCGCCGCACGGCCTCCGCTTACAGGCCCGTGTCTTGTACACGGGTCGTGCTCTGAACACGGGTCGTGCTCCACAACACGACCAAGTGGTGGTCGTGTTGGATAAATAGATGCCGCCGCACGACCATTCTGGACAGGCCCGTGTCTGGCACACGGGCCGTTTTGCTGCAACACGAGCCGTGTTGCCAGCACGGCCGGCCGTGTTCTTGCACCTTTGTTTCTTCTTCTTTGTTTGATCTTCCTTCTTCATTTTTACTCTATTTTCACCTGTTATATGTATGTTTAAGATCATTCTCACACATTCCTATGAAAATACATAACACCACCAAAATACACAAAAATACGGATAAAACAATACGCAAAATACACTCAAAAAGGCACTAAAATCTAGGTGAAAATAACGACAATCACACCCCCAAACTTGAAGTATTGTTCGTCCCCGAACAATGAAAATGATAGACTGAGGGAGAAGTTTTCACCTAGTAAAAAGACTAAACGAATACAAGTAAGAACACATCATTAGCAACAAGAATTTCAAATCATGCTAAGCTAACCTACAATATTAGATTCATGATAAGAGAAATTAACAAGTTCAATCAAAAGAGCAATATAGTCCTTTTAGTCTAAGCCTCACATAAGTTTATCAATTTCACTCGACACTCTTTAAATAAGGTAAATCAACACTCATCAATCAATTGGCTCGACTCACTATACACTTGCTCGTAGACTCTATTCACAAACCACCAAAAATTTAATCAATGATCAAAAAGGTCTTTAATTAAGGATGTAATGATAGGCTCTTTGGTAGGGTAGGAAGAATATAGGTAAAAGTGACTAAACGAGTGTAAGTAATCGAAGAGGTAGCTACTTTCTTCCATCCCTTCACATTCTTTTTCTTCCTTTCTTTTCTTTATTGATCATAAGCACTAATCATCACTTTCTTGGATTGAGCTTCTTATAGATTCATGCCTCTTTTCTTTGACTCTTAAGTACTTGAGCATATTATTGTTGCTTGCTCATTTTCTTGTTTTGAAATTGCATGTCCATTCTTTCTTATGCTCTTTTCATCCTTTTCCTTACTTATTTACCATTTCCTCTTTCTCTTTTGTTATCTCATCACACCTTTTTAGCCACCATCTTCTTTATTACTCACACTCAAGGTATATATCTTAAGCTCATGTGGGTAATTAAAGCTTGTAATGTGCTATCTTCACAATAAATAGGCTTATAGGCTCAAAGTGGTTGACTAGGGATGATTTTTAAAGGTAAGGAAATATTTGGCAATGGCTATACATGACAAGGATGGCCTTAAATCATTTCATCAATCTCCATTAATCGGATTCATTCCTAAAGTCTTTGAGCAAGTATTTAGTTTATCAAAACTCAACCGATCCACTCATGAAAAGGTACCATGTATACATGGTCGAGGCTCAAATTCTCACAGGTTTATGCTCGACTTAAAAGGACTTATTACAACTTATTCATTCTTTTTAATTGAATTAGTTAAATAAAACATATCACAATTCGAAAGCGTAGAGTTCCTTAATCATAATTCGACCTCACTTATCACCATAATGCATCATCACTCATATTCAAAACGACTCACAACCTCCCAAACAAACCACCAAATCAAACCTAAACACGAAAAAAAATAAAAACAACACACAAACACAAATAAACCAAAGAAACATCAAAACGACAAAAGTAAAAACACAAAGACAACAATAAAAGAAAAAATACAAAGAAAATTCACCCCATCCATGATCAATACACAACAAAAATCATCTCAATCCTTAATTGAAAGAAAAGTACGAAATTAAACATCCCAAAACAAAACAATACGAAGTCTCAAATCCAACACAAATTAAATCACTAAAGAAAATGAACTAATGAAGTGTCGAACACCAAAAGTACTCCCTTAGTTATCCGGAGACAGAGGGGGTTGATTATGCCATGATCCCCAAGGAGTATAAGCACGAGGTGTGGTAGGGAATTGGAAATTGAACATCCTTGTGATCATCTCTTCCATGTTGTTCGAGCGTGATCGTGTATTCTCTTCATAGTACTCCCTACGACGCTGCCCTTCATGGATCTCCCTTATCATTGCACCCTGCCTCTGCTGTTCCTCTCGGAACTCTCTCATCTCATCTCCAAGCGCCTGCTGCGTCTGCCTGATCTCCATGAGTTCGTTCTCCAGAAGATTCCATCTTGCATTCCCCTCTCTTGGTCCATCTCCTTCCTCTTGTTCTTCTTCTTCTTGCTCAAATGCTGGAGGCTCTGGTGCATGCTCTTCAAATTCCACCTGATGATGTTGCTCTTCCTCCCCTACATCCATGTCCATCGGCTCAGCTCTCAGATTCCTTAGCTCAGGATTCTCATCCACTCTCATCTGCTGGAGCACTGCTTCCACTCCATCTCTATTCTCTCGGTAGAAAGCTCTCACGACTGCGGAGTGGTTAGGACTTGCCATTGCTAAATTCTGGTGCTTTCTTCGTCCTTGCAGTGTGGTGAGCTCAGGAGCAGGTAGAGGGAATGGAGCTCCCTTATCTTGCTTCAAACAATACATATTTCCTATGAATGATAGGAACTCCATCCTTATGAGTTGATTGTACGTGAGCCCTTCACTAATCATCGAGTGTTGCATCCCTCTAAGGTTGATGCCTAACCCTTGAGCAATCATTGTCACCATTCCTCCAATCATAATCCCTCTAGTGTTCTCTCTCTTCGCCACTCTCTCTGCATGCTGAACGAAGTGAGCTGCAATGTTCACTGTGAACTCTTTGAATATACTGTACATGATGTACAACTGCTTCTCCCCAACAGATCCACTCTCGAACCGACCCAGAATAGTATTTGATATTATCTTCTCAAGGTACCTCATGACTGGGTTCCTTATGGCTGTCCCTTTAGACGAACTTGGAATGTACTCTGGAGGCTCAGTCCCATCCTCAACCAATTTTCTCCACCACGTTTGTTGATTGAAACCCCCTTGTGGTAGGAAGTTCTGATGGCCTCTCATGATTGGGCACCCAAAAAATCTATTCAGCTCATTCACAGGTATCTTCTCCCACATCTCATTGTTTAACTGAAATGTGATAGCAATAGGAAACTTGTTCCTATCTCTGTGAACCTCCAAGGTGCTCATGAACTCGGCTGTAAGGTGGAGATAAGTGGGAGGTCTCTTATCGAAAAACTCCTCCATTTCCACTCGTCGGAATAGAGTCCTCAGATCACCTTCTATTCCAAGGCCTTCCATGGTTGCTTGATCTTGGAATTGAGTTGCCCTAATCTTTGGGATTATGTACTCCCATCTCAATGCGTACTTCTCCCATTCCATGAACTCTACTCCAAAATTCTCAGGGTGTTGGTCTTTCATTAGCAGTTTGGCATCAAGGTTGGACAGTTCCATATCTGACTCAATGAAAATGAAGTCCTCATTGTGTTTCCTCACTCTTCTTTCAGCCATCTACAATGTCCAACATAATTCAAATTAGTTTCAAGTTAACTCAAAACAAAATGTCTCATGTTGATTAGAATTATCACTAGTTATTCAACCAAGTGTTAATCCTAGCACATATTCAAGCACAATAAACATTTTGTTTCAAAGACTTAACATTTCGATCCAATCAACTTAACACAAAGTTATTTCAAAAATTTCATTCAATCACTCACTTTCAACATCCTAATCCTCTCATTCTTTCATAACATTTCACTTTTTCAATGGGCATAATTCAATTCAATAATGCTTCATGTAAAAACTTTGAATTCTAATTTGAATTTTCATTTAGGCATTTCATCAAACACTTGGCATGCACCTATTTCACAATTCAATTCAACAAGTCTTAACTATGCTTTCATGCTCAATTCCTCAATACCTAAACTAATTCACATCAATACAATCATCATAGAAGCATTATTAATCAATTTAACAATCACATGCCCTAAATTAATCATCCTAAAACAATTATCCCCAAATTCATCCTTCATGAACCCTAAATCTAATCAAAATTCAATCAATCCAACAATTAAATATACAAATTCATGTTTCACTATCCTAGACATGCTTTATACATTCCATCATTCAAAACCCATACATGAATTTCGCCATTCATACCTCGAATTGAGAATTAGGGCACAAGAAGACATACCTTGAATTCTATTGAACAAAATGTAGGGGATTGTTGTTTATGCTTTGAAGTTCACCTTCTACACTCACAATCTTACCACTCTTTGGTGTTTAGAGGATGATGGGTGGAGTTTCGACTGGAAATTCACGGTGGAATGAGTTTTTGGCCTTCGAGCTGTGTTCAGAATCCGCCTTTTAAAACGCTGCTTCAGACCCGACACGAGTCGTGTCACGCAACACGGCCATAAGGTGCCCGTGTTGCATGTTCTGGTGCTCCCGCACGGCTAAAGTGTACAGGGTCGTGTCGGTGACACGACTCGAGTCTCGCGCTTGGACACGACCCGTGTCACGCAACACGACCAAATCCTGCTCGTGTTGGACTAACTGATGTCGCCGCATGGCCAAAGCTAACAGGGCCGTGTCGGCGACACGAGGCGTGTCACTACTCCCTTGAATCTTCCACTTTTCATCTTCAACTCTTGTCTTTCCTTGTTTCCATGCTTCCAAAACTCCCTATTCATGCTCACACTTCATCAACATCATTAGTTCATGGTAATATCAAAACAAAAAGGACTATCAACTTCAACACCACCAAAACGAATCAAAACTAAACCGAACTTATGAGAAAATTTCAAATTTGGCTCAAAAACACACGAATGCATGTCAACATAGAATATAATATATCGTATCACATCATATCCCCCCAAACTTGAATTGAAACAAGAGTTTCAAAGAAAGTTTGCAAAAAGTGGTACGATAAACCGTTCACATCAATGACACACACTTAGAATGTTTTAACAAAAATCTTCTCCTCATAAGCACAATCCACCTACGATACCAAAAGAAAACAAAACAAGAAAAGAAATATATACAAACCTAAACTACTAAAAGGATACGGATCTCAAGAAGAGAAGGTGTCAACGTATACCAACTCCCTTTGAGAGGGAGAATGGTAATGCTTAACCATATGACCATTGACAATAAAAGAATTCCCATCCGATCCCTCAAGCATCAAAGATCCATTTTCTCTAACTTCAATCACCTCGTATGGACCATTCCATTTTGAACGAAGCTTTCTGGGAAACAGTTTCAATCTCGAATTGAACAAAAGTACTCTATCCCCCGGTATAAACTCCTTTGCTTTGATTCTTTCATCATGCCATCGTTTCAGCTTCTCCTTGACAATTTGTGAGTTTGAATATGCTTCCTCACGAAATTCCTCAAGCTCAATCAATTGAAGGCATCTTTTCTTTCCCGATTCTTTCTCCTCAAGATTTAACTTCCTCAATGCCCATAAAGCCTTGTGTTCTATTTCAACCGGAAGATGACATGCTTTCCCATAGACAAGTTTATAAGGAGACAAACCAAGAGTGGTCTTGTACGCCGTTCGATAAGCCCAAAGCGCATCATCTAGCTTAGAAGACCAATCCTTCCTATTCCCCTTTACTGTCTTCTCAAGTACAAGCTTTACTTGCCTATTTGATACCTCCGCCAAACCATTTGTTTGCGGATGATAAGGTGTTGACACCTTGTGCTTCACTCCATAGCTTCTCAAAAGCTTTTCAATGATCTTGTTTATGAAATGAGTCCCTTGATCGCTAATGATTGCCTTTGGTACTCCAAACCTTGCAAAAATGTTCTTCTTCAAGAAAACTTTGACAATTAGAGCATCATTTGTTCTTGTAGGAATTGCTTCTACCCATTTAGACACATAGTCTACCGCAAGCAAAATGTAAAGAAAACCATTGGAAGACGGAAATGGGCCCATGAAGTCCATCCCCCAAATGTCAAACACTTCAACTTCAAAGATGTTCTTCATAGGCATCTCATCTCTTTGTCCAATACTTCCAATTCTTTGGCATCTATCACACTCCATGACGTATTCTTTGCAATCCTTGAACAATGTTGGCCAAAACAATCCCGACTGTAAGATCTTAGCTCCCGTCTTTTGAAACCCAAAGTGTCCTCCACATGGTAAACTATGGCACATCTCCATGACACTTAGTTTTTCTTCCTCCGGAATACACCTCCGTATGATACCATCCGGACAATGCTTAAACAACAAAGGATCATCCCAAAAATATTCTTTAACATCATGGTAGAACTTTTTCCTTTTTGGCTCGGTGAGATGGTCCGGCTTGATACCACACGCTAAGTAATTTACCAAATCCGCGTACCACGGTCTTCCGGTCTCACACAAAGTGTACATCCGATGAAAATCCACTTGAAGTATCTCTTCATCCGGGAACATATCATTTATGAGCTCCATGGTTCCTTTTTCATCAACATTCTCCAATCGTGACAAGTGGTCTGCTATGACATTTTCGACTCCCTTCTTGCCACGTATCTCAACATCAAACTCCTGCAACAAAAGAACCCAACGAATTAGTCTTGGTTTGGCATCCTTTTTACTCATCAAATACCTAATGGCCGCATGATCCGTATAGACAATGGTTTTCGTGCCAACTAAGTATGGACGAAATTTTTCAAAAGCATAGACTACGGAAAGAAACTCCTTTTCCGTTGTGGTGTAATTCTTTTGATTTGCATTGAACGTCTTTGATGCATAATAGATAGCTCGAAATTTCTTCTCTCGCACTTGTCCAAGCACTACTCCCAAAGCACTATCACTTGCATCACAATGGAGTTCAAAGGGCTTGCTCCAATCGGGAGAGACAAGGATTGGTGAAGAAATCAAAGCTTCCTTTAACACCCTAAAAGAATCAAGACATTCATCATTAAATTCAAATGGAGTATCTTTCTCAAGCAATTTACACAAAGGTTTGGCAATATTAGAAAAATTCTTTATAAAACGTCGATAGAAACCGGCGTGACCAAGAAACGATCTAACCCCTTTTTCGTTTTTAGGAGGGGGAAGATGTTCAATGGCTACAACCTTCGCTCTATCAACTCTCAAATCTTTTTCGGAGATATGATGACCAAGTACGATACCCTCTTGAACCATAAAGTGACATTTTTCCCAATTCAAGACGAGGTTCGTATCTTGACATCGCTGCAAGACCATGGACAAATTATTTAAGCATATATCAAATGAAGATCCAAACACGGAGAAATCATCCATAAAAACTTCCATCACATTTTCAATCAATCCTCCAAAAATAGCCATCATACAACGTTGAAAGGTGGCGGGCGCATTGCATAACCCAAAAGGCAATTTATAGAAAGCGAATGTGCCATACGGACAAGTAAAAGTTGTTTTCTCTTGATCCTCGGGGGCTATCATGATTTGGTTATACCCCGAGTAACCATCTAGAAAACAATAATACTTGTATCCCGCCAACCTATCAAGCATTTGATCAATAAAAGGCAAAGGGAAATGATCCTTATGAGTATTGTCATTAAGTTTTCTATAATCACAACAAACTCTCCACCCCGTTTTCACCCTTGTTGCAAGTTCTTCATCAAATTCCGTTTTAACAATGGTTAACCCTCCTTTCTTAGCCACAACATGCAAAGGACTTACATGAGGACTATCACTAATGGCATAAACAATTTTAGCATCCAACCATTTTAAAACTTCTTTTCTAACAACTTCTTGCATAATAGGATTCAAACGTCTTTGAGGTTGTATACATGATTTGTTCTCATCAATCAACCTTATGTGATGCATGCAAATTGTAGGACTAATTCCCTACAAATCATCCAAACTCCACCCTATAGCACTCTTATGATCTCTAAGTACTCTCAACAATTTATCAAGTTCTAAAGGAGAAAGGGATGATGATACAATTACCGGAAATGTCTTCTCGTCCCCCAAATATGCATACCTAAGGTGATCGGGTAGAGGCTTCAATTCTTCCTTTCCTTTATCAACCTTTGACTCTTCAATCTCTATCTCTAATGGAAGGTATTCCCTCTTTCCATAGTATGCCAACTTTGCTTCACTCTCTTGCATTTCCCTACAAGCATTCAATTCATGTAAACAATCATTAATATCTTCATCTTCCAAACAATGAACAGAATGATTAGAGTTTAAAGATAAAGTAAGAGAATGGCTTATGCTCATTTCAAGAGGATCTTTAGCTAAGATGAATGGTAGGTTCTCTTCAACAACTTCATCAATCATGTCGATCCTTCTACATTCTTCTTTCTCATTTGGATATCTCATAGCACTCTTCAACGAGAAAACCACCTCTTCCTCATTTACTCTCAACTTCAACTCCCCTTTTTGTACATCAATTAAAGCTCTTCCCGTTGCTAAAAATGGACGCCCCAATATCAATGGAACATTTGCATCCTCGTCCATATCAAGCACTACAAAATCAACCGGGAATATAAACTTTCCAACCTTGACTAACACATCCTCCACTATTCCTCTAGGGTAGGTTAAAGACCTATCCGCTAATTGCAATGTAACGGATGTAGGTTTCACTTCCCCTATACCAAGTTTCTTGAAAATGGACATAGGCATCAAGTTAATACTTGCCCCAAGATCACAAAGAGCTTTATGAACCTCACTCTTGCCCATTTCGCATGTAATAACAAAACTCCCCGGATCTTTGAGCTTTGGAGGCAACTTCCTTTGAATTATTGCACTACACTCCTCCGTCAAGTTGACGGTCTCATTCTCTATCAAGCTCCTCTTCCTTGACATAATGTCCTTCAAAAACTTCGCATAGTGAGGCATTTGTTTCAAAGCATCCGCAAAGGGTATATTAATGTGGATTTTCTTGAAAATTTCCAAAAACTTTGCAAACTTTTCATCCAAGCCTTTCTTCAAAAATCGATGTGGAAAAGGAATATGTACTTGTGTTTTTGGAATTCCCCAACTATCCCTTTCCACTTCAATTTCTTCCTCTTTCTTTTTCATCGCCTTGGTTCTTTCCCATTTCTTTTCAACAACTTTGTTATCAATCAATTCTGGTTCCTCATTCAATTTATCTTCAACTTCACTTTCAACATCGATTTCTTCTTCAACCAAGGTTTTCTCCATTTCCTTCTCTTCCACCTTATCATCTTCTAATGGCATAGATGGTCCATCATAATTTGTTCCACTTCTCAAGGTAATTGCCTTGCATTGTTCCTTTGGGTTCACAATGGTAGTGGAAGGAAATTTTCCTTTCTCATTAGCACTCATTGAGCTCGCCATTTGACTAAATGAATACTCCAAGGCTTTGAGTTTTCTATCACTGTTTTCCTCAATGGCTTTTAATCGTCTTTCATTTACTTCCTCAAAAGCCTTGAATTTTCTTTCAATTACTTCCTCTTGATTTTTGTTGGAAGCAATCAATTTCTCAAGAAGTTCTTCGGTAGTCGCCTTCCCTTCATTATTTGGCGCTTTAGCTCCCGGATGATACCCCGGAGGATAAGCAATCGCATTACTTGGGTTTGCATAAGAAAAATTATCTTGCCTCCTTGGTTGTTGTGGATAAGAACTTCCGCTTCCTTGGCTAGTGAACCCTCCTTGCCTTGGTTGATGTTGTGAATGTGAACTTCCACTACTTTGAGCGTTGAATCCCCCTTGCCTTTGTGGATAACTTCCTTGATTTTGATTGAAATTACCTTGGTAATTGTTTTGATAATTACCTTGATAATTTCTTCCTTGCATATAAGACACATCCTCAACACGGGGCATAGAGTTGGTCCATTGTTCACCATTCACAGCATTCGGAGGTAGCACACCTTGCTCGACTTGTAGCCCCTCAACCATATTCACTCCTTGATTGTTCATACTTTGATTCAAGCTCATTTGTTTAACAACTTCCGCCACTATCTTTTCCATGCTTAGCATACTTGGTTCAACACTTACACTCTTCACACTAAACTGTTGTCCTTTATCATAGCTTTCAAAACCATAGCTTCCACTAACTCTCTCCGATGGCCATTGATAGACATTTGTAGCAATCTCATCAAAAATTCGAATAGCCCTTTCCGGAGTTACACCTAGTACGGATCCTCCTGCCGAGGCATCAACAAGCACTCTTTGTCCGTTCACAAGTCCTTGATAGAAAAATCCAACTTGTTGATTCTCCGGGAAGCCATGTTGTGGACACTTGCGTAGCATTTCTTTGAACCTTTCCCACGCTTCATAAAAACTCTCTTGAGGCATTTGCTTGAATTGTGTGATCAAGCTCTTCATTTGAAGCGTCTTAGAAGGTGGAAAGTATTTGTTCAAAAATATTTGCGCTAGCTCATCCCAAGTGTTGCACGTACCGGGAGTAAGAGTGGAGAGCCATGTTCTTGCTCTATCCCTCAAAGAAAATGGGAATAACCTCATCTTTATGCAATCCTCACTCACTCCGTTCATCTTTACTGTGTTGGCAATCTCCACAAACTGAGCTAGATGAGCGTTAGGATCTTCATTCGGAGCTCCACCAAACTGTTGCTCTCTCACCAATGAAATCAAGCCCATTTTAAACTCAAAATTGTTAGCATGAATTGGTGGTCCCATCATTTGTGGAATTGCCCTTGGCATGAAGAAGTCCCGTATCACTCTTTGATCATTTTGAACTCCATGTTGAACCGGAGGTGGAGGTGGTGGCACATAAGCTTGTTGTTGAGGAGGATAAGGTTGTTGAAAACCTTGTTGAATCATCGCTTGTTGCACCAGTTGTTGAATATAAGCTTGATTGTTTATAGCTCCATGATTTTGATAGGCTTGTTGAGGAGGATTCTCATTGAATTGATGTGCGTTGTCATGCACGTTCATATTGTGTCCTCCTTCCCCATCATGCTCTATCCCAACACGATTGTCTCCTTGAAAATTCTCCATTGAATTACTATTTTTGGTTTTGTTCTCTCTTCTCTTTCTCCTCAAAGTGTTTTCAAGCTCTAGATCAATTGGTTCGACTTGCTTCCCTTTTGACCTCGTTTGCATACACCTTCAAGACAAGAAAAATTAGAACAAATTTTCACAAAGCAAATACAAGTAATAAATACAAGAAAATAAATGTCTCTAGTAAGATCGCTTTAAACGTTCCTTCTTTAAGCTACTAGCAACCGTTACCTCCCCGGCAACGGCGCCATTTGATTAGCCATAACTTGTAGTCGGGTTGACCAATTCAAGAATTTATCGAACCACAGGGAGGTCGATGCTAGCACTTAAGCGATATCACGTTTATCACGATTTTATAGAGACGAATCATAGATGGATTGTTTGGGTAACAAGTAATTAAATGAAAGTAGACAAACAATAATCCAATGACAAGATAAAAATGATGAATGAGTGGTTTTCCAAATTAAGTAGAAGTGAGATTAACAACACTAATGAAGTGGCAACTTATGGATTCATGCATTAAACTCATATGTATCAAGGGTTAAGACTAAGGGCCAACACTTATACCACCTAAACTTCCTCTCGAAATGAATAGGATGTAGATCATTTGCACAATCTCAAAATAGCTCAAAGGTTGGTTCTAAATTAAACTATTCCAACTAGGTACTAAGTTCAATTATAGAATCCCTTCATATAATCAATTGACTTCTCAATCTAACTAATCACATGTTCCATCAAAGGGTTCTAAATAATAAAGGACTTCTCAATCACTTTACCATCTATAATGCACATGAGGTGTTTGATGAAATGATTCACTTGACTATCCTAAGCACATCATTGATTTCTCAATCTAATCATATAATTAGAACAATCAAACACACAAAACATCATAGATCTCAAGATATATAAGCACCAATGATAGAAAATCAAATATCCCCATCAACATATGAATTTAATTACATAGATCCACAAATTAACCAACAACCTTCATGTTGCTAATCTCACAAGGGAGATTAGCCTACAATCTTCATAAGATCCATAACATAGACATTATAATTCTTACAAATCATGATAAACTAAAGGATTAACACAAAATTGGAATGAAAACTCCCTTGGAAATGGATCCAATTGAATCTCCCTTCTTCCTTTGGTGATCACCCAAGCTTCCTTGCTTCTTCACTTGATTTGGATGGAGGAAATTATGGAGAGATGATGTAGATCTCAAAAATGGATGAATGGGATGGAGAATGTGGTGTGAAATCAAAGGAATGGTGTGTGAGGTGTGTGGGAACAGTAGAATTTCGGATCTCACTTAAAATGTTGAATGGATTGGTATTTATACCCCATGGAGACCTTCTAGAAGAATTGTAAAAAAAAATATCCTGTTCTGGTGCCGACACGAGTCGTGTCACGTAGCACGGGTCGTGTTGTGTCAGGGCATGCGGCACACGAGTCGTTCTGCGTCGCACGGCCAAATGGTGGCCGTGTTGAATGCCTAGACGTCGCCGCACGGCCTCCGCTTACAGGCCCGTGTCTTGTACACGGGTCGTGCTCTGAACACGGGTCGTGCTCCACAACACGACCAAGTGGTGGTCGTGTTGGATAAATAGATGCCGCCGCACGACCATTCTGGACAGGCCCGTGTCTGGCACACGGGCCGTTTTGCTGCAACACGAGCCGTGTTGCCAGCACGGCCGGCCGTGTTCTTGCACCTTTGTTTCTTCTTCTTTGTTTGATCTTCCTTCTTCATTTTTACTCCATTTTCACCTGTTATATGTATGTTTAAGATCATTCTCACACATTCCTATGAAAATACATAACACCACCAAAATACACAAAAATACGGATAAAACAATACGCAAAATACACTCAAAAAGGCACTAAAATCTAGGTGAAAATAACGACAATCATGTTACATGATTTATCCATTTGAATTGTATCATGAAGATTTCCTTTATATTGAAAATTCCAAAAATATTGTAATTAGTTTCTTTTCTTGTTTTTATTATCTCTCTTCTCTATCATCCCTAACTAATACGAGACTATAACTTGAAGGCCACAAACCCTAAAATCCCTTTGGTTCGATATTTTGTTGCTTAGTCGCCCGGACTATTAACGACCAATCAAATGGTGCCGTTGCCGGGGAATTTAGTTGTATTTGTGACTTCGAGTTTTGTTGAGTGTTAGGATAGGGTTATTTTTTATTTGATTTTTTTGTTTTATGGTTGTAGTAGGGATGAAGGCGTGGTGCCATGGTATTGGTCTTGAAGAGCAAAGGAGTGGTGCAAATTGAGGTAACGAACACTTCTCAACTTATAATCAACTTTGTCTAATTTAAGTTTGGGGGGATGTTGCTATCATTACTTGACTTTTCTACGGTTTGAATTATAAAATTGCATCCATGAACTCCTACTTGAGCATATTGCACCGGCGCACGTTTAAGTCCTTATTCTTTTCCTTGGCACATATTTTCTCCTTTCTTTTTTTGCATTCAATAAGGAGAAATCTTTCTTGGCTCTCTTATGCTTCATTGTGAGAAATTTTAGAGACTATGATATTTGGTTAGAACTTGTGACGAGATGGATTTTTACGAGTGTACTTGTTGAGTTATGGTTTATGCTTGTTATGTATTTTCTTTCACTACTACAAGCCCGTGAGCTTTTGAGCCTTTAAATCGTAATATCAAATGATTTTTCCTTTCTTGAGTGCATCATTCTTTTTTGTGTGTTCTAGAACTTGCCATTGTGTCTTCTTGAAGAAAAGATGGAGAAAAGATTAAAAAGAAAAAAAATGGAGGTTGTGCGAAAGAAAAAAAAAATTGAGTGAAGCTTGTATAAAAGAAGCATAAAGGATCTCTACTAGAAAAATGGAAAGAGAGCCCTTGGAGAAAAGAGATAAAAACTCAAAAGTGGAAGAAAAGAAAATAAAGGTTCGTTAGTGTGTCGGATGGAAGATTACATTTTTTTTGAGGTGAAAAGAGAAAAAGAGAGAGTGAGAGTTGAAGTGATCAATCAACTTAAATTCTCTACTAATCTTGAGCTTACTTTTTCTAAACATTTTCCTACCCAAGACCAAAGAGCCTACATTACAACCTCATTAAAGACCTTTTTGATTCAATGATTAACACATACAAATGGTAAAGAGTTTAGGCCTTTGGCAAGCATATGGTAATGACATGCATTTGAATTGATTTTTGAGAGTATACACTTCTCCCATATACCCCTTGAGTGTGAGAGTGAAAAGCAAAATCTAGAGAGGAGTAGTGGAAGTCTCACTTGCTTGCATATTTCCTAAATTTAATATGTATGCATTTAAATTGATGTCTTGTAGCTTGTTTTGATTGAATTGAAATGGTTTTGAAATGACTCAATCTTATTGATATCTTGATTCAATTTTAGGTGAATTCCCCTCCTCGTTCTTTTTTTTCCTTCGTTGCTCGGGGATGAGCAACACTTTAAGTTTGGGGTTTGATAGGTGTGAAATTCACCTAGATTTTAAGTGGATTTTCGTGGATTTAATTTAATAATTGAGCTTGATTTTAATGAAAGTACTATTAATTGCTTGATCATTTGGAGAAAAATGTTTTTGTTTATTTTTGCAAAAAAATAGATGATTTTGATAAAAGTGGATTCTACAAGTGAAGAGGAAGATGTGGGAGAAAACGGAGCTCGATTTGGAGTTGAAACGAACAAGAATGGGCCAAAGGAAAATTTGTTATGAGTTAAATATTTGTTTGGTCCCGTAACTTTTTTTCTCTTTAATTTTAGTCCCAAAAAAGATATTTGTATCTGATTAGTCCCGTAACTTTTATTTTTCATTAATTTTGGTCCAATTTTCGCCCAAATTGCCATTTGTCGTCGGAAACCGGTGAGTTACTCTGACGTGGCAACTACATTTGTTTCTCAACCTATCAATGTGACACGTGGCATCCAAGTGTTAAATAAAAATTAAATAAAAAATGAATTAATTTCCACATCACAGATTTATTTAATAATTATTATTTTCGTAAAAACTGAAATAACATAAAAAACACGAAAATAAAATTATTATTTTCGTAAAAACTGAAATAACATAATTTTAAAAAAAAGGAGAATTGAAGAAACAGAAATGTAAAACTACAGTTTGATCAATTCAATTTAATCCGCAAAATCCTTTCCGACTCCAAAAATCCAATACAATCCTAAACAAATTCAATACGATCCCAAACAAATTCAATCTCAGAAAATACAAAATATTTGCTAACATTAGCATGAAATACAGAATTACGAAAATGGCGCCCCTCGGTTTCAACGACACGACCATCACCATTCTCTCAATCGCTAACACCACGCTGAATCACCACGGCGGTTTCCATTCGCGCTACGCTCGCTATCGCCATCCCGTCTCTCGCCGGATACCAACCGTAAATCGAGCACTGTCATTGATTCACCAACTTTGCTGGACTCACGAACAACCGCCGCTGCCCTGCCACGTTGATGGACACCGCATACCGCCGCGTCACATCGTGAAATCCCTCTCAGACGAAGCCCTCAAATCGCTCTACACCCATGAGAATGCAGACGTCCTGTCGGTGCTAAAACGAGCCAGAGCCATACGAGCCAAGCTGGAGGATTCAATGGCGTGTGTCAGAGAATCTCCTAACTTTGTATTGGGTTTGGATTCTTCAAATTTGAGGAATTGGGGGATAGATTGGATTAGGGTTCTTCGTGGGAGGAAAGGGATTAAAAGATTTGGATTTTCCCCTTTTCATTTTCACGCTATAATAATAATAATATTTATCAATTAAGTTAATTTCTTTTCATTTAGAGATTACCTTAGATTTTATTTTCCTTTTTTCTAATTTAGATTTTCTTTTATTTTAATATAATTTGTTATAATTTTAAAATAATATTTTATTTATTAATAAAATTTCAGACTGATTTGATTAATTAATTAATTAATTTTTTTATACACTTGGATATTATGTATTTGGTTGAACTCGCCATGTCAGCATTGACCATCGATTTCCGGCAACAAATGGCAATTCCGGGGAAATTTGGACCAAAATTAACGAAAAATTAAAGTTATGGGACTAATCAGATACAAATATTTTTTTGGGACTAAAATTAAAAAGAAAAAAAGTTATGGGACCAAACAAATATTTAACTCATTTGTTATGAATCCCATTTTTGATCCCATGAGCTAAATTATCCAACATTGATTACTTACTACAAATTCCTTTCACTCTACCACTACATGAAATCACTTGTCCTACATTGAAAACTCACTCAAATTTCTCTTACCCTTACTACTATAAATACCCTCTCCCATTAAAACCACCATGAAAAAATTCTCACCCATTAAATTCCATTAAATTGAATCATTAGATTCAAAGAGAGTTTTTTCACTAAAGATCTCCATAGTTGAGATCCCTCCCCCTTTCGGGGTGAGGGATCCGTCCGTAGTTTAAATATTTTTCTAGATTAGGATTTTATTATTTTCCAAGAAGGTGTGGAGACCAAGGAAATGATGATCCTCATGGATGTAAAACTTTAATAAGGTGTAATCTAATCCTACTTATTATCTTTTTATTTTCTTTGTTTTGGTTGTTTAGTGATGCTTGAATTATGGGTTAATTTGTGATATTATTTAATTGTATTCCCGGCTTTGATTAGTTTCATTTATGGATGCTTAATTGCTTAATTTATATGTTTGATTTGTGTGGTTAATTATCTATTGCATATGGTTAGAACGAGAGTTCAATTATGTGTCTTAGGAATGAATTAAATCATTTCATCATGTGGGTTATGTGGATTAATGTGGAAAGAGTTGGAGACGACCTCTCATGTTTAGAAATACATAAATAGACACTAGAAAGGTTAGATCGAGAGGTCAATTAATCTAGTGAGGAGAACCCAACCATAGTGGATTCATAGTACCTAGAAAGGGAATATAACCTATGATTTAGTACCTTTTAGGTAACTCGTACCTGTAATTAGTACCTATTGGAAGGTGTTCACTTTGGTCTCGATCTTATATGCTATTTTGGGGTCTTTGTAAGGAACTACATCCTCTTCATCTCGAGAGAGGGTTTAGGTGGAATTTGTGATCGCACTTACTATGATAGCTTAAATTGGGAGGCAATTAGATGTGTTACATGATTTATCCATTTGAATTGTATCATGAAGATTTCCTTTATATTGAAAATTCCAAAAATATTGTAATTAGTTTCTTTTCTTGTTTTTATTATCTCTCTTCTCTATCATCCCTAACTAATACGAGACTATAACTTGAAGGCCACAAACCCTAAAATCCCTTTGGTTCGATATTTTGTTGCTTAGTCGCCCGAACTATTAACGACCAATCAAATGGTGCCGTTGCCGGGGAATTTAGTTGTATTTGTGACTTCGAGTTTTGTTGAGTGTTAGGATAGGGTTATTTTTTATTTGATTTTTTTGTTTTATGGTTGTAGTAGGGATGAAGGCGTGGTGCCATGGTATTGGTCTTGAAGAGCAAAGGAGTGGTGCAAATTGAGGTAACGAACACTTCTCAACTTATAATCAACTTTGTCTAATTTAAGTTTGGGGGGATGTTGCTATCATTACTTGACTTTTCTACGGTTTGAATTATAAAATTGCATCCATGAACTCCTACTTGAGCATATTGCACCGGCGCACGTTTAAGTCCTTATTCTTTTCCTTGGCACATATTTTCTCCTTTCTTTTTTTGCATTCAATAAGGAGAAATCTTTCTTGGCTCTCTTATGCTTCATTGTGAGAAATTTTAGAGACTATGATATTTGGTTAGAACTTGTGACAAGATGGATTTTTACGAGTGTACTTGTTGAGTTATGGTTTATGCTTGTTATGTATTTTCTTTCACTACTACAAGCCCGTGAGCTTTTGAGCCTTTAAATCGTAATATCAAATGATTTTTCCTTTCTTGAGTGCATCATTCTTTTTTGTGTGTTCTAGAACTTGCCATTGTGTCTTCTTGAAGAAAAGATGGAGAAAAGATTAAAAAGAAAAAAAATGGAGGTTGTGCGAAAGAAAAAAAAAATTGAGTGAAGCTTGTATAAAAGAAGCATAAAGGATCTCTACTAGAAAAATGGAAAGAGAGCCCTTGGAGAAAAGAGATAAAAACTCAAAAGTGGAAGAAAAGAAAATAAAGGTTCGTTAGTGTGTCGGATGGAAGATTACATTTTTTTTGAGGTGAAAAGAGAAAAAGAGAGAGTGAGAGTTGAAGTGATCAATCAACTTAAATTCTCTACTAATCTTGAGCTTACTTTTTCTAAACATTTTCCTACCCAAGACCAAAGAGCCTACATTACAACCTCATTAAAGACCTTTTTGATTCAATGATTAACACATACAAATGGTAAAGAGTTTAGGCCTTTGGCAAGCATATGGTAATGACATGCATTTGAATTGATTTTTGAGAGTATACACTTCTCCCATATACCCCTTGAGTGTGAGAGTGAAAAGCAAAATCTAGAGAGGAGTAGTGGAAGTCTCACTTGCTTGCATATTTCCTAAATTTAATATGTATGCATTTAAATTGATGTCTTGTAGCTTGTTTTGATTGAATTGAAATGGTTTTGAAATGACTCAATCTTATTGATATCTTGATTCAATTTTAGGTGAATTCCCCTCCTCGTTCTTTTTTTTCCTTCGTTGCTCGGGGATGAGCAACACTTTAAGTTTGGGGTTTGATAGGTGTGAAATTCACCTAGATTTTAAGTGGATTTTCGTGGATTTAATTTAATAATTGAGCTTGATTTTAATGAAAGTACTATTAATTGCTTGATCATTTGGAGAAAAATGTTTTTGTTTATTTTTGCAAAAAAATAGATGATTTTGATAAAAGTGGATTCTACAAGTGAAGAGGAAGATGTGGGAGAAAACGGAGCTCGATTTGGAGTTGAAACGAACAAGAATGGGCCAAAGGAAAATTTGTTATGAGTTAAATATTTGTTTGGTCCCGTAACTTTTTTTCTCTTTAATTTTAGTCCCAAAAAAGATATTTGTATCTGATTAGTCCCGTAACTTTTATTTTTCATTAATTTTGGTCCAATTTTCGCCCAAATTGCCATTTGTCGTCGGAAACCGGTGAGTTACTCTGACGTGGCAACTACATTTGTTTCTCAACCTATCAATGTGACACGTGGCATCCAAGTGTTAAATAAAAATTAAATAAAAAATGAATTAATTTCCACATCACAGATTTATTTAATAATTATTATTTTCGTAAAAACTGAAATAACATAAAAAACACGAAAATAAAATTATTATTTTCGTAAAAACTGAAATAACATAATTTTAAAAAAAAGGAGAATTGAAGAAACAGAAATGTAAAACTACAGTTTGATCAATTCAATTTAATCCGCAAAATCCTTTCCGACTCCAAAAATCCAATACAATCCTAAACAAATTCAATACGATCCCAAACAAATTCAATCTCAGAAAATACAAAATATTTGCTAACATTAGCATGAAATACAGAATTACGAAAATGGCGCCCCTCGGTTTCAACGACACGACCATCACCATTCTCTCAATCGCTAACACCACGCTGAATCACCACGGCGGTTTCCATTCGCGCTACGCTCGCTATCGCCATCCCGTCTCTCGCCGGATACCAACCGTAAATCGAGCACTGTCATTGATTCACCAACTTTGCTGGACTCACGAACAACCGCCGCTGCCCTGCCACGTTGATGGACACCGCATACCGCCGCGTCACATCGTGAAATCCCTCTCAGACGAAGCCCTCAAATCGCTCTACACCCATGAGAATGCAGACGTCCTGTCGGTGCTAAAACGAGCCAGAGCCATACGAGCCAAGCTGGAGGATTCAATGGCGTGTGTCAGAGAATCTCCTAACTTTGTATTGGGTTTGGATTCTTCAAATTTGAGGAATTGGGGGATAGATTGGATTAGGGTTCTTCGTGGGAGGAAAGGGATTAAAAGATTTGGATTTTCCCCTTTTCATTTTCACGCTATAATAATAATAATATTTATCAATTAAGTTAATTTCTTTTCATTTAGAGATTACCTTAGATTTTATTTTCCTTTTTTCTAATTTAGATTTTCTTTTATTTTAATATAATTTGTTATAATTTTAAAATAATATTTTATTTATTAATAAAATTTCAGACTGATTTGATTAATTAATTAATTAATTTTTTTATACACTTGGATATTATGTATTTGGTTGAACTCGCCATGTCAGCATTGACCATCGATTTCCGGCAACAAATGGCAATTCCGGGGAAATTTGGACCAAAATTAACGAAAAATTAAAGTTATGGGACTAATCAGATACAAATATTTTTTTGGGACTAAAATTAAAAAGAAAAAAAGTTATGGGACCAAACAAATATTTAACTCATTTGTTATGAATCCCATTTTTGATCCCATGAGCTAAATTATCCAACATTGATTTACTTACTACAAATTCCTTTCACTCTACCACTACATGAAATCACTTGTCCTACATTGAAAACTCACTCAAATTTCTCTTACCCTTACTACTATAAATACCCTCTCCCATTAAAACCACCATGAAAAAATTCTCACCCATTAAATTCCATTAAATTGAATCATTAGATTCAAAGAGAATTTTTTCACTAAAGATCTCCATAGTTGAGATCCCTCCCCCTTTCGGGGTGAGGGATCCGTCCGTAGTTTAAATATTTTTCTAGATTAGGATTTTATTATTTTCCAAGAAGGTGTGGAGACCAAGGAAATGATGATCCTCATGGATGTAAAACTTTAATAAGGTGTAATCTAATCCTACTTATTATCTTTTTATTTTCTTTGTTTTGGTTGTTTAGTGATGCTTGAATTATGGGTTAATTTGTGATATTATTTAATTGTATTCCCGGCTTTGATTAGTTTCATTTATGGATGCTTAATTGCTTAATTTATATGTTTGATTTGTGTGGTTAATTATCTATTGCATATGGTTAGAACGAGAGTTCAATTATGTGTCTTAGGAATGAATTAAATCATTTCATCATGTGGGTTATGTGGATTAATGTGGAAAGAGTTGGAGACGACCTCTCATGTTTAGAAATACATAAATAGACACTAGAAAGGTTAGATCGAGAGGTCAATTAATCTAGTGAGGAGAACCCAACCATAGTGGATTCATAGTACCTAGAAAGGGAATATAACCTATGATTTAGTACCTTTTAGGTAACTCGTACCTGTAATTAGTACCTATTGGAAGGTGTTCACTTTGGTCTCGATCTTATATGCTATTTTGGGGTCTTTGTAAGGAACTACATCCTCTTCATCTCGAGAGAGGGTTTAGGTGGAATTTGTGATCGCACTTACTATGATAGCTTAAATTGGGAGGCAATTAGATGTGTTACATGATTTATCCATTTGAATTGTATCATGAAGATTTCCTTTATATTGAAAATTCCAAAAATATTGTAATTAGTTTCTTTTCTTGTTTTTATTATCTCTCTTCTCTATCATCCCTAACTAATACGAGACTATAACTTGAAGGCCACAAACCCTAAAATCCCTTTGGTTCGATATTTTGTTGCTTAGTCGCCCGAACTATTAACGACCAATCAAATGGTGCCGTTGCCGGGGAATTTAGTTGTATTTGTGACTTCGAGTTTTGTTGAGTGTTAGGATAGGGTTATTTTTTATTTGATTTTTTTGTTTTATGGTTGTAGTAGGGATGAAGGCGTGGTGCCATGGTATTGGTCTTGAAGAGCAAAGGAGTGGTGCAAATTGAGGTAACGAACACTTCTCAACTTATAATCAACTTTGTCTAATTTAAGTTTGGGGGGATGTTGCTATCATTACTTGACTTTTCTACGGTTTGAATTATAAAATTGCATCCATGAACTCCTACTTGAGCATATTGCACCGGCGCACGTTTAAGTCCTTATTCTTTTCCTTGGCACATATTTTCTCCTTTCTTTTTTTGCATTCAATAAGGAGAAATCTTTCTTGGCTCTCTTATGCTTCATTGTGAAAAATTTTAGAGACTATGATATTTGGTTAGAACTTGTGACGAGATGGATTTTTACGAGTGTACTTGTTGAGTTATGGTTTATGCTTGTTATGTATTTTCTTTCACTACTACAAGCCCGTGAGCTTTTGAGCCTTTAAATCGTAATATCAAATGATTTTTCCTTTCTTGAGTGCATCATTCTTTTTTGTGTATTCTAGAACTTGCCATTGTGTCTTCTTGAAGAAAAGATGGAGAAAAGATTAAAAAGAAAAAAAATGGAGGTTGTGCGAAAGAAAAAAAAATTGAGTGAAGCTTGTATAAAAGAAGCATAAAGGATCTCTACTAGAAAAATGGAAAGAGAGCCCTTGGAGAAAAGAGATAAAAACTCAAAAGTGGAAGAAAAGAAAATAAAGGTTCGTTAGTGTGTCGGATGGAAGATTACATTTTTCTTGAGGTGAAAAGAGAAAAAGAGAGGGTGAGAGTTGAAGTGATCAATCAACTTAAATTCTCTACTAATCTTGAGCTTACTTTTTCTAAACATTTTCCTACCCAAGACCAAAGAGCCTACATTACAACCCCATTAAAGACCTTTTTGATTCAATGATTAACACATACAAATGGTAAAGAGTTTAGACCTTTGGCAAGTATATGGTAATGACATGCATTTGAATTGATTTTTGAGAGTATACACTTCTCCCATATACCCCTTGAGTGTGAGAGTGAAAAGCAAAATCTAGAGAGGAGTAGTGGAAGTCTCACTTGCTTGCATATTTCCTAAATTTAATATGTATGCATTTAAATTGATGTCTTGTAGCTTGTTTTGATTGAATTGAAATGGTTTTGAAATGACTCAATCTTATTGATATCTTGATTCAATTCTAGGTGAATTCCCCTCCTCGTTCTTTTTTTTCTTTCGTTGCTCGGGGATGAGCAACACTTTAAGTTTGGGGGTTTGATCGGTGTGAAATTCACCTAGATTTTAAGTGGATTTGCGTGGATTTAATTTAATAATTGAGCTTGATTTTAATGAAAATACTATTAATTGCTTGATTATTTGGAGAAAGGTGTTTTTGTTTATTTTTGCAGAAAAATAGGTGATTTTGATAAAAGTGGATTCTACAAGTGAAGAGGAAGATGTGGGAGAAAACAGAGCTCGATTTGGAGTTGAAACGAGCAAGAACGGGCCTAAGAAAAATTTATTATGAATCCCATTTTTGATCCCATGAGCTAAATTATCCCACATTGATTACTTGCTACAAATTCCTTTCACTCTACCACTACATGAACCCACTTGTCCCACATTGGAAACTCACTCAAATTTCTCTTACCCTTACTACTATAAATACTCTGTCCTATGAAAGCCACCATGAAAAAATTTTTACCCATTAAATTCCATTAAAATGAATCATTAGATTCAAAGAGAGCTTTTTCACTAAAGATCTCCATAGTTGAGATCCCTCCCCTTTTCGGGGTGAGGGATCCATCTGTAGTTTAAATGTTTTTCTAGATTAGGATTTTATTGTTTTCCAAGAAGGTGTGGACACCAAGGAAAGGATGATCCTCATGGATGTAAAACTTCATTAAGGTGTAATCTAATCCTACTTATTATCTTTTATTTTCTTTGTTTTGGTTGTTTAGTGATGCTTGAATTATGGGTTAATTTGTGATATTATTTAATTGTATTCCCGGCTTTGATTAGTTTCATTTATGGATGCTTAATTGCTTAATTTATATGTTTGATTTGTGTGGTTAATTATCTATTGCATATGGTTAGAACGAGAGTTCAATTATGTGTCTTAGGAATTAATTGAATCATTTCATCATGTGGGTTATGTGGATTAATGTGGAAAGAGTTGGAGACGACCTCACATGTTTAGAATTACATAAATGTACACTAGAAAGGTTAGATCGAGAGGTCAATTTATCTAGTGAGGAGAACCCAACCTTAGTGAATTCATAGTACCTAGAAAGGGAATATTACCTATGATTTAGTACCTTTTAGGGAACTCGTACGTGTAATTAGTACCTATTGGAAGGTGTTCACTTTGGTCTCGATCTTATGTGTTATTTAAGGGTCTTTGTAAGGACCTACATCCTCTTCATCTTGAGATAGGATTTAGGTAGAATTTGTGATCACTCTTACTATGATAGCTTAAATTGGGAGTCAATTAGATGTGTTACATGATTTATCCATTTGAATTGTATTATGAAGATTTCCTTTATATTGAAAATTCCAAAAATATTGTAATTAGATTCTTTTCTAGTTTTTATTATCTCTCTTCTATGTCGTCCTTAACTAATACGAGACTATAACTTGAAGGCCAAAAATCCAAAATTCCCTTGGGTTCGATATTTTGTTTCTTGGTCACCCGAACTATTAACGACCAATCAAATGGTGCTGTTGCCGGGGAATTTAGTTGTATTTGTGAGTTCGAGTTTTGTTGAGTGTTAGGATAGGGACATTTTTATTTGATTTTTTTTGTTTTATGGTTGTGTTTGTAGGGACGAAGGCGTGGTGCCATGGTATTGGTCTTGAAGAGCAAAGGAGTGGTGCAAATTGAGGTAACGAACACTTCTCAACTTACAATCGACTTTGTTTAATTTAAGTTTGGGGGGAGGTTGCTATCATTACTTGACTTTTCTACGGTTTGAATTATAAAATTGCATCCATGAACTCCTACTTGAGCATATTGCACATGCGCACGTTTAAGTCCTTACTCTTTTCCTTGGCACATATTTTCTCCTTTCTTTGTTTTTGCTTTCAATATGGAGAAATCTTTCTTGGCTCTCTTGTGCTTCATTGTGAGAAATTTTGAGACTATGATATTTGGTTAGAACTTGTGACAAGATGGATTTTTACGTGTGTACTTGTTGAGTTATGGTTTATGCTTGTTATGTGTTTTCTTTCACTATTACAAGCCCGTGAGCTTTTAAGCCTTTAAATCGTAATATCAAACGGGTTTTCCTTTCTTGAGTGCATCATTCTTTTGTGTGTATTCTAGAACTTATCATTGTGTCTTCTTGAAACTACACGTGTGTGAAGATTGTTGGAAATGATTTAAGGCAATCTTTGTGTTGACAAGTCACTTAACCAAATTAATCATACCAAGTGTAATTATTTCGTAGTTTGCCCCTTTGAGCTTATTATCCTTATTTCTTTGGCAACATACAAATTTAGCCATTTTATCCATATTTTATATCCTAATCACCTTTGTCGATTGTATAAAAGAAGCATAAAGGAGCTCTACTAGAAAAATGGAAAGAGAGCCCTTGGAGAAAAGAGATAAAAACTCAAAAGTGGAAGAAAAGAAAATAGAGGTTCGTTAGTGTGTCGGATAGGAGATTACATTTTTCTTGTGGTGAAAAGAGAAAAAGAGAGGGTGAGAGTTGAAGTGATCAATCAACTTAAATTCTCTACTAATCTTGAGCTTACTTTTCCTAAACATTTTCCTACCCAAGACCAAAGAGCCTACATTACAACCCCATTAAAGACCTTTTTGATTCAATGATTAACACATACAAATGGTAAAGAGTTTAGACCTTTGGCAGGCATATGGTAATGACATGCATTTGAATTGATTTTTGAGAGTATACACTTCTCCCATATACCCCTTGAGTGTGAGAGTGTGATTAGCCATAGTTTAGTTGTATGACCAACTAAAAATTATCAAACCTCAGGGAGGACGGCACTAGAGCTCAAGCGATCTCATGTTCATTGTAATTTTATAGAGACAGATATCAATGTAGGGGTGATCAAACAAGAAATTAAATCAATAAATGCAAACAAGAGTAAATGATTAAATGAGTGGTTTTCCAAATTAAGCAAATGTGAGATTAACAACAATCAAGGAGTGGTTATTCATATATTCATGCATTCAAATTCATGTGGTTTAAGGCTTGACTAAGGGCTAACACAAATGTTACCTAAGCTTCCTCTTGGAATGGGTAGGATATGATCTTATAAAGGTTCCATGGTTAGTTCTCAATTAAATCATTCCAACTAGGTACTAGATTCAATTAAGAGTCCCTTCACATAATCTATTGACTTCTCAATCTAATAAATGATATGTTCTATCAAGGGGTTCTAAACTATCAATGACTTCTCAATCTCTTCATAATCTATAATGCACATGAAGTGTTTGATGAAATGATTCACTTAACTATCCTAAATATGCAATTGATCTCTCAATCTAATTACATGCTTAAAATAATTAAACACACAAAACATCATCAACCTCAAGATATTAAACATCAATGATAGAAAATCAATTTCCAAATCCACACATGAATTTAAGTACATGAATATTACAAATTATTCAACTCCTATCATGTTGCTAATCCCACAAAGGAGATTAGCCTACAATCATCCCAAGATCCATAACATAGACATTAGAAATCTTCCAAATCATTGTAAACTAAGAGGTTTAACACTAAATCAAGATGAAAACTCCCTTGGATTGGATCCAATTGAATCTTCTTCCTTCCTTGAGTGAAATCCTCCTCTTCTTTGCTTCCTCACTTGATTTGAAGATGAAATGATGGTGGATTGATGAAAGGATGATGATAGATGATGAATGGATGAAGAAAAGGTGTAAAATGAAGAGAATTGTGTGTGAGGTGTGTGTTGGCAGCTCAATTTCGTGGGTTCTCCTTCAAAATGTTGAATGGAGAGGTATTTATACCCCATGGGCTTTCTAGAAAGAATCTGGATTTTTTCAGCACAATTAACACCTACACGGCTTGTGCATTGCAGCTCGCCTTGAGTAGTGTTTAGGGTATCTGGTCAACGCACACTTCAAACAGTACACGGCTTGTGCGCCACACACGGTTATAGGGGTGGCCGTGTTGTAAGATCTGGCTTCCGCGCACGGCTAACTGCACAGGCCCGTGTGCAGAACTCGATCCGTGTACGCGACACTGCCCGTGTTCTTGCACACTGCCGGCCGTGTTGTGTTGTTTTTCCTCTCTTTTTCTCCCGACTCCATTTTTATTCCGTTTTTCACCTGATTCATCATTTATAAGTTCATTCACACACAAATTCCAAGAAACACATAACACCACCAATAATGACTCAAAATACGGATAAAACAAACCAAAAATAAACAATAAAAAGACACTAAAAACAAGATGAAATTAACCATAATCACACCCCCAAACTTGAAGTGTTATTTGTCCCCGAATAATGAAAAATAAAGAACAATGGACAATTTCATCTAGAAAAACTCCCTAATGATCACAAGTCGCAACATAAACATAGTACTAAGGATTACAACTCATGCTAAGTCATCCTACAATATTAGATTCACAACATGATAAATTAACAAGTTCAATTAGAAGAGGATCAATATAATATAGCCTTTTTAGTCCAATTCTCTCATAGGGTAACAATTTCACTCAACTCTCTTTAGCAAGGGTAAATCACACTCATAAATCAATTAGCTAGACTCATTTCATACTTGCTCGTAAACTAAATTCATAGGCCTCCAAAGCTTCCATCAATGATCAAAAAGGACTTTTATTTAAGGATGTAATGTTAGGCTTTTTGGTAGGGTAGGGAAGATTTAGATAATAGTGACTAAACACATGTAAATAATCAAAGAGGTAGCTACTTTCTTTCATTATTCCACTTTTCTTTCTTCCTCTCGTCTTTTGATCCTTGGTAGCACTACTCATCACTTTCTTTTGGACTTTTTGAGCTTCTTTTGATTCATGCTTCATCTCTTGAATTGTTTAAGTACATGAGCATATTGTTGCTTGCTCATTTTTCTTGTTTTTGTGTGGCATGTTCATTCTTCTTTGTGCTCCTTTCATCCTTTTTCTTACTTATTTACCATTTCCACTTTTTCTTTTGTTATCTCATCAAACCTTACTAGGTAACATCTCCTCAATCACTCACACAAAGGGTATATATAAGGCTTAAAAAGGGTAATTAAGGCTTGTAATGTGCTATATTCACAATAAAAAGGCTTATGGTATGGGAATGTTTGGCAGTGACTAAAAATACAAGAATGGCCTAAAATCATGTCATCAATTTCCACAAATTGGGTCCATTCCTCTAGTCTTTGAGCAAGTATTTGCTTATCCAACATAATCGATTCTCTCATAAAAAGATCACCCGTGGAGACATAGTGTAACTCAAATACTCACTAATTTGGTAATTAGACTATCGAGGACTTATTACGTTTAATCCATCTCATAATTGAACATATTAAACAGATAATGTCATAATTCCAAAATGTAGATATTCTTACTCATAAATTGTCATCACTCATTACCAATTCACATTACTACTCATGATCAAGACTTACACATCCCCTAAACAAACCACCAAAACTCACCAAACACAAATAAATATAAAAACAACAAAACCAATACACAAAAAGATCAACAAACAAAAACACGAAACAAAAGACACAAAACATCCAAATCATCATCAATCTCCCAAAAGTAATACATCCCACCTTAATTGAAAATAAAACAAGCTAAAGAAATAAATAAAACATCCCAAAACATAACAATAACAGTATCAAATCCATCAAATGTCTAATTATGCAACTAAATAAGTGGTGAGCACTAAAAGTACTCCCTCAATTATCCGGGTTCGGAGGAGGAGGAGGAGGAGCTATTGGTCCCCACAGGATATGAGCATGAGGTGTGGACGGAAATTGAAAGTTGAACATCATTGTAAGCATCTCCTCCATGTTGTTTGAATGCCTCCGGAGATTCTCTTCATAATACTCCCGCCTTCTTTGCCCTACGTGTATTACCCTAATTTGCTCTCCTTGCCTCAGTTGCTCCTCTCTGATTTCTCTTAACAAATTCCCATGTAGAGTTTGAGTTTGTCTGATTCCTCGAATCTCCTCATCTATGAAGTTCCATCTTACATCCGGTATTCCTCTTTCTTGTTGTTATGGACCTTCTTCTTCTTCAAAGATTGGATTTCTGGGGCTTGCACTTCAAATTCAACTCGTTGTTCTTGGTTTCCTTCTTCCTCACCTTCTTCCATGGCTACAGGTTCCGCTCTCAGCTATTCTAGCTCTATATTCCCCACAACCCGTATTTGCCTCAACACTGCTTCATTCTTTCTCGATTATTCTGATAAAATTCTCTCACTACAGTAGAGTGTTGAGCACTTGCCATTGCAAAGTTAGCATTGTTCCTTCTGGTGTAGACTGTGGTGAGCTCAGAAGCAGGTAGAGGGAATGGAGCTCCTTTTTCTTATCTCAAACAATATGTTTGTCCTACCAATGCTAGGAACTCCATTCGTATAAGCTGTTGATAGTTGAGCCCCTCAGATGTCATTCTATCTTCTCTACCCCTTAGGTTGATCCCGAGGCCTTCAGCTATCATTGTCACAATCCCTCCAATCATCACTCCCTGAGATGCTTGCCTCTTTGCTACCCTCTCAGCATGTTGTACAAAATAGGCAACCATGTTCACATTAAGCTCATTGTATAAGCAGTACATCAGGTACGACTGTTTTTCCCCCACAGATCCTCCTTCATACCTCCCTAACACTATGTTTGATACTATCTTCTCGAGGTACCTCATCACCGGATTTCTGATGGCTGTCCCTTTCGAGGCACTGGGGATGTAATCTGGTAACTCCGTTCCATTATTCACCAATTTGTTCCACCAGTTCTGTTGGTTGAAACTACCTCCCGCGTAAAAATGGTTATGAAAGTGGAAGGATGGACATCCCATGTAACCATTCAATGTATCAACAAGAACTTTTGATCTCCATTGATTGTCCAGTTGGAAAGAGATGGAGATTGGGTACCCATTTCTATTCTTCTTCACTTGAAGGGTGCTCAAAAACTCCGCTGTCAAAGCTTGATAGGTGGGAGGCCTTTTATCAAAGAACTCCTCCATATTTCTTAACCTGAACATCCTCCTCAAGTCTGCCTCTATCCCCAATCCTGTCATTGTTTCAGTGTTTTGAAACCTTGTTGGTCTTATCTTTGGAAAGAGCGATTGCCACCTCAAGACGTACTTCTCCCATCCTTCTTCAAATTCTACTCCAAAATTATCCGGGTGAATTCCATCCTCCATAAGCTTGGCATCCAAATTAGACAGCTTCGCATTAGTCTCCACAATGATGAAGTCTTCATTACGTTGTCGCCTCCTTTTTTCTGCCATCTACAAGATCCAATAATGTCAAATCAACTCAAATTTTACACTAGAACAAACTTAAATGTGAAATCATCACTAGTTATTCAACAAAGTGTTAATTCTTTTACACATTGATGCACCAATTCTAAACTTGTTCAAACCCCATGTTCAAAACATAAGAAAATTCAATGTGGCATTTCATCGAACACTTGGTAGGCACACTTTTTCAATGCAATTTTCAACAAAATTCTACAAGAGTTTATGCCCAATTACTCAACATTTAAGCAATATCACACCAATGTTCATGACAAATAAACATTTTCAACCAGTCAATTCCATTTCATGAACTTCATCAATCACATTGATATGCTGTCGCGGGCGTACCAAAATATAATTTATATTTCCAACTCACACTTATAGGTAGTATAGTAGTAAGTAGGGTCGAACCCAAGAGAGTATAATGAATCCTAATTAAATTAAAGTGTTACTAACATATGAAATAAATAAAAGGGGGGTTTTGTTTGTGAAAAATTGATAAATACTCAAATAATAAATCAACTCAATATTTAAATAACAAAGTAGATGAAAATTAATATAAAATTAACCAAGTGATAAAAGCCTAGTTTAGGATGTCGATCTCCTCCCGTTTACTAAATTAATTAATCATATGAATTAAACATCTAGCCTAGTGCACAAACTCAAATCCCTAGATTGACGGTACGACCAATCAACCCGAATGTTCTTATGTTCATCAACTAGGGTACGACCACTAAATTGAACTATCTACGAGTGACCCTATAGATTCGAACTCGTAGATGCATTAAAACTCTAAACATAGGATTACTAGGCTACGAAATCCGGCTAGGTATCATACAACCTAGATTTTATTACACCTAGAGGGAATTATCTCTATTTGTTACTTAATCCAATTCCTACAACAATTACGGATTGTAGTTCATAGAATAACAGTAAGCAATTAAATAATTAATCTAGTTGATCAGGCCAAAATAATTATTAAATTACTATAGGAACATCAACGCATGTAACAAAATAAACTTGCACACAAGATTCAACATAAAAATCCTAAATAATTGAATTAATAATTCGACAGGAGGTTCATGAATCCTAAACTAGAAAAGGGGATTAGCCCCGCATGTTCATAACAAAAAAGAAATTAGAATATAAAATTAAAGAACCGATTGATGTCTTGATTATTCTTCAGCTTCACGCCAAAAATCTGCCTTGAAGTTCCTCACGTTAATCTCCTGTCCGGAAGAGCCGATGCTTCACGCTAATTATCCCTACCTCTTTTCTGCGTTCTGCTCTCTCCAATTAACGTGTATTTCCTCCCAAAAATATCTCTATCTTGATCCCCAAGTAATCTTGTTTGATCTCTTTCCTTACTTATCTCTTCCTAAAATATCTCAAGGATCTTTTCTTTTCTTGTTGACTAATCTATCGAGCCTTTTCCACAACATGGGCCTGACTTGAGGGTGATTGAAATCGCTGGACTCGTGTGAGAAAATATATGAAAATATTCCAGCTGCACTTTCCTTATTTAAGCTGAATTTTCGCAGGTCCCTTCTGACACTGAGGGGGTCAGTGTCAGTCAATTTGGCAGCACGAATTTCCTGCACAAAACAGCCCGTTTCTACATCAATTTATAACATTAAATCCTCAATTAACCAAAGACAAGATAAGTCAATTTAGCATCCAAATTAGCACATAAGTCAATCAATTAAACATGAATTTCCACCAAATAATTATGCTAGAATATGACTTATCAAATCTCCCCACACCTAAACTTTGCTTGTCCTCAAGCAAACCAAAATCATAGAGAATAGAAAACCAAGGAACATCTATCAAGACAAATGAAAGTTACACACTTCAAGAGACAAGCAACCAATGAACTTTCGGAACTAAATGAAACATGACTCTTCACTCAAAGTTTGCAACTTTCATGGCTTCAAATGTTTCAAAATTCCATGGCCTCACCAAGATTCACTCAATATCACTCAAAAATATGATCTAGGTAGTAAGTCACTCAAAAATTGAAAAGAAAAGCCATTACCATAAGCTTGCTCCCAAATCAATTCTCCACCAATTTTGGACGAATCATGTGCAATAATCAAAGGGTCTTTGATTGGGTTGTAATGGGGCTTAAGGTCGAGGTGAGATAAAAAGAGAGATAAAAATGGCTAAATGCATCACTTTACACCATGTGATCTTTGCAAATCAAAATATCCATGATTACCCCTTCTTTACATTTTCACAACACCCTTTTTCTTGCACTAATAATCTCCCCACACCTGCTCCTTTCATAGACTAGGAACAGCAGGTGTCACACTTACAAGAATCACTGTTTCTTAGATAATTAACAACTCAACACAAACAATTTCAGCAACTCCTTTTTCCTTCTCTTTTTTTTCAAGAATTTTCCTTTCTTTTTTTTTTTAATTCCTTCCTTCCTTTTCTTTCTTTTTTTTTCCAACCTTCCTTCCTTTTCTTTCTTTTTTTTCTCTTTTTTTTTCTTTTCTCCAACTATAACATTAAATTTTTTTTCAGCTTTCTCCCCCCACCATCATCAATTCGACCTCAAAGTACTTTCACAAGACTCACATATAGCAAAGTGATGAAGGGTTCAAATGGAGAAGTTTAAGAAATAAATGGGAATTTAAGGTTCATTTATGTGCTCATAATCCAAAGAAAAGGCTTAGGCTCAACACGGCTTCCCTAAAGTTTATCATAATCAGGTGGGACAATATAAGCCAAGAGAGTTAAACCTAAGTGCCCTTATCATTTTATCACACACAACCAATCACATGATCTTGAAATGCATTCAAAAGAGCAAGTTCTAGAATGAACAATTCAAATTCAATGCAGTCAAGAAAGAAATTCAATAGAGCTTATAGATGATAGCTCGTTATGGCTCAAAAGCTCTCAAAAATCGGGTATATTTGCCATGAAATTCGAATAAAAATCAACCACTACAATCACAAAAATTTTGCAAAGAAAATCAGATTCCAACAGCTCCGAAACATCACTGCTACCCTCTCAATTATGCATCGCCTCTTTACCTATCAAGATTTTATTCCTCAATTTATCCAACTCCATATCAACACACAATTCAGAGGACAACAAAACTAAATAAGACACAAGACATTGAGCAACTTTATACCACTTTCTACCCCAATTATCATATAAAATCCCTCCCCACACCTGAACGTTTGCTTGTCCCCAAGCAAAATATAGTATAAGAAAGACTAAACATGTAATTGAGTAGAGTACACCTGATTTAATTTTGGGTAGAGCTTTGACCACGATCAACCCTTGCAATTCGTATCATAGCTGTTAATCACAACAGAAAATTAAGAGTGAACAATCAGACAATTTATTAAAAATAAAATAAATAAAAATAAAGCGAGAAAATTGGGTTGCCTCCCAATCAGCGCCTTTGTTTATTGTCGTTGGCTCGACTTAGGTAAGGTATATCTTTCAAGTATGTGAAATTTCGTTCCACTCCATTCGATCAACCTCAACAGTGCGAAACCCCTTATGATATTCCTTGAGTTCATGGTTCGGCCTCAAGAACGAGGACTTCAAGTGTTCGGGGAACACTTTCAACTCTAGCTTAGGCACTTCACCAAGCTTTTCTTTCTTCAATTTATTTTCATGCACTATCATGCTTCCATTTGCAATAATGGTTCCAAAGTTATCCCTGCGAGTTAGTTCAAAACAATCCTGCACCAAAGGCTCAACAACATTCAAAGAAAAAAACTGAATTAACGTCTGTAGGAGACTCCACAGGAAATTTAACAGAAGCTACATCTGAGGTGCTTGGACTCTGAGAGGAACTATGCAAAACATTGATGTAGTGATTCAGCTTTTCATGATCACATCTTTCAGCACCCTCCTTCATTATTCCATGATCAATTACTGTGTTTAATGCATCCTTGCTAGTGAGCTCGAAGTTTTCTTGGACAGTAGGGTCAATAGTACTCACAACAGAAAGCAAGTTAGCATCATCAGGATATTTCATAGTATCATATATGTTAAATTTGATGATCTGCCCATCAAATTCCATCGTCAGAGTACCTTCACTCACATCTATCTTAGTGCAAGACGTGTTGAGGAATGGTCTCCCTAACAAAATAGGAGTGGAATTTGATGGGTGATCATTCATTTCTAACACATAAAAATCAGCAGGGAATATTAGTTTATCTACCTGAACAAGAACATCCTCAATGACTCCATCTGGGTATGCCTGGCTTTGATCAGCAAGTTGGATGACAACTCCAGTCTTCTTTAACTCTCCCACACCCAGCTTCTCAAACACTGATCGAGGCATCACATTAATGGAAGCTCCAAGGTCCAACATGGCTCTCTCCACTTTACAACTCCCAATCTGACAAGGAACTACAAACATGCTAGGATCCTTGCGCTTCTGAGGTAACGTTTGCTGGAAGACAGCTGAAACGTTTTCTCCCATCACCACTTTTTCATCTACTTTCAACTTCTTCTTATTGGTGCACAAATTCTTCAAGAACTTGGCGTATCTTGGAATCTGCTTAATTGCCTCAAGGAGAGGTAAATTGATCTGTACTTTTCGAAATACTTCAAGTAGTTGTATATCCTTCTCAGTGGTGTCCGGCTTCCTTATTCTGCTTGGAAAAGGTAAACGGTTAATATCAAAAGGAATAGGGTTAGAATTTTTATCCTGATTTTTTTTCGACCTTCTGACACTGATGGGGTCAGTGTCAGTGTTTCGTTTCTGCACGTCCGATTTTTCAGCCCCAAACTGATCAGATTGATCCTCCACTGTTCCAGCATGTTTTTCATCATCTTTTTCCATGTCTTGGTCGGGCTTTTTGGTCGGTGCAACTTCCTCCAACTGTTTCCCACTCCGCAGTGTAATAGCACTCACATTCTTAGGATTAACCTCCGTTTGTGAGGGCAACTTTCCACTGTTTTGAGCTTGAATTTGGCCTACAGTTGTAGCCAATTGGGTTACTTGATTTTCCAAGTTCCGGATTGACGATTGAGTTGTCATCTTCAAGTCCTGAAAAGATGACTGTGTCATCTCTTGAAATTTAAGATTGCTGGCAGCCAACTCTTTTATCATCTGCTCAAATGAAGCTCCGGAACTTGAACCACCTTGTTGGCGATTTTCACCATCTTGAGGGTAATTCTGTTGCCTATCTGCCACTCTCTGCTCTTGAAACTGTTGTGGCCCCCTATTTCCTCCTTGTCCATTTCCATATCTCAGATTGGGGTGATCTCTCCAACCTTGATTGTAGGTTTGAGAAAAGGGATCATATCGCCCCATGGCGTTTACCTGTTCATCACTAGGTGTAACCCTGCAATCAAGAGTAGAGTGGTCGTTAGTTAAACAGTATTGATAGGATGGTGGGTTTACCTCTTTTCCTTTAGCAAGATTCTCCACAACAAGTGTCAACTTATTCAAGGTTTCTTCCAACTTAAAGTCATGGACCTCCTTTACTTCTCTAACTGATGGATCATGTGTGCCAAACTGTTGAGTGTTGGCAGCCATGCTAGCAATCAAGTCTCTAACAGCAGTAGGTGTTTTCATCATGAATGCTCCACCGCTAGCCGCATCAAGCATGTTTCGATCCATGATCGACAACCCTTCATAGAAGTACTGCAACAGCAACTGATCGCTTATCTGATGCTGGGGGCATGCTGATGTGAGGCGTTTAAACCTCTCCCAATACTCATGCAGACTTTCCCCTTGCATCTGACGAGCTCCAGATATCTCCTTACGCAATACAGCAACTCTAGTGGCTGGGAAGTACGTTTGGAGAAAAAGCTTCTCCATTTCGGCCCATGTATTAATCGATCCAGGAGGAAGGTAATACAACCAATCCTTCGCCATGTCCTTCACTGCAAAGGGAAATGCCCTAAGCTTGACCATCTCCTCCGTCACTCCGGTTGGTTTCATGCTCATGCATACCACCGAGAACTCCTTCAAGAACTTGTGAGGATTTTCACCTGAAAGACCATGGAAAGCAGGAAGTAAGTGAATCAATCCTGATTTCAATTCAAATATCGTATTATCAGTGATCGCTGGAAAGTTAATGCATAACGGCTGATGGACTATGTCCGGATTTGCCAATTCATTCAAGGTTTTTTCCTCATTATTTCCAGCCATATTTTCCTCTCCTGACTCAGATCCTACAGTATCCTCTTCCTCTAGATCAGAAAAATCAGAATTCTCCTCTTCAAGATGAAGTGGACCAGCTGCAAGTTCGGACTCGGTAAGGTTTTCTGTGATTTCGCCAATGGACGAACTTGTTTCCTTCTTCTTCCGGGACTCCTTTCTCAACCTCCGGGCAGTTCTCTCAATTTCAGATATGTATTCAAGTTGTTTTTGACCTGAAGATCGAGTAATCATCCACAGAAAAAGAAATTTCGAAAACAGGGCCTTCTGACACTGATGGGGTCAGTGTCAGTGTAACTGAAAATTTCGAAAATTTCAGAAAAATTCGAAAAAATTCCAGCACCTGTAACAATGCAAAATAATGTCAGAAACACAAAAAATTTAATAAAATTCAATTTTACTCCCCGAGCAAACGGCGCCAAATTTGATATGCTGTCGCGGGCGTACCAAAATATAATTTATATTTCCAACTCACACTTATAGGTAGTATAGTAGTAAGTAGGGTCGAACCCAAGAGAGTATAATGAATCCTAATTAAATTAAAGTGTTACTAACATATGAAATAAATAAAAGGGGGATTTTGTTTGTGAAAAATTGATAAATACTCAAATAATAAATCAACTCAATATTTAAATAACAAAGTAGATGAAAATTAATATAAAATTAACCAAGTGATAAAAGCCTAGTTTAGGATGTCGATCCCCTCCCGTTTACTAAATTAATTAATCATATGAATTAAACATCTAGCCTAGTGCACAAACTCAAATCCCTAGATTGACGGTACGACCAATCAACCCGAATGTTCTTATGTTCATCAACTAGGGTACGACCACTAAATTGAACTATCTACGAGTGACCCTATGGATTCGAACTCGTAGATGCATTAAAACTCTAAACATAGGATTACTAGGCTACGAAATCCGGCTAGGTATCATACAACCTAGATTTTATTACATCTAGAGGGAATTATCTCTATTTGTTACTTAATCCAATTCCTACAACAATTACGGATTGTAGTTCATAGAATAACAGTAAGCAATTAAATAATTAATCTAGTTGATCAGGCCAAAATAATTATTAAATTACTATAAGAACATCAACGCATGTAACAAAATAAACTTGCACACAAGATTCAACATAAAAATCCTAAATAATTGAATTAATAATTCGACAGGAGGTTCACAAATCCTAAACTAGAAAAGGGGATTAGCCCCGCATGTTCATAACAAAAAAGAAATTAGAATATAAAATTAAAGAACCGATTGATGTCTTGATTATTCTTCAGCTTCACGCCAAAAATCTGCCTTGAAGTTCCTCACGTTAATCTCCTATCCGGAAGAGCCGTTGCTTCACGCTAATTATCTCTACCTCTTTTTTGCGTTCTGCTCTCTCCAATTAACGTGTATTTCCTCCCAAAAATATCTCTATCTTGATCCCCAAGTAATCTTGTTTGATCTCTTTCCTTACTTATCTCTTCCTAAAATATCTCAAGGATCTTTTCTTTTCTTGTTGACTAATCTATCGAGCCTTTTCCACAACATGGGCCTGACTTGAGGGTGATTGAAATCGCTGGACTCGTGTGAGAAAATATATGAAAATATTCCAGCTGCACTTTCCTTATTTAAGCTGAATTTTCGCAGGTCCCTTCTGACACTGAGGGGGTCAGTGTCAGTCAATTTGGCAGCACGAATTTCCTGCACAAAACAGCCCGTTTCTACATCAATTTATAACATTAAATCCTCAATTAACCAAAGACAAGATAAGTCAATTTAGCATCCAAATTAGCACATAAGTCAACCAATTAAACATGAATTTCCACCAAATAATTATGCTAGAATATGACTTATAACACATTCAAGAGTTTCCCCATTACACCCAATATGAACACTAATTTCTACTCTTCTCCATCACCATTCAATATATAAATGTGCACATTCATGTTTCACAATCATGGGTACGTGTAAATCATGCCTATGATCAATTTTCATACACCAATTTACACCTATGAACATTTCAGTTGAAAACTAGGGTTCAAGAGGACATACCTTGGATTCGGAGTAAGAATTGAACGAAATTTGTGCTTGGAATCGAAAAGGAGAACCTTAAATCCAACAATCTTACCACACAATGGTGTTTTAGGATGAATTGGGGGTGAAAAGTGATGGTTGGAGATGAATGGTATAATTACGGATGAGTGGAAAATGAAATGGCGTTCGGCTGCCTTTTCTATTTTAATACTGACTCAGACACGACTCGCCCCGTGTGCTGCTACACGATCTGAGTTCTGACTCGGACACGGGGCGTGTGTGGGACATGGCCATAGAGGTGGCCGAGTTCTGCTTGCTAGAGTCTGTACACGGCCAACCGCACAGGCCCGTGTGCGGAACATGCCCCGTTCTTGGTAACGAGACACGACCCGTGTTCTGTACTCGGCCTGAATTTAGCCGAGTTGTGCATGAAGATTGCAACACACAGCCAAACAACACAGGGTTGTGTGTTGTACTCGGCTCGTGTCGTATATTCCTCTGTTCCTCAATTTCAATGTTTCCACATGCTCCCTAAACATGCTCACAACTCATTCACATCATTAGTTCAACAATTTGCATTAAAACACCACCAAAAACAAACCAAAACATACCAAACACATGAGAAAATTTTGATTTAAGCACAATATACAAGTATATATACAAGTAATATCATACCACTCTATATCCCCCCAAACTTATTTCGAAATAAGAATTTCGATGTAAGTTTGCAAAAAGTGGTAAGATATACCATGAATCAAGTCTTGTAACAGTAAAACTTCTTTCTCTCATGAGCACCATCCACCTGCAAGACCAAAAATGCAAAAATAACAAAACAAACTATGTACAAACCTAAACTACAAAAGGATACGGATCTCAAGAAGAGAAGGTGTCAATATATACCAACTCCCTTTGAGAGGGAGAATGGTAATGCGTAACCCTATGACCATTGACGATAAAAGAATTCCAATCTGATCCTTCAAGCATTAAAGATCCATCTTCTCTAACTTCAATCACCTCGTATGGACCGGTCCATTTGGAACGAAGCTTTCCGGGGAACATTTTCAATCTAGAATTGAACAAAAGTACTTTATCCCCCGGTATAAACTCCTTTGCTTTGATTCTTTCATCATGCCATCTTTTGAGCTTCTCTTTCACAATCCTCGAGTTTGAATAAGCTTCCTCACGAAATTCTTCGAGCTCAATCAATTGAAGACATCTTTTCTTTCCGGATTCTTTCTCCTCAAGATTCAACTTCCTCAATGCCCATAAAGCCTTGTGTTCTATCTCAACCGGAATATGACATGCTTTCCCATAGACAAGTTTATACGGAGAAAAACCAAGAGCGGTCTTGTAAGCATTTCGATAAGCCCAAAGCGCATCATCTAGCTTAGAAGACCAATCCTTCATGTTCCCCTTGACTGTCTTCTCAAGCACAAGCTTCACTTGCCTATTTGATACTTCCGCCAAACCATTTGTTTGCGGATGATAAGGTGTTGACACCTTGTGCTTCACTCCATAGCATATCAAAAGCATCTCAATGATCTTATTGATGAAATGAGTCCCTTGATTGCTAATGATCGCCTTTGGTACTCCAAACCTTGCAAAAATGTTCTTCTTCAAGAAAGCCTTGACAACTAGAGCATCATTCGTTCTTGTAGGAATTACTTCTACCCATTTAGACACATAGTCTACAGCAAGCAAAATGTAAAGAAAACCATTGGAAGGCGGAAATGGTCCCATGAAGTCCATCCCCCAAACATCAAACACTTCAACTTCAAAGATGTTCCTCATAGGCATCTCATCTCTTTGCCAATACTTCCAATTCTTTGGCATCTATCACACCCCTTGACGTATTCTTTGCAATCCTTGAACAATGTTGGCCAAAAAAATCCCGACTGTAAGATCTTAGCTCCCGTCTTTTAAAACCCAATGTGTCCTCCACATGGGGAACTATGGCACATCTCCATGACACTTACTTTTTCTTCCTCCGGAATACACCTCCTTATGATACCATCCGGGCAATTCTTAAACAACAAAGGATCATCCCACAAATATTCTTTAACATCATGGTAGAATTTCTTCCTTTTTGACTCGGTGAGATAGTATGGCTTGAGACCTCACGCTAAGTAATTTACCAAATCCGCGTACCACGGTCTCCCGGTTTCACACAAAGTGTACATCCTATGAAAATCCACTTGAAGGATCTCTTCATCCGGAAACATATCATTAATGAGCTCCATGGATCCATTTTCATCAACATTCTCCAACCGTGACAAGTGGTCGGCTATGACATTTTCGACTCCCTTCTTATCACGTATCTCCACATCAAACTCCTGCAACAAAAGCACCCAACGAATTAGTCTTGATTTAGCATCCTTTTTACTCATCAAATACCTAATGGCGGCATGATCAGTGTAGACAATGGTTTTCGTGCCAACTAGGTATGGACAAAATTTTTCAAAAGCATAGACAACGGAAAGAATTAATTGACTATGTAATCGACTCCACACACACTAGAAACACCACTGAACACTAGGCAAATTACAAAAAAATCGACACATCAAAACCGATTAAAGTTTCAACATACCACAAAAATCAACTCCCATAGCAAACATTACAAAGAAAAGATTATACTCTTGGTGCTTCGATGAGGTAATAACATCACACCCCCCCAAACTTAGTAAAAACGTAAGTTGAAACTATGTTTGAAAAGAGATGTAATTGCCGATTAGTAAGCACCTTAAATATAAAAATTTCTCACTCACACGAAAGAAATAAAGCAATAAAATGGAAGGGACAATCCCCCAACAGGTGCTCATGTTTAACGTCGGAGAGTCACGACAGTTTACTACTTTTAAACTACTGGATCACAGGACGATCTTGTCGCATCCTCACCTTCAAGTACTTTCTTTCCCTCTTCTTGTCTACACTCAACACCTCACCTTTCTTGGTTACAAAAATATGATCCTTAGAATTTTCTTCTTTCCATGGCCGTCTAGACACCTCCTTGTCAATCTTCCACTTAAATTCAGAATCACCTGTCTTAGAAAAATCAAGATTAAACAAGTTGGAAAACACATCAATGCTCTTGCACGATTGAGTCTCCATGGGCATCTTCACTGCTTGATCAAGAGAGAAAACCACATCTTCATTATCCATCTGCAGTCTAAGCTTCTCGGCTCTTAACCTCTTTGCTCTTTCCCACTTCTTCTCCATTGTAAGCTCAGTATTCTATCCTTGGGATGGCATGGGAGTAGCATTAACATCATACAGAGCATTCGGTGTAGAAAAGGGTGTAAAATAGCTGGGTTCGACCTGGATTCGACTAGTGGCTGTGGTAGAATTGGGTACGTCGTGGTCGAATCGAGCACCTGGAAGTCCATTCTCACCTTGCATGTTGGATTCGACCTGGATTCGACCAGATGGCCTGGTCAAATCGGCTCTCCCCAGGTCAAATCGGCCTTCTGGAAGATTTTTGCCCTTCGGTTCGACCTTGGTTTGACTAGATAGCTTGGTCGAACAAATTATGTCGTGGTCAAATCGTTGCCGCGATGAAATAGAGTGCTTCGCAGAGTGTGGTTCGACCTCGATTCGACCTGATGACCAGGTCAAACCAATGTCCCCCAGGTTGAATCAGCTCACTGTATGATCTTTAGCCTCCGGTTTAACTTGGGTTCGACTAGAAGGCTTGGTCGAACTGGTTACGTCATGGTCGAATTGAACTTCAGACAAAACAGGGGGTCGCGAACAGGCTGGTTTGACCTGGGTTCGACCTGTGGGCCAGGTCGAACCAATTAGATGTTAGTCGAATCGCTCAGCTGGGACCTCCAGATGTTTCTTAGGTGCCTGGTTCGACCTCCATGATGTGATTTGACCTATTAGCTTGCTCGAATCAGGGTCGAATCGGGCTCCTTTGACTTCAGATTTCGATTCTGGTTCCGTTGTTCCTTCATACTGCATTCCAGACCTTAATGTGATGGCATTATTCTCCAATTTTTTTCATCAAGTGATTCACATTCATGGTCATCTGCCCCATAATCAAAGTAAGCTCCTTCATCTGCTTAGATAAATCTGCATGATCAACATTCATGGTATCCTCAAGATGATCAATCATTGCATCATTCTCAGCCATGTATCGATGCAAGGTATCTTCAACACTCTTCACTTCATGTTGCCGCATACTAGGCCCCCTTAGTGACAACTCTGTAATCTGCTTCTGCTAGGACTTTAGTAGCTTGTTGATGTTAGCTAGACTAGAAAAGATCTCATCATCCCTATTCTGCTTCACCACTTGATGTTCAACCTGTGCTACCTTGCCAAGTACATATGATCCTCTATCTCTCTCTACAGGCCAGTCACGTGAATTCATTGAGATGTCTTTGAACAATTTTTTTGCTTCAAGCGCTGTCTTAGATAACAACGCTCCTCCTGATGATGCATCAATAAAAACACGCGATTCATAATCCAATCCATAGTAGAAGATGCTTATGTACTCAGCCTTAGACATTTCATGCTGTGGGCACCTCCTGAGCATGTCTTTAAACCTGTCCCACGCCTCATAAAATTTCTAACCCTGATTCATAACAAATCGAGTAATATCTTGCTTCATTCTTAAGATCCTTAAGGGTGGCATGTATCTCTCCAAGAACTTCTGCTGCAGTTGGTCCCATGTAGTGCATTCTGTGGCATCAAGAGTCTCATACCAAGCTTCCGCCTTATCAATCAAAGAGAACTTGAATAAGGCGATCCGCCTAGCATTATCATTAGCTCCAGCTCCTTATTGAGTGTTTGCATAACCAAGAAATCTTCGGAGATGTTGATATGGATCTTCAAACCATTCTCCAGAAAAGGGATTCTTCTCTACCATGTTAATAAGAGCGAGATGTATCTCAAAATCATCATCTTCCCCCTTGCTCCTACCAACCCCATGTTACCCATTCTATAATTTGGGAAAATTTCATGTATGGCAACATTATCCAGATGCTGACTTGCTCCGGCCATGTTTAGCACTGTGCGTTATTCGTTCCTTTCCTTCCTCTCCTTTTTCAAATGCACAAGTAACTTAGAAAAATTCATGGTTAGATATAAATAAATAATCACAAATAAAAGAAAAAGAAAAAGAAAAAAATCTTAAACAACTAGAAATAATAAAATCAATAATAACAGCCGTCCCCGGCAACGGCGCCATTGACTTGTTCCGTATGTTCTCAACACACAATTTAATCCCCAAGTGTGAAGGATATCAATTGTAGTTTTGAAAGTGACCAAGTTATTATCGAACCCAAGGAACGGCGTTTTATCAATTTAATTATTATCTAAATTAATTAAGATGAAGGCAATAAGATTTGATGGATTTAATTAACAACTACTAGACAAATAATTAAAATAACAAATAAAATAAAGTATCACTCGAAGAAAACGAAAGTGGATCAAGTAGGAGAATAGGTAGCTCTAGGATAATCCAGTTTTACTCATTAATTTCCCTTCCATGTGTCAATGTCCGACTCTGCCTTGTGGAATATGGACGCATCACTAAACCATGCATATCTACTCTATAGGCACAAGTAAACATGCACGTAACACGTGTGAATAACCTCGGAGCTAGAGATATAATTCACCCCCCTTTCTAGGTACTATCAGTATCAATTATTTCCCCCAAGGATTGGTACTCTAACCCGATATGATCTTCCTTTATAGGTACTATGAAGTTATACTCTTTATCCTACTTATTAACCCGAATTTAATTCAATTAACAAGTATTCATATAAGATAGTTCTAATAAGACTTCGGAATCCCTTCACTTAGAATTATAACATAAAACCCTACTCAACAGTGAACGCACTCAACCAATAACCATGTTATTTATTCAGACTCTACACAACGATTATTGATGCACAAAATGACTATGAGTATGGATTAAAAAATCACAATCTTATATAAAATAAACCACAAGTAGTGTTGTACGGAGTATACACATAGAAGTTCAATTAATTCATAAAACCATCAAAAATCCTAGATCTACCAAAAGGCTCTAGCCCAAGGTGTTGTAGGAAACACACATGGGGGTTAGATAGATCTTACCCGGATGTCCGGAAAATATAAGATAAATTAGAAAACGAATAAACCCTAGATATGGCGTCTTCATGTCCTTCTCCATCTTGAATCCTCTTGGTTCTCCTCTTGATTCCATGAACGAATCTTCAAAGTGATGGATGGATGGAGGAAAGGAAGAGGATGATGGTTGGGGGTGATCCCCCCTTGTGGGGTATTGTATGTTGTGGCCTCTCTTCTCCTCTCTTGTTGTTGTGTTCCTCCCCTTGTTGTGGCTGCCTTGACGTCCTTTTATACTTGTAATCACGTCTCCTAGGCGTGGAATGGGCTTTTCAAGTGATCACATGCATTTTGGCCTCGAAAATCCGGATATGGTAAGTTTCCGCGCAATGGTTCGACCTCAGCAAACAGGTCGAACCACGAGCCACAGGTCGAACCATGCTACTGGACGTCCCAAGTGCATGGTTCGACCAGCCAATAGGTCGAACCAACATGTCGTGGACGAACCAGCATTTTTTGCGTTAGGTTCGACCTCAGTTCGACCTCAAGCAGGTCGAACCGATTTGCGCAGGCTCACCGTTTCGCGTATAACTTTCACATCTAACCTCCGAATTGAGTGATTTTTGCGCTCGCACGATCCTCACTTCTTGGGCTTTCTATCCATATAAAGAACTCACAAAAATTCCAAGAATTGAATATGTAAAAGGCCATGGAAATTAGCACTGCTATTCTATTCGGCACAGCTCGCGCGGCGTCACCACTTTGCTCATAACTTCCTCGTCCGACCTCCAATTTGGATGTTCTTTATGCCAAAACGACCTTTTCTTCGGTGGCTTTCCAACCATATATCACACCAACAGTTTCGAGCTCCAAAACAATACAGAATAATTATGAAAATTGGACATGCCTTTTCAGCATTCTTGCACAAATTGCACCTTTTCTCCAACTTTACACTTTTGGTCCTTTTTCCACCTAAAACACAACAAAACACCTCAAGTGCACCTTTATCTCACATATAATGAATATAAGACCATTGTTCTAATATAAGACTACAATATCAATCAAAAAGGTGTTCAATTGGACACTAAAACACACTTATTTTCACTCTTATCAATCCCCCAAACTTACACGTTGCTCGTTCGGAGGCAACAAAATAAATATAAAGAGAATGAGAGTAAGAAAATTAGTGGGGAAACAAGGACTATGACCAATTACCCATTCACAGTACAATTGTCATCAACTTTGGTCATGCAACTCTCATTATATGTAATAATCAATTCATAGCATACAAGTTAAGACAATCACCACCAATTCAAATGCTCCATTGACATGTTCTCACGGGAAGTATATATCACTCGCACTCAAGTGTAAAAGATGTACACTTATGGGTTAAGGTGTTTACGCTCAAATTCAATTCAAGTGTATGCATAACCATAAGCTTGCCAAACATCTCAAACTCTTCACCACTAAAAGTATGATTCGACGATGGGATCAAAAAGGACTTTCTTTAGGATGTAATGTTGGCTCTTTGGTTAAGGTAGGAAATATATGGATAATGTGACTCAATTAGTAGAGAATTAAAATCGGAGATCTTTTGTACTGCAGATTCTTACACTTCAAGGCTATCCAACTTCATGCTCTTCTAATTTTCTTTTCTCTCCTTTCCTTCATGCTCAACATATTTTTTCTTTCTCATTTTCTGCATTTTCTCTTGAGGTACCAGTTTCGGGCACTACCTCTAACATCTTGGGGTACCAGTTTTGGGCACTACCCCTAAGCAACTTATTTTTATGCTCATAATCACTTGTATAGCTCCAAATATTTTATTCCTTCCAAACTCCATGAAAATCAACTCACACACTTTGACAGCATTTAATTCTCCACTAAATATAGGAATTTTAAGCTCAAATAGGATATCAAAGTAGCTAACTTCGTAGGTTGCCAAAGAAATAAGGCTTTTAGGCTCAAAAGAGCTAACTACGGATATAAAATTATTTGGTAGGAAATGATTTGGCTAAGTGGCTCATAATTTAAGGATTGCCTAAAATCATCTCCCGTCATCTAACACACATGTAGTTTCAAGTAAGACAAGAGGCAAGTTCTAGAATACACACACAAGAACGATACTCACCAGAAAGAAATATCATGTGATTAATTAACATGATCAACGAGGCTCAAAATCTCACATGGGTTTAACAAGTAACAGAGCACTTTTCATGGTAAGTAATATCCCACAAGTACACATAGAACTTCATATCACAATATAACTCAAGTACACTCCCTTCATCAATTTCAAGAGCATATGAATTTAAAAGACAATTTTAACAATATAAGCTCACATGAATCACCACCATAAACACAATCCTTCACTCCATGAATTAAAAGCACACATAAAAATTAGAAAAAGGAAACGTGGAACCTGATTTCTCCTTCAAAACGCACGAGCTCCTCGAGTCAAAGCCTCAATGTAGAACTCGTCTTGCCACCTAGTTACCTTTTCCATCATCAAAGCTCAAACATACTCATAATCACAAGATTCATTGATAATAATATAAGAGAACTATAAGAAAGAATTAATTGACTATGTAATCGACTCTACACACACTAGAAACACCACTGAACACTAGGCAAATTGTAAAAAATCGACACATCAAAACCGATTAAAGTTTTAACATACCGCAAAAAATCAACTCCCCTAGCAAACATTACAAAGAAAAGATTATACTCTTGGTGCTTCGATGTGGTAATAACATCACACCCCCCAAACTTAGTAAAAACGTAAGTTGAAACTATGTTTGAAAAGAGATGTAATTGCCGATTAGTAAGCACCTTAAATATAAAAATTTCTCACTCACATGAAAGAAATAAATCAATAAAATGGAAGGGACAAGCCCCCAACAGACGCTCATGTTTAACGTCGAAGAGTCACGACGGTTTACCACTTTAAAACTACTGGATAACAAGATGATCTTGTCGCATCCTCACCTTTAAGTACTTTCTTTCCCTCTTCTTGTCTACACTCAACACCTAACCTTTCTTGGTTACAAAAATATGATCCTTAGAATTTTCTTCTTCCCATGGCTGTCTAGACACCTCCTTTTCAATCTTCCACTTAAATTCAGAATCACTTGTCTTAGAAAAATCAAGATTAAACAAGTTGGAAACCACATCAATGCTCTTGCACGATTGAGTCTCCATGGGCATCTTCATTGCTTGATCAAGAGAGAAAACCACATCTTCATTATCCATCTGCAGTCTAAGCTTCTTGGCTCTCAACCTCTTTACTCTTTCCCACTTCTTCTCCATTGTAAGCTCAGTATTCTGTCCTTGGGAAGGCATGGGAGTAGCATTAACATCATACGGAGCATTCGGTGCAGAAAACGGTGCAAAATAGCTGGGTTCGACCTGGATTCGACCAGTGGCAGTGGTCGAATTGGGCACGTCGTGGTCAAATCGAGCACCTGGAAGTCCATTCGCACCTTGCATGTTGGATTCGACCTGGATTCGACCAGATGGCCTGGTCGAATCGTCTTCTCCCAGGTCGAATCGGCCTTCTAGAAGATTTCTGCCATCCAGTTCAACCTCGGTTCGACTAGTTGGCTTGGTCAAACCAATTATGTCATGGTCAAATCATTACCGCGATGAAACAGGTTGCTTCGCAGAGTGTGGTTTGACCTCGGTTCGACTTGATGACCAGGTCGAACCAATGTCCCCCAGGTTGAATCGCCTCACTGCTTGATCTTTGGCCTCCGGTTTGACCTGGGTTCGACCAGAAGGCTTGGTCGAACCAGTTACGTCGTGGTCGAATTGAACTTCAGACAAAATAGGGGGTCGCGAACAGGCTGGTTCGACCTGGGTTCGACCTGTGGGCCAGGTCGAACCGATTGGATGTTGGTCGAATCGCTCAGCTGGGACCTCCAGATGTTGCTCAGGTGCCTGGTTCGACCTCTATGATGTGATTCGACCTATTGGCTTGGTCGAATCGGGCTCCTTTGGCTTCAGATTTCATTCCGGCTCCGTCGTTCCTTCATACTGCGTTCCAGACCTTAATGTGATGGCATTATTCTCCAATTTTTGCATCAAGTGAATCACATTCATGGTCATCTGCTCCATAATCAAAGTAAGCTACTTCATCTGCTTAGATAAATCTGCATGATCAATATTCATGGTATCCTCAAGATGATCAATCCTTGCATCATTCTCAGCCATGTATCGATGGAAGGTATCTTCAACACTCTTCACTTCATGTTGCTGCATACTAGGCCCCCTTAGTGACAACTCTGTAATCTGCTTCTGCTAGGACTCTAGTAGCTTGTTGATGTTAGCTAGACTAGAAACGATCTCATCATCCCTATTCTGCTTCACCACTTGATGTTCAACCTGTGCTACCTTGCCAAGTACATATGATCCTCTATCTCTCTCTACCGGCCAGTCACGTGAATTCATTGAGATGTCTTCAAACAACTTTCCGCTTCAAGCGCTGTCTTAGATAACAGCGCTCCTCCTGATGATGCATCAATAAAAACACGCGACTCATAATCCAATCCATAGTAGAAGATGCTTATGTACCCAGCCTTAGACATTCCATGCTGTGGGCACCTCCTGAGCATGTCTTTAAACCTGTCCCACGCCTCATAAAATTTCTCCATCTGATTCATAACAAATCGAGTGATCTCTTGCTTCATTCTTAAGATCCTTGAGGGTGGCATGTATCTCTCCAAGAACTTCTGCTGCAGTTGGTCCCATGTAGTGCATTCTATGGCATCAAGAGTCTCATACCAAGCTTCCGCCTTATCAATCAAAGAGAACTTGAATAAGGCGATCCGCCTAGCATTATCATTAGCTCCAGCTCCTTTTTGAGTGTTTGCATAACCAAGAAATCTTCGGATATGTTGATATGGATCTTCAAACCAACCTCCAGAAAAGGGATTCTTCTCTACCATGTTAATAAGAGCGGGATGTAACTCAAAATTATCATCTTCCCCCCTTGCTCCTATCAACCCCATGTTACCCATTCCATAATTCGAGAAAATTTCACGTATGGCAACATTATCCGGATGCTGCCTTGCTCCGGCCATGTTTAGCACTGTGTGTTATTCGTTCCTTTCCTTCCTCTCCTTTTTCAAGCGCACAAGTAACTCAGAAATATTCAAGGTTAGATAGAAATAAATAATCACAAATAAAAGAAAAAGAAAAAGAAAAAAAATCTTAATCAACTAGAAATAATAAAATCAATAATAACAGTTGTCCCCGGCAATGGCGCCATTGACTTGTTCTGTATGTTCTCAACACACAATTTAATCCCCAAGTGTGAAGGATATCATTTATAGTTTCGAAGGTGACCAAGTTATTATCGAACCCAAGGGACGGCGTTTTATCAATTTAATTATTATCTAAATTAATTAAGACGAAGGCAATAAGATTTGATGGATTTAATTAACAACTACTAAACAAATAATTAAAATAACAAATAAAATAAAGTATCACTCGTAGAATATGAAAGTGGATAAAGTAGGAGAATAGGTAGCTCTAGGATAATCCAGTTTTACTCATTAATTTCCCTTCCATGTGTCAATGTCCGACTCTGCCTTGTGGAATATGGATGCATCACTAAACCATGCATATCTACTCTATAGACACAAGTAAGCATGCGTGTAACACGTGTGAATAACCTTGGAGCAAGAGATATAATTCACCCCCCCTTTCTAGGTACTATCAGTATCCATTATTTCCTCCTAGGATTGGTACTCTAACCCGATATGATCTCCCTTTATAGGTACTATGAAGTTATACTCTTTATCCTACTTATTAACCCGAATTCAATTCAATTAACAAGTATTCATATAAGATAGTTCTAATAAGACTGCGGAATCCCTTCACTTAGAATTATAACATAAAACCCTACTCAACAGTGAACGCACTCAACCAATAACCATGTTATGTATTCAGACTCTACACAACGATTATTGATGCACAAAACGACTTTAAGTATGGATTAAAAAAGCACAATCTTATATAAAATAAACCACAAGTAGTGTTGTACGAAGTATACACATTGAAGATCAATTAATTCATAAAACCATCAAAACTCCTAGATCTACCAAAAGGCTCTAGACCATGGTGTTGTAGGAAACACACATGGGGGTTGGATAGATCTTACCCGGATGTCCGAAAAATACAAGATAAATTAAGAAATGAATAAACCCTGGCGTATTCATGTCCTTCTCCATCTTGAATCCTCCTCTTGGTTCTCCTCTTGATTCCACGAACGAATCTTCAAAGTGATGGATGGATGGAGGAAAGGAAGAGGACGATGGTTGGGGGGTGATCCCCCCTTGTGGGGTGTTGTATGTTGTGGCCTCTCTTCTCCTCTCTTGTTGTTGTGTTCCTCTCCTTGTTGTGGCTGCCTAGACCTCCTTTTATACTTGTAATCACGTCTCCTAGGCCTAGAATGGGTTTTCAAGTGATCACACGTGTTTTGGCCTCGAAAATCCGGATATGGTAAGTTTCCGCGCAATGGTTCGACCTCAGCAAACAGGTCGAACCACGAGCCACAGGTCGAACCACAGGTCGAACCATGCTACTGGACATCCCAGGTGCATGGTTCGACCAGCAAACGGGTCGAACCAACATGTCGTGGTCGAACCGATTTGCGCAGGCTCACCGTTTTGCGTATAACTTTCACATCTGACCTCCGAATTGAGTGATTTTTGTGCTCACGTGATTCTCTCTTATTGGGCTTTCTATCCATAGAAATAACTCACAAAAAATTTAAGAATTGAATATGTAACAGGCCATGGAATGTAGCACTGCAATTCTGTTCGGCACAGCTCACGCGGCGTCACCACTTTGCCCATAACTTCCTCGTCCGACCTCCAATTTGGATGTTCTTTACGCTAAAACAACCCTTTCTTCGGTGGCTTTCCAACCATTTATCACACCAATAGTTTTGAGCTCCACAAAAACACAGAATAATTATGAAAGTTGGACATGCGTTTTCAGTATTCTTGCACAAATTGCACCTTTTCTCCAACTTTACACTTTTGGTCCTTTTTCCACCTAAAACACAACAAAACACCTCAAGTGCACCTTTATCTCACATATAATGAAAATAAGACCAATGTGCTAATATAAGACTACAATATCAATCAAAAAGGTGTTCAATTGGACACTAAAACACGCTTATTTTCACTCTCAGCAAGAGTCTAGTCAAATTTTCTTTTTTATTTTGAATTCACATGACATTTGAAATTTTTTTTATTACACTTCTATATTTTCTATCCTATAGATCTCTAATTCTATATTTCTTTTGAATTCAATTGATTGGTTATAACTAATCAGACATTCCTCGACTTTTATTCGTAAAGGGAAAAAATCGACCTTTCAAGTATCCCCCCTTGGATGGGAAAATGGCAGGAAGAGAAAGAGATATATGGGGTTGATCATCGCTTTTTCAGCGCACAATATTAATCCCCAAGGTTAAGGATATCAATTGTAGTCGCGAAAGGTGACCAAGTGAATATCGAATCCAAGGACGGATAAATATCAATTTGATTATGTTCTAGTAAATTAAGACTATCATGAAGAGTGTAATGCTTGTGAATTGGTGGTTGAATAACAAGTAAAAATGAAATAAAGTAAATAACAACAACGATAATGAAGTGGTGAGCAAACAAGAAAGTAGGTAGTTCTAAGATCATCCGGTTCAATTCATTAATTCGTCTTTCGTGTGATATTACCCGACTCTGCCTTGTGATTTATGAACGCATTACTAAACCATGTATTTCTACTTTATAGACATAAGTATATATACGTGTGCATCGTGTGAATATCCTCGGAGCAAGAGATATAATTCCACCCCTCTTTCTTTGCCCAAATGGATAGCTTCAACTTCCTTTCTTCCGTTTTCGACATTTTCTCTCCCATTTCCTATGAAAAATCGCTCAAAACAGCTTTTATAACACTTGATTAGTGATTATCACAATATACATCAATTTTTCATTGATTTTGACCTTCAAACACTTATTAATGGCACAAATTCAAACACAAGACTTGTGAATTTACACACTCATCAAACCCCCAAACTTACATGTTGCTCGTCCCAGGCAACACATTCAAAACTAAGAGTCGTGTAAAATTCATAAAGATTAGCAAGTATATCATAAACTTCATATGCAATTTTATCAATTAAGAACAAGTATTTCTTGCATTATAAATAGCATTCATGTAAATCATCACTCAATTATATCACTAATTGGAGTACTAAGTTATTTAGCTCACAAGATAAATATTTACTCTTTCTCTCAAGTGCTTTGTGGCACATAAAAGGTTAAGATATACACTCATATTCAATTCATATTCGCACGTAACTATAAGCTTGGCAAGGGTCTCAATTATCAATTTACAATTAACTTATTGCTAAGATCACAAAGGACTTGTCTTTGGGTTATAATGTTGGCTCTTTGGAAAGGGTAGGAAAATTTGGATAAGTGACTTTATCACTAGTAGAGAGTTACCTTGGAGTTTGCTTTTCGCCATATGTCTTTGTTTGTTTCTCCAACTTCTTCTCATAAACTTTATGATTAGAATTATCCTTCTTTTCAAAGCATCAACATCATTTTTCTTTTATGCACAAGGGTACCAATTTCGGGCACTACCCTTCTAAGTAATAGGGGTACCAGTTTCAGGCACTACCCCTAACAAAATTTTAACCAAAAAAAATCTCAACCAACTTTTATCTTATCATTCTTTCCAAGCTCTTATGTACCTTAACTCTCTACTAACGAATAGGGTATTCGAAAAGCTCAAGTTAAAGGTTAAATAAGGCTTATTAAGGGTGGCCAAAGAAAAAGCTTTTTAAGGCTCAAAAACAGGGCTACCAAGGGTATGCATAATCAATGGGAAGATAAAATTTGGTTAAGTTACTAAAAAAAATGGCCTAAGATCATGTCCTAGTAATTTATCAATTGTAAATTTTAAATAAGACTCCAAGCCAAGTTCTAGAATATGTTCATACGAATGATTCTCTCAAGAATAAACCATCATGACTAAGCATGATTAGAAGGCTCAAATTCTTACGTGGGTAAATAGATTCCTAAGTACTCCTATTAGCATAAAATCAAGATCAATTTCACGCGAATTCTACTTTTTTTTTTATTAAATTATACCAGCTCTTATTAATGAAATTAACACATGAATATATGATTACACAAACAGAATGAAAACCAATATCAAAGAATGCACATATCCTTACTCATCAAGCTTACCATTAGATACCAAAATGGAGCCCAACTATATCAAGGATTCTTTCTAAAATCTCACCTTCATGGAAAACTCCGCAATCAACCAAAATACGGAACAAAACACCACTAAATATTAGGCAAGTTATAAAAATTTGACACATGAAATCGGTTAAAGTTTTAAATATGTCGCAAAAATTAACTCCCCTAACAAACATTACAAAGAAAAGATTATATAATTGGTGCTTATTGAGGTAAGTACATCACACCCCCCCCCAAACTTAATGAAAACTTAAGTTTGCAAAGAGATGTAATTGCCGATTAGTAAGCACTTCAAATATAATAATTTCTTACTCACACGAAAGAAATAAAGCAATAAAATAGAAGGAAAAGCCCCCAACAGGCGCTTATGTTTAACGTCGGAAAGTCACGATGGATGTAACCTTTGTAGGCTACTTGATCGGAGGACATTCTTCTCTCATCCTCACCTTCAAATACTTTCTTCTCCTCTTCCTGTCTACTCTTAACACCTCACCTTTCTTGGTCATAAAAACATTATCGTTTGAACTTCCTTCCTCTCATGTCTGTGTGGACACTTCCTTGTTAATCTTCCATTTAAATTCAGAATCATCTATTTCAGAAAAATCAAGATTAAACAAGTTAGAAACCACATATATATTTTTACAAGATAGAATTTCCACGGGTATCTTCTTTGTATGATCATCAGAGAAAACCATATCGTCATTATCCATCTGCAGTCTAAGCTTCTCTGCTCCTAACTTCTTTGCTCCTCCCCATTCTCTCTCCATTGTAAGCTTAGTATTTTGCTCATGTAATGGTACTGGAGTAATGTTCACATCTTTAGGAGTGCTCGGTGAAGAAATAGGTGATGAATGGGTCAATTCGCCCTCAATTTGACCAGTTGCTCTGGTCAGAACGGGTACATAGTGGTCGAATTGGGCAAGTAGTAGTTCATTCTCATCCTGTATGTTTGATTCGACCTTAATTCGACCTGAAGATCTGGTCAAAATAGGCACATAGTGGTCGAAATGATTTTCGAGCTGTGTTTGACCTGAGGGCCAGGTCGAATTACCTATATGTTGGTCGAATCAATGCGCTGGCTCATCCAAATCACCAGTGGTCTCATTCAACCTTCCCTCATAGTGTGTGATGGCATTAACTTCCCATTTTTGTATAAATCGATTCACGTTCTCGGTCATCTGCCTAACAATCAATTTAAGGTCCTTCAACTGCTTAGATAAATCTGTATGATCAACATTCATTCTAGCTTCGAGATAATCAATACATGCATCATTAGATAAACTCTCAAATTCTGCATCAGATAAGGTGAAGTTCCACATACCATAAAAATGTGATTCCATAGGTTGGATAGAGGAAAGAAAGTTATAATTGTTGGGGTTTGATTCCCCTATTGTGAATGATAGTCTTAATAAATCTAGAAATAATCAAAAGATAATTTATGCCGTCACAGGCAACGGCGTTAAGAACTTGATCGTTGCTTTTTCAGCGCACAATATTAATCCTCAAGGTTAAGGATATCAATTGTAGTCGCGAAAGGTGACCAAGTGAATATCGAATCCAAGGACGGATAAATATCAATTTGATTATGTTCTAGTAAATCAAGACTATCATGGAGAGTGTAATGCTTGTGAATTGGTGGTTGAATAACAAGTAAAAATGAAATAAAGTAAATAACAGCAACGATAATGAAGTGGTGAGCAAACAAGAAAGTAGGTAGTTCTAAGATCATCCGGTTCAATTCATTAATTCGTCTTTCGTGTGATATTACCCGACTCTGCCTTGTGATTTATGAACGCATCACTAAACCATGCATTTCTACTTTATAGACATAAGTAGATATACGTGTGCATCGTGTGAATATCCTCGGAGCAAGAGATATAATTCCACCCCCTTTCTTTGCCCAAATGGATAGCTTCAACTTCCTTTCTTCCGTTTTCGACATTTTCTCTCCCATTTCCTATGAAAATCGCTCAAAACAGCTTTTATAACACTTGATTAGTGATTATCACAATATACATCAATTTTTCATGGATTTTGACCTTCAAACACTTATTAATGGCACAAATTCAAACACAAGACTTATAAATTTACACACTCATCACGGGTATATATCAATCTATATTGAATTGTCGGTACAGAAATGATAAAATCCAATCGGATTGGATCCAAGCAAAGCTCTTCGAATCGCAATGCCTATTGTGTCGGCTTGTCCTTTCATAAGTGGAGACAGAACAAAGCGCCCATAATAAAGGTGCTTACTGTCTTTTCTTGATTCAACACACTTCCACTATAGTGTCCGAGTAGATACTATTACTTTCTCTCGAACTACAGTAATAATATTTTATTTGATTGAATTATTTATTTCTCTTGTTTCTCTTGAAATTTATTGACTCTTCATTTCTACACACATATTTTTTTTGGAGGTCTACAGCCATTATGTGGCATGGGGGTTCCCGCACAAAAGTTAATAGTATACCACTTCTATAAATAGCTTGTTGATAGGCTTTTTCTGCGCACTATAATTTTATCCCCAAGTATGAAGGATATCAATTGTAGCGGTAAGCACCCAAGTTAAATTATCGATCCCGCTAAGACAGTTAATTATTTATTTATTCTAAATCACTATTTAATAAGAATTATGTAACTAAATTTCAATGTTTTGAAGTAAATTATCTAAATCTAAATAACGAAATAATAAATAACTAAATTAATTAAAAGCAATAAAAATAAAAGCAAGTTCTAACCAAGAGATGATGAACAGTTCTAAGGTATCAGGTATTGACCAATTAATTTGGGGTATTAAACTTACGATTGCTCATTCATGCAGTTTCACTGAAAATACACCACATATCCCTGTTATCCCACCGAATATGATTCGATTCAAAGCTAACAGTCTAATCTGGTTTAAATCTTAAGGTGCGCAAATATTACCAAGCCTTATTCCTAGATACTAATCAAAGCAAGCAACAATACCTCCGGATGGTAAGCCTGACTAACAAGATATTTTCTGGAATTACTACAAGGTTCTATTCACTTCCTACTTGATTGTCTAATTGCATTGTTCCACTAAACTAATCAAGTATTTGACATACCAGTTCATGAAATTAAAGTGCTTATAGTGGAGCTACTCTAATCCCTAACAGATAGACAATACCAATCATGAACGCATACAAGATAACACAATATTCCAAGCATTATAGCGGATGTCATGAATATATTATGAAGACGTTACGAAGCAGATTAGCATGTCTTAATAAAATAAGTAAAATCAAAAGCTCAACTGCATAAAATCCCAATCTTTGGTCTAAATCCCCAAATCAATTAAATCAATCCATCAAACCCTAGAATTGTATATAAAATTAGCCCATGAGGTCACAAGCAACACTCATGGCTAAGCAATTCATACCAAAAATCAAAGTAAAAGGAAGAAAAAGAGAGGAATTATGAAACCCTAGTGTAGACGTAGTCTTTCGTTCCTTCTCCGTCTCTCCAATTGCTCGATTCTCCCTCAATTAGCACTTGGAACCCTCTTGGAAGTGGATGGATGGTGAAATCAGGTTGTAAATCTAATATGGATGTGTTGGAGGTGTGAATTTATGATGGATTATGGATGGGTTCTCTCCAATTTGTATATTGATCTCCCTAATTCTCTCTTGGACTATTGCAGGGCTTTTTTCGTGACCAATAATGCTTCAGAATCGCGACTTGAGGGTATATATATGCTGCTGCATCGAACAAGTCTCGTCTAGGCCCGATTTTGGGCCGCTCGGCACCTTGCTCGAGCCGAGCTCATGGCCGAGCAACCCCCAAACTAGCCGAGCATCATATGGATGGAACGGGGACGTCGTGTAAGCTCCGTGGGAACCCTGCTCGGCAGCTTTTGGCCACGTGGAAGGGCTGCTCGCCCCGAGCTACCCGCCGAGCTGCAGAAACTGCACTGCGCGATCTCACCGTTTTGAGCATAACTTCTTCATACGGACTCTGAATTGAGTGATTTTTTCGCTCACGCGTTCCTCTCTTCCTTAGCTTTTTATCCATATAAAGAACTCTCAGAAAATTCAACATTTGAATATGTAAAAAGTCATGCAAAGTGGCTGCTCGGTACAGCATGCGCGATGTTAGCACTTTGATTATAACTTTCTCGTTTGAAATCCAATTGAGGTGTTCTTTATGCCAAAATGACCCTCTCTTCTGTGGCTTTCCAACCATATATCACATGATCAATTTGGACTTCTATAAGAATACAGAAATTTATGCAACGTGGACTGTATTTTTCAGCATTCCTTCTCACTTTCACTCCTCATTCTAACTTTGAACTTTTGATCATGTTTTACCCTTCAAAACTCAACAAAACACCTTAGTAGCATCAAAATCATGTAAATACTCAAATGTACACAATTTCATGCAAAAGTAATAACTTTCCTAAGCAAAACGGTGTAATGGGCATATATAAAATGAGTGAAATTCAACTCTCAACAAACCCCCAAACTTACATGTTGCTCGTCCCGAGGCAACGACCTTAAAAACCAATAGATTAATTGAGAGGAAATTTCACAGAGAAGACATCCAAGACAATATAACAATTCAAATATCATACTTTAGATACAAGATAACCATCCATCTAACAACATACAATTCAAATCAACTATTTTACTCATTCGGAATGCTCATCCACCCATTCTCATGGGTAGTATTTACGCTCATCACTCAAGTGCGAGATATACACTTTAGGGTATGGTGTTTACACTCATAATCAATCCAAACACATGCGTAACCATAAGCTTGGCAATCATCTCAACTCTCGACTAAAGGAATAATTTCGACAATAGGATCACAAAGGTCTTGCATTAGAGTGTAACGTTGGCTCTTTGGTAAAGGTAGGGAATATATGGATAAAGTGACTCAATCACTAGTAGAGAATCAAAGAAGACTTATAGCTTTTCAATAAACAACTTCACTTCCTTCTTTCTTCTTCAATGCTCTTCAATGCTTTTTGCAATTTGATTCCTCTTTCACTTTTGAACACAACTTCCTTACTTGAATTTTTTTCTTTTTTTTTTTTATTTCAAATAAGGGTACCAGTTTTAGGCACTACCCTTTTTCATGGGGTACCAGTTTCGGGCACTACCCCCTTCATGCAATAATTTAACCACTTTCTTCTACAATTTTCATCACTTCCAACTTATTTCTCCTTTATATTCTTTTTCACAAGACACCAACTTTACTCCTTCAACTCTCTACCAGGTAGGAATTTTTGTAAAGGCTAAAATAAGGATTAATTGGTTAATCACGTAAGCTTCCAACAAATAAGATTTTTAGGCTCAAAGGGGTTAACTACGGATAATTTCATTAGGTAGGATAATAATTTGGCTAGTGACTAATAAATAACAAAGATGGCCTAAGATCATTTCCTATCGTCTAGTCAAACACGTAGCTTCAAGCAAGATATAAAGCCAAGTTCTAGAATACGTGTGTATGAACTATTCTCACAAGAATAAACTTAATCATGCAACTTGTCACGATTTCAAAAGGCTCAAAATCTCACATGGCTATATGAATGAATGAGCAATCCTAATCAAGTTACATAGCTAATCTTTCATGCACATAAATAAATTTCAAGTATCTCAATATCCAAGCACAATCTCAAACTGCTTCTCAAACACAATCACACATATAATCAAGTGCCAAGAAAAATCAGAAAATCATCCTAGAGAACCATAAATCGACTACACCGATACTAGGATTAACACAAAACAAATAAACACAAACAAAAGCAACACGAAATCTGGAAAATCGCAAAAAATCGAACCCTCAACATCATCAAATAAATTGAAAATATTAAAAATCAGCAAAAAATCGACCCTCCAAGCAACAACACAATGCAAAAATTTTACTTCGGTACTACAAGACAAGGTATGTACGTAACCTCCCCCCAAACTTAGATCAAACAAAGTGAGAAACTAAGTTTGCAAAGAAGTATATACCCCAGTCAAGCAACCCCTAATAAAATTCTTACACCAACACAGACATATAAAAGCAATAAAACAGAAGGGACAGCCCCCAACAGGCGCTCATGTTTAACGTCGGAGAGTCACGACGGATACCTCTTTTCGACTACTGGATCTTAGGGGAGTCTTCTCGCATTCTTACCTTCAAGTACTTCTTCCATCTCTTATTCTTTACACCAACCATCTCACCCTTCTTTGTCACTAAAACAGGACTCTTTAAATTCTTTTCCTCCAATGACAGGCTTGATTCCTTCTTGTCAATCTTCCATTCTATTGTAGGCTCACCCTGTGTAGCAAAACAGGGAACAAATAAGTTAGAATTTACAACATCAATATAAGAAGAAAAATCGGGAGGTATGTTCGGAGGCTTCAGATATGGATCATCAATCGTTCCTGCAACCAAAAGATTATCAAATATCAAATTAGAGTTAGTAGTAGGAAAAGTAAGAGATACGTCTGTTCCTGCGATCTCCTCTACCACTTCAATGCTTTGGCTCTTTTGCTTCTCTTCCTTAGCAGCAGGCTTCATCTCCTCCTCAATAGTGGATTTTTTATTTTGATTCACCATGTCAGCAGTGGTCTTCCTTATCTGTTCATCCCTGGCATCACCTAATGCAAGTAACTTCTCAAGATAATCTATACATGCATCATTAGATAAACCCTCAAACTCTGCATCAGACAAGGTGAAGTCCTCTACTACTTCTACAGACTTGCATTGCTACTTATCTGTAGGCCACTGCATCTCTTTATTCAAAGAAAAAAAACGTGTTTAAATAAATCTAAAAAATTAAATATATATATCCTAATTAAATTAGCAATAAAAGAAAAATAAACAATTAAACTGTCCCCGGCACAACGGCGCCAAAAACTTGATAGGCTTTTTCTGCGCACTATAATTTTATCCCCAAGTATGAAGGATATCAATTGTAGCGGTAAGCACCCAAGTTAAATTATCGATCCCGCTAAGACAGTTAATTATTTATTTATTCTAAATCACTATTTAATAAGAATTATGTAACTAAATTTCAATGTTTTGAAGTAAATTATCTAAATCTAAATAACAAAATAATAAATAACTAAATTAATTAAAAGCAATAAAAATAAAAGCAAGTTCTAACCAAGAGATGATGAACAGTTCTAAGGTATCAGGTATTGACCAATTAATTTGGGGTATTAAACTTACGATTGCTCATTCATGCAGTTTCACTGAAAATACACCACGTATCCATGTTATCCCACCGAATATGATTCGATTCAAAGCTGACAGTCTAATCTGGTTTAAATCTTAAGGTGCGCAAATATTACCAAGCCTTATTCCTAGATACTAACCAAAGCAAGCAACAATACCTCCGGATGGTAAGCCTGACTAACAAGATATTTTCTGGAATTACTACAAGGTTCTATTCACTTCCTACTTGATTGTCTAATTGCATTGTTCCACTAAACTAATCAAGTATTTGACATACCAGTTCATGAAATTAAAGTGCTTATAGCGGAGCTACTCTAATCCCTAACAGATAGACAATACCAATCATGAACGCATACAAGCTAACACAATAATCCAAGCATTATAGCGGATGTCATGAATATATTATGAAGACGTTACGAAGCAGATTAGCATGTCTTAATAAAATAAGTAAAATCAAAAGCTCAACTGCATAAAATCCCAAACTTTGGTCTAAATCCCCAAATCAATTAAATCAATCCATCAAACCCTAGAACTGTATACAAAATTAGCCCATGAGGTCACAAGCAACACTCATGGCTAAGCAATTCATACCAAAAATCAAAGTAAAATGAAGAAAAAGATAGGAATTATGAAACCCTAGTGTAGACGTAGTCTTTCGTTCCTTCTCCGTCTCTCCAATTGCTCGATTCTCCCTCAATTAGCACTTGGAACCCTCTTGGAAGTGGATGGATGGTGAAATCAGGTTGTAAATCTGATATGGATGTGTTGGAGGTGTGAATTGATGATGGATTATGGATGGGTTCTCTCCAATTTGTGTATTGATCTCCCTAATTCTCTCTTGGACTGTTGCAGGGCTTTTTTCGCGACCAATAATGCTTCAGAATCGCGACTTGAGGGTATATATATGCTGCTGCATCGAACAGGTCTCGTCTAGGCCCGATTTTGGGCCGCTCGGCACCTTGCTCGAGCCGAGCTCATGGCCGAGCAACCCCCAAACTAGCCGAGCATCATATGGATGGAACGGGGACGTCGTATAAGCTCCGTGGGACCCCTGCTCGGCAGCTTTTGGCCACGTGGAAGGGCCGCTCGCCCCGAGCTACCCGCCGAGCTGCAGAAACTGCACTGCGCGATCTCACCGTTTTGAGCATAACTTCTTCATACGGACTCTGAATTGTGTGATTTTTTCGCTCAAAACGGTGTAATGGGCATATATAAAATGAGTGAAATTCAACTCTCAACAAACCCCCAAACTTACATGTTGCTCGTTGCATACCTTGATCTACTACTGTACGAATAGCACTTGTAGCTGCTGTTTGGGCGGCAAAGGGCGTCCCCCTTCGTGTACCCTTGAATCCACAAGTATCAGCCGAGGACCAGGAAACCACCCAACCCCGTACATCTGTAACCGTGATAATAGTATTATTAAAACTTGCTTGAACATGAATAACTCCCTTTGGTATTCTACGTGCACTTTTACGTGAACCAATACGTACATTTCTACGTGAACCAACTCTCGGTACATCTTTTGCCATATTGTATCATCTCATAAATATGATTCAGATTTATATGGAATATATCCATTTGATGTCAAATGGATATATTCCATATGGCAAAAAAGAACCCTTTGAGTGAACGGAGGGAGTAGTAGCAAAGTGAAAAAGTCAAAATTGAGGGAACTTTTAATTTACACCATTGAATGTGATTACTAAACCATTTTGAATCTCAACCACCCATTACATGATTTAATCTCATACATTCATTATAATTAACCACCCATTACATGATTTAATCTCATCCATTCATTATAATTATGAGATAAGATCTTGGCCATTTAATTAAATCACCTTATTTAATTCCTAGACCCATTTAATTACATTATTTATGGTTTAGGATTTATAATTTTTATTCCTAATAAGTTAATTATTTGTAACATATTTTTAAGATTTATTTTTAAAATTCAATACCTTATTTAAAATCCCTATTTAATTTTTGAATAATGATATCATATTTAATTAATTTTTATATTTCAACAAAACCTGTAATATAATTTTAACAATTACTCCAATTCATTATTATTTTCTTCATTATAATAATTTTAAATTAATAATATTGGTGCTAACATCTCAATTATTTTATATGAGTACGTTTAATTAACGGATAATGATAATCGGGTGTAGGACGAGTATGATCAACGGGTATTGACAAACGAGTTTTGGACAGGTATGAGCAGTAATATTTTTTTTTAATAAAATAGGTACAAATTTAAGTAGTTCATTTTTAAATAGAAATGAGTACGTAACAATTAATTCATTATTAAATTATTTTCTTTATTATTAATAATTTTAAATTAATATTATTGGTTCTAACATCTTAATAATTTTACATGGTTATGTCTAATCCACGGGTTAATATAAATGGATTTGGAATGGGTATGAGTATCATAATACGAGTACAAATATGAGTAGTTTATATTTTAATGAATACGTGATTAGCCATAGTTTAGTGGAGAATGACTAATTCAAGAAATTATCGAACCTAAGGGAGGTAGGCACTAGTGCTTAAGCGATCTCACGTTTCTTATAATTTTATAAAGACTAATCATCAAAGGGAGGTTGACCAAACAAGAAATTAAATCAATCAATGCAAGTGAACAAGCAATGATCAAATGAACAAGATGGATGGATGGAAAGTGGTTTGCCAAATTGATTAAAAGTGAGATTAACAACAATCAAGAAGTGGTAATTCTAGGAATTATGTATCAAATTCATATGTATCATGGATTGAAGACTAAGGGCCAACACTAAGATCAACTAAACTCCCTCTAGAGATGGATAGGATATGAATATCAAAAAGCTCAATGGATTGGTTCTCACTTAAACAATTCCAACTAGGTACTAAGCTTAAATGAGAATCCCTTCACACAATTAATCAATCTCTCGATCAAACCAATCACATGTCCTACCAAAGGGTTCTAAACTATGAAGGACTTCTCAATCTCTTCATAATCTATAATGCACATGAAGTGTTTGATGAAATGATTCACTTAATTATCCTAAGCATATAATTGATTTATCAATCTAATCACATATCTAGAACAACTAAACACACAAATCATCAATACAATTCAAGCAATTAATAATCAATGGTAGAAAATCATAGATCCAATCAACATATGAATTCAAATACACAAATTCCCAAAATTATCCAACAACTATCATGTTGCTAATCTTACAAGGGAGATTAGCCTACCATATTGATGAGTGATATTTTCACCTAGATTTTAGTGTCTTTTTATATGTGTTTTCGTATTATTTTATCCGTATTTTATGTGCTATTTGGTTGTATTTTTTGTTTTTATGGAAATGTGTGTGAATGAGCTTAAACCATCAAATTCTCTATTTCACACCATCATCTTCATCCATTCACCATTCTTTGGATCTACCATCATCCAACCATCAAAATCATCATCCAATTGAAGAAAAGAAGCAAGGAAGAGAGGAAGATAACAAGGGAAGGAAGGGAATCACCATTGAAGTGACATCAAGGGAGTTTCCATTCATTTCTTGTATTAAACCTCATAGTTTCATCATGTTTTGTAAGGATCTTAATGTCTATGTTCATTTCCTTCTTAATATGGTAGGCTAATCTCCCTTGTGAGATTAGCAAGATGATAGTTGTTGGATAATTTTAGGGATTTGTGTATTTGAATTCATATGTTGATTGGATCTATAATTTTCTACCATTAATTATTAATTGCTTGATTTGTATTGATGATTTGTGTGTTTAGTTGTTCTAGATATGTGATTAGATTGAGAAGTAAATTATATGCTTAGGATAATTGAGTGAATCATTTTATCAAATACTTCATGTGCATTATAGATTGTGAAGAGATTGAGAAGTCCTTCATAGTTTAGAACCTTTTGGTAGGACATGTGATTGGTTTGATCGAGAGATTGATTAATTGTGTGAAGGGACTCTCATTTAAGCTTAGTACCTAGTTGGAATTGTGTTAAGTGAGAACCAATCCATTGAGCTATTTGATATTCATATCCTATCCATCTCGAGAGGGAGTTTAGGTGATCTTAGTGTTGGCCCTTAGTCTTCAATCAATGATACATATGAATTTGATACATAATTCCTAGAATTACCACTTCTTGATTGTTGTTAATCTCACTTTTAATCAATTTGGTAAATCACCTTCCATCCATCTATCTTATTTGCTAGATGATTGCTTGTTCACTTGCATTGATTGATTTAATTTCTTGTTTGATCAACCAAACCCTATTGATGATTCGTCTCTATAAAATTGCGATAAACGTGATCTCGCTTGAGCTCTAGTGCCATCCTCCCTGAAGTTCGATAATTTTTAGTTGGTCATACCACTAATCACATATTAAGAAGGAAATGAACATAGACATTAAGTTCCTTACAAAGCATGATGAAACTATGAGGTTTAATACAAGATATGAATGGAAACTCCCTTGATGTCACTTCAATGGTGATTTCCTTCCTTCCCTTGTTATCTTCATCTCTTCCTTGCTTTTTTTTTTCAATTGGATGATGATTTTGATGGTTGGATGATGGTAGATCCAAAGGATGGTGAATGGATGAAGATGATGGTGTAAAATGGAGACAATTGTGTGTGATGTGTGTATGGAAGGGTGGAATTTCAGATCTCCTTGTAAAATGTTGAATAAAGGGGTATTTATACCCCTTGGGAAGCTTCTAGAAGGATTCTGATTTTTGGCAGAATTTACATCTACACGGCTCGTGTGCTGCTACACGGCCCGAGTTGCTGCTACACGGCTCGTGTTCTGCACACGGCCACAGGGGTGGCCGTGTTGTGCAATCTAGTGTCCGCGCATGGATTTCAGGAGAGGGCCGTGCGCGGTACACGGCCCGTATTCTTGTACTGGGCACGGTGCGTGTTGCAGGACTCGGCTAGCCGTGTTTGTGCTGTTCGCTTTACTGTTTTGGCTCGTTTTTCCTCGTTTCAACTCCAAATTGAGATCCGCTTTTTTCTATGCCTTCCTTATCATATCTAGCATCAAATAAAAACATAAAACCCAACCAAATAGCATATAAAATACGGATAAAAATAATACTAAAACACATATAAAAAGACACTAAAATGCAGGTGAAAATATCACTCATCACACCCCCAAACTTAAAGTGTTGTGCGTCCCCGAACAACAAAAATGATAAACCGAGGGGTGAGATTTTCACCTAGAAAAAGACTAAACGAATATAACTAATAACACATCGATAGCAATAAGAATTACAAACTATGCTAAGGCATCCTACATCAATAAAATCATAACATGAGAAATTAAAAGTTCAATCAAAAGAGAATAAAGTGTAATATAGTCACTTTTAAGTCCAAGCCCACATAGGATATCAATGTCTCTCAACACTCTTTAAAGTAAGGTAAATCAACACTCATTAATCGATTGGCTCGACTCGCTATAAGCTTGCTCGTGGACTACATTCACAAACCACCAAAGTTTCCATTAGTGATCAAAAAGGTCTTTCATTAAGGATGTAATGATAGGCTCTTAGGTAAGGTAGGAATAATATAGGTAATAGTGACTAAACAAGTATAAATAATCGAAGAGATGATCAACTTCCTCAACTTCTCCACTTTTCTTTCTTCCTTTCTTGTCTTTGGTACTCACAAGCTCTACTCATCAACTTTTCTTGGATTTCGTGAGCTTCTTATGATTCATGCTTCCTTCTTTGGATTTTTAAGTACTTGAGCATATTATTGTTACTTTGCTCATATTTCTTGTTTTGAGGTTGCATGTGCATTCTTCTTTTTGCTCTTTTCATCCTTTTTCTTACTTATTTACCATTTCCACTTTTTCTTTTGTTATCTCATCAAACCTTACTAGCTACCATCTCCTCAATCACTCACACAAATGATATATATATAAGGCTTAAGAGGGTAATCAAGGCTTGTAATGTGCTATATTCACAATAAAAAGGCTTGTAGGCTCAAAGTGGTTGACTAGGGATGATGTTCATGGTAAGGGAATATATGGCAATGACTATAAATGACAAGGATGGCCTTAGATCATGTCACTAATCTCTACTAATCGGGCTTGTTCCTATAGTCCTTGAGCAAGTTCTAACTTATCAAACACAATCAATCCACTCATGAAGAAAAATACCATGTATGCACGGTTGAGGCTCAAATTCTCACAAGCTTATGCTCGAACCTTAAGGAACTTATTACACTACATCCATCTCCAAATTGAACAAGTTAAGTAAAACATGTCACAATTCGAAAGTGTAGAGATTCTTAATCATAACTTGTCATCACTTATCACAACAACATGTCATCAGTCATATTCAAAAATGACTCACAACCTCCCTAAACAAACCACTAAACATACCAAGACAAAAATAAGAAAACACACAAAATATAAAATAAAGACTCAACAAACAAGAAACACAACAAAAACACACAACATGCAATAATAAAAATCACCATCATTAACAATAAAGCACACATTCTATATCATCCATGACATTTAAGCTCACATTCATACCAACCTTATTGAAAAGGAAACCTCCCAAAAACATAACAAATGAAGTAGCATGCTAATCACATCAATCCAAATCAAATTATGTCAAGCAACTAAAAGTGATAAGGTGTAGATTACTCCCTAAATAGGCATTTGGTAAAGAAAGCATTCGCTCCAAGCTCCATTTGTGCTTCCACTACACTTCATTCATACTCAAAACTCATACAACACCATTAGCTCAACAATTTCATAAAAATATAGACAATCATGAACTTCAACACAACCAATCATACCAAAATCCAACCAAAACTCATGAGAAAAATTTTAAAATTGACCAATTTTTACAAGAAGACTTCTCATCATCAAAATATCATCATATCAAGCACACTCAAGTGGTGAGTCACACCACACACTCTCCCCCCAAACTTAAATCGAAACAAGTTGAGACTTAAGTTTGCAAAAAGTGGTGAGACTTACCCTTGTAGTTTCCATTGATGGTCTTCTTGTGGAGAAGCCATGAAACACTTCTCTTTTCTTCAATATGCTTTCTTCACACGAGCTCAATCCACCTACATGACCAAAATCAACAAAAAAGCATCAAAACATAAAAAGAATGGGTTACCTCCCATTTAGCGCTAAGTTTAACGTCTTCAAGCCGGACGGAATTTTCATGCTCATTGGACCAAAGGATGTTCCATCCCACTTTCTCCTCGCATCCTCATTTTGAACATTAGTTTTGCCCTCTTCTTGTCAACAAGCTCAATCTCACCATTCTTGCTTACAAGCATCAAATCTTCATCAAGGAGTGATTCTAGTGGACTTCCTTTTTCTCCTTTATCAATTTTCCAATCAAGGTCCGGGGCTTTCATCCTATTACCATCATAAGAAGATAAGTTAGAATTTGACATTGTCATATAATCATGAAGAAATGAATTTAAGTTGTCAAATAGAAGAGAGTCATGATCCATTAGATCATCCGGAGGCCTTGTATGTTGAGACTTGATCCCTTTATCTTTCTTGCACACGAATGTGACACTCTCTCCATTTGAGCTCAAAGAAAGCTCTTCTCTCCCAACATCAATCTTTGCTCTTCCGGTGGCTAGAAATGGTCTTCCCAAAATGAGTGGAACTCGAGGGTCTGTCTTTACTTCCAACACCATGAAATTGATAGGGGTTTTCTCAACACACAAATTAATCCTCAAGTATAAGGATATCAATTATAGTCGCGAAGATGACCAAGTTACAATATCGAACCCACGGGACGGATAAATATCAATTTTATGATCTTCTAGTATATTTTAGACTATGTTGGTAATTGTAAAGGTTTAATGGATAGTAACTTCTAATCGAAATAACAAAAGAAATAGCAAAAGTAGAGAGAAGTGAGTTGTGATCAATAAGAATGATAGGTAGTTCGTTGGGTCATCCAGTTTCACTAGCAATTCGTATTTTCGTGTGATGGTGTCCGACTCTGCCCTGTGGTTTGTGGACGCATCACTAGACCATGCAAGTTTACTCTATAGACACAAGTAAATATGCGCTTGACACGTGTGAATAACATCGGAGCAAGAGATATGCTTCACCCCCCTTTCTAGGTACTATCATAATCAATTATCTTCTACGTCTAGAATCTAACCCGATTTGATCTTCCTTTTTAGGTACTATAAAGTTATACTCTTCATCCTATTCATCAACCCGAATTCAATTCAATTCATGAATATTCATATAAGACAGTTCTAATAATACTTCGGAATCCCTTCACTTAGAATTATAACGATAAACCCTGCTCAGTAGTGAACGCACTCAATCAATAACCATGTCATGTATTCAGACTCTACACAACGATCATTGATGCAAAAAACGACTATGAGTATGGATTAAATATGCAATCTTATATAAAACAAACCACAGGTAGTGTTGTACGGAGTTTTACACACGAAACACGAATTACATCATGAAACTTTCATAACCCTAGAACTACCAAGGTGGTTCTAGCCCATGATTGATCTAGGAACAATCATGGTTAGATTAATCATTCTTACTTGAACCTTCAGCGAACCTCTGTCACAGCCCTCCGGATGGATCACCACCTCTACTCTTGTCTCTCCTACGATTGACGATCAAAAGCTCTCTTTTTCTCTGTATGAGCTTCCTTTTATACTTGTAATCACGTCTCTAGGGCTTGGAATGGGCTTTCTAAGTGATCTCACGCGTTTCGGCCTCGAAAATCCGGATAAGGTAAGTTCTCGCACACAGGTTCGACCACGTCAAGCAGGTCGAACCCCGAGCCACAGGTCGAACCCCAGGTCGAACCCCACTACTGGAAGAATTCTGCACAGGTTCGACCTTCTGGACAGGTCGAACCACTTAAGCCTTGGTCGAACCCCAGGTCGAACCTCAGCACTGGACAACTCTTGCTCCCGATTCGATCAACTGGCAAGTCGAACCCCAACGTCGTGGTCGAATCCTCCTTCTTGCAAACTGGTTCGACCATGGTTCGACCTGATGGCTAGGTCGAACTAACTGAGTCGTGGTCGAACCCATCTCTGTATGTTCAGCAATGTTGGTTCGACCTGCTGGAGAGGTCGAACCCTCCTCCAGCCAGGTCGAACCCACCTACTCCTTGGGCGGTTCGCGTGGCTTCGACTCCGTCTCTTCGATTCTTGGCTCTTTCACTCCGTTTTTGCTAAGAAAACACTCAGATAGCTCCACTAACACCTGATTCATGCTATTTCACAATATATATAGGTTTTCCACCTATTTCCACATCAAAACTCTCCAAAACTAGCACAAAACATAGCGCCAAACTTGTGAATTTACACACTCATCAGAAATCAACCGGGAAAGCTAGCCCCTTCACTTTCACCTCCACATCTTCAACAATCCCAAGTGGCTTCACAACTTCACCATTTACCACTTCAAGACGGATAGTCGTAGACTTTAGCTCTCCAATTTCAAGGTCTTTAAACGTGGCATGAGACATCACGTTGACACTTGCCCCCAAGTCACAGAATGCAACAATGGTGCTTTTTCCTTCAAAATCACAAGGAATTATGAACTTTCCCGGATCACCAACCTTCGTAGGTCCCCCTTTTTGCATCGACTCACTCGTTTCGGGTTGCTCCTCTTTCTTTTTCTCTTCATAATTCTTCTTAAGCGACATGACATACTCCTCAAATTCCTTCTTTTTCTCCTCATTTACAAACATTTGTGGATATGGAATAGGGAATGGAGTGATCGGAATACCCCAATAATCACGCTTGTACTCCCCTTCTTTCACCTTCTCCTCCACTTTCTTTTCCTCTTGCACCCTTTTCCACTTTGGTAACCATTTAGGCTTTTGCTCTTCTTTCATTTCTCCAACAACCTTGCTTTCTACCAACCCTTCTTCAACCTTTCGTTCCTCTTCCATTTCAATAAATAAACATTGAGCTTTCGGATTTACCTCAGTTGTGGCTGGAAATTTTCCTTTTTGTTGAGCATTCAAAGAATTGACAACTTGTCCCACTTGATATTCCAAGTTTCTAAGCCTCTTCTCATTAGCTTCATCAAGTTTCCTTCTCGACTCCTCTTGAGCTTTGAATGATGCCTCTTGAGCTTTGTTAGACGCGAGCAATTCTTTAAGTAGCTCATCAATCGATGCTCTTCCCTTATTGTTCGGTGCTTTAGCTCCTGGTTGATACCCCGGAGGATAAGCAACCGCATTGTTTGGATTAGAGTAGGAGAAATTACCTTGCCTTTGTTGTTGTTGTGGGTATGAGCTTCCACTACTTTGACCATTGAAACCTCCTTGCCTTGGTGGGTAGTTTCCTTGATTTTGGTTAAAATTACCTTGGTAATTGTTTTGGAAATTTCTTAGTAATTTCTTCCTTGCATGTATGACACATCTTCCACACGTGGCATAGAGTTGGCCCATTGTTCACCACTCACAATGTTCGGAGGTAGCACACCTTGCTCACTTTGTAGCCCCTCAACCATATTCGCTCCTTGATTGTTCACACTTTAATTCAAGCTCATTTGTTTAATGACTTCCACCACTATCTTTTCCATGCTTGGTGTACTTTGATCAACACTTACACTCTTCACATTAAACGGCTGCCCTTGATCAAAATTCTCAAAACTATAGCATCCACTTACCCTCTCCGATGGCCATTGATACACATTAGTAGCAATTTCATCAAAAATTTTTATAGCCCTTTCCGGAGTCACTCCAAGTACGGATCCACCCGCCGAAGCATCAACATACAATCTTTGACTATTTACCAAACCTTGGTAGAAAAATCCAACTTGTTGATTCTCCGGGAAACCATGTTGCGGACACTTGTGTAGCATCTCTTTAAACCTCTCCCACGCTTCATAAAAACTTTCTTGAGGTATTTGCTTGAATTGAGTGATCAAGCTCTTCATTTGAAGCGTCTTAGAAGGTGGGAAATACTTGTTCAAAAATATTTGTTCTAGCTCGTCCCATGTGTTGCACGTACCCAGAGTAAGAGTGGAGAGCCATGTTCGAGCTCTATCCCTCAACGAGAACGGAAACAACCTCATCTTGATACAATCTTCACTCACCCTATTTATCTTCACGGTGTTGGCAATCTCCACAAATTGAGCTAGATGAGCATTAGGATCTTCATTCGGGGTTCCACTAAATTGTTGCTCTCTCACCATAGAAATCAAGCCCATTTTAAATTCAAAGTTGTTGGCATTGATTGGTGGTCCCATCATTTGTGGCATTGCCCTTGGCATGAAGAAATCCCGGATCACCCTTTGATCATTTTGTATTCCATGTTGCACCGGAGGTGGTAGTGGTGGCGACATATAAGCTTGTTGTGGAGGAGCATAAGCTTGCGGATATCCTTGTTGCCTTAGAACTTGTTGCACCATTTGTTGAAGCAAAGCTTGGTTGTTAAAAGCTCCATGATTTTGATAGACTTGTTGAGGAGGATTTTCATTGAATTGATGTGCGTTGTCTTGCACGTTCATATTGTGTCCTCCTTCCCAATCGATAAGTTCTACTTGTTTCCCCTTGGATCTTGTTTGCATACACCTTCAAAGCAAAAGAAGTTAGAACAAGGTTTCACAAAGCAAATACAAGTAAACAAATAAAATAATAAAAAAATATCTCTATTAAGATTACTCAAAATGATCCTTCTTCAAGCTACTAGCAACCATTGCCTCCCCGGCAACGGCGCCATTTGATTAGCCATAGTTTAGTGGAGAATGACCAATTTAAGAAATTATCGAACCCAAGGGGGTAGGCACTAGTGCTTAAGCGATCTCATGTTTCTTATAATTTTATAGAGACTAATCATCAAAGGGAGGTTGATCAAACAAGAAATTAAATCAATCAATGCAAGTGAACAAGCAATGATCAAACGAACAAGATGGATGAATGGAAAGTGGTTTACCAAATTGATTAAAAGTGAGATTAACAACAATCAAGAAGTGGTAATTCTAGGAATTATGTATCAAATGCATATGTATCATGGATTGAAGACTAAGGGCCAACACTAAGATCACCTAAACTCCCTCTCGAGATGGATATGATATGAATATCAAAAAGCTCAATGGATTGGTTCTCACCTAAACAATTCCAACTATGTACTAAGCTTAAACGAGAATCCCTTCACACAATTAATCAATCTCTCGATCAAACCAATCACATGTCCTACCAAAGGGTTCTAAACTATGAAGGACTTCTCAATCTCTTCATAATCTATAATGCACATGAAGTGTTTGATGAAATGATTCACTTAATTATCCTAAGCATATAATTGATTTCTCAATCTAATCACATATCTAGAACAACTAAACACACAAATAATTAATACAATTCAAGCAATTAATATTCAATGGTAGAAAATCATAGATCCAATCAACATATGAATTCAAATACACAAATTCCCAAAATTATCCAACAACTATCATGTTGCTAATCTCACAAGGGAGATTAGCCTACCATATTAAGAAGGAAATGAACATAGACATTACGATCCTTACAAAACATGATGAAACTATGAGGTTTAATACAAGAAATGAATGGAAACTCCCTTGATGTCACTTCAATGGTGATTTTCTTCCTTCCCTTGTTATTTTCCTCTCTTCCTTGCTTCTTTTCTTCAATTGGATAATGATTTTGATGGTTGGATGATGGTAGATCCAAAGGATGGTGAATGGATGAAGATGATGGTGTAAAATGGAGAAAATTGTGTGTGATGTGTGTGTGGAAGGGTGGAATTCTGGATCTCCTTGTAAAATGTTAAATAAAAGGGTATTTATACCCCTTGGGAAGCTTCTAGAAGGATTCTGATTTTTGGCAGAATTTACACCTACACGGCTCGTGTGTTGCTACACGGCCCGAGTTGCTGCTACACGACTCGTGTTCTGCACACGGCCACAGGGGTGGCCGTGTTGTGCAATCTGGTGTCCGCACATGGCTTTCAGGACAGGGCCGTGCACGGTACACAGCCCGTGTTCTTGTACTGGGCACGGTGCGTGTTGCAGGGCTCGGCTGGCCGTGTTTGTGCTGTTCGTTTCACTGTTTTGGCTCGTTCTTCCTTGTTTCAACTCCAAATTGAGATCCGCTTTTTCCTATGCCTTCCTTATCATATCTAGCATCAAATAAAAACACAAAACACAATCAAATAGCACATAAAATATGGATAAAATAATACAAAAACACATATAAAAAGATACTAAAATGTAGGTGAAAATATCACTCATCAATACAAGTATGTAATAATTAATTCATTATTAAATTATTTTCTTCATTATTAATAATTTTGAATTAATATTATTGATCATAACATCTTAATAATTTTAAATGAGTATATATAATCAACGGGTAATGATAAACGGATTTGGGACGCGGAGTATCATAATATATATTTTAAATGAAACGGGTACGAATTGTGTAGTTTATATTTAAATGGATACGAGTAAGTAACAATTAATTCATTATTAAATTATTTTCTTCATTGATAATAATTTTGAATTAATATTATTCGTCCTAACATGTTAATAATTTTAAATGGATATGCGTAATCAAATGGTATTAATAAATGGGTTAGGTACGAGTATGAGTATCATAATATTTTTTTTAATGAAATGAGTACGAATATGAATTACATTAGTTATGGTTTAGGATTTATGATTTTTATTTCTAATATAGTTGATTATTTGTAATACATTTTTAAGGTTTATTTTTAAAACTTGATACCAACATGACGGATATTTTCGAATATCTGATTTAACCAAACCCTAAAAAATGAGTACGGGTAGTTCAAAAAAATATTATTAGAACTTGATCAGGTATTCACAAATATTAAAATCATACAAAATATTTTATCTATATTAATATATACTAATATATTATGAAATAATTATATAATTAATTAATAATTACGAGTACGGGTATTTCGAATATGTTATGTTATATAATTAATTAATAGTTATAACTTTTATTTGATCATATTAAAAATAATAAAGTGAATATTATATTAAATTTATAATTAATTAACAATAATTTTGTAATTTTTATTTCAATATTAATTTTAACATAAAAAAAAAACACACTCCATATACATATAAATTAATTTATACACTAAAAAATATAAATACATTATAAATATATATTAGTAATTTTTTTATTTAATCATATTTATTTTAAATATATAAATATTAGAAATACACAGTTTCATCTTCTTACTGCGAAAAAGTAACATACATAGCATGAAAGTAATTTTATTATATACTAATATTTAAATTCAAAGAAATTTTAAGTCAAGATTTACTTATATTTATTTTAATAAAATGTGTTATCGTGCAACGCATGGTACGTGTATTATTAGGTTTCTATGTCGGGTAGAGATAGAATGATTTATGTAAAAGGTATAATTTAGGCTTCTCCTTCGTGTTTAAATAATATCAAAACACCTTTGTCCCGTACAGGTTCAAACACTAGTTTGATAAAAGAGAAAATGATGTAACTGTTGGGTATATTTGGGTTTCGATACGTTGACTACAAATATGTGACAAAATAATAAGAACGGAAGTTGAGTCGAGTCAAAAGTTACACTCTTTCTCCTTAAGACGAAATTGTCCCGCTCTGGTGCTTACGGTTCGATGACAATCATCTCCAAGATACAACGACTCACATCTTGTGATATTAGTAGCACTACAAATCATAAGATACAGCAAACCAATCGATATTATGAACGTACCTTAGGAGTACCACGATTTGAAAATACACTATGAATCAGTTACAACGACACAACTTTATTGGATCTTTTTGGATATCCACGACTTTGTGACAAGTGCTTAAGTAACACAAGTGAAAATCAATTGCGGAGTGAAAATCCAGTTATAAGTGAAGGATTATGAAATAGGAGGGCCTATTTATAGATTTTAAGGCATCTTTACGTGAATTGATGCGACTATTGGATTTGATTTTGAATTTAAATTTTAATGTTTTTTCATGAAAAGACACAATTTATTCAAAAATTACACCATTAAACATACTTTAATATATTAGACATCATTTTAAGGTTACTTTTCTATTCACGTTAATTTTCCAACAGTAATGAATTGGAATGTGCACTGCCGGATTTGCTAAAAAGAAAAAATGATGTAACGAAGAAAGCTGCTGAAGCCTCTCTACATTTTAGTACATGATAAAATTATGCTAAGCTTTCTTTGTGCACACAAATTATTCTTATAATTAAATTATTTTTTTAATTTAATATATCTATTAATATATATAATGGGGGAATAGCCAGTTTTTGGCCTGTTTCTTCCCCATTACCGATTGCCCCCTTTCACGTGTCTAACTTCTCACCCTCACCCTCTCCATGCGTGTAAGAGCAGAGTCTGACTTTTCTCCCATCTTCTCCCATCGCTTATCTTCCACACTGCTTTCCGCACTCTTTCCCATCTTATCTCTCTCGGTAATCTTCATCTATCACGCAACCCATCTCTCTTCGTCATCTTTCTGTTCCACTCCCTTCGTCGGTCGTCTTCATTGTGCCTCCTCCTTTTACGTCCAAATTGGTAAGTTATTTTAGGAATTTTTTTGGGCTTCCTTTTAATTAGCCCTAATTTCCCTGCAAATTTAACACGTGTACTGCTTTTGTTTTGTTTCAGTTTTTTTTTCTTTTGTGTATTCAAGTTCCTTCCCTTCCTGGTGAGCGAATCTCCTGGTTTTTCGGCTACGCAGTGTTCAGGTTCTTAAATTCATTGCCTCTCTGGATTATAAATCTATGTGATTTCAGTATGAATCCATTTCGTATACTTATAATTATTATGAGCTCAATCCAAATGATTCTGATTCTTTATTTCGTTCTCTTATGCATACACTAAAATCTGCAACCATTGGCCACCCCACCCAACTGTACTCCACCCCACCTCAATCCACCCCATTACTGCTATAATCCAATAAATATGGAACGGGAAATCACATCAGTGTGGGGAAAATAAGCTATATTTCAAACTCCCCAAAACCTCAAAACAAACATCACCTTAAGGTTTGGGAATTCAAGCACATCCTCACGCGAGCCTGTGGCCAACAACACTGAACTCCTCGTGTTCATATTATCTATTCGCAAGCTTCCTGGAGAAAACTTCACATTTTTCAAGACAGGTAATAATGGCAGGATTGGGGAAATGAAAAATGGGGTGGGGTCCACTACTTTGTGTTGTGGAACACAAAGTGGAACACTCACTTGGAATAGGGATCCCTCCTAGAGAATTGATTAAGGGAAATGGTAATAAGATTAAAATTGTCATAAAGGGTGATCAATAGTGCAGAAAAATTGTTAGAAACATGATACAGTATGGGCCAAGAAAGATGATTAAGGCCTCCATTACAACGGATTACCTTAAATATCTGAAAAGTTTTTCTTTTGTTGCTACATGAGTTGTTTATTTTTGTGACATATAAATTAATTTATAGTATTTAATATATAGTGAACACATTATAGGTTATTTTAATTTTAAATTGATTTTTTTCTTGAAAAAAATGATTGATTGCATTGAAACTCATGCATATTTTTATTACTTAAATAGTTCACACAACCATGCTCAAGATTTTACTTGGTGACGAGCCACTTATGGACAGAGTAATTTTCAAAACTAGAAAGAAAGTAGTTGTAATAACCATTTATACTCAAATTAAGAACTAATAATGTTTTTGCTACACTCCCACCTATTCGAAGTGTGCAATAATAATCCCGATCATACCATCAATAGAGTATTTGTACACTTATTCATTATTTTCAGATAAAAGTGAATTTTTTTAATAACAGTGCAAAAAATAAATATAACTTTAAATTGAAATAAAAGAACAAAAAGAATATATTTTTTTCATGCAACGCACTGGTAATTACTAGTTTACATTCAAGTTATGTAAATAATAATTTTTTTATAGAAATTCTTATAATAAGTTAATTTATACAAAAATGAAATATAATTATTTAATAAAAAATATTGGCAATCCTATTTTTTAAAATATATGGAACCGGATCTTTTAGGTTAAATGGGTAAAAATATTGGAATGGTTGTTTCCATTTTTTTCTCTCTCAGCCGCACGTCCTTTCTTTCTCTCAATTGCTAATACTACATGTACTTCGCATCCTCCTTCTTGTCGGGCTTCTTATGGAAAATGTTCAACGCCTCTTCTTCTTCCTCTTGTTGTCGGCGGATATCTTCTTCTCCAGAGCGGCGTCGCCAAAGGTAATAAAATATAGGAAAATTGGAATATAGAAAGGTATTTGAATATTTAGAGCTTAGGTAGGGATTCCGAGATTGAGACATTGAATAAATTTAAATATTTTAATGGATGCTTGCCGATGTTTATGATTTTTGTCGTAACGTTTGCCTATGTTGCCACTTGATAAATAAAGAGTATCCCAAATGATTAAAAAAATTAATCCAATTAATCATAAAAAGTAATCTTATTATTTCAAGTTCATCACTTATCCTAGAAATATTTTATTTTTATTAACATTTTTTAAATTACTCTTTTCTATTAATTGTGTTACTCTTTTCAATAATTTGGGCTACTCTTTAATTTTATATTTGGATTTCAAAAAGTAAAATATTGTTCTATGTGGTAAATATATATTGGGTTACTTTGTTTTTATTAATTTGGTTACTCTTTTTAATAATTTGAGCTACTCTTTATTTTCATATTCGGATTTCAGAAAATAAAATATTGTTATATTTGGTTAACATATTTTAGTTTACTCTTTTATAATAATTATATTACTCTTTTAATAATTTGGGCTACTCTTCATTTCAAATTCGGATTTCAGAAAATAAAAAATTGTTATATTTGATTAACATATTTTTAGGTTACTCTTTTCTTTTAATTAGGTTACTCTTTTTAATAATTTAGGCTACTCTTTAATTTCATATTTAGATTTCAAAAAATAAAATATCATATAGGTTACTTTTTTTAATAATTTTGGCTACTCTTTAAATATTTGGATTTCAGAAAATAAAATATTGTTTTATTTGGTTAACATCCTTTAGATACTCTTTTCTATTAATTAGGTTACTTTTTTAATAATTTTAGTTACTTTTTAATTTCATATTTGGATTTCTAAAAATAAAATATTGTTTTATTTGGTTAACATAGTTTACATTACTTTTTTTATTAATTGAGTTATTATTTTTAATAATTTGGATTAATTTTAATTTCATATTCGGATTTCAAAAAATAAAATATTGTTCTATTTGATTAATAACTTTTAGGTTACTCTTTTCTATTAATTGAATTACTCTTTTTAATAATTTGGGTTACTATTTAATTAGAACTTATGATTTTCTAAAAAAAATTAAGAGTAAATAATGGAGTAAAATTTAAAGGGTGTCTCACAAAAGGGGTCTTAGACTACCCTCATTCACAACCCACGACAACCCAAACCAACAATATAATATTCATTTCTCTCTCATCCACATATACAACCCACAACTCAACCCAACCTCAACTTTTTTATACTCCATCAACAACCCAACTCAACCTACCTTTTTAATAAAATATTTATTTCTCTCTCATCTATATATAATATATATATATATTATATATATATATATTATATATGTATATAATTATTTATAATCATTTTGAGATTTTTTAATAATTATATTAAAAATTAAAATAATCTCATAGTATATTAAAAATATTTAATTCTGTAATTATAGTAAAAAAATTCTCTTGAAAACACACAAAATAACAATATTAAAATTGCAATAATCATATAAAAATTACATAATTGAGATACAAAAAAAAATAAAATTACATGAAATATAAAATTATAAAAATAAAAGGTACAAATCATTACAATCAATTGTCATTATCAAAAAATTTTCATATATGCTCAATCAAGTCATTCTTAAGAGCATTATGAGCTTCTCTATTTCGAAGTTGTGCCCTATTAGTCATATAAGTGGACAAGCTTGCAATGCGTATGGTAGAGTATGGCAAATTGTGATCATCTACATTATGTACTCCACTTGTGCTTTCTTGTCGGTTTAGAGGCCTATCCCTAATAAATTCGCTGGGATCATAATAGTTTTGATATGTATGTCGTTCATCCTCTACAATCATATTGTGCATGATGATACAAGCCATCATAATTTTACCCATCTGAAGTTTATCCCATACAAGATATGGGCGTCTAAGAAATGCGAAACGAGCTTGTAGAACTCTAAATGCGCGCTCTACATCTTTTCTCACAGCCTCTTGGTGTTGAGCAAACAACTTATGTTTTTGGAGTTGTGGAGCAGAAATTGACTTAACAAATACAGCCCATGAAGGATATATGACATCAGTAAGATAATATGCTTTATCAAATTCGTGGTCATTCACAACATAATTAACTCTGGGTGATCGACCCTCTAACACATCATTAAAAACTGGAGAACGATGGAGTACATTAATATCATTGCACGTACCTGGTGTTCCAAAGAATGCATGCCATATCTATAAGTCATATGATGCAACAGCTTCTAAAATGATTATTGGCTTCCCACTTCTTCTTGCATATTGTCCAGCCCATGCAGTTGGATAATTTTTCCATTCCCAATGCATGCAATCAATACTGCCTATCATGCCTGGGAATCCACATTGTTCACCGACGTAGAGTAATCTAGACAAATCTTGTTCATTAGGCCTTCTAAGATACTCATCATCGAAACAAGAAATAACACCATCTACAAATTTTATGAGAGCTTTTCTTGCCACAGTTGCACTCATTCGCAAGCATTCATCAACAGAATCAGTTGACGTACCATACGCCAACACCCTCATAGCTCCAGTACATTTTTGTAATGTTGAAATCCCTCATCTGCCTGTGGCATCAAGTCTTTGTTGAAAATATTCATCATTGGAAGCAACAGCCTCCACTATACGAAGAAACAATGATTTTGCATGCGAAACCTGCGTCGAAAAACTTCAGGAGGATAGGTTGGTCTGTCGACAAAATAGTCATTCATCAAACGCTCCTCACCAAGTTCACGTTCTCTATCAATATATCGTCGTCTAACTCTAGGAGTGTGATTTTCCACAATCATATTAGGATTGTTTAAGATCACATCCTCAATCATCTTATCAATTTGATGATTGCTTTCAACAACTCGATTTTCCCATTCAACAAATTCTGGAAAATTGATGGAATCAGAACTTGAATCTGAATCAACAAATGAATTTTTATTGAAAGACATTTTTTGCATTTGAGGAAAAAAAGTTGTGTGTAATTTATGAACAATTTCAACAAATATATATAGAGAATCTTTTCAAAGATAGCATATGAAAGCCATCTTAAAGTTCTGTACATGCATGTGACTAAAGGCAGGTTGAGTAATGGTATTAAACAACCCACATGAATAAAGTAAAAATAATGTGCATGCATGTGACTAAATGCAGGTTGAGTAATGATATTGACAATTGCATGTGAATAAATGGAGAATACAGACAAATGGAAGACAAAAAATGACAACTCAATTACTTGATTAAAATTACATGAAATTAATTAAAATGCTTAAAATACATTTAATTAAAGGACATTAATTAAAATGCGATATCTAAAACACATAATAGTAAGACAGGTCTACTGTCCAAATACAATTGCCATTAATTTGCGTTTCATTTCTTCATCTTCTAGATATAAGTGATCTTTAGCTAGCAATGTATTCAGCATAAGTTCTTTCATCCTCATTTGATTCCTGTGTAGTTTCTCTCTTTCCAATTCAAAATTTTCTTTTCCCAAATTTTTCATTACTTCAATTTCATTATCTCTAGTGATCCTCAATGCACGAATTTCAGCAGCAACCTCATTCGTAGCAAAAGATTGTGAGGCCTTACCTTTTTCCTTTTTTTTCGCCTTATCTCTACCACTAGGACGTGCAATGGATGAGCAACCACTACTTGGAGTTTCAAGATTTTGGGGAACAGAATACTCACAATCCTCACTTGTTTTGGCTCTTTTGGAACTTCCACCACTTTCGTCATTGTCTTCTTCATCTTCAGTACGGAAATGTGTTGAGTCACGATCTAATTTCAGCTCCCATTTTGGATGTTTACACATGACTTCATTAAATACAATTAAATCAGTAAACTTAGTACCACTTGCTTCATAAATTGTATGAGCTTCTTTCTCGATATCTTTCTGGCTCATTCCGCTCCTTCTTCGAGTATGTGCTTCCTTGCAAGCTGCAATCCACTTGTTTGCACTTTCATTGAGTCGTTTGAAGTGACCTTTCAACATATCCACAGTCCTTTCATTCATTTCTTCAGGATTTTCTGCTCGAGTTTCATGAAACATCTGATGAATTTATTTCCATAATGAAGTAGACTTTTGATTTTTTCCATGCACTCTATCTTCACAAATAAAACACCAAGATGACATAAGAGCAACATCTTCCTTCACACACCATTTGGTATTTGGGGGTGGGGGGTTTGTTTTTTGAACATTATTGAATAAATTTCGAGAAATATTTTGTGATGCATGAACTTGTTCGGAAATTGATGTTTGATTGAGATTTGGCGAAAATTGGGAGCTTTGATGGTATTAAGAGTTTTGGTAACTTCCAAAATTAATAAAATCATCAAAGTTTGAAATTTTTTGTGAGTTTGGATAGAAATTTGAATTGTTTGGATCCATGATAAATGAAAAAAAACTCAAAAAAAGAAAATATACAATTGGAGATGGAGAGAAAAAGGAGTGTTTTTCGTTTTGTGTCTAAAACATATCAATATTGTAGTCTATTTATAGAGAAAAAAATTATGAATATTGATTATTTTATTTTTTTTACATAATTTAAATATTAGATAATGAAAATCTAAATTCTATCAATAAAAATAAAACCCCACCAATAGTTGACTGACAAGTGTCAGCATGTTGATAACAAAAATTGGGTTGGCACGCATTTCAATGTGGTTGTGGCAGGCCAAGATTGCTGATTAATACATAATTTTTCTTTTTTTTATTCTTTTGGCAGGTAGTGGGCGACCTAACGTGGAGTGTCACAGATGGGGGTAGTCTTAGTTAAATAAAGAGAGGAGAGAGAGAGAGATACATAACAATGAGGTCACAAAAAACATCAAGAGAGACAAGGCAAGGAGTAGACTTGGATGGCCATCCAAGAAAAATAATAACTGGCCAAGAGGAAATATGAACAACTAAACCAACTCAAATGGAATTTGGTCAAAAGTATCAAGTAGTTACAACAACCCCTAATCAATACTCCCATTTCTTCTAACTCCATTCCATCCGGAGCGCTTTCTTCCATCTTCTTGGAAGGTGGAACCTATTTGTATCATAAAACAAATCTACAAGTATATAATTGAACTCAAGTAACAATGCCATAAACTTAGGCTAGGGAAATTTTTTTTACATATAAGCTATAACATGAAAAACCACCTAGCAGAGTAAGGCATATAATTAATTATCTTAAAAGACAATAAAGTTGCTAACAAGTAAATTCTAGCGGAGGTTCACAGCCCACATTCCAACGCAATAAATCCACTAGTCCTGTATTTAGTATTACCAATCTTAAATCAGCAAAAGAAAATGACACAGTAGTATTAACTACATCAACATCCACAAATGAGGACAGCAGGAGTTGCTTCATCAAATCACTCACATCACCGGATAGACCAGAGATGAATAATTGATTCTGGACACATTTAAAAAAGTGCTTGTCAGAAAAAATAACCTTAATTATTTTGAGAACCTTCTAATACAAAAGCAAATGTGAGGATAAAAGGTGAAGTGATCACAGACCTCAATGTAGACAAAATTTCTGCTTTGTCAATTAATAAACAATAGTGAATGCTTTCTTCAATATTTTGTACCTTGGCAGACACTCCATATTAGTATTTGAGAATCAGAAAGTCATAAATGAATAAAACAACATAAATTCAATATTGCAAATGAAGCACATCAGTAATCACAGCATCATTGCTTAAGAATTAAGAAATTAGGTAGCACCAGAAAAAAAATTAAGGCAGTGTCACTAAAAAATCCAAAAGATGGAATTACAGTTTTAACAAATGTTTGACTATTTTGTAGTAGTAGTACTCACGAGCAAGAATACTCGATCGTCGTAGTAGTGTATTCCAAGAAAAATTATCAATCCACAAAGGAGTTATGTTCGGACTAGCAAAATACGTGAGCTCATGTTCATGTTGTTTTTGTAAAGATGATAAGGGGGTTGTGATGATTGATTGACACGTAAACAAGTAAATTAAATAGCAAATAAGAGAATTGAAAAGTGAAGATGAATGAAAATAAAAAAAGAATGGGTGCTAAAGTTCAAGTATTAAAAACATGGGATTAGAAACATCCAAGCATACTCAATTCATATTATCATGCAAAAGGAATTCAACTCAATTGATGTAAATTAAGGGTGATCACTAATGTATCCTAAGCTCCCTTTCGGGTTACAAAGGTTGTTGATCCATTTTAGACTCCCAAAAGCACTTAAGATCAAAGCCCAACATTAACCCCTTCCATCTAGGTACTAGTTAGATTAAACTCTTCCTTTTTGTGTACTAAATCCAACGAATGGATTGGTTCCCCTCATCGAGTTTAGATATCCTTTCGGTCAAACCCAAACTCAATGTCTATTCATGCCTTTCTAGTACTATAGAGGGTCGTTTCCGTCTCACTCCAAGCAATATACACATGAACATCATAATAGCACTTAATTACCACAAATAATCCATTGATCAACAATCCATTAAACCAATAAACATTCATGAATAACAAAACATGCTATCACAATATCAAAGCAATTAAATCCCATGAATAGAAACCAACATCAATTAAATCAAAACCAATTTAATCCACATGATAATATAAATCTAATATGCTCTTCATGTTCCTAATCCCACTAGAGGGATTAGCCTAACATGATAATAGTAATAAAACACAAGGATGATTCATTACATATACCCATAGTTTCAAATCCAAATGAAAAACCAAAGAGATGTAAATCTTCCCTATCAATTGCTTGTAGAGAATCTTCAAAACTCATGGATCTCCACCTCTAGCTCTTGATTTCTTGAGATCTCTCACACCCAATGGAAGGGATGAAGGTTTGTTGGAGAATTAATGGAGATTATGAAGATGGATCAAGATGGATGAAAATGGATGAAGATTATGGTGTGAATTGGAGAGAAAAGTGTGTGATGTGTGTGAAACAGTGAAAGCCCTAATGATCCATGTGTGAATGTTGAATTTGGGTGTATTTATACCCCTTGAAAATCCTGAAAATTGCACTTGACAGCTGGAATTTTTGTCCAAAAATTCGACCGAGTTTCCAAAAACTCAGTAGAGTTTCCATGCAAAACACGTTTTCTTCCAACCGGCGCGCGCTTTTGTCCCGCCAAGTGCTCAGAAATTCGACCGAGTTTTCAGAAACTCGGTCGAGTTTTTATGCTGCCCTGCTTCCGACTTCTTCTGTAAGAAAAACACGACCGAGTTTTCTGAAACTCGACCGAGTTTTTAGAAACTCGACCGAGTTTTTAGAAACTCGACCGAGTTTTTATGCACAACTTTAGTCCCTGTTTTTTAATCTTCCTGTAAGAGAAACTCGACCGAGTTTTCAGAAACTCGACCGAGTTTTTATGCTCCTCCTTGGATCTTCAATTTCATCACGTTTATGCTCTGTTTTCTCCTGTTTTTCATATGTTTAAGTTCATTCTCACACATTTCCATAAAAACACATAACACAACCAAAATACACACAAATACGGATAAAATAATACGAAAAGATGTACAAAAAGACACTAAAATCTAGGTGAAAATAGCGACAATCAACAAACCACAATTTTTTGTACCAAATTCATTCTTAACAGAGAAATAAGTTAATATTAGCCTGTTGATCACTGAAAGTACCTTATGAAGTAGATATAGGAACTGATGTTAAGATTTCATACATGATGCATAAATCCCAAAAGAGCCTTTCTGAAATACAAATAACATGGCAGAGTTACCGATACCGCTGAAGCCAGGAAAATTATGATTCATCTTAACTAGGAAAGTATGAGCCATTTGGAAGTTCTATGTAGAAACCTCAATTAGCAACTCACAAAGATATGGAAGTACCAAAGCTTCATCATTCTGGTGATCGGATTCTATTTTGACCACAAACAAAACTCCTTGCAAAATAACTTAGGCATGTTCTACTTCTACCTAATATCAATAATATAAGTTCCACAACTAATTAAAAATCTCATGGGCAGAATTGAGAAAATATGAATTTTTGCAGTTTAAAGCATTAGCATATTCCAAATAACAAATTAAAACAAACGCACTTACATAGAGCTACAATTGCTTCCTCTCCACCATCTCGCACGCATTTTGATCAACCTCGCTTAAACTATCCATCACTGACCTTCAAATGACGTTATTCGGGCCTATAAAACCCAATTGATTCAGAAACTCCAACGTAGAATTCTGTTGAGTTCTGGATCGAAATTAAGAAGCAGAGATTTAGGTTTTTGCTGCAGGCCTTTTCATAAACTCACAAAGAAATTGGGAAAGGTTTTGATGACGGCGGGATCAAGGTCGTGCGTGGCTGTAGCTCGGCGAGTGATGAAATTGGGAGAAGAGAATTGGTATGAAATCACAAAGAAGAAGGCAAGTGAGATGAGAGGGAAAGAAAATAGTGTATCCGAGCGAGCGATAAGAAAGAAAGAGAAGGTAAGGTAAGAATGTAAGATCTGGTAGATCTAGACAACCCGCAAGACTTCGTGAATTAGGATCCGGTTCCATGAATATTTTGGGACCGGTTCCACCCTAGTCTCTCTCTATTAAATATTTTTATAAATATATTTGCAACGAAAATATTATCCTTTATAGCAAACATTAGCAATGAAATATAATTATTTGTCGCAAACATGCTTTCCAAAGTCAGTGAGGCTTGTGTGTGACCGGGCGTAAGGGAATACGTTTCGTGCACCTTTAGAGAAGATTAAAGGGTTGTTTTGGATATGTTTGGCGTGAGACCGTCTCACGTGAGATCATTTTATATTTTTTTAAAAAGTTATCACTTTCGCTATAAAATGTTATCAATTTTGCTATAAAATGTTATCACTTTTCATTTATACAATACTAGATTGTTTATGAAAAATAATATTATCATTTTTAATTAATTTAACATTCCTTTTCAGTATTAAAGTTAACATTTTTTTACTGTCTCACGTAACACAAGTCTTTACCTTGTTTTGAGTACTCCCTCCATTTGCAGGATTAATAAATAATGCCAAAGACTTAATGTGAATAAAAAGCAATATTTAATTAATGAAAAGTGATAATGTAAAACAGTCTCACGTGATATATGATCACCATAAAATATTCTCACTCAAGACATAACTAATTTAAAACGTTTTTTTTTTGTGCAGATTTTGTTCTTTTAATGGTATATTATTATATAAGAATCACCTAAGTATATGTGGGTATGTATAATAATTTTTTTGACAATTAATGTAACTCCGTTATTTAAATTCTAACCTTAAATTTAAAGGATATAATTATTTTTTTCCATTTTTGACAAGACAATAAGGTTGTGTTTGGATGGGAGGATTTGAGGAGAGATTTATAAATCCTTCCCTCAAATCCCTCCATGGATAACATTGAAATAAATGGATTTATAAATCCAAGATTTTAAATCAATGGAATTCAAATCAATGGATTTAATTTTAATTTTTTTAGTTATTTTATAATGGATTTCAAATCCTCACTAAAACCGTGTCATTTGAAATTCTTCCGTTATTGAGTAATTGATATATTAATATATATAAAAATAATATATAAAATTAATAAATTAATTAAAAAATATTTAATATTAAATATTTTTTTATGTTTTAAACTCTACCCACCCCAAAACCCCCAACCCACTCAGCCCACCAACCCCAAAATTTTTTTTTTAATTTTAGATTTTTAATATTTCCATAATAAAATATTACCACCCTACCCTACCCCCCTACCCACCCCACCAACACCACCCCACCCAAAAAAAATTATAATTGTAAATTTTAATATTTAAATAAATAATAAAAATATTATCACTCAACCTACCCACCCCCTCCACCCACCACCCCCTAAAAAATTTTTTTTATAAAATTTTAGATTTTAATATTTAAAAAATAAAAATATTACCACCTAACCCAATGATGAGAGTGAAAATAAGCGTGTTTTAATATCCAATTTAACACTTTTTTTATTGATATTGTAGTCTTACATAAGCACAAGTATTTTATATTCGATATATATGAGAATCATGTGCACTTGAGGTGTTTTGTTGTGTTTTAGGTGAAAAAAGGACCAAAAGTGTAAAGTTGGAGAAGGAGAAATTTTAGCATTGATGCTGAAAAACGCACGTCCAACTTTCATAATTATTTTGTATTGTTATGGATCTCGAAACTGTTGGTGTGATATATGGTTGCAAAGCCACTGAAGAGAGGGTCGTTTTGGCATAAAGAACACCTCAATCGAATTCCGAATGAGGAAGTCATGATCGGAATGGTGACATCGCGTGAGCTGTGCCGAATAGAATTGCAGTGCTAATTTCCGTGGCTTGTTTCACATTCAAATCTTAGAGTTTTCTTGTATTTCTTTATATGGATAGAAATCCAAGGAAGAGAGGATCACGTGAGCACAAGAATCACTCAAATCGGAGCTTGGATGTGGAAGTTATACGCGAAACGGTGAGACTGCGCAAGTTGATTCCGACCGGTTCGACCTGAGAAGGTCGGTTCGACCTAGGGGGCAGTGCTTTGACCTACCAAATAGGTCGAACCCACGTCGAACCTCAACTTCAGAAAGAGAGCAGTCTTCCAGACGATCGGTTCGACCACTAATTACCTGGTTCGATCAGTACCCCTGGTCGAACCCAGGTCGAACAAGTCCAGAATGCATCTATTTCTGCTCCGAATGCTCCGCATGATGTTGATGTTACTCCAGTACCATTACATGAGCAGAATACTGAGCTTACAATGGAGAAGAAGTGGGAAAGAGCAAAGAAGTTGAGAGCCGAGAAGCTTAGACTGCAGATGGATAATGAAGATGTGGTTTTCTCTCTTGATCAAGCAATGAAGATGCCCATGGAGACTCAATCGTGCAAGAGTATTGATGTGGTTTCTAACTTGTTTAATCTTGATTTTTCTAAGACAGGTGATTTTGAATTTAAGTGGAAGGTTGACAAGGAGGAGTCTAGACAGCCATGGGAGGAAGGAAATTTCAATGATCATATTTTTGTGACCAAGAAAGGTGAGGTGTTGAGTGTAGACAAGAAGAGGGAAAGAAAGTACTTGAAGGTGAGGATGCGACAAGACCGTCCTGTGATCCAGTAGTTTAAAGTGGTAAACCATCGTGACTCTCCGACGTTAAACATGAGCGCCTATTGGGGGTTTTCCCTTCCGTTTTATTACTTTATTTCTTTCGTGTGAGTAAGAAATTTTTATATTTAAGGCGCTTACTAATCGGCAATTACATCTCTTTGCAAACTTAGTTTCAACTTACGTTTCTACTAAGTTTGGTGGAGTGTGATGTATTACCTCATTGAAGCACCAAGAGTATAATCTTTTCTTTATAATTTTTGCTAAGGGAGTTGATTTTTGCGGTATGTTGAAACTTTAATCAGTTTCGATGTGTCGATATTTTGCAATTTGCCCAGTGTTCTGTGGTGTTTCTAGTGTGTGGAGTCGATTAGTTAGTCAATTGAGTCGTTCATAGAGTTCTCCTATTTTATTATTGATGAATCTTGTGATGATGAGTGTGCTTGAGCTTTGATGATAGAAAAGGGTAACTAGGTTGCAAGACGAGTTCTACATTGAGGCTTTAACTCGAGGAGCTTGTGCATTCGTTGAAGAAAAAATCAGGTGCCCTCGTTTCCTTATTCTAATTTTTATGTGTGCTTTTAATTCATGGTGTGAAGGGTTGAGTTTATGGTGGTGATCCATGTGAGCTTATATTTTTGAAGTGTTCTAAAATTCATATGCTCTTGAAATTGATGAAGGAAGTGTAATTGAGTTATATTGTGGTATGAAGTTCTATGTGTACTTGTGGATATTACTTACCATGAAAAGTGCTCTGTTACTTGTTAAAACCCATGTGAGATTTTGAGCCTTATGATCATGTGCATAATCACATGATATTTCTTTTCTGGTGAGTATTGTTCTTGTGTGTGTATTCTAGAACTTGTCACTTGTCTTACTTGAAACTACATATGTGTTAGATGATGGGATATGATTTAAGGTCATCCTTGAATTAATAAGTCAGTTAGCCAAATAATTCTTACCGAATGATGTTTATCTGTAGTTAGCCCCGTTGAGCCTAAAAACCTCATTCTTTTGTAGCCTACGAGAAATAACCACTTTGAGCATCTGAATTTTTTGAGCCTTTATTAGTAGAGAATTAATGGCTTTTCAAAGTGTGTTGATAGAGCTTGATAACAACTTAGAAAGGAATGAAATTGATATTGAAATAGTGATTTAGCTTCATAATGCATTTAAGGAGAAAATCTTGGAGTAGTGCTTAAATATAGTACTACATTGAATCAAATACCCTAGGGTAGTGCTTAAATCTAGTACCCTATAGAGAATGCATGAGGTAGTGCCAAAAACTAGTATCTCGAGAGAAAAAGCAGAAAAAAAGAAGGAAAGAAAAAGTATGTTGAGCTTGAAGGATAGGAGAGAAAAGAAAATTAGAAGAGCATGAAGCTGGATAGCTTTGAAGTGTAAGAATCTGCAGTACAAAAGATCTTCAGTTTTAATTCTCTACTAATTGAGTCACTTTATCCATATATTTCCTACCCTTACCAAAGAGCCGATTTTACATCCTATTAAAAGTCCTTTTTGATCACATTGTTGAATCATACTTTTAAGTGGTGGAGAGTTTGAGACTTTTAGCAAGCTTATGGTTACGCATGCACTTGAATTGAATCTGAGCGTAAAAACCATAACCCATAAGTGTACATCTTTTACACTTTAGTGCAAGTGATATATACTTTTCGTGAGAACATGTCAATAGAGCATTTGAATTGGTGGTGATTTTCTTAACTTGTAGTCTATGAATTGATTATTATACGTGATAAGAGTTACATGACCTAAGTTGATGATAATTGTATTTTGAATGGGGCATTTACCATAGTCCTTGTTTCCTCGCTAATTTTCTTACACTATTTCTCTTTATTTTTATTTTGTTGTCTCGGGACGAGCAACGAGTAAGTTTGGGGGATTGATGAGAGTGAAAATAAGCGTAATTTAATATCCAATTTAACACCTTTTTGATTGATATTGTAGTCTTATATGAGCACAAGTATCTTATATTCGATATATATAAGAATCATGTGCACTTGAGGTGTTTTGTTGTATTTTAGGTGGAAAAATGACCAAAAGTGTAAAGTTGGATAAAAGGAGCAATTTGTGCATTGATGCTGAAAAACGCACGTCCAACTTTCATAATTATTCTGTATTGTTGTGGAGCTCAAAACTGTTGGTGTGATACATGGTTGGAAAGCCACTGAAGAGAGGGTCGTTTTGGAATAAAGAACACCTCAATCGAATTCCGAATGAGGAAGTTATGACGTCGCGCGAGTTGTGCCAAACAGAATTGCAGTGCTACTTTCCTTGGCTTGTTTCACATTCCAATCTTGGAGTTTTCTTGATTTCTTTACATGAATAGAAATCCAAGGAAGAGAGGATCGCGTGAGCATAAGAATCACTCAAATTGAAGCTTGGATGTGGAAGTTATATGCGAAACGGTGAGACTGCGCAAGCTAATTCCGACCAGTTCAACCTGGGAAGGTCGGTTCGACCTGTTTGTGAGGTCAAACCAAGGTCGAACTCGATGAAAAAAGTGCTGGTTCGACCATGACATGATGGTTCGACCTGTTGGGCTGGTCGAACCAAGCACCTGGGGCTTCCAGAAGGGTGATTCGACCTCGGTTCGACCTGGAAGGGTGGTTCGACCTGTTTGTGAGGTCGAACCATGCTTCAGGAACTTACCAAATCCTTATTTTCGAGGCCTAAATGCGTGGGATAATTAAGGAAGCCCATTCCAAGCCTAGGAGACGTGATTACAAGTATAAAAGGAGGTCTATGAAGCCACAAAAGGGGAGGAATACAACAACAAGAGATGAGAAGAAAGGCCACAACATATTACACCCCACAAGGGGGGATCACCCCCCAACCATCATCTTTTCCTCCATCCATCCATCATTTTGAAGATTCGTTTGTAGAAACAAGGGAAGAACTAAGAGGAGAATTCAATAGCGAGAAGGACGCGAAGACGGCACATCTAGGGTTAATTCGTTTTCTAATTTATCTTGTATTTTTCGGACATCCGGGTAAGATCTATCCAACACCCATGATTGTTCTTGGCAACATCATGGGCTAGAGCCTTTTTGGTAGAACTAAGGTTGTGAAGATTTTATCTAGTTAATTGAATTTCCATATGTACACTCCGTACAACAGTACTTGTGGATATATTTTATATATGATTGTGCTTTATTAATCCATACTCAGGATCGTTTTGTGCATCATTAACTGTTATGTAGAGTCTGAATACATATCTTGGTTATTGATTGAGTGCGTTCACTGCTGAGCAAGATTCCATGTTATGATTCTAAGTGAGGGGACTCCGAAGCTTCATTAGAACTATCATATATGAATACTTATTAATAGAATTGAATTCGGGATAATAAGTAGAATAAAGAGGATAGTTTTATAGTACCTATAAAAGGAGATCATATCGGGTTAGAGTGCCAATCCTAGGGGGAAATAATTGATACTGATAGTACCTAGAAAGGGGGGTGAAATTATATCTCTTGCTTTGAGGTTATTCACACGTGTTACACGTATGTTTACTTGTGTCTATAGAGTAGATATGCATGGTTTAGTGATGCGTCCATATTCCACAAGGCAGAGTCAGACACCAACACATGGAAGGGAAATTAAGTAGTAAAACTGGATTTCCCTAGAGCTACCTATTCTCCTACTTGATCCACTTTCGTATCCTTCGAGTGATATTTTATTTTATTTGTTATTTAATTTCCAGCATATTAGTTGTTAGATAATAACCATTCAAACGTAATTACCTTGTCTTAATTAATTTAGATAATAATTAAATTAATAATACGCCGTCCCTTGGGTTCGATATTCACTTGGTCACCTTTCGAAACTACAATTGATATCCTTCATACTTATGGATTAATTTTGTGTTGAGAAAACGCTCATCAAGTTCTTGGCGCTGTTGCCGGGGACGGCTGTTATTATTAGTTTATTATTTCTAATTTGATTAAGACTTCTATTTGTGATTATTTATTTCTATCTAACCTTGAATTTTCTGAGGTACTTGTGCGTTGGGAAAATGATAGAAAGGAAAGGAAAAAATAACACTTTGAGCTAAACATGGCCGGAGCAAGGCAGAATCTGGATAATGTTGCAATCTGTGAAATTTTCACAAACTATGAGATTGGTAACATGGGGTTGATAGGAGCAAGGGGTAAGATGATGATTTTGAGATAAATCCCACTCTTATTAATATGGTAGAGAAGAATCCCTTTTCTGGAGATTACTTTGAAGATCCATATCAACATCTTCGAAGATTTCTTGGTTATGCAAACACTCAAAAAGGAGCTGGAGCTAATGATCATATTATCATGCAAAAAGAATTCAACTCAATTGATGTAGATTAAGTAGTGCCGTCGAAACGGGCCGGTGGGGTGGGCCCTAGGCGGGTACGGGCTAGGATTGCTAGGCCCAACCCATTTAAAGGCGGGTGGCGGATTATGGCGGGCCAACCCGCCTCTTTTTTTTTTTAACGATGTTATTATAATTATCATTATTTAAAAATAAAATATCAAAATGATAGAAGTATGCAAAATTATTATTATTTGAAAATAAAATATCTAAATGATGTATACTCTTACAAAATCTATAATATCAATTAAATAATTAAAATATAAATATAGATTTTACAAATGACTCCATGAACAATTCAACATAAACAAAGATCATTAATCAAATAACATAAAGTTTACTAAATTATATACTTTATTAAGAATCTCAAATAAAACAATGTAAGTCTAATTATCCTTGAATAACACAAATTTAATCACAAAAAATTTACTAGTTCTAAAGGTGAATCACAAAACTCAAAACATAAGTATAAAGTATAGTATTTAAATTAACTTCATATGTTTTATTAATAAAATTTTTCGATCAAAAAAAATAAGCATAAACTATAAGTATAGTATTCAAAACTCATCCATCATAACATCATAATATAAATATTTCAATCTTTATGTTGGTCAATTATTTGATTATATCCTTGTCAATCTTCAAATGATTAAATATCTTAAAGGTTTATAATTTGCATTTGCTTCTAGTCCATATATATACATTTATATATTAAAATTTCAAAAATAAAAAATAATTCAAAATCAAGAAAAATAGGATTTTAAATTATTTACATATTTAGGTACAAAATGTTTAAATTCATGTTAAGATTTAATTCATTATTTTAAAAAATATTTAACAAATGAACAACAAATATTTGTAATAGTAAACACTTGAACATTCGTAAAAAAAAATTGTGGCGGGCCCAAGCGGGCCAACTCGCCCCCGTTTGGGTTGAGCCCGCCTAGGCCCGCCCCCGTTTGGGTCAGCACGTTTAGGCCCGCCTCCAAACGGGCTGCAAATTCTACGGCCCAACCCACCTATTTTGGAGGAGGGGCGGGCCGGCCTGCCGGCCCAAACCCATTTTGACAGCTCTAAGATTAAGGGTGATCATGATGGTATCCTAAGCTCCCTTTTGGGTTACAAAGGTTGTTGATCCACTTGAGACTCCCAAAAGCACTTAAGATCAAAGCCCAACATTAACCTCTTCCATCTAGGTACTAATTAACTCCCAATTCTCCCTTAGAAGGTACTAATTAGAATTAACTCTCCCTTTTTGTGTACTAGAGCTAACGAATGGATTGGTTCCCCTCATCGAATTTAAATATCCTTTCGGTCAAACTCAAACTCGATGTCTATTCATGCCTTTCTAATACTTAAGAGGGTCGTTTCATCTCACTCAAAGCAATATACACATGAACATCATAATAGCACTTAATTATCATAAATCATACATTGATCAACAATCCATTAAACAAATAATCATTCATGAATAACAAACCATGCTATCACAACATCAAATCAATTAAAGCCCATGAATAGAAACCAACATCAATTAAATCAAAAACCAATTTAATCCACATGATAATATAAACCTAATGTGCTCTTCATGTCCCTAATCCCACTAGAGGGATTAGCCTAACATGATAATGGTAACAAAATACATAAATGATTCATTACACATATCAATAGTCTCAAATATAAATGAAAAACAAAAGAGATGTAAATCTTCCCTAGCAATTCCTTGTAGAGAATCTTCAACACTCATTGATCTCCACCTCTAGCTCTTGAATTCTTGAGATCTTTAACACCCAAATGAAAGGGATGAAGAGTGGATGAAGATTAATGGTGTAAAATGGAGGAAATGGTGTGTGATCTATGTGTTTTGGTGCAAACCCTTGGTGGAATATTCAATCCCCTTTTGAATGTTGAACTTGAGGCTATTTATACCCTCTCCAAGTTGGGCCACGAATTTAATATCAAATGGGCTTTTTACACACACTTACACACATTGGCAGGTGAAAATCCGAATTTCTGGCCCAAAAATGCCCTTACTCGACTTGGTCTGTCTTACTCGAGTTATCAGCTCGAGTCGAGCTGCATGTGATGCAACTCGAGCTACACAGGTCGACTCGTATCGCCAACTCGAGCTTTTGCCTGTTCGGTCGTGTTGCGAGGCTCTGAAACTGATCTGACTCCGGAGGCCCTACTCAACTAGAGTTGCCAAGTCATGTTGCTACTTGCAACTCGAGTAAGCACACTGTATGATTTTGAACTCCTGCCCTGCTCCGCACGACTTGCTACTCGACTTGGAGAGACGCAGCTCGACTCGAGCTGCAAGTCTTCCAAGTCGAGTTAAGCTACTAGACGATTCTGGATAACTTTTGGGCACCTACCCGACTCGAGTTGACAACTCGAGTTTCACCATGCAACTCGAGTTGGGTCCCATGAGTTCGTGTCTTGCTCGTTTCAGCTCCCGACTCTATTTTTTATCTATTTTTAACATATTTAGGCTCATTCACACACATTTCCATGAAAACATATAACACAACCAAATAACACATGAAATACGGATAAAATAATACGAAAAGATATATAAAAATACATTAAAATCTATGTGAAAATAGCGACAATCAAACCCCCCAAACTTAAAGTGTTGTTCGTCCCCGAACAACAAAAATGACAACCAAGAGGAGAAATTTTCACCTAGGAAAAGACTAAACGAACATAAGCAATAACACATCGTTAGCAATAATAACTACAAACTATGCTAAGTCATCCTACAACATTAAAATCATAACATGAAGAATTAACAAGTTCAATCTAAAGAGAATAAAAGTGTAATATAGTCCCTTTTGATCCAAGCCTCACATCGGATATCAATTTCACTCAACACTCTATACTATAATGTAGAACAACACTCATCAACCGATTGGCTTGACTCGCTATAAGCTTGCTCGTGGACTACATTCACAAACCTCCAAAGTTTCAATTAATGATCAAAAAGGTCTTTAATTAAGGATGTAATGATAGGCTTTTTGGTAAGGTAGGAAGTATATGGATAAGAGTAACTAATCATGCGTAAGTAATCGAAGAGATGACCAATTTCTTCAACTTCTTCACTTTCCTTTCTTCCTTTCTTATGTTTACAAATCTCAAGCACTATTCATTAACTTCCTTAGGATTGAGCTTCTTTGCTTGCATGCTTCCTTTCTTTGAATTTTGTTTACTTGAGCATTTTGATGTTGCTTTACTCTTTCTCTTGCTTTGAGGTTGCATGTGCATTCTTGTTGTTGCTCTTTTCATCATTTTTCTTGCTTGTTTACCATGTCCTTTTCTTCTTTTGCTAATCAATCAATCATTTCTAGCTACCATCTCCTCAATCACCCACACAAAAAGAGTATATATATATATATATATATATATATATATATATATATATATATAAACGGCTCATGTGGGTAATCAAGGCTTGTAATGTGCTAAATTCATAAGAAATAGGCTTATAGGCTCAAAGTGGTTAACTAGGGATGATGTTCAAGGTAGGGACATATATGGTACTAACTTCAAACAACAAGGATGGCCTTAGATCATATCATTAATCTCCACTAATCGGGCTCGTTCCTATAGTCCTTGAGCAAGTTCTAGCTTATCAAACACAACCAATCCACTCATGAAGAAAATGCCATGTATGCACGGTTGAGGCTCAAATGCTCACACGCTTATGCTCGGACCTTAGGGACTTATTACACCATATTTATCTCAAAATTGAATAAGTTAAGTAAAACATGTCACAATTTGAAAGTGTAGAGATTCTTAATCATAATTTTTCATCACTTATCACCACAACATATCATCACTCACGTTCAAAAATGACTCACGACATCCCTAAACAAACCACCAAACATCCCAAGACAAAATAAGAAAACACACAAAACATAAAATAAGGACTCAACACACAAGACACAAACAAAAACATAAAACATGCAAAAACACAAAATGCCGTCATCCATAAGAAAATTAAGCACACAATCATCCCACTCTTTATTGAAAAAGAAACTTCCCAAAAACATAACATATAAAGTAGCATGCTAATCACAACAATCCAAATCAAAATTACTTCATGTCAAGCAATTAAAAGTTATAAGGTGTAGAGTACTCCCTCAATAGGGATTTGGTAGTGGAAAGCGTTAGCTCCAAACTCTATCATGCTTCCAATACCTCTCATTCATGCTCAAACACTTAACAACACCATTAGCTCAACAATTTCATTAAAAATATGAACTATCATGTACTTCAACACCACCAATCATACCAAAATCAAACTAATACTCATGAGAAAAAATTTAAAATTTGACCCAATTTTACAAGGATCATACTCAAGTGGTGAGTCACACCACACACTCTCCCCCCAAACTTAAATCGAAACAAGAGTTGAGACTTAAGTTTGCAAAAAGTGGTGAGACTTACCCTTGTAGTTTCCTTTGGTGATCTTCTAGTGGAGAAGCCTATGCATCCAAACGAATCAAGTTATGTCCACCACGCACTAACACCTCCCAAACTTAACTTAAGACAAGAGTCAAGAATTAAGTTTTCAACAAGTAGTATGACATCCTAACTCGAATCCACGAAGCACTTCTCTTTTCATCAATATGCATATTTCTCTATGAGCACAATCAACCTACAATGCTAAAATTACAAAATCACAACAAAACCACAACCATTATTGAAAACACTAAATAAAGCAATAAAGATAATGATGGGGTGCCTCCCATCAAGTGCTAAGTTTAACGTCTTCAAGCTAGACGGCATGTGAGATCATCTTTCAAACAAAGTATCCACAAAGAGGTTCTCCCTTTGTTATGGATCCACGTAGTGCTTCACACTATGACCATTAACCAAGAACTCTCCCCCATTCTCATCCATAACCTTTAGAGCTCCCCCATCAAGAACTTCCTTTACCACATATGGCCCTCTCCATTTGGACTTCAACTTGCCCGGAAAAAGTCTTAGTCGAGAATTGAATACCAACACTTTTTCACCTTTTTCAAAACTCTTCTTCCTCAAACGAGCATCATGCCACCTCTTGGTTTTCTCCTTAAAAATCCTTGAGTTTTCATAAGCATTTTCTCTAAATTCCTCAAGCTCATTCAATTGTAAGAATCTTACCTTCTTCGTAGCTTTCATGTTAAAATTCAACTTCTTAATGGCCCAATAAGCTTTATGCTCTAGCTCCACGGGAAGATGGCAAGACTTGCCATAGACAATTTAAAATGGAGACATACCAAGAGTGGTCTTGAATGCGGTTCGAAAGGCCCACAATGCATCATCAAGTTTATTAGACCAATCTTTCCTACTCACACTCACTGTTTTCTCCAAGACTTGCTTGATTTGTCGGTTAGAAATTTCAGCTTGACCATTAGTTTGAGGGTGATACGGAGTAGACACTCGATGCTTCACTCCATAAGTCTTGAGAATGTTCTCCATGAGCTTATTTATGAAGTGACTACCCCCATCACTTACCAACACTCTAGGAATTCCAAACCTTGTGAAGATATGCTTCTTTAGAAATCCCATGACCACTCTAGCATCACTTGTTCTTGAAGGTATAGCCTCAACCCACTTCGAGACATAGTCGACCGCCAACAAGATATAGAGAAATCCATTAGATTGAGGAAATGGTCCCATGAAATCGATGCCCCACACATCGAATATCTCCACTTCTTGAAAGCTCTTAAGGGACATCTCATCCCACTTGGAAATTCCCCCCATCTCTACAAATTTCTTACAACTCTTGAACAATGAAGGCCAATACAAGCCCGATTGTAAGACTTTTGCAGCGGTCTTTTGAGCTCCAAAATGGCCTCCACTAGGTGAAGAGTGGCAAAACTCCAACACACTACTCCATTCTTCCTCGGGCACACATCTTCTTACAAGAGAATCATTGCACATCTTGTACAAGAATGGATCATCCCACAAGTAGCTTTTAACATCATGAAAGAACTTCTTGGATTGATACTTGTTAAGCTCATAAGGCTTCCTTCCACTAGCCAAGTAATTCACATAGTCCGCATACCACGGGCTTCCTTTTTGCTCCACTAAAACCTCAATTTGATAACAATCACACCTCAAGATTTCTTCATCGGGAAACACCTCCTTGATTAACTCATAAGTGCTCTCACAATGCTCCTGATGAGTGATATTTTCACCTAGATTTTAGTGTATTTTTATATGTGTTTTCGTATTATTTTATCCTTATTTGTGTTATTTGGTTGTGTTCTGTGTTTTTACGGAATTGAGTGTGAATGAACATATTTATATGTAAAACAGGTGAAAAATGAGCAAGAACGGAGACGGAAGATGAAACAAAGAAGAAAAAACAAGGAAGCAAGAGCACGACTCGTGTCGCCAACACGGCCCTGTAACAGGTGGCCGTGTGGTGACATCAACTCCTTCAACACGGCCATGCCTTGGCCGTGTGTCGTCGCATGAGTGACAGCCGTTCGGGGACATCTATTCCGCCAACACGGCCACCCATTGATCGTGCGACAGCACACGACTCGTGCACCGTTTCGAGCAAAGTTGACAGATAAACCCTAATATGACTCGACTCGTGCTGCAGCACACGAGTCATGTCGGTGCCAAAACAGGATATTTTTCACACATCTTCTAGAAGGTCTCCAAGGGGTATATATATCAATTCATTCAACATTTTGAAGAAGCCCCCACGAAATTGAGCTGCCAACACACACCTCACACACAATTCTCTTCATTTTACACCTTTTCTTCATCCATTCATCATCTATCATTCATCCTTTCATCAATCCACCATCATTTCATCTTCAAATCAAGTGAGGAAGCAAAGAAGAGGAGGATTTCACTCAAGGAAGGAAGGAGATTCAATTGGATCCAATCCAATGGAGTTTTCATCTTGATTTAGTGTTAAACCTTTTAGTTTACAATGATTTGTAAGATTTCTAATGTCTATGTTATGGATCTTGAGATGATTGTAGGCTAATCTCCTTTGTGAGATTAGCAACATGATAGGAGTTGATTAATTTGTAATATTAATGTACTTAAATTCATGTGTGGATTTGGTAATTGATTTTCTATCATTGATGTTTAATATCTTGAGGTTGATGATGTTTTGTGTGTTTAATTATTTTAAGAATGTGATTAGATTGAGAAATCAATTGCATATTTAGGATAGTTAAGTGAATCATTTCATCAAACACTTCATGTGCATTATAGATTATGAAGAGATTGAGAAGTTCTTGATAGTTTAGAACCATTTGATAGAACATATCATTTATTAGATTGAAAAGTCAATAGATTATGTGAAGGGACTCTTAATTGAATCTAGTACCTAGTTGGAATGATTTAATTGAGAACTAACCATTGAACCTTTATAAGATCATATCCTACCCATTCCGAGAGGAAGCTTAGTTAACATTAGTGTTAGCCCTTAATCAAGCCTTAAACCACATGAGTTTGAATGCATGAATATATGAATTACCACTCCTTGATTGTTGTTAATCTCACCCTTGCTTAATTTGGAAAACCACTCATTTAATCATTTAATCTTATTTGCATTGATTGATTTAATTTCTTCTTTGATCACCCTTCCTTTGATATCCGTCTCTATAAAATTATAATGAACATGTGATCGCTTGAGCTCTAGTGCCGTCCTCCCTGAGGTTCGATAATTTTTAGTTGGTCATACCACTAAACTATGGCTAATCAAATGGCACCGTTGTCAGGGAGGTAACGGTCGCTAGTAGCTTAACGAAGGAACGTTTGGAGTAATTTTACTAGAGACATTTCTTTTCTTAGTTTATTTGTTTATTTGTATTCGCTTTGTGAAAATTTGTTCTAATTTCTCTTCTTTTGAAGGTGTATGCAAACAAGATCAAAAGGGAAAGAAGTTGAATCAATTGATCTAGAGCTTGAAAACACTTTGAGGGGAAAGAGAAAAGAGGATAAAATCAAAAAGAGAAATCAAATGGAGAACAATCAAGATGAACGTGGTAATGTTAGGAACGATGGAGGCGGAATGCAAAATGCACAAGACAATCTACAAGTACCTCAAGCTAACGCCAATCTTCCTCAACAAGCTTACCAACAATATGGAATCAAGCTTTGATCCAACAAATGGTGCAACAAGCTATGCTTCAACAAGGATTTCAACATGCATATGCACCTCCACCACAAGCTTATGAGCCACCACTACCACCTCTGGTGATTCAAGTTGATCAAAGGGTGATTAGGGACTTTTTCATGCCAAGAGCAATACCACAAATGATGGGGCCACCAATTCATGCCAATAACTTTGAATTTAAAAAGGGGTTGATTTCTTTGGTGAGAGAATAACAATTTGGTGGGACTCCAAATGAAGATCCTAACGCTCATCTAGCTCAGTTCATTGAGATTGCAAACACAATAAAGATGAATAGGGTGAGCGAGGATTGCATCAAGATGAGGTTATTCCCATTTTCATTGAGGGATCGTGCTCGATCATGGCTATCTACTCTTACTCCGGGAACGTGCAACACTTGGGAGGAGCTTGCATAAATATTTTTGAACAAATACTTCCCACCTTCTAAGACACTTCAAATGAAGAGTTTGATTACTCAATTCAAACAAAAGCCTCAAGAAAGTTTTTATGAAGCGTGGGAATGATTTAAAGATATGTTGCGTAAGTGTCCACAACATGGATTCCCGAAGAACCAACAAGTGGGATTTTTCTATCAAGGTTTATCGAATGGGCAAAGAATTCTTGTTGATGCCTCGGCTAGTGGATCAATACTTGGTGTAACTCCGGAAAGGGCAATTAGAATTTTCGAGGAGATTGCTACGAATGTCTATCAATGGCCACAAGAAAGAGTTAGTGGATGTTATGGATTTGAGAACTTCGAGCAAGGACAACAGTTTAGTGTGAAAAGTGCTAGTGTGGAGCCAAGTATGCCAAGTGTGGAGATGATAGCAGCTGAGATAATGAAACAGATGGAGCTTAATCAAAGTATGAAGCAAGGAGTTAGCATGGTGGAGAATCAAGTAGAGAAAGGAATACTACCTCCTAATGGTGTTAGTGTGGAACAATGGGCTATGAATATGCCAAAGGTGGAGGATGTGCAATATTTGCAAGGAAGAAATTACCAAGGTAATTATCAAAACAATTACCAAGGTAATTTCAACCAAAACCAAGGAAATTACCCACCAAGGCAAGGAAGCTATAATAATCAAGCTAGTGGAAGCTCATACCCTCAATAACCAAGGAGGCAAGATAACTTCTCTTATTCCAACCCGAACAATGCAGTTGCATACCATTTGGGATATCATCTGGGGGCAAAAGCACCAAATCAAGAGGGTAAAGCAACAACGGAGGAGTTGATTGAGAAGTTGATTGCATCTACCAAAGCTCTAGAGGCATCTAACAAAAATCTAGAGGCATCTAACAAAACTCTAGAGGCATCAGTCAATGCTCAAGAGGAGTCGAGAAAGAAACTTGATGAAGCTAATGAGAAGAGGATTAGAAACTTGAAATATCAAATGGGACAAGTTGTTAGCTCGTTAAGTGCTAATGAGAAAGGAAAATTTCCGTCTACAACAGTTGTGAATCCAAAAGAACAATGCAAGGCTATCACCTTGAGAAGTGGAGCTAAGTATAAGGGTCTGTCGATGCCTATTGAGGATGAGAAAGAAGTTGAAGTTGAAGATGAATTAGTGGAAGAAGAACATGTGGAAGATATTGAAGTGGAGCAAAAGGAAAAAGATGATGCGGAATTAATTGAACCGAAAGAGAATGTTGAAAAAAAATGGGAAAGAACTAAATCAATGAAAAAGGGAAAGAATGAAGAGGAGTTTGAAAGGGATAGTTGGGGGATACCAAAAACCCAAGTACCTATTCCTTTTCCTCATAGATTTTTGAAGAAAGGGCTTGATGAGAAATTCGCTAAGTTCTTGGAGATCTTTAAAAAGATACAAATCAACATACCTTTCGCGGATGCATTGAGGCAAATGCCCCATTATGCCAAATTTTTGAAGGACATCATGTCAAGAAAGAGGAGTTTAGTAGAGCATGAGACCGTCAATTTGACAGAGGAGTGTAGTGCAATAATTCAAAGGAAGTTGCCTCCAAAGCTTAAAGATCCGGGGAGTTTTGTTATTACATGTGAAATTGGCAAGAGTGAGGTTCATAAAGCTCTTTGTGATCTTAGGGCAAGTATCAACTTGATGCCTATGTCCATTTTCAAGAAACTTGGTATAGGGGAAGTGAAACCTACATCTGTTACATTGCAACTCGCGGATAGGTCTTTAACTTACCCTAGAGGAATAGTGGAGGATGTGTTAGTTAAAGTTGGAAAGTTCATATTCCCAGTTGATTTTGTAGTGCTTGATATGGACGATGATGCAAATGTTCCATTGATTTTGGGGAATCCATTTTTAGCAACGGGAAGAGCTTTAATTGATGTACAAAAAGGGGAGTTGAAGTTGAGAGTAAATAAGGAGGAGGTGGTTTTCTCTTTGAAGAGTGCTATGAGGTATCCAAATGAGAAAGAAGAATGTAGAAGGATCGACATGATTGATGAAGTTGTTGAAGAGAACCTACCATTCATCTTATCTAAAGATCTTCTTGAAACGATCATAAGCCATTCTCTTACTTTATCATTAAACTCTAACTTTTCTTTTCATTGTTTAGAAGATGAGGATATAAATGATTGTTTACATGAATTGAATGCTTGTAGGGAAATACAAGAGGATGAAGCAAAGTTGGCTTACTATGGAAAAAGGGAATATCTTCCATTGGAGATGGAAAATGAGGAGTCAAAAGTCGATAAAGGAAAGGAAGAATTGAAGCCTCTACCCGATCACCTTAGGTATGCGTATTTGGGGGACAAGAAGATATTTCCGGTAATTGTATCATCATCCCTTTCACCTCTAGAACTTGATAAATTGTTGAGAGTACTTCGAAATCATAAAAGTGCTATAGGGTGGAGTCTTGATGATTTAAAAGGAATAAGTCCTACCATTTGCATGCATCACATTAGGTTGATTGATGAGAATAAATCATGTGTACAACCTCAACGTCATTTGAATCCTATTATACAAGAAGTTGTTAGGAAGGAAGTTTTAAAATGGTTAGATGCTAAAATTGTTTATGCCATTAGTGATAGTCCTCATGTAAGTCCTTTGCATGTTGTGGCTAAGAAAGGAGGGTTAACCATTGTAAAAATGGAATTTGATAAAGAACTTGCAACAAGGGTGAAAACGGGGTGGAGAGTTTGTTGTGACTATAGGAAGTTAAATGATAACACTCATAAGAATCATTTTCCTTTGCCCTTTATTGATCAAATGCTTGATAGGTTAGCGGGATACAAGTACTATTGTTTTCTAGATGGTTACTCGGGGTACAACTAAATCATGATAGCCCCCGATGATCAAGAGAAAACAACTTTTACTTGTCCGTATGGCACATATTCTTTCTATAAATTGCCTTTTGGGTTGTGCAATGCTCCCGCTACCTTTCAACGATGCATGATGGCTATCTTTGGAGAGTAAATTGAAAATGTTATGGAAGTCTTCATGGATGATTTTTCCGTGTTTGGATCTTCATTTGATAAATGCTTAACTAATTTGTCCATGGTCTTACAGCGATGTCAAGATACGAACCTAGTCTTGAATTGGGAAAAATGTTATTTTATGGTTCAAGAGGGTATCGTACTTGGACATCATATTTCGGAAAAAAGTTTGAGAGTTGATAAGGCAAAGGTAGTAGCCATTGAACATCTTCCCCCACCAACAAATGAAAAAGGGGTTAGATCGTTTCTTGGCCACGCCGGGTTCTATCGACGTTTTATAAAGAATTTTTCTAATATAGCCAAACCGTTGTGTAAATTACTTGAGAAAGATGCTCCATTTGAATTTAATGGTGAATGTCTTGATGCTTTTAGGGTGCTAAAGGAAGCTTTGATTTCTTCACCAATCCTTGTCTCTCCCGATTGGAGCAAGCCGTTTGAACTCCATTGTAATGCAAGTGATAATGCCTTGGGAGTAGTGCTTGGACAAGTGCGAGAGAAGAAATTTCGAGCTATCTATTATGCATCCAAGACATTCAATGCCAATCAAAAGAATTACACCACAACGGAAAAGGAATTTCTTTCCGTAGTCTATGCTTTTGAAAATTTTCGTCCATAACTAGTTGGCACGAAAACCATTGTCTACACGGATCATGCCGCCATTAGGTATTTGATGAGTAAAAAGGATGCTAAACCAAGACTAATACGTTGGGTGCTTTTGTTGCAGGAGTTTGATGTGGAGATACGTGATAAGAAGGGAGTCGAAAATGTCATAGCCGACCACTTGTCACGGTTGGAGAATGTTGATGAAAAAGGATCCATGGAGCTCATCAATGATATGTTTCCGGATGAAGAGATCCTTCAAGTGGATTTTCACAGGATGTACACTCTGTGTGAGACCAGAAGATCGTGGTACGCAGATTTGGTGAATTACTTAGCATATGGTCTCAAGCCGGACCATCTCACCGAGTCAAAAAGGAAGAAGTTTTACCATGCTGTTAAAAAATATTTGTGGGATGATCCCTTGTTGTTTAAGAATTGTCCGGATGGTATCATAAGAAGGCGTATTCCGGAGGAAGAAAAAGTAAGTGTCATGGAGATGTGCCATAGTTCACCATGTGGAGGACACTTTAGGTTTCAAAAGACGGGAGCTAAGATCTTACAGTCGGGATTATTTTGGCAAACATTGTTCAAGGATTGCAAAGATTATGTCAAGGGGTGTGATAAATGCCAAAGAATTGGAAGTATTGGCCAAAGAGATGAGATGCCTATGAGGAACATCTTTGAAGTTGAAGTGTTTGATGTTTGGGGAATGGACTTCATGGGGCCATTTCCGCCTTCCAATGGTTTTCTTTACATTTTGCTTGCGGTAGACTATGTATCTAAATGGGTAGAAGCAATTCCCACAAGAACGAATGATGCTCTAGTTGTCAAGGCTTTCTTGAAAAGAACATTTTTGCAAGGTTTGGAGTGCCAAAAGCGATCATTAGCGATCAAGGGACTCATTTCATCAACAAGATCATTGAGAAGCTTTTGATAGGCTATGGAGTGAAGCACAAGGTGTCAACACCTTATCATCCGCAAACAAATGGTTTAGCGGAAGTATCAAATAGGCAAGTGAAGCTTGTGCTTGAGAAGACAGTCAGGGGGAACATGAAGGATTGGTCTTCTAAGCTAGATGATGCGCTTTGGGCTTATCGAACGGCTTACAAGACCACTCTTGGTTTTTCTCCGTATAAACATGTTTATGGGAAAGCATGTCATCTTCCGGTTGAGATAGAACACAAGGCTTTATGGGCATTGAGGAAGTTGAATCTTGAGGAGAAAGAATCTGAAAAGAAGAGATGTCTCCAATTGATTGAGCTCGAGGAATTTCGTGAAGAAGCATATTCAAACTCACGAATTGTCAAGGAGAAGCTTAAAAGATGGCATGATAAAAGAATCAAAGAAAAGGAGTTCATACAGGGGGATAATGTGCTTTTATTCAATTCAAGATTGAAACTGTTTCCCGGAAAACTTCGTTCTAAATGGACCGGCCCGTACTCGGTGATCGAGGTGAGAAGTGATGGATCTTTAAAGCTTGAAGGATCGGATGGGAGCTCCTTTGTTGTCAATGGTCATAGAGTGAAACATTACCATTCTCCCTCGCAAAGGGAGTTGGTATATGTTGACACTTTCTCTTCATGAAAACCGTATCCTTTTGTAGTTTAGGTTTGTACATATTTCTTTTTGTTGTTTTGCATTTTTGGTCTTGTAGGTGGATAGTGCTCATGAGAAGAAGAAGTGATTCATGGATAAAATACGGTATATCTTACCACTTTTTGCAAACTTACATTGAAATTCTCATTTCGAAATAAGTTTGGGGATATCATGTGGTATGATATACTTGTTGAATATTTGTGTCTTGCGCTTATGAATTTCAAATTTTTCTCATGAGTTCGGGTTGGTTTTGGTTCGTTTTGGTTGTGTGGAAATTGATAATCCTTTTGTTTTTGATTCTAATGTTGAGCTAATGATATTTTTGAGCATATATAGGGAGTATTTGAAGTATGAAAACAGGGAAAGACAAGTTTTGAAGTTGAAAAGTGGAGCAAACAGAGGTGCAGCTACACAACTCGTGTCGCCAATACGGCCCTGTAATAGGTGGTCGTGTGGCGACATCAGCTGGATCAACACGGCCACGTCTTGGCCATGTGGCGTCACACGAGTCGTGTCGTGTGCAGAGACACGGGGCGTGTCACCAACACGGGCTTGTAAGGTGAAGCCGTGCTAGAGCATCAATTTACGCAACACGGCCATAAAATGGCCGTGTTACGTAACACGACTCGTGTCGTGTCAAGTACAGGTTTAAAAACCCGACGCGGCTGCTCAGTCCATTCGCACACAAAACTTCCCCAAGTCTTTGAAGAACTCCCAATTGCTAAAATTCGTCATCCAAATATAAAGAGAGTGGTAAGATTGTGTGATTGAAAGGTGACTCTCAAGGTTAATCTTCATGTTCTTTCCATTTGACACAAAATCATTCAAGGTATGATCTCTTGTGCCCTAGTTTTCAATTGAATGTGCAAACTTTGAAATTCATGAATGGAGATTGTTTGAAGCATGTTTTGGATGTTGAAATATCAATTTATGAGTTTACTTGTTGGATTGATTAAAAATTATACAAGAATTAGGGTTGAAGGATATTGAATTTGGGGATTTTGAATGATAATTGATCTAGGGAATAGGATGTTTCTAATGGATTAATAATGTTTCTATGTGATGGCATTGTGAGGAACTAGATAATGTTGAAAAGTTGAGCATGAAGAATGGTAAATTAGTATGGAATTGATTGTGAATTGTGTGAATACCACATGCTCGATGAAATGCCTAAGTGAAGTTTTGAATAGAACTACAAGCTTGTGCATGAAACATTGTTGATATAAGTGGTACCATTTGAATTATGATGATTTATAAAAGGATGGAATGAACAAGAGGTTGTTGAAATAAATTGTTGTTAAAGTTGCTTGAATTAAGAAAGACCATGTCTTTCGTGAGTTAAAATTGAAAGATCAATTGAAATGTGTTGTATATTGCAGATGGCTGAAAGAAAAGTGAGGAAACGTAATGAAGATTTCATCATTGTTGAGACGGATATGGAACTATCCGACCTTGATGCAAAGTTGATGATGAAGGGAATACACCCAGTGGATTTTGGAGTTGAATTTACAGAATGGGAGAAGTATGCATTGAGGTGGGAATATATACTCCCCAAGATTAGGGCAACTCGATTTCAAGATCAAGCCGCTATGGAGAGTCTGGGGATAGAGGGTGATCTAAGACTCATGTTCCGACGGGTGGATATGGAAGAATTCTTCAACAAGAGACCTCCAACTTACCATCATCTGACCGCCGAATTTATGAGCACCCTAGAGGTTCAGAAGGATAGGAACAAGTTTCCTATCTCGATCACATTTCAATTGAATAATCAAATGTGGGAGAAGATTCCATTGAATGATCTCAATAGGTTCTTTAGATGTTCAATTATGAGAGGTCACCAAAGTTTTCTACCAGGAGGGGGTTTTAATCAACAAAGTTGGTGGAGAAAGTTGGTTGACGATGGAACAGAACCTGAGGAGTACATTCCAAGCTCTTCAAAGGAGACATCTATAAGAAACCCGGTCATGAGGTATCTTGAGAAGATCATCTCGAATACAATTTTGGGGAGATTTGAAAGTGGAGTTGTTGGAGAAAAACAATTGTACATCATGTATAGTATCTTTAAGAGTTTAGATTGAACATTGCAGCTCATTTGATTCAACATGCTGAGAGAGTGGCGAAAAGAGAAAACACTCGAGGAATTATGATTGGAGGAATGGTGACCATGATTGCTCAAGGGTTGGGCATCGACCTTGGAGGTATGCCACATAGGATGGTGAGTGAGGGAATCACACTCACGCAACTCGTAAGGATGGAGTTCCTATCATTCATAGGAAATATGTATTGCTAGAGGCAAGATAAAGGAGCTCCATTCCCTCTCCCTGCTCCTGAGCTTACCACATTGCGCGGAAAAAGGAGAAAGCAAAACTTAGCAATGGCAAGTTAAAACCACTCTACAATGGTGAAAGCTTTCTACAGGGAGAATAAGCAAGGAGTAGAAGCAGTGCTCCAGCAGATGACAGTAGAAGAGAATCCAGAGCTTCGAGATCTGAGAGCTGAGCCTGTGAACATGGAAATAGGAGATGAAGATGAGCAACCACATCAGATGGAATTTGAAGAGCAAGCACCAGAACCTCCATTATTTGAGCAAGAAGAAGATGAAGACCAAGATGAGGAGTTTCAGCAACAACAACAGTTTATAGGACCTGGAGTGGGGATTGCAAGGTGGAATCTGTTAGAAGAAGAGGTCAGGGAGATTAGGCAGACTCAACAATCACACAGGGATCAAATGAGAGAGTTCCGAGAGGAGCAACAGAGACAGAGTGTGATGATAAGAGAGATACATGATGGACAGCGGAGGAGAGATTATAATGATGAGCGAAGGTGTGCCCATTCGAACAACATGGAGGAAATGCTCACAATGATGTTCAACTTCCAGTTCCCGGGGTCACCTCGTTCTTACACTCCCTGGGCAGCGTATCAAAGAACATCACCTCCTCCACCGGAAAATTGAAGGGAGTACTTTTAAGTGCTCGACACTTCTTTAGCTCATGTTTAGTTAAATTGGAGTATTATGGATTTGATTTTTCATTTGTTGTTTTTGGGATGTTTTAATTTCTAATTTAGGATTTCTTTTCAATTAAGGATGGGTTGAGATGTGTTTTATCTTGATTATGGATGGATGGTTTGATTATGTTGATTCTTGTTTGGTGTGTCTTTATGTTACTTTCTTTTTATGTGATTTGTGTGTATTTTTATTCTTGTCTAGGGATAGATTTGGTGGTTTGATTTGGTATGTTGTGAGTCATTTTTGAATATGAGTGATGACATGTTGTGGTAGTAAGTGATGACAAGTTATGATTAAGAATCTCTACACTTTAGAATTGTGACATGTCTTACTTAACTTGTTCAATTTTGAGATGAATGGGGTGTAATAAGTTCTTAAGGTCCAATGCATAAGCTTGTGAGCATTTGAGCCTCAACCGTACATACATGGTATTTTTCTTCATGAATGGATCGATTGAGTTTTGATAAGCTAGAACCTGCTTAAGGACTATAGGAACGAACCCGATTTGTGGAGATTAGTGATATGATCTAAGGCCATCCTTGTCATTATTAGTCATTGCCATATATTTTCCCTACCATAAACATCATCCCTAATTAACCATTTTGAGCCTATAAGCCTTTTTATTGTGAATTTAGCACATTACAAGCCATGATTACCCACTTAAGCCTTACATATATATCCTTTGTGTGGGTGATTGAGGAGATGGTAACTAGAAAGGTTTGATGAGATATTGTGCAAAACATGAAAGAAATGGTAACAAGCAAGAAAAAGGATGAAAAGAGCAAAGATAAGAATGAACATGCAACCTCAAAACAAGAAAATGAGCAAAGAAACAACGAAATGCTCAAGTATTTAAAAAGTTCGAAAAAGGAGGCATGCATCTATAAGAAGCTCAAGAAATCCAAGGAAGTTGATGATTAGTGCTTGTGAGTAATAAAGAAAAGAAAGGAAGAAACAAAAAGTGGAGAAGTTGAGGAAATTGGTCATCTCTTCGATTACTTACACTTGTTAGTCACTATTAGCCATATTCTTCCTACCTTACCAAAGAGCCTATCATTACATCCTTAATGAAAGACCTTTTTTATCACTAATTGAAACTTTGGTGGTTTGTGAATGTAGTCCACGAGCAAGCTTATGGCAAGTCGAGCCAATCGGTTGATGAGTGTTGATTTACCCTACTTAAAAGAGTGTTGAGTAACTTTTATAACCTATGTAAGGCTTGGATCGAAAAGAGACTATATTACACTATCATTCTCTTGTAATTGAACTCGTTAATTTCTTATGTCATGAATCTAATGTAGTAGGATGACTTAGCATAATTTGTGGTTATTATTATTATTGATGTGTTATTACTTGTATTCGTTTAGTCTTTTCCTAGGTGAAAATCACTCCCCTTGGTTTATCATTTTCATTGTTCGGGGACGCACAACACTTTAAGTTTGGGGGTGTGATGAGTGATATTTTCACCTAGATTTTAGTGTATTTTTATATGTGTTTTTGTATTATTTTATCTGTATTTGTGTTATTTGGTTATGTTCTATGTTTTTATGGAATTGAGTGTGAATGAACTTATCTATATGTAAAACAGGTGAAAAAGGAGCAAGAACGGAGATGGAAGATGAAACAAAGAAGAAAACACAAGGAAGCAAGAGCACGACTAGTGTCGCCAACACGGCCCTGTAATAGATGGTCGTGTGGCGACATCAACTCCTTCAACACGGCCATGCCTTGGCCATGTGTCGTCGCACGAGTCGTGTCCAGTGCAGAGACACGGGCCTGTAAGTGATAGCCATTCGGGGACATCTATTCCGCCAACACGGCCACCCATTGATCGTGTGATAGCACACGACTCGTGCGCCGTTTTGAGCAAAGTTGACTGATAAACCCTAACACGACTCGACTCGTGCTGCAGCACACGAGTCGTGTCGGTGCCAAAACAGGATATTTTTCACACATCTTCTAGAAGGTCTCCAAGGGGTATATATATCAATTCATTCAACATTTTGAAGAAGCCCCCACGAAATTGAGCTGCCAACACACACCTCACACACAATTCTCTTCATTTTACACCTTTTCTTCATCCATTCATCATCTATCATTCATCCTTTCATCAATCCACCATCATTTCATCTTCAAATCAAGTAAGGAAGCAAAGAAGAGGAGGATTTCACTCAAGGAAGGAAGGAGATTCAATTGGATCCAATCCAAGGGAGTTTTCATCTTGATTTAGTGTTAAACCTTTTAGTGTACAATGATTTGTAAGATTTCTAATGTCTATATTATTGATCTTGAGATGATTGTAAGCTAATCTCCTTTGTGAGATTAGCAACATGATAGGAGTTGACTAATTTGTAATATTCATGTACTTAAATTCATGTGTGGATTTGGTAATTGATTTTCTATCATTGATGTTTAATATCTTGAGGTTGATGATGTTTTGTGTGTTTAATTATTTTAAGAATGTGATTAGATTGAGAAATCAATTGCATATTTAGGATAGTTAAGTGAATCATTTCATCAAACACTTCATGTGCATTATAGATTATGAAGAGATTGTGAAGTCCTTGATAGTTTAGAACCTTTTGATAGAACATATCATTTATTAGATTGAGAAGTCAATATATTATGTGAAGGGACTCTTAATTGAATCTAGTACCTAGTTGGAATGATTTAATTGAGAACTAACCATGGAACCTTTATAAGATCATATCCTACCCATTCCGAGAGGAAGCTTAGGTAACATTAGTGTTAGCCCTTAATCAAGCCTTAAACCACATGAGTTTGAATGCATGAATATATGAATTACCACTCCTTGATTGTTGTTAATCTCACCCTTGCTTAATTTGGAAAACCACTCATTTAATCATTTAATCTTGTTTGCATTGATTGATTTAATTTCTTGTTTGATCACCCTTCCTTTGATATCCGTCTCTATAAAATTACAATGAACATGAGATCGCTTGAGCTCTAGTGCCGTCCTCCCTGAGGTTCGATAATTTTTAGTTGGTCATACCACTAAACTATGGCTAATCAGCTCCCTCGACTCTAGCCTTGAAAGATGATCGGCTACCACATTCTCCATGCCCTTCTTATCCCTAACTTCAATGTCAAATTCTTGAAGAAGTAGTACCCATCTTATCACCCTTGACTTTGCATCCTTCTTTGCCATGAGATACTTGATAGCGGAATGGTCGGTGTATGCAATAGTCTTCGTTCCTACCAAATAGGGACAAAACTTATCAAATGCGTATACCACCGCTAAGAACTCTTTTTCGGTTGTAGTTTAGTTCCGTTGAGCCGCATCAAAAGTCTTGCTTGCATAGTAAATGGCTTGGAACCTTTTCTCTCTTAATTGCCCCAAAACTACTCCAAGAGCTACATCGCTTGCATCACACATCAATATAAATGGCTCCTTCCAATCGGGGTGATCAAGATAGGCGACAAAATCAAAGCTTCCTTTAGAACCTGAAAAGCATTTAAACAATTGTCATCAAACTTAAATGGAACATCTTTTTCAAGGAGATGAGAGAGAGGTTTAGAAAATGCGGAAAAATCCTTTATGAATCGACGATAGAACCCGGCATGGCCAAGGAACGGTCGTACTCCCTTCTCATTTGTTGGTGGTGGAAGCTTCTCTATAGCTACAACTTTAGCTCGGTCTACTTGCAATCCCTTTGAAGAGATGTTATGTCCAAGTACAATGCCATCATTTACTATGAATTGGCACTTCTCCCAATTCAACACTAGATTAGTGTCTTCACATCGCTTCAAAACAATAGCAAGATTAGACAAACACATATCAAAAGAAGAATAAAACACCGAAAAGTCATCCATGAAGACTTTCATGATATTCTCAATCAAGCCTTCAAAGATTGCCATCATACACCTTTGAAAGGTGGGCGGTGCATTGCAAAGTCCAAATGGCAATCTTTGAAAAGTAAATACTCCATAAAGACAAGTGAAAGCGGTCTTTTCTTGGTCTTTAGGTGCTATGAGAATTTGGTTATACCCGAAATACCCATCAAGAAAGCAATAAAACTCATGCCCCACTAACCTGTCCAACATTTGGTCCAAGAAAGGTAAGGGAAAATGGTCTTTACGTGTGTTCTCATTAAGTTTCTTATAGTCAACACACACACGCCACCCCATCACCGTTCTAGTGGCTATGGTCTCATTTTTCTTGGTCTTCACTATAGTCATACCCCCTTCTTAGATACTACATGCAACGGACTCACATAGGGGCTGTCACTAATGGGAAAGATCATATCGGAGTCTAACCACTTAAGAACCTCTTTTTTTACCACTTCTTGCATGATAGGGTTAAGCCTCCTTTGGTTTTGAACACAAGCTTTTCCTTCATCCTCAAGCCTTATCTTATGCATGCAAATTATTGGACTAATCCCCTTCAAATCATCAATACACCAACCAATAGCTGACTTATGCTCTTTAAGGACACTAAGCAATTTATCAAGTTGACTAGAGGTTAAAGAAGATGACACAATTACCGGATTTGTCTCGTTTTCACCAAGGAAGGCATAAGCAAGATGATCGGGAAGAGGCTTCAACTCCACCTCCTTTTCTTTTTTCTCTTCTTGATCGAATGGATCTCTAAGTGGTAAGAACTTTCCATTTCCCCTCGAGATAGCGGCTGCAACCTCTTGAGCTTTACTACAATCACCTAGATCAAGCAAACAATTAATTAATTCCTCATTTAAATCAAAAGAAGTATTAGAAATATTAGAAAGAGATAGAGAATTGCTCAAGCAAAGTTCAAGTGGATCCTTGGTTACAATGGAAGGCCAACTCTCCTCAACACTTCCCTTTACAACATCCACACTTTTACACTCTTCATCATTCATTGGATATTGCATGGCTTTGTTTAGAGAAAATACTACTTCCTCATCATTCACTCTCAATTTCAACTCTCCTTTGTAGACATCAATAAGAGCTCTCCCGGTAGCAAGAAACGATCTCCCAAGAATCAATGGCATATTTTCATCCTCCTCCATATCTAAAATAACAAAGTCCATCGGAAAGACGAACTTATCCACCTTCATCAACACGTCTTCAATTACTCCTTTTGGATGTGTCAAAGATCTATCCGCCAATTGAAGAGTGATGGACGTTGGCTTTACTTCACCTAACCCAAGCTTCTTGAATATAGAAAGAGGCATTAGATTAATGCTTGCACCTAGATCACAAAGAGCCTTGTTCTTCTTGCACTTTCCAATTTCACATGGTATAGTGAAACTACCCGGATCCTTCAATTTTTGTGGAAGTTTCCATTGTAGAATGGCACTACACTCTTCGGTTAGATTAACCATTTCATTTTCTCCAAGACTTCTTTTCTTTCCCATGATGTCCTTCAAGAAACGAGCATAATGAGGCATTTGCTCCAAAGCATCGGCGAAAGAGATATTGATTTGAATCTTCTTGAAGATTTCAAGAAACTTTTTGAACCTCTCATCTAAACCCTTCTTCAAGAACCTTTGAGGAAAAGGAACCAGTACTTGAGTCTTGGGTATCCCCCAACTATCTCTTTCAACTTCAACTTCCTTTTCTCTTAACTCCTTTGCCTTCTTCCACTTTGGAATTCTCTCTATCTTCTCTTCATCTTTATTTTACTCAACAACTTCTTTTTTCTTGCTTACTTCATCCTCTTGCACCAACCCTTCTTCCACCGTTCCTTCCACTTCCCTTTCAATAACAACACTATCCTCTTTAGGCATAGGAGGTTCCTCATACTCTTTTCTACTCCTAAGAGTGATAGCTTTGCAATCTTCTTTAGGATTAGTCACCGTAGTAGATGGAAATTTTCCTTGTTGGTGTTGAGACCCCACGGAAGAAGCAATTTGTCCCATTTGATACTCAAAGCTCTCATCCTATTGTCGGATTTCTTCTCATTTTCCTCCATTCTAGCCTCAAGCTTAGCATCCTTTTTCCCATGTAAGCCCTTGTATCTTTCATGAATGCTAGCAATGTCTCTTCCAATGATGATTTAACTTCCCCATTGAGCGGCTTAGCACTCGGATCGAATCCCGGAGGAAATGACACGGCGGCTTGAGTATTAGAGTAAAAAAGATTATCATGCTTCCTTGGAGCTTGATAATTTCCACTTGATTGATTGAAATTACTCCCCCGAGCATGCCCTTGATATCCTCCTTGAAAATTACCTTGATTAGAAGGATAATTACCTTGGAAATTCCCTTGATGTTGGAAATTCCCTTAGTAATTTCTCCTATCTAAATAAGCAACATCCTCTACACTTTGCATAACATTGCTCTCATCATTCAAATTTGCACTTGTACTTCCCCCTTGACTCACTCCTTGAGTGATCAAATTCAATTGCTTAGTTAAAGCATTAATACTCACGAGCAAGAATACTCGATCGTTGTAGTAGTATATCCTAAGAAATAATTATCAATCCACAAAGGAGTTAGGTTTAGATTAGTAAAACACTTGAGCTCTTGTTTATGTTACTTTTGTTAGGATGATCGGGGGTTTTGAGAATGATTAACAACTAAAGCAAATTAACAAGTAAATGAAATAGCAAATAAGAAAAATGACAAGTGAAGATGAATTAAAATAAAATAGAATAGGTGCTAAAGTTTAAGTATGGAAAACATGGGATTAGAAACATCCAAGCACACTCAATTCATATTATCATACAAAAGGAATTCAACTCAATTTATGTAGATTAAGGGTGATCACGATGGTATCCTAAGCTCCCTTTTGGGTTACAAAGGTTGTTGATCCACTTGAGACTCCCAAAAGCACTTAAGATCAAAGCCCAACATTAACCTCTTCCATCTAGGTACTAATTAACTCCCAATTCTCCCTTAGAAGGTACTAATTAGAATTAACTCTCCCTTTTTGTGTACTAGAGCTAACGAATGGATTGGTTCCCCTCATCGAATTTAAATATCCTTTCGGTCAAACCCAAACTTGATATCTATTTATGCCTTTCTAATACTTAAGAGGGTCATTTCTGTCTCACTCCAAGCAATATACGCATGAACATCATAATAGCACTTAATTATCATAAATCATACATTGATCAACAACCCATTAAACCAATAATCATTCATGAATAACAAACCATGCTATCACAACATCAAATCAATTAAAGCCCATGAATAGAAACCAACATCAATTAAATCAAAAACTAATTTAATCCACATGATAATATAAACCTAATGTGCTCTTCATGTCCCTAATCCCACTAGAGGGATTAGCCTAACATGATAATGGTAACAAAATATATAAATGATTCATTACACATATCCATAGTCTCAAATCTAAATGAGAAACAAAAGAGATGTAAATCTTCCCTAGCAATTCCTTGTAGAGAATCTTCAACACTCATTGATCTCCACCTCTAGCTCTTGAATTCTTGAGATCTTTAACACCCAAATGAAAGGGATGAAGAGTGGATGAAGATTGATGGTGTAAAATGGAGGAAATGGTGTGTGATCTATGTGTTTTGGTGCAAACCCTTGGTGGAATATTCAATCCCCTTTTGAATGCTGAACTTGAGGCTATTTATACCCTCTCCAAGTTGGGCCACGAATTTAATATCAAATGGGCTTTTTACACACACTTACACATATTGGCAGGTGAAAATCTGAATTTCTGACCCAAAAATGCCCTTACTCGACTTGGCCTGTCTTACTCAAGTTATCAGCTCGAGTCGAGCTGCATGTGATGCAACTCGAGCTACACAGGTCGACTCGTGTCGCCAACTCGAGCTTTCGCCTGTTCGGTCGTGTTGCAAGGCTCTGAAACTGATCTGACTCCGGAGGCCCTACTCGACTCGAGTTGCCAAGTCGTGTTGCTACTTGCAACTCGAGTAAGCACACTGTATGATTTTGAACTCCTGCCCTGCTCCGCACGACTTGCTACTTGACTTGGAGAGACATAGCTCGACTCGAGCTGCAAGTCGAGTTGGCTCTCCCAAGTCGAGTTAAGCTACTGGACAATTCTGGACAACTTTCGGGTACCTACTCGACTCGAGTTGACAACTCGAGTTTCACCATGCACGTGAGTTTGTGTCTTGCTCGTTTCAGCTCCCGACTCTATTTTTTACCTGTTTTTAACATATTTAGGCTCATTCACACACATTTCCATGAAAACATATAACACAACCAAATAACACATGAAATAAGGATAAAATAATACGAAAAGACATACAAAAAGACACTAAAATCTAGGTGAAAATAGCGATAATCAGTAAGATCTATCCTACACCTATGATTGTTCTTCGCAACATCGTGGGCTAGAGCCTTTTAGGTAGAACCATGCTTCGGGAACTTACCAAATTCGTATTTTCGAGGCCTAAACACGTGGGATAATTAAGGAAGTCCATTCCAAGCCTAGGAGACGTGATTACAAGTATTAAAGGAGGTCTATGAAGCCACAAAAGGGGAGGAACACAACAACAAGAGAGGAGAAGAGAGACCATAACATATTACACCCCACAAGGGGGGATCACCCCCCAACCATCATCCTTTCCTCCATCCATCCATCACTTTGAAGATTCGTTTATGGAAACAAGGGAAGAACTAAGAGGAGAATTTAAGAGCGAGAAGGACGCGATGATGCCACATTTAGGGTTAATTCGTTTCCTAATTTATCTTGTATTTTTCGGACATCCGGGTAAGATCTATACAACACTCATGATTGTTCTTCGCAACATCATGTGCTAGAGCCTTTTTGGTAGAACTAGGGTTGTGAAGGTTTTATTTAGTTAATTGAACTTCCATGTGTACACTCCGTACAACACTACTTGTGGATATATTTTATATATGATTGTGCTTTATTAATCCATACTCACGGTCGTTTTGTGCATCATTAACTGTTATGTAGAGTCTGAATACATATCTTGGTTATTGATTGAGTGCGTTACTTGCTGAGCAGGATTCCATGTTATGATTCTAAGTGAGGGGACTCCGAAGCTTCATTAGAACTATCATATATGAATACTTATTAATTGAATTAAATTCGGGTTAATAAGTAGGATAAAGAGGATAATTTTATAGTACCTATAAAGGGAGATCATATCGGGTTAGAGTACCAATCCTAGAGGGAAATAATTGATACTGATAGTACCTAGAAAGGGGGGTGAAATTATATCTCTTGCTCCGAGGTTATTCACACGTGTTACACGCATGTTTACTTGTGTCTATAGAGTAGATATGCATGATTTAGTGATGCGTCCATATTCCACAAGGCAGAGTCGGACACCAACACATGGAAGGGAAGTTAAGTAGTAAAACTGGATTTTCCTAGAGCTACCTATTCTCCTACTTGATCCACTTTCGTATCCTTCGAGTGATATTTTATTTTATTTGTTATTTAATTTCCAGCATATTAGTTGTTAGATAATAACCATTCAAACGTAATTACTTTGATTTAATTAATTTAGATAATAATTAAATTGATAATACGTCTTCCCTTGGGTTCGATATTCACTTGGTCACCTTTCGAAACTACAATTGATATCCTTCATACTTGGGGATTAATTATATGTTGAGAAAACGCTCATCACCCAACTCATCCCCCTCCACCACCCCCCACCCAACCCTACCCCACCCCACCAAAAAAATTAGTAAAATTTAAGATTTTATTTTTTAAATATTAAAATCTATTTTTTTTAAAAAAAAATTGGTGGATGGGGGGTGGTGAGAGTGGGAGTGGGGTGGGTAAGGATTGGGCGGTAATATTTTTATTATTTAAATATTAAAATCTAAAATTTTATATTAAAAAAATGGGATGGGGTGGTGTTGGGCCGGTGGGGGTGGGTGGTTAGGGGGTAGGTTGGGTGGTAATATTTTTTATTATTTAAATATTAAAAATTTAAAATTTAATAAAAAAAAAATTTTTTTGGGGGTTGGGTTGGTGGGTGGGGTAGAATTCCCTCCAAAAAAAATTTTTTAATAAAATTTTAGATTTTAATATTTAATATATTAAAATATTATTATTTTTATTTATTATATATATAATTTTATTTTAAAAAATAATTTTTTAATTATGGATTTGAAATCCTTTCAAATATTCGTAATTTATCCAAATAGTGAAATTCAAATGAATTGATTTTGTAACACCCTATATTTATTTTCTAATTTTATGTTAATTTATTCTTTTTAAGTAAATTATATTCTACGCTTTTTAATATTTTATTAATATTCTCATTTAAATAAATTATTTACATTATTTAATCTTAATCTTTCTCACCTCCACATTTTACTCGTGAGGTTATATTTGGATTTGAATTAAATCTCAATGTTCACAATACGTACGTGATCTCCTTAGATTACGTAACTACTTTTTAATTTAGATTACGTAACTACTTTTTAATTTTTAAAGGACTTGATCTACTCAATTTTCTCCTTTAATTTCGTAACTGGGAGCACGATTTAAAGTCACAAATTTCATTTGGAAGAAGACAGATTGGACTCTCACCCTAAATCTTTAAGATTTCCTTTTCACGTATACGAAACTCCACTCTACCCGTGAGAATACAGAGAAGAAGTAAGGTGTGACTGTTGTTAAAGGTTTGAGGTGGGGTAAAATCTTTTCAACTTTTACGTTGTTACCTTAAAGTGTATTTGAGATTGAGATTTACTTTTCCTATATTCATCATGATGAATGATTTGTTGATGATACGTGATATTGGAATTGATATGTGACATTGAAAATTATATGATTGATTGATATTGATACGTGATACATACGTGACATATAAATTTATATGATTCTTGCATTTTACATCGATTCAATGAGTTGGTCAACGACATAGAAAAAGGAAAAGGAAAACGTAAAAAGTGAAAAGGTTTACGTGTCGCATTGAATCGATGAGTTGACCAACGGCACAGTTTCATGAATAATGGAAATAACGATATAGTGATTTTTATGGATGGAAGTTGAATGATATTTTAAACAGTATAACCCACTGAGTATTTTTGTACTTACCCCAAAAATATTTTCAAATTTCAGGATTCATGGAGTATGCGTGGTGTGGTGGTGGATGATGAATAAGAAGTGAATGATTAAATGTTTTTACTTAAATTAGTTTTAAATACTTTCCGTTTAGACAAGTAATCATTTATTGAAATTCTTATTTAAATATTTTTAGACAAGTGTTTATGAAAGATTTATTTTCCTTAAATTTAACGTAAGTATTTTTCGCTACGTATGAATATATTTACTGCATTAATCTTGTATATATGCCACAAAAAAATCCGGGATGTTAATGAGGAATTGGAAGATCAAAATCAAGAATCCTTTGAGAAAATTTGATTTTACGATTGAAGATTGTTATTATATTTCGAGGACGAAATATTTTTATTTGGAGGGTAGGATGTAACACCCTATATTTATTTTCTAATTTTATGTTAATTTATTCTTTTTAAATAAATTATATTCTACGCTTTTTAATATTTTTATTAATATTTTCTTTTAAATAAATTATTTACATTATTTAATCTTAATCTTTCTCACCTCCACATTTTACTCGTGAGGTTATATTTGGATTTTAATTAAATCCCAATGTTCACAATACGTACGTGATCACCTTAGATTACATAACTACTTTTTAATTTAGATTACGTACCTATTTTTTAATTTTTAAATGACGTGATCTGCTCAATTTCCTCCTTTAATTTCGTAACTGGGAGCACGATTTAAAGTCACAAATTTTATTTGGAAGAAGACAGAATGGACTCTCACCCGAAATCTTTAAGATTTCCTTTTCACGTATACTAAACTCCACTCCACCCGTGAGAATACAGAGAAGAAGTAAGGTGTGATTGTTGTTAAAGGTTTGAGGTGGGGTAAAATCTTTTCAACTTTTACGTTGTTACCTTAAAGTGTATTTGAGATTGAGATTTACTTTTCATATATTCATCATGATGTTGAATGATTTGTTGATGATACGAGATATTGGAATTGATACGTGACATTAAAAATTATATGATTGATTGATATTGATACGTGATACATACGTGACATATAAATTTATATGATTCATGCATTTTACATCGATTCAATGAGTTGGTCAACGACATAGAAAAAGGAAAAGGAAAACGTAAAAAGTGAAAAGGTTTACGTGTCGCATTGAATTGATGAGTTGACCAACTGTACAGTTTCATGAATAATTGAAATAACGATATACTCCCTCCGTCCCAGGTAATGAGGGCCGGAGACCTTATAGTTAACATAAGGTCTCCTGCCATCAATACCTGGGACGAAGGGAGTAGTGATTTTTATGGATGAAAGTTGAATGATATTTTAAACAGTGTAACCCACTGAGTATTTTTGTACTCACTCCAAAATATTTTCAAATTTCAGGATTCATGGAGTACGCGTGGTGTGGTGGTGGATGATGAATAAGAAGAGAATGATTAAATGTTTTTACTTAAATTAGTTTTAAATGCTTTCCGTTTAGACAAAGTAATCATTTATTTAAATTCTTATTTAAATGTTTTTAGACAAGTGTTTATGAAAGATTTATTTTTCTTAAATTTAACGTAAGTATTTTTCGCTGCGTATGAATATATTTCCTGTATTAATCTTGTATATATCCCACCAAAAAATCTGAGATGTTACATATTTAAAATTAAAGGAATTTAAAATCCACTCATTTTCAAATCCATTGATTTGAAATGACTCAATCCAAACACAGCCTAAATTGTACCAAGAATATAATAATACAATAACATCTCATGTATTTTTCTAAAGGTGAGGCTACATATATTATTATTGTTAATTTTTTAAATGAAGAACTAAATGTAAGAAAAAAAACTATACAATTATTAAAAAAAAGTATATACTATATTGAATATATATATATATATATATATATATATATATATATATATATATATATATATATATATATATATATATATATATATATATATATACACGCGCGTGTACCCGAATACATATGATATCAACTTAATGTGCAAGTGTGTGGGTTTCATGTGTTTAAAAAATAAATTTATACTTTTAGTGCAATCGTTTAAAATGACAAAATGTATTATATCTTACCAATGGATGGTAGAGTACTATATTCCTTAATCATTATATAATATTAAACGTAACAATAATTGAGGGTAGAAGGTATTTTTAGTATATAATATAAGAAAAAAACCGTGATAATTTTTGTAATTCAAAGATAAAACAATGAATAAAGTAGTTGGTTTTGGTTAATTATAAAGGGTAGAAAGTATATAAGATTTTTGTAATATTATGGTGTTAGAAAAAATTATGTAGTATTATCATTATTAAAAATATGTAACAGGTGAAAATAATACTCCGTAGATGGGAAAAAATATAAGAAATAGTGGGAGGGAGTATTTAATTTAGGGGTGGCAATTCGCGTAAACGGGTTGGGTTTTATGTCGACACGATAGTGATACGACACGATAAGGATTCGTTCCAACACGACACGAACACGAAAAATAACGGGTTGACACGACACGACTTGATAACAACACGATAAGAAAATAAAAAATAAAAAAAATAAAAAAATAAAAAAATACTAATTAAAATAAATAAAAATTTAAATTAATATATTTTAAAATTATTATTAAATATTTTTATCATATATTTTTCTAATTTTATATTTATATTGGGTCGTTAACAGGTTATTGGGTTGTTAACGGGTTAATGGGTCATCTGTTAATATTAATCGTGCTTAACGGGTTGACACGAACCCGACACGAACACGACACGAAATTTTTGTGTCCTTATTGGGTTGACACGATAATGACACGAACCCAATAAGGCCAAATACTAACCCGCAATTATCGTGTCGTGCTCGTGTCGTGCTATCGTGTCGTGTCGTGTCAGGAATTGCCACCCCTAATTTAATTATAGCATTTCATTTTTATAATCTTTTATTTTTCTTTCTCTAGAGTCTTTTTTTCTAATTATAATATTTGAGTTGGTTTCTTGTGTCCTTAGGACCACAAAGTGTGTAAAAGTATATCATTTTGTTTTAAAGGGTATACATATTAATTAGGGATGGCAATGGGACGGGTATTTCCAGGTACCCGGTTTACCCGAACCCTAATGGGTAGGGTACGGGTAGTTGTAAACGGGTTTGGGACGGGTACGGGTAGTTGTAAGAAATACCCGTTAGGGTTTGGGACGGGTACGGGTAATGCCTCAAAACCCGCGGGTACCCCGATTATATATATATATATATATATATATATATATATATATATATATATATATATATATATATATATATATATATATATATATATATATATATATTTATAAAATTTAATATATATTATATAATTTATATATTATAAGATGGTTTATATATTTAATTAATAGTTATAAGTTTTATTTAATCATATTTATTAAATATTTATTTAAAATAATAGAATTTATATTATATTTATTTTATATTTAATTAATAATAATGTGATTTTTATTATTATAATTATTTAGACAATAAAAATATATATATATATATATATATATATATATATATATATATATATAAAATAAATAAATATTAAACGGGTACGGGTACCCGCGGGTATTGCTAAATGGTAATGGGACAGGTACGGGTACCATAATAAATTTTTAAACGGGACGGATACGGGTACGGGTAGTTGTTTTTTAATCGGATACGGGTACGGGTACCTCAAAATAAGCGGGTACCCTACCCGTTGTCATCCCTAATTTTAATTAATAAAGCTACAATATTTTGTTCTAAATATTATACACTTTTCATTAATACTTTTTTTTATTTTTTAAAAAAAAAAGGTACACGTCTTTATATTAAAAAATATACTACAATTTAACACTGAAGGATATGAATGCACAGTGTGCCCGAGACGCAAATATTTGCCATAATATTTATTTATAACGTACTTATTACTTTTCTTTACTTTTTAGTAAAATATATGCCGTCCAAAAACACGTTAATCACTAGTTTGAATAAAAATACTTCATTTAGTATCATAAATGCATGTTTGAGAGAAACTTTAAAATCAAATCAAAATATATAAAGGGTACAAATGGTACTTGCACAAAATTTATTTTCCACCAAAATATATTTAATGATTTTCTCTAGGGACCCATACTACATTGCCCACCATCAAAAACGATATTAAAAAATGCCGGATGCAGTTAAAAAAAAAAGCAAAAATACCTTTTTGAAAGAAAAAGTTTCGGATACCCTTGATTTGACGTGAAGAAGCATGATTTCTTTTTTACCTGCAAAACATATGTTTCACTCGATCTTTCAATATATATATATATATATATATATATATATATATATATATATATATATATATATATATATATATATCACTCGGTGTTGGAGCTTTGAGAATATACATATATCACTCGATCTTGGACTTTCTTTAAGAATATATATATCACTTGGTCACGAGAACTTTGAGCACTAGGCCTTGAAGTTTTGAGAATATACATATATCACTTTGTATTATGCTTTGGGAATATACATATATCACTCGGTCTTGGACATCTTTAAGAATATATATCACTCGGTCACGAGAGCTTTAACCACTCAGTCTTGAAGCTATCATGATTATATACATATCACTCGGTCTTGAAGCTTTGAGAATATACATATATCACTCAATCTTATACTTTCTTTAAGAACATATATGTGTGACTCGGTCATAAGAACTTTGAGCACTCGAATCTTGAAACTTTGAGAATACACATATATCACTCAGTCTTATGCTTTGAGAATATACATTAACACTCGATCTTGAACCTTCTTTCTTTAAGAACATATATATCACTCGGTCACGAGCCTTGGGCATTTGGTCTTAAAGCTTTTAGAATACACATATATTACTTGGTCTTTCATTCCAACTCTCACTAGGTCTTTCAATTCTTATGTTAAGCTTTGATAATACACATATATCACTCGTCTTTCATTCATACTCCCACTCTTTAAGATTACACAATTCTCACTCGGTCTTTCAATTCATATATCATTTTAAGCTAAAACATATATGATATTAAGATTTTTTATATCTGCTATAATAAAATTATCAAGTATTAATGAAATGTTATTTAGGATTTTTATCTATCCTCCGAAATTAATATTTAAATATTAGATTATAATAAAAATTGAAAATTTTATGAAGAATTTTATATTTTAATTTGATGTAAATTAAATGTTTTATAAAGCATGGCAAAATTAAATATCAACATTAATAATATCCAAATAGAAATTAATATTTATAAATAAAATTATCAAATGAATATTTTAATATCAAATTAATATTATAAAATTATAAAGAACATTATATTTTAAATTGTAACAATGTAATAATTAAATATTTATAACTATTACTTGTCTTTCAAGGCCATTGAATCTTACAGTGTAAAATAGTATTTAATAATAAACACGAAGCCACTCGATTTTCAATTTAATTTTTTACTTTAATTATAAAAATATTCGATTATAAGCTGTCATAATATTCAATCAGGCTTTTCCTTTTAAGTATAAATTTATTTATAAACTATTGTCATAGTATGACTCGGTCTTTACCTTTTAAGTATAAATTTATTCATAAACTCTTCTTATGATATCTCACCCGGTCTTTGAATACATTGAGATCGTGTTATTTTCAGGTCAGTGTCTGAAAGTACTGACACATCCAAATAGGGCTAATTTAGTAAACTCATCTTCAAAGTGGACATTTTTTCTCATTTTTAGTCAAAGTATGCATATTTGCATTTGTTAAAATTTATTTGGACAACCGATGATATTTCTCTTTTATTTATTGCCCTAATTATAAGAGGACATATTTTTTATTCGAAATTACGGATTTAACCCTTACTTGAAAACAATTTTTGTCACATAATATATTCGTGTAAAATTTTCGTGTCAAATAAAAAGATGTAGATTTTTTTTATTTAACACGAATTGCGTTAATTGGTACACGAGTTGGGAATTGATACACGAATTGAGTTTTTTGGTGCGCGATTGTATTTTTGGTGCACGATTATATTTTTGATACATGATTTTTGGTAATAATATGGAACTCCGTCAATTTTGGTACATGATTGTATTTTTTTTTTGTTAAACGATTTAATTTAACACGATTTTTTTATTAACACGATTTTGTTAATTAATTGGTACACGAATTGAGTTTTTTTGTTAACACGATTTAATGCATTCCTCGAATATTCAAATAAAGGGTATTTTGGTCAATTCGAATATAAAAAGATATAGGGTTAAATTTAGGATAAGAAAAAAATTGGTATAAAAAATAGGATACTATAATTTTTTACCATTAAAAATTTATAAGAATGCATAATTGAGATTTGAACTTGTTATCTCTCATAATCAGATTACCAATAATATGTTGTCACCTCACAAAATCACAAAATTGAAAAATATTCATAAATGTCCACTTAATGATTGGCACCTTGCATTTTTTATATTTTAAATTTGGAATATTTTTACTTTAATATATAAGGAGATATTTTATTATTTTTATATTTTAAAATTTAAATTTGTAATCTTTTTATTTTAATATATAAGGAGATATTTTAGGGGCGGCTATTCACACCCGATATTACTAAACGTACACAAATCATTTTTAAATTAAAATATTTTATTAAATATTACTTAAATACCCACACAAATAATGTAGTGTTAAATATATACCTTAAAATTACTAAATACACCCCACTCTAAACTAATTAAAATTTCCCTTTAAATCTGTATGGATGATAGAATCTTTTCGAAATATTTTCAACTCATGATTTGTTCTTGCACCATCTAAACATCAATCTCTGCCAATTCCTCAACCCAAGTCGACGTAATCAAGGGCGATCTCCAATCCTTGAATGACGAAACAAAGTCCACTTACAGTGCCAAGATCCTTCGAGAGCTGAGGGATCGAGTGGATTCCGACATGGTGGCTATCCTCAAGAAGACCAAGACAATCAAGATTGCTAAATGTTTGAACGAGCTTCATCGAAAATTCAATCGTTGAAGAAAAGAAATCAATGAAATATGTTGCGACACATAACTTAGAGAGATTTCATGTTAGGGGTATGATTAGCCAAATATATTTAGTAGATTTTTATTAAGGGTATTTAGGTAATATTAATAAAAAGATATTTTAAACTACATATTTGGGGTCTATTTAGCAATATTGGGGTTCAAATAGCATGCCGGATATTTTATTCATGAAACATAATGCCCTAAACCCAAGATTGAAGATAATGTAACTTTTATTATTAGATCATTATTAATTCGTTTAGACCATAGTTAAGGAGATTGAAGATAATGTAAATTTTATTATTAGATCATCATTAATTAATAAATGACCACTTGAGTTTCCTTAATTCCTTACAGGCCTACTGATTAAAGCAAAATTGTCGAATAAGAAATACTTCATTTGTTCCATAATACTTTACATGTTTATTATTTCACGTTATTTAAGAAAATTTATACTTTTTGAACAATTTTATTAACTTTTGAGGGTATTGTAGTATTTTTAGGTAATAAAAAAATACTCCTTTCGTCTCCTTGAATTTTGGGCACGTGAATTAAGGAGTATTATTATTTGGCAAAAGCTCCTGTGCACCCGGGTGCACGAAACACTTTCCGTATGCCTTTAGAAATTTGTGCTAAATTGTATACTTTTAGTATACAGATGTGTACCCTTTATTTTCTAAAGAAAAATCTGGGCGCACGAACAACACTCCGTGCGCCTTTAGAATTTTGTGTTAAATTGTATACCCTTTAGTATAAAAATGTGTACCCTTTATTTTCTAAAGAAAAAAAAATATTAATGAAAAGTGTATAACCTTTAGAACAAAATTGTGTACCTTTTAGTAATTAAAGTGTATACCCTTTAGACCAAATTAATGTACCCTTACCCATAATACAAAATTTCTAAAGGCGCACGGAATGTGTTCCGTGCGCCCGGGTGCACGCAAGCCTCACTCTTATTATTTAATGTATAGTGGGTAGTTGTATTAGTGGGTATGGGGGCCCATGTTTTAATTATATTAGTGGATGTGGGTGGGTCCCATGTGTGCAAAAAAGGAAATTGGACTCTTTGGGTAGGACGATCAAAATGGTAAAATGACTCTCTTAACCTGGGACGGAGGGAGTATGACAATGACTTCTTGCAAAAAGATTCAAAACAAAAATAAAAAAATAAAAAATGGAGGTTAATTTAGCACCATTGCATGTGAAGAGCTAAGGCCTTCTCCAATTATCTACTGAAAAAGCAGGTTTTTTGTTGTCATACTAGTGCCACCTTAAAAGTAAAAAACCTCCAAAACAACATTCCTCCCCAATCAGGGAATAGCTCAAGTGGTAGAGGGGAGGGTGGAAAGACCCTCCAACTGAGTTGGGTTGCTGCAGGGTGGGGTTTCAAATCCTGCCTTTGGCATGGATTTGGCCCCTTGCAAGCACAAGTTAAACAGTAAGCCCTCCCTATAAGCCACTTGAGGCACATCCTGCGATTTACCCCTCCATTAATCCCCAGGGCAGGGGCGGTGGGGGCCCCTAATGGTGGGGTACACCATAATAAACCCAAAAAGTAGGTTTTTTGGAGGGACCCACTCCAATTTCATTTAATTCACATTTAATTTATCAACTACATTTATCTAATTTCCAAAATAAATTATACATAATTATATTTTCAAATTACTCCCTCTGTCCCGAAAAATTTTTCACATTTACTATTCCACGGTGTGTAAGAAAAGTTGCACTTTTTGACAAATTTTATTGACTTTGGAAGGTATTGTAGATTTGTAGTATTTTAGGTAACAAAAAAGTATAAAGTAATAATATGTGTGTAAAAAATTAGTAGCGAATTTGAAATTAAAGTAACTTTTGATGTTATTGGATAAAGTGATGTTTCCTTTTTTGGGGTGTGAAAAGTTTTGTGGGACAACCAAATGAGGAAAGTGGAAAAAGTATTATGGGATAGGAGTATTTAATTTTATAAATTTAAGAAGAAAATGAAAATTATATTATTTAATTTTTTCATTAAAAAATAAAAGTAAAGCCTCTGAAAGCAACAACGTAAATTTCGATCCGGCAAATTTTAATGTCTAGATAACTATTCTCCAGATTGGGCCCAAATATGCTCAACTAAGTCTTGTCGAAGCAGAAGATGTTTCTGTTTATCTCGTAGTTGAACACCTCTCCTGACGTAGTCATTGAATGCTCTGATTGATTCTTGACTTACTTGTGGAGGCGGAATGACCACTTTGGATTTCAGACCAATCGATCGCTGTATTTTCTTCATTTTCGATTATCATGTTGTGTAATATAATGCAAGTTATCATTATATCCTTCAAGTTATTCTTATACCAGAAACGATTTTGACCGCTAATCATCGCCCAACAAGCTTGAAGCACTCCAAAGGCCCATTCGACATCCTTCCTAGCAGCCTCATGCAGTTGTTTGAAATGCTGCCTCTTTGGATCTTGTGGACATGGAAAGCTTTTCATTAAAGCAGCCCACTCTGGATAAATTACATTAATAAGATAATATCCTTAATTATATTCTCTAACATTGATTGTAAAATTAATGGAATGCATACTTGTAGAGTATCTGTAAATAACGGGATTAGTTGAGCACGTTGATGTCGTTGTTGGATCCTGATGTTAGCATTCGATCATTTAGTTAAAGTGAATTGTTAAGGTTACATACGTTTCTAACAATCAGCAAAAGCAAGAAAACAAGAAACGTATTACCTTTCACAGGGTATGTTGAAGAAGATGGATTCTTGCCGGCAGCCTGCGCAACCTCACGGTTTTGATCATAACTTCCTTATCCAATCTTTGATTGGAGTAATCTATGCACCAAAATAATCCTCTTTTCCGTGGCTTTCTGTCAATATATCACACATGCAGTTCTGATTTCCACATAATTTTAGAAAAATTGTAGAAGTTGACGAATAGCAGTAGCAAACAACCTCTTAATCATCTACTGTATTCCCAAGTCCAATCTCGACATTGTGTGGGCGACGATTTTTGAGATTTTCTTTATCTATTGTTCTGTCTACCATCTTCACGTGTTAAGCGTAATCTCATTTTTCAGTTAGGATTTCCGGACAGTTGAGATGACTTATATATGGGCTACAGCAGGGATCAGGAAGAGAAATTAGAGTAGGGCTTTAATTGGGCTTAAGTATCAAAGCTTAGCCCAAAGTTTATACTTAAGTCCAATAATAATAATAATAATAATAATAATAATATATACCACTAAAATATTATTAATGCACTATTGTTCTAATCCCAAAATTACGTTTTGGGTTCCTTCTTATTATGAGTCTGACAGTGTACCCATGTTTAAGATATATAATACCCATTAATTAATTAAGTTACTGACAACTCTATTAATTAATATCTCATCCGAGAGAGTACCACTCAAACTCATTATCATGCCGGGATAAATCCACCTAAAGGGTTTATATGAATATCCTTATGAGCTCCTCAAGGGGACATCATCAACCTATAGCAGACACAGATTTATTCTACAATCAACAGCACACCATAAAGACAACACTACTTTCCAACTCACCAAGTTGTTGATTTAATTACATGTAAATTTCACTCATTTATGAATCAAAAAAATACATATTGCCTTACATGTCGAAGTTATTGTATAGGGATTAAGAATACGAACATGCATAATAACTGAGATCAAGTTCTCCTATATAGGCAGTATAAGTTGAACAATCTCAAGCGGTCTTGATCAATACACACAACATGCACTAATGTGTTCTATAGTCAAGACAAACTAATACCAAATTACACTACAACCATCCCGATAGAGAGTCCCCGTCTATCTCGATTGTGAGCATCTATTTATACTTTACAAGGAAATCGATAATATGATCTTCCGCGTGTTGTCACATAATATATTATCTACAATATAAAATAAGTGGACTATTGCATCGAACATATAAATTATAAGATGTTATCATTTGATCAATGATTCTCATTTCAATTATTGTTAAAACATTGTTCATACTAAAGCTAGGCTTTTAGTATACAATCCAACACTTGCTACTCCAAAGTAGGCATGCCATATCCATAAATCTTCAGAGGCAACCGCTTCTAGCATGATTGTTTGAACGCCATGGTCACCGCGTGTGAATTGGCTTTTCCAAGCTGTCGGACAGTTCCTCCATTCCCAATGCATGCAATCAAGGCTCCCAAGCATTCAGGAAAATTATCTTTTTTCATGCATTTGTAATAACTTTTGACAATCCAGGACACTAGGCTTTCTCAAGTAGTATCCGCCAAAACTTCGATCACACATCGACAAAATCTAAAGAGGCATTCTATAGATTTTGTTTCGGCAACACGCAGATACTTATACCAATGGTTGGCAGGTCCACCATATGCCAATTGGCGAATGGCCACCGTGCACTTTTGTAGTGGAGAGAACCTTATTCTCCCAATTGCGTCTACCTTCCACCGAAAATACTCATCGTGGAATCCAGTGCATCAACTATGCGCAAGAACAACTCTCTCAACATACAAAAACATCGATGAAACATCTCGCTTTTGTATACAGGATCTTCAGAAGAGTAGTTGAAGTAGAGTCTTATATGCCCCGCCTCACAATTTCGGTCCATATACGCTCTTCACTTTTTAGCACCGACAACATAAGTCCCAGCACTACCACGTAACTTTTGTTGTTTCTTGAGCAAGTACTGTATTTCTTTTTTTATCGTGTCATCAAACATGAACTCAACAAGACTATCACTTTCAGAAGATAATGAAAAAGAAGACATGTTTGAGAGGATAAGGGAAATTGAAGGATAATCAATTACAGGAGTGTGATGTTCTCAGGTATGATTTCTATCCATCTGATTACCTCCTTTAAATAGATTAGAGTTCCACGACGACTAGTTCTCCAATAGCTAGTTTTTCAACGGCTAGTTTTCCAATGGATAGTTTTATAACGAATAGTTTCCAAAACGAAATGAAATACATTGACAAGTGTTCATTTGATACAACAACGAATATTCAACTAGCTAAAACAAAGTACAACATCAAATATTAAAAATGCTTAAATGAAGTACAACAACGATTAATTCTTCAAGTTTACCACCCCATTTCCTTTTTGATTTGATCCACAACTTTGAGACGGACACATAGTTGATCATCTGTCAACTTCGAGGTATCTTTCATGAGTACCTTATAATTTTTATGTCGGGAAATAATTATTATTTTTTAAAACTTTTTCTTGTTAAATTCGCCCAACTCTTAAAGACTTTTCTCAATAGCATCGCTTTCTCCTGCAGACATGGTTGTTTTTCTTTTACCATTCTCGGTACGCCTTGCTGCATTTCTCCCCATTGGACGAAGGGGTTCTGCTCTGGCTTTATCTCCAGGTTTCGAGTCGGTGTTTGAAGACACCACATCTCTCCAGTTGCCGAGACTCTTGATTTTTTCGATCCGCGAACATCACAATCTGGATTGGCGAACTTCACATTGTCTTTCAATACTTTTCAAGCCTTGATTTATAAAAAATGGAAGTCATACTACTCTTTAAATTGAATCTTTGCTTTTTCTAAAATATCAGCATCACTACAGCCACTCCCCCATTCCTTCTTCTCCTGATTGTAGCAGCAGTTGAACCATTTCGCATGTTTTTGCAGTGTGTAGTAATGTGACTTCAATTTAGCGACATACCTAAATATCATGTCATTAGAACAATTTTTGTTGTAAAGTTCGACGATCTGAATCCACATTTGCTTCGACTTTTTATCATTTTCGACGACAGTGTTTGTGCTGATATCAAGCCAACAACTCGCAAGAAGAGTATTTTCATCAATAGAGTAGGAATTTTTTTAGCAGTAGGACCCGTTGGCAGAACTTTGGTGGCCTCAAAGTCGGCAGCGAGATTTACCCTATCAAGTCCTTTTGGAGATAAATAATATGAAAAATACGAACGCTGAGAGTTCGGAGATGCAGTGTCTGTCTGTATCCGGTGAACTTGTACCAACGGTCGGACGAAATCCGTATTGAGGATGAGGAGTGATGAGAGTGAAAATTAGCATATTTAAGCGTCCGATTTAACACCTTTTTGATGAGAATTGTTGATATATATTAGCACAAATGTCTTATATTTTATATATGTGAGATAAAGGTGCACTAGAGGTGTTTTATTGTGTTTTAGGTGAAAAAAGGATAAAAAAATGTAAGGTTGGAAAAAAGGTGCAAATTGTGCAAGGATGATGAAAAACGCACGTCCAACTTTCATAATTTTTCTGTGTTGTTGTGGAGATCGAAACTATTGGTGTGATATATGGTTGGAAAGCCACTGAAGAGAGAGTCGTTTTGAATTAAAGAACACTACAATCGAGTTCCGAACAAAGAAGTTATGAGCAAAATGGTCACGACGCGCGAGCTATGCCGAACAGAATTTCTGTTCTACATTCCGTGTCTTGTTGCACATTCAAATCTTGGAGTTTTTCTAAGTTCTTTATATAGATAGAAAGCCAAGGAAAAGAGGATCGCGTGAGCTCAAGAATTATTAAATTTGGAACTTGGATGTGGAAGTTATACGCGAAACGGAGAGACCGCGCAAATCTGTTCGACCTGAATGACCTCCATTGACGTCGAATTGAGCTGCTGGACAGTTTAAACGTCTGATTTCGTTCGGTTTCGACTTCCATTGCTCAATTTCCGACATTTCCACTTCAATCTCCCTTCAATGCAGCTGGAAACAACCCTCAACATGGATTAGATTCTTGGAAAAACATCAACATCCATCCAATTTCATAAAATATGGAGATGAAAGTGATATGAGAGCAACTCCACCTACAAGATCAATTGTCTTATGCAAGTTTGATGCCTTCATGACTCATCACCACCTTCCATAGCATTTGTTAAATGAATGATGGCTGCTTCCTTCATGATTCCTCCACCAACAAAGCATCTTTTGAACTACTATAAAAGGGGGGGCAGATACACCATTCAAAACATCCCATTCACAATATAACACCAACACACAACACACCACCATCAAAAAGGGCTGCACTTGCAGCAAGCTTGCTGCCCTTTGCAAGGGTAGCAAGCTTGCAACGTGAGGGGCTGCTGCAAGGTGAATTCAAGAGCAAGAGAGAGCAATCCAATCGAAAAGACGGAGGAAGAACACAAGCCACGTGACACTAGGGTTTTGTATTCTTTTCTTTAATCTTTTCTTGTGTTTATTGTTATGCATTGCTTAGCCATGAATGTTGTGCTCAACTTCATGAGCTAAATAAATTACAAGTTCTAAGGTTTGAAAGGTTAATGTAGTTGATTAAGAAACCTAGATTAATATTGTTAAATTCATGATATTGATATTCTTGTTTATGTGATTCTATAAGACCTTGTTAATACGTGTGTAACGTCTTCATAATACGCCATTGACATTGCCCGTGATGCGTGGTATATTGTGTTAGCAAGTGTGCAAACGTTATTAATATTGTCTACTTACTGGGGATTATGGTAGTTTGCCCGTGAACACGATAATCCTAAGGGCCGGTAAACATGATATTTGATTATCCTAGTGGAACAATGCAATTAGGAAATCAAGTAGGAAGTGAATAAGTATGAGTAGTACTTTCAGAGAATATATGTTAGTCGGGTTGGCCTTCCGGGGGTTTATGAAATCCGCCTTATTAGTATCTAGTCAGGGGGCTCATAATTGTTCACGCATCATCTTGTGTGATGTATTTTCATACAATAGCATGAATGAACAATAAGACGTCTAGGAGATCAAATCAACTGCAATAAACCCGACACCTTAGAACTGTTATTTCTCTCTTGCATCAATCTTGAATAATCCTTGCTTTCCTTTATTTTATTTATTTCATTTAAATTTTTTAGTTAATAATAATCATCGATAAATCCTTGAGAATTTGGCTACATAACAATTCTAGTTAAATAGTAATTTAAAGAAAATATATAGTTGATCGTCTCTTGGGTTCGATAATTTAACTTGGGTACTTGCCACTGCAATTGACATCTCTACACTTGGAGATTTTAATTAAGGTGCGCGATTTACGACCAACAAGTTTATGGCGCCGTTGTCGGGGACGGCTTAATTATTTATTTTTCTTTTATTGCTAATTTAATTAGAATATTTTTTTTAAACATATTCTGACTATCTTTGAGGTACTTGAGATGGACGAAATATTGAAAAGATATGGAAATCTGAATAATATGGATCCTTCTCCATGCATAGACGAAATATTGAAACGCTATGAAAATCAGAATGCTATGATTTCTTCTCTATATTATATGAAAGAAATAAGTTATGGTTATGATTCTCTAGTGAATCAAAGTCCTTCTCAGTACTACAATCAAGTCAGATATGAAGATGAATGGTCTTACGATTACAATGAAAATTTTTATCAACCTTATCAAGAAAACATTTGTTCTGGATCGACCAGAATTTCCCAAAAATTACAAGATGCTTTCGATACTTCCATCTTGAAGCATGAAGAAAACATAAGAAGGTTGGAAGCTCTAGAAAGAAAAATGGAAGTTGCATCGCAGGATAGGGAAGATTTATTTCAGGGGTTTTATGAAAGAATGAGAGAGATAAACAGTCTTCTTACGAACATCTCTTCAAATGCTCAACTTCAACGAGAAGAAAGAATGGATGAAGAAGAGTTGGAGGAAGATATTGTTGTTCCATTTTACCCTGAAATACAAGATCCTATGCCGTTATTTGAGGATGTTGAAGAAGAAAAGAAAGAAGAAGAGCAAAGCGAAGAAACAACCAAAGAGGACTTAAAGAATGAAATGAGCATTTCTAAACCTTTAAACTCTTTAAGTTTCATTGAATTTGATGATATTGTTTCTATTGATTTTGTTTCACCTTATGATTCCTCACATACTCTCAGGTATAGAAAGGAGCTAGAAGAAAAGTTGGGAATTTTCATCGGAAGAAGGAATAAGTGGTGGAGTAGAATGAAAAGGTTGATGAAATTTTATCTTAACATGATTGGCAAGGTAAAGATAAATTTTAAGAATGCCAATGAGGTCATCCCTTGCCATAAGTATTAGATTGATGAAGAAGCACAACGATTAGAATACGATGGCAAGGATGAAAGATATCCATGGCCATTCCGATGAGTCTGAGGTATTCCGTCGTGACTCTCCGACGTTAAACATGAGCGCCTGTTGGGGGCTGACCCTCCCATTTTAATTATTTTATTGAGTCTATGTAGTAATTTTATTAGGTGTGTTTTGACTAGGGTATACACTTCTTTACAAACTTATGCTCTAACTTCGTTTAGCTAAGTTTGGGGGGGATACGTGTATACCTGCGTCTTGCTACACCAAAGTAAAGTTACTTCATAATGTTGCATGCTTAGATGATTATTTTTTTTTTTTTCAGTATTTTTGATTAATTTAATTGATAAGTCGATTTTTTGCGATTGTCTTACTGCGTGTCGTTTGTTTGAGTTTATTGAGTGTTAACTCTAGTGCATGTGGTTCTTGATTCTTAAGCATGATTTTTGGATCTTTCTTAAGCACTTGATTGAATTTAATTGATATAGCGATGGATTGTGTCTATGGTGGTGATCCATGTGACTTAAATTGTCTTTGAAATTCATATACTCTTGAAATTAATAAAGGAAATGTACTTAAGTTATATTGTGATATGAAGTTCTATGTACTTGTGGGATATTGCTTACCATGGAAAATGCTCTGTTAATTAAAAAAAAAAACACATGTGAGATTTTGAGCCTTATTCATGTTATATAAACACATGATATTTCTTTCTGGTGAGTATCGTTCTTGTGTGTGTATTCCAGAATTTGCCTTTTGTCTTACTTAAACTACATGTTATGATAGATAATGGGAGATGATTTTAGGCCATCATTGAATTATAAGTCACTTAGCCAAATAATTCCCTACCATATGATTGTTTATCCGTAGTTAGCCCTGTTGAGCTTAAAAACCTCATTCTTTGGTAGCCTACGAGAAATAACCACTTTGAGCATCTAATATTTTTTCCATCTAGAAGAAAATTAATGGCTTTTCAAAGTGTGTTGATGGAGTTTGATAACAGTTTGGGAAAGGGATGAATTTGTGTTTACATAGTGATTTAGCTTGAAAATGCATATAAGGAGAATAATGGAGTAGTGCTTAAATCTAGTACTCCATTTAATCAAACACCCTAGGGTAGTGCTTAAATCTAGTACCCTATGGAGAATGCGCGAGGTAGTGCCCAAAACTGGTACCTCAAAAGAAGAAAGAAAAATAGTTGTGCTTGAAGGAGGAGAAGGAATGAAAATCGTCTGCATTGAAAAGAAAAAGAGAATGAAAGTTGAAGTGATCAATCAGCCTTAGTTCTCATCTATTTGAGTCACATTGTCCATATATTTTCTTCCTAAACTAAAGAGCCAACGTTATATCCAAAAGAAAAGTCCTTTTTGATCTCATTATCGAACCATACTTTTAGTTGTAAAAAGTTTGAGACTTTTGGCAAGCTTATGGTTACGCATGCACTTGAATTGAATCTGAGCATAAAAACATAACCCATAAGTTTACATCTTTTACACTTAAGTGTAAGTGATATATACTTCCAGTGAGAACATGTTAATAGAGCATTTGAATTGGTGGTGATTGTCTTAACTTGTATGCTTTGAATTGATTATTGCATGTAATGAGAGTTGCATGACCTAAGTTGAGGACAATTGTATTTTGAATGAATATTGGTCATAATCCTTGTTTCCCAGCTAATTTTCTTACTCTCTCATTCTTTATTTTTATTTTGTTGTCTCGGGACGAGCAACAGGTAAGTTTGGGGGTTTGATGAGAGTGGAAATTAGCATGTATAAGCGTCCAATTTAACACCTTTTTGATGAGAATTGTTGATATATATTAGCACAAATGTCTTATATTTCATATATGTGAGATAAAGGTGCACTTGAGGTGTTTTATTGTGTTTTAGGTGAAAAAAGGATAAAAAATGTAAGGTTGGAAAAAAGGTGCAAATTGTGCAAGGATGATGAAAAACGCACGTCCAATTTTTCATAATTTTTCTGTGTTGTTGTGGAGATTCAAACTGTTGGTGTGATATATGGTTGGAAAGCCACTGAAGAGAGGGTCGTTTTGAATTAAAGAACACTATAATCGAGTTCCAAACAAAGAAGTTATGAGCAAAATGGTGATGACGCGCGAGCTATGCCGAACAGAATTTCTGTTCTACATTCCATGGCTTGTTTCACATTCAAATCTTGGAGTTTTTCTGAGTTCTTTATATGGATAGAAAGCCAAGGAAAAGAGGATCGCGTGAGCTCAAGAATTATTAAATTCGTAACTCAGATGTGGAAGTTATACGCGAAACGGTGAGATCGCGCAAATCTGTTCGACCTGAACGACCTCCATTGACGTCGAATTGAGTTGCTGGACAGTTTAAACGTCTGATTTCGTTCGGTTTCGACTTCCATTGCTCAATTTCCGATATTTCCACTTCAATCTCCCTTCAATGCAGCTGGAAACAACCCTCAACATGGATTAGATTCTTGGAAAAACATCAACATCCATCCAATTTCATAAAATATGGAGATGAAAGTGATATGAGAGCAACTCCACCTACAAGATCAATTGTCTTATGCAAGTTTGATGCCTTCATGACTCATCACCACCTTCCATAGCATTTGTTAAATGAATGATGGCTGCTTCCTTCATGATTCCTCCACCAACAAAGCATCTTTTGAACTACTATAAAAGGGGGAGCAGCTACACCATTCAAAACATCCCATTCACAATATAACACCAACACACAACACACCACCATCAAAAAGGGCTGCACTTGCAGCAAGCTTGCTGCCCTTTGCAAGGGTAGCAAGCTTGCAACGTGAGGGGCTGCTGCAAGGTGAATTCAAGAGCAAGAGAGAGCAATCCAATCGAAAAGACGGAGGAAGAACACAAGCCACGTGACACTAGGGTTTTGTATTCTTTTCTTTAATCTTTTCTTGTGTTTATTGTTATGCATTGCTTAGCCATGAATGTTGTGCTCAACTTCATGAGCTAAATAAATTACAAGTTCTAAGGTTTGAAAGGTTAATGTAGTTGATTAAGAAACCTAGATTAATATTGTTAAATTCATGCTATTGATATTCTTGTTTATGTGATTCTATAAGACCTTGTTAATACGTGTGTAACGTCTTCATAATACGCCATTGACATTGCCCGTGATGCGTGGTATATTGTGTTAGCAAGTGTGCAAACGTTATTAATATTGTCTACTTACTGGGGATTATGGTAGTTTGCCTGTGAACACGATAATCCTAAGGGCCGGTAAACATGATATTTGATTATCCTAGTGGAACAATGCAATTAGGAAATCAAGTAGGAAGTGAATAAGTGTGAGTAGTACTTTCAAAGAATATATGTTAGTCGGGTTGGCCTTCCGGGGGTTTATGAAATCCGCCTTATTAGTATCTAGTCAGGGGGCTCATAATTGTTCACGCATCATCTTGTGTGATGTATTTCCATACAATAGCATGAATGAACAATAAGACGTCTAGGGGATCAAATCAACTGCAATAAACCCGACACCTTAGAACTGTTATTTCTCTCTTGCATCAATCTTGAATAATCCTTGCTTTCATTTATTTTATTTATTTCATTTAAATTTTTTAGTTAATAATAATCATCGATAAATCCTTGAGAATTTGGCTACATAACAATTCTAGTTAAATAGTAATTTAAAGAAAATAGATAGTTGACCGTCCCTTGAGTTCGATAATTTAACTTGGGTACTTGCCACTGCAATTGACATCTCTATACTTGGAGATTTTAATTAAGGTGCGCGATTTACGACCAACAAGGAGCCATATAGGGATTTCGATACATGGAAAATGGTGCGCCAAATTAATTAAATGAACTAGGTTGAGGGAAACTACCTTCTGAAAGTTTAGAAGATTAGTAGAAATATTTTGGGGTAGAAAATATTTTGGAAAATTTGACGGAAGATAGTAGGAAAATGTAGATTTTGAGGATGGAAGTTGGCACGTGGATGAAAATTCATATTTGGAGGCGTTGAATTTTCTCCAGAGTTAGAAGAATTTAACCCGAAATTCATCCATGTATCTTTATCCATTTTTTTTCTTTATATGACTAAAAATTAAAAGTAGCTAGCAAATTTGAAATTTTGAGATTTAGAAGAGAGAATAATGTAGGGAAAAGAATGGAGTGAAAGATATATTTATAGTGGTATTTATTTTAAAAAAAAATCTAATGGTAATATTACCAGTTACAAAATAATATTGGAAAGGAAAAAAAATTAAGTAACTTTAAGTCTTGAACGGTAATATAAGAATAAAAAACAATGAATAAAAAATTTAAAAAAAATCGAAGGAAAGAAGAAAAAAAGAAACATAATGTATTATGAAAATTAAAAAAAAAGAAAAAAAAGAAATAAAAAAGGGTGGTGGAGGATTGGATGGGCCCACACATATTTTTCCAACTTACGCGTGTTTTTACATCGCTTCTCTATTAGACGGTGAATCACACATGCCTCTCTCCCACTCTCACAAATCTAAAAAATCTTGGGTTTGTTAGAACAAACCTCACAAAAAACCCACGAGCCCCCACAATGGAAAAAATCTTTCCTTCCACATTTTTAGAATTTCACCTCACCCAAAAAACCTTCCGTTGAGGAAGGCCTAATGAGAAGTAGTACTAGCTAGAAGACCCCACAATGGCATTTCTGTTTAAAAATTTAGTTGAGAAATGGAAGTAGTTCAACACTACATGTATTTTAATAAAAAAATATGTTATAAAGTACGAGATGATACAAGACTATAAAAGGGATTTGTAGCAAGTTTCTAAGTGGTTTAACGTTGAAAATTCCCAGATCAAATGAATGAAATCCATGAAAATCATATCAACAACGAAATAAATTGGCATGAAAACAATTATTACCAATAATATATGTTGTCACCTTACAATAAATAAAAAAATTCATACATGTCCCACTCAATGTATGATTGACACCTCGCATTTTTATATTTTAAATTTGGAATCTTTTTACTTTATTATATAAGGAGATACTTTATTTGTCAAACATAACGCCCTAAACTCTAATTAAGGTTAATTAATAAATGATCATCACTAAAATAAAATAAAAAAATTATATTCTATGTCCTCGTTTTAGTAATTTTCTCCTCCTTATAAATTTAAAACAAGCAAGCATGTAATTCTATTGGGTGGATTATTTAATTTCAAATTGTATTTGATGGATATAATTATTTTTCTATTTATAATTGAAAACGATCATCATTAAAATAAAATAAAATAAAACAAAACAAAATTGAATTCTATATCCTCATTTTAGTAATTTTCTCCTCCTTATAAATTTAAATCAAGCAAGCATGTAATTCTATTGGGGGGTTATTTAATTTCAAATTGTATTTGATGGATATAATTATTTTTTCTATTTATAATTGAAAAGAATACTCCTAATTGTACCAAGAATATAAGACAATAATATCTCATATGTAGTATTGCTTTGCGGCAGTGTAAAGAAAATGCAGTATGACTTTTATAGAATTTTATAACTAATGGGGGAACTAAAAAGTGTACCACCATACCTCATGGAATGACTCAATCTTTGACTAGGTGCTATGTATGTGGGGGGGGGGGGGGGGGGAATGAGAAAATATAAATTTTGGTCACTTAACTTTTATCTAATCTAATTTTAGTCCTGTTACTTTTAGCATTTTCAATTTTAGTTCTTTTAGTTTCGATTTTGGTCCTATATCTTTTAAATTTTTAATTTTAGTCCTATTAGTTTCAAAATTAGCCCTACATCTTTTTTAATTATCAAGATTAGTCCTATTGTAAATTATATAAGGATGTGCGGATCGGGAATCGGCACGAATTTTTAAAAAATTCTTTCTAATTTTTGGTAGGGATTTTTTAAAAAAAACCGATATTGAATCCATAGAGAAAAATCCGATATTAAATCCGTACCAAAATTCAATTCGGTTCGGAATGGATTTTGGGGAAAAAGGATTTCGATGGATCGGAGCGAATCGGATTTCTCATGATAAATGAATTTTTGCACGCATAAATACTTAGAAAAATATCAATTAAACAAAAAAAACTAAATTTCTCAAATTCAAATAAGAATAAATAGACAACCAAAATATTCATCAAACAAATCAGAATTTTAACATGATCATAAAAGTGCAATATATGATTTGTAAATAGTGATCACGGAGATTTGTTGATCTGACCATTGCCATCACGTAAACTTTCATCTACAAAACACAATTAAAATATCTTGCGTTATGAATGAATATTATATATTTACTTAATTCTAAAAAAATTAAGTACAATAGTATTTTAAATTAAAATATGAAACATAAAGTACCTAAAAATTTTCAACAATCTACTGAAGATCTGGAGAACACAGCTTCTTTAATTTGAGGATCAGCTCTAACATCTGTAAAGGGAAAAAATATTTAGAGGAATAAGGAATTTTAAAAAAAAACATTATATTGTTACAAACTAAAAATTATATACCTGTTTCTAGTTTAGACATATCTGCAATTAATTCTTCAATATCAAATGGGTTAGATGAGACCTTTAACCAATCTTGAACGCAAATAAGAACCTCCACTGTAGTAGGAGTTAAAGAACTCCTAAAGCGCTCCAATGTATGACCACCAGTGCTAAAGGTTGATTCAAAAATCATTGTGAATGATTGAATTGCCAAAACATCCCTTGCAATACTGCTCAAAATCGGGTATCTAACTGAATGTTTTCTCTACCAATTCTATATATCAAAAATTTTTGTATACTTTTAACTCAACTCTTCTAAATAGATATCAATTTCCCTTTAACAACCTCATTCTCTTGATTTAAGAAGAACTCATCAATATCCTCATCATCCTCATTTATGGTACCCATATCAACACTTTGATACAAACTGGAAGAACCAATCACACCATTTAAAATCTCGAATTCCTCATATAATTTTATAAAAGAACTCATCACCCTATCAATTGAAGCATTCGTATCTTTCTCGCTATATAATTGACTGAATTTAGCACAAAGGTATTGTTTCTTACATCTAGGATCCACAACACCGCAATGAAAAGCATCACATTTATTTTACTAATTGTACCCCAATACTTGTCAAATTTGGCTTTCATTTGTTTACCCATATCCACCAAACATTGGTCATCACTACTTAGAAGGTTTTCTAATTCTTTTACAACTCAAATAATCTCAAGAAAATACGAGTTGGAAGTAGAACAAAAAACCTAACATCTTGCAAGTAACATCATAAAATTTTTTCAAGAATTTTATAAAGTAAAAAGCACAAACCCAATCATTCTCATTCGGAACATCATCCCTAAATTCATCCGCATATTTTGTATCTACGTCTTCCAACTTATCAAATGTCTTTTGATAGATCAATGCAGTTTCCAATATCAAGTAGGTAGAGTTCTATCTAGTAGGACAATCTAGTTGCAAATGTGCCTTTGAAGTAATGCCAACATCACTACAACATTTCACGAACAAATCCATTATTTGTGGACTACCCCTCACATACCGAACGGTATCTTTAATTTTTTTTTTAATGAACTGATTAGCAATATCAAGTCAATCCTTAACAATTAAATTCAATATGTGAGCAAAACATCTCATATGAAAAGCCTCCCCACCCAAAACAAAAGCATCGTTCTTTAACAACCTCTTTTTCAATTGTTGGACTGTTGTACCATTGGATGAAGCATTATCAACTGTGATGCATATTACTTTCTTCAAACCCCATTCATCTATACAGAAATCAGCATCATTTCCAATATTCATCCCCTTGTGACTTTTAATGACATAAAAATTCAGAATTCTTTTGTTTAACTTCCAATTTAAATCGATAGAATGTGTTGTTAAACATAAGTAATTCACATTTTGTATACTTGTCCAAGTATCAGTAGTTAAAGAAACTCTTTGGCTTTGACATTGAGATTCAATGATGGCTTTCAACTTCTTTTTTTCTTTCACAAACAAAGAATAACAATCTCTTGCAATTGTATATCTAGATGGAATAAGAAATTGAGGAACTGCAGCCTCAACAAAATCTTAAACCCATCCCCCTCTGCAAATCTAAAAGGAAGTTCATCCCTTATAATCATCCTAATAAGAGTTTCACAAATTTTTTCTTGATCAAACTTAGGGCTGAACGGTACGGTATACCGAAAAAATTTATGCATACCGTATACCGTACCGAAATTTTTGGTATTAAAAAATATATACCGATACCGTACCAAAATTTTCGGTATACCAAAATTTTAGTATACTAATCATTAATACCGTACTTACCGAAATACTAAAACCTTACAAGCTACAGTTCATACCAAAGAAGAAAAAAAACAACCGATGTTACACATCTTTCCCATCAATTCTATGACTTTCTCTAAATGCCTTGCTCAAAGGAAAGCACAAACCAACGGCGAAAATACAGAAATTTTTACAGAATATTAAATAAAAAAAGTGGGAACGGAGATGACAGGGACCTTATAAATGGGACGGGGCTAAAAGCAGAGAATCTAGGGCGTTGATTGGAGATCCAAACGGCTGGATTTTGAGGTGCGGCATCGCTGGGCATACAAAGGAGAAGGGAATAGAGTTGGTGGCGGAGTCGAAGTGGAGTTTGGAGTAGCGATGGAGGCAGAGTTTAGCAGGGGAGAATGGAGAAGAGAGACAGGGAATTGGGGAGCTGCATTGAAGAATTCAACGGTTGATTGGAGATCCAGACTCAGATTGACGGCAGCGTTAAGAAAGTGAAGGAGTTGGTTGCAGGGGTGGGGGGGTGGGGGGAGGAGTGGGCGCCGCAGGCTAGGGTTTTGGGTCTTTGGTCTTCACCTTTTCTCAATTCAAAATCAAAACTTTAATAATGAGTGAATTTGGTTTATTTTAAATTTATTTTTATCTTTCAAGTACTGTTGGGTTAAAAAATTATTCAGAAATAATAATATAATCATTATTAGTTTAATTAATATCTCGGTATACCGATATATACCGAAATATCGATATATTATCGGTATTTCGGTATATACCGAAATATCAATTTTTTTAAAATTGCTTAACGGTACCGTATCGAAAAATTTGGTATGGTATCATACCGTACCGAATTTTTCGGTATACTGAAATTTTCGGTAAATTAATTATTTTACTGTACGATATATGCGGTATACTGATTTTTCGGTATTTTCGTCCACCCTTAATCAAACTCTCAAACAACCAAATTACGTTAAGAAGATCCTACAATAGATGAATTTTGAAAACTAAGAACTTTCTGATTTTTATCTTTATCATTCTTTTGAAGTTCTTTTCTAACTTCTGGTGGACATCTCTTACAATTTTTTCTCACATGATTCCATAATCCTAAAGTGCCCTTGTCACTCTTACATTGTAACAACTTATCACACTAAATACATTTAGCTTTTTCTTCATCATCAATTTCATCATAATGAATCCACACTCCAGACCTTTTTTATGTTCAAACTTGGTTTTCTTAACATGTGGTGAGGTATTAGGATTACCTTCACCTGGAATTGTATTTGACTCTTGTGGATTGAGAGTTGAACCATCAATCTGGTTACTATGAGGGGTAAGGCCACCGGTAGGAGTAGGGTAGGAGTACTAGCACTTGAACATAATTAAGGAGTCGCTTTTCTTTTACTCATCACTGCAAAATCACATGATTGTATAAGTAAATACAATATAAAATAAATATTATCATTATTATTTAGAAAACTAATGAATTATTTCTAAAATAATCTCTTATTTACCACTTTGAGGAAGATCTTTTGAACTTTTGGAAGCATCATATTTTGAGTTTGAAGCCATTATGTACTAAAAATATATATGCTAATTTCTGATTAGCCATAGTATAGTCGGGATGACTAATTAAAACAATTTATCGAACCACAGGGAGGTAGACACTAATGCTTAAGTGATCTCACGTTTCTTGTAATTTTATAGAGACGAATCATCAAGGGGATTGGTTGATCAAAATCAATGCAAGTGAACAAGCAATGATCTAGCAAATAAGATGAAATAATGAAGAGTGGCTTTCCAAGTTGAGTGAAAGTGAGATTAACAACAATTAAGAAGTGGAAATCCTAGGATAAATGCAACAAATTCATATGATCATGGGTTTAGACTAAGGGCCAACACTAAGTTCACCTAAGCTCATTCTCAAGATGAATAGGATATGGAATAAAGTTCAATGGATTGGTTCTCACTCAAATAATAGGTACTAAGCTTGAAATGAGAGTCCTTTCACACGATTAATCAACCTTTCGATCAAACCAATCGGATGTCCTATCAAAGGGTTCTAAATAATAAAGGATTTCTCAATCTCTTTACAATTTATAATGCAAATGAAGTGTTTGATGAAATGATTCAATTAATTATCCTAAATATGCAATTGACTTCTCAATCTAATCACATGTTTAAAACAACAAACCACACAAATCATCATAAATCTCAAGATCTAGAGCATCAATGATAGAAAATTAATTAACACAATCAATATATGAATTCAAATACACAAATCCCAAAATTATCCAACAACTATCATGTTGCTAATCTCACAAGGGAGATTAGCCTATCATCTTCATAAAGAAATTAATATAGACAATTAAATCCTTATAAAACATGATTAACAAATTGGATTCAATACAAAAGTTGGATGAAAACTCCCTTGATGTCACTTCAATGGTGATTTCCTTCCTTCCCTTGCAATCTTCCTCTCTTCCTTGCTTCTTTTGCTCACTTGGATGAAGAAATTAATGGTAGGATGATTGTAGATCCAAAGGATGAAGAATGGATGAAGATGATGGTGTGAAATGGAAGAAATAGTGTGTGAGGTATGTGGGCAGCTCTCAATTTCGGATCTGGGTAATCAAAATGTTGAATGGAGTGGTATTTATACCCATGTGGCCTTCTAGAAGAAATCTGGAAATTTCAGTAATTTTAGCACCGACACGGCTCGTGTGCTGTAACATGGCCCGAGTCGTGTCTAGGGCTTCTGGTCAACACAGGGATCGAACACGGCACTCCCCATGTGCTGCGCATGGCCACAGGGGTGGCCATGTTGATGTTTCTGGCGCTATAGTACGGCTTTCTCGGACAGGCCCGTGTGCTGAACTCGGGCCGTGTACGCGACACGACTCATATTCCTGCACACGGCCGGCCGTGTTGATGCTGCCCTGTTTCTTCCTTCACTATTTTGGCTCGTTCTTCCTTGTTTCAACTCCGAATTGAGATCTGCCTTTTCCTACGTCTTCCTTATCATATCTAGCATCCAATGAAAAGTGAAAATCATAGGTTTAAACTCATTCACAAAAATTTCAATAAAAACACAAAACACAACCAAATAACACATAAATACGGATAAACTAATACGAAAACACATATAAAAAGACACTAAAATCTAGGTGAATATGTCACTCATCAATTTCCTTCCTGCATTGCAAACCTAAAAATTTCAAAGGTCAGCACCTGATAAGTTTTATTCGCACAATTAAATGTAAACTAAAGATCAAGTGCATATTAAAATTTTCTTGCACCTCATCATATAATAATGTGATATCATATTATCAAGTAATGATCTAGTTAAAACCCCAAACGCTTAACTTATCCTACTCCATCAATTATTAACCCCAAAAATTAGATTAGTTGGAAATGTTAATTTTAGTCTCACTGTACCCAAACTATATTAATTAAAAACAATCAACTATTCTGGTCTATGTTAATAATGTTTTATATATATATATATATATATATATATATATATATATATATATATATATATATATATATATATATATATATATATATATATATATATATATATATATATATATATATATATATATATATATAAACAATTTTAAAAGTCAATGTGAATCAAAGCTCAAATTTAATTTACAACCAAGTAACTTATTAATAACATTACAAACTATATTAACCTACATATTTACTTAATTAAATCAAACACTCCAAAGAGTAATGGATATCAAATGAGAGTACTTATACCACCGGCCAATCCATTTATTAATTGTCCCACCATCTATTATTTTATTTATTTATAAAATTTTCACATGTTACACACATTACTAAAAAACATATTATGAAACATGAAGTTCCACATAATATCAAATGTGCCATATATATATATATATATATATATATATATATATATATATATATATATATATATATATATAATGGTATAGCTTGATTGTCGTTATTTTCACCTAGATTTTAGTATCTTTTTGTGCGTATATTCGTATTATTTTATTCGTATTTATGTGTATTTTGGTGGTGTTATTTCTTTTTATGAAATTGTGTGAGAATGAACTTAAACATATTAAAACAGGTGAAAAATGGAGTCGGGAGAAAGAAGGAAGCAAAGCAGCACAAACACGACCAGCCGTGTGTAATACACAAGGCGTGTTGCGCGCACGGGCCTGTCCAGAAAGGTCGTGCGCAAGTATTAGAATGCACAACACGGCCACCCATGTGGCAGTGTACCACGCATGAGCCGTGCGCTATCTGGAGCTTGCTGTTGACCAAAAACCTAGACAGGACTCAAGGCGTGTACATAACTCGAGTCGTGAAGGTGCAAAAATTCAAAAAAAAAATCAAATTCCTTCTAGAAGATCTCCAAGGGTATAAATACTACTCCATTCAACATTTGATCATCTTACATCCGAGAATCATCAGTTGCACACACACATCACACACAAATTCCTTTATTTTACACCACAACCCTCATCCATTCATCACCCATTCTATCTTTCATCATCCTACCATCAAAAACTTCATCCAATTAAAGAAAAGAAACAAGGAAGAGAGGCAAAGTGCAAGGAGATGAAGAAGATCATCATTGAAGCACTACAAGGTAGTTTTCATTCAAACCTTATATTAAACCTCCTAGTTATATCATGATTTGTATGGATTTAATTGTCTATGTTATTTTCCTTATGAAGATGATAGGATAATCTCCCTTATGAGATTAGCAACACTATGGTTGTTGGCTAATTTTGGAGATTTATGCATTTAAATTCATATGTTGATTGGGTAAATGGATTTTCTATCATTGATGCTTGAGATCTTGAAGTTTATGATGATTTGTATGTTTTGTTGTTCTAAATATGTGATTAGATTGAGGAAGCAATTATGTGCTTAGGATAATTAAGTGAATTATTTCATCAAACATCTCGTGCATTATGAATTGTAAAGAGATTAAGAAATCCGTTAGGATTTAGAACCCTTTGATAGAACATATAATTTATTAGATCGAGAGGTCAATTGATCGTGTGAAGTGACTCTCTAATTAAACTTAGTACCTAGTAGTAATTGTTTGATTGAGAACCAACCTTAGTGCCATTTTGAGATTGTGCAAATGCTACATCCTATTCATTTCGAGAGGAAGTTTTGGTGGAATACATGTTGGCCCTTAGTCTTTAACCATTGATACATATGAGTTTAATGCATGAATCCTTGTATTACCACTCCAAGCCTACACTGATGTAGATTGGGCAGGAAGTGTAACTGATAGAAGGTCCACGTCGAGATATTACTCATTTGTGGGTGGAAATTTAGTCACATGGCGCAGCAAGAAACAGAATGTTGTAGCTCGAAGCAGTGCAGAGGCTGAGTTCAGAGCCTTAGCTCAGGAAATCTGTGAGGTTTTGTGGATCAAGAGATTACTACTGGAATTGAAGATTACAGAGTCAATGCCTATGAAGTTGTACTGTGACAATAAGGCAGCAATTTCGATTGCACACAATCCAGTACTTCATGATCGCACAAAGCGTTTGGAAGTCGACAATCATTTCATCAAAGAAAAATCGACAATAATGTGATTTGTGTGGATTATGTCCATACCAAGGAACAAGTAGTTGATCTACTTAGAAAGGGACTACTCAAGAGACAGTTCGAATGGTTAGTAAGCAAGCTGGGAATGGAAGACATCTCTAGTCCGGCTTGAGGAGGAGTGTTGAAAATAGGGTGTGTTGAGTTGTAATTATATTAGCTAGTTGTCATGTTAATTTTTAGTAAGTTCTTTTATTATTTCTCTCTAAATCAGTGATTCTAGTCCTGATATTAGGCTGTAATTATGTTGTAATTATTCTGTAAAATCACTATAAAATCAATCTCAATAGAAGAGAAAATTATTTTCCTCAATTTATCTCTTTCAAGTATAAATGAAAGTGATAATAAATTAATGAAAAGTGATAATGCTCTTTCATAACAATTTATAGTATAAATAAAATGTGATAACATTTTATAGCGAAAGTGATAACGATTTAAAGTGATAACTATTTTAAAAAGTAAAAAATGTTCTTACGTGAGACCATCTCACGCAAGACCTACAGCAAATATTAATATCATTCATATTTGAATCAATTTTTTATTGAATAATAATAATGGAAGCGAATATTCGCACCACCGGATTTACTAATCATACCCCGAAAGTTAGTAAGACTAAAATATCCCTAACAAATAAGACACAAATGTCCTTGAGAAAAAATGAAGAATCCAACTATATATTCTTTCCCAAATTTTATACCCCAATTATATCGCCTTACATTTGTATTATGATCTCTCCATCACATTCTCTTCTCTCTCTTATTCACTTGCATAATACTAATAAATATGTGTTTTGCTTTTAATCGTCGTGTTGTGATATGCTTATCATGGTCGAACGCATTATTCAAAGACAAGAAGGAGAGCAGCAGCCACTCCAAATCCTCCGCCGCAAATACTGCTTCTCCACTATCAACTCCACTATTGATGCTCTGAAATCTCCCGAATGATCCTTCGACCTCTTCCCCACCGCGTAGCAAGACGACAGCCTCTTCCGTCGAATTCTCTGTCTCCGGCTTTAATATATCTGGGTAGAGATATGATCGAAGCCTAACTGGTGCTCTGGCCAGGCCTTCTCCTTGGGGGCGGTATCTTTGGGAGTGAGGCGGAAGGAATCGCCGGAGTTGGATGAGAGGCTAAAAAAGGTGTCGATTTCGTCGCCGCTGGTAAACCAGGCGACGGTGTTGGTGGAAGAGGAGAGTTTGTCTATTATGTTGCAGGGTTTTGAAAGAGAGGAAGAATATTGAGTAGTATTGTTTTCATGGCGAATGGTTTTCTTGGATTTGGTTTCCATAACTTCAGGGAGTAATCAAGTTGTAAGAGAATGGAAAGAGACCACAGATTTGAGCATCAACTCATGGCTATCCATGGCTCACATTAAATATTGTATGCTATGGTTGTTTGTTTCCTCCAAAAAATATTTTATCAAAGTTTATAAAGGAAGATTTTAATGAAAGGGTAAGGAGGTAAAAAATAGGAGTATGTTTAATAAATCATATATATGTTTTTAAATTATATCGGAGTATATTTAGTATTTGGAGTATGATTAGTAAAATTGGGTGAAAGTAGCCCCCTAATTAATACCCTTATAATTTAAAATATATAGTACCCTTTGAAGAAAAAAATATTACTCGTTTTAACGTCTTATCTAGATATGCACAAAAAAATCGGAATCGGCGGTTCGAACGGGGAAACCGCCGGTTTTAACTGGAACCGGAATCGGAACCAGTAAAGGAAGGTTCGATTTCAGTTCCTCATTCATAGGGGAAAAAACTTGACCGGTGGTTCCGGTTCGAACCGGCAGTTTTCAATTTATTATTATTTTTTTATGTTTTTAACACCTAAAACTAAAAAAAATTAAAATCGGAACCGACGGTTCCAAACCGAAATCAGAACTGTCAATTCCAAAACCTTAACCTTCTTACCCCGGTCGGTTCCGTTTCTCTCTACCTTGAAATCGGAACCGGCAGTTCCGAACCGGGGTGCATGTCTAGTCATGTCCATTTTAGTTTATTTGATTAAAACAAATAAAAAAGAATGAGGAATTGGATGACCCCGTGGTCACCCATGACCCACTAACATGAGGGGACGGGGACCACATGTCAGGGGTGGACCCCACTCCCTCATGTGAGAGGATCATGGGTGACCACGGGTCATCCAAAAATTACCCAAAAAGAATTTAATGTTATGGTCAGTCCAAGCCATATAAATGACAAATAAATAAATAGTCGTAAATAAAAACACAGCACTACATATAGATAAATAAATACTAAGAGTCAAAGTGGGTAGCTCAAGTGGTTAGAGCTCCCACTACCTAAGACATAGGTCTTGGGTTCGAGACATGGCAAGGGGGATTTTATTCCCCAATGCCCACCAATGATGTGTTGACCTAGTGCTCTGGGTCAACATTGAGGTAGTCCCCCAGAGCGCAATGGTGGAACAATTAATATTGAGGGCTAGAAGCGGCAGTGTGGGAGGCTGAAACTCGGTGGAGGATCGACTCCTTGTGCGCAGTAGTTAAAGATATTACTTGGGATCCATTGTGTGGCTACCGCGGTTTACCTGGAGGCAGTTCTGAGGGGCCGGGATTGTTTCCTCGAGGACTAGTTGGGCGTAAGCCCGGAACCTCGATCATTAAAAAAAAAATACTAATATGCACACCATGACATACACACAATGTGTATCTATCGTTGATTGGAGGACAGAGAAAGAGAGTGTGTGTGTAATGAGCCAACCAAAAATTGAAGAAGATTTAAGAAATGGTTATAAGAAAAAGATAGCGATACAAACTCTTCAAAACGTGTTGCGCTTCAAACACATTCAGATTCACTCTCCTCACTTTTGGGATTGTGACCCCCTTTTCATACCAATTCCTCTCTCCCCCTCTCCTTCCCCCCCCCCTCTCTCCCCCCTCCCCCAATTTCTTCACTTCCAAAAAAACCCTAGTTTTTCTCTCCTGAGCTCTCGCTTCCCCTGCCTCTCCGCTCTTCTTGTGGCCAATTCCGTTGTGCAATTGGGAAGATATGGACGATGCGGAGCAGAATAAGCTGTTTGTCGGAGGCATTTCATGGGATACCACCGAGGATGTGCTCAAGGACCATTTCGGCCAGTACGGCGTCGTTTTGGGCTCCGCCATTGCCAGGGATCGGATTTCCGGCAACCCTAGGGGCTTTGCTTTTGTCACCTTCTCCGAATCTTCCTCCGTTGATCGCGCCCTTGAGGACCCGCATCAAATTCTTAGCAGAACGGTCTGTTTGTTGTTCCTTCTACTTTTAGGGGGGCTTTTCCCTTGGATCTTGATGGTACCTTTCCTTCTCTGTACACCTGAGAGCTGGGCGCGTTCCAAAGGAATTGTTTCATCCTCGGTTTCCTCAGTCTGCTCCTCTTCGGTTTCTTCCTCCATGATCTCTTCTTCTTGTTCTCCTTCGATTGCTAGGTTCCTAGAGTTGGTGCATCTGTGGCCAGGTCTCCAGTCCTCTCCACACCTAAAGCATTTGTTGCTTTTGGGTGGTGGCAATGATCGTAGTGGCGTTGGGGTTGCTACTGGAAGAGGTCGTCTGTAGGGAATGGTTGGTGGCTTTGGCTTTACTCCGGCTCATTTCCATAGCCCAAGGGCTATGTCTTGCAGTCGCGCCGTGTTGTACGCCTATTGTAGTGACCTTGGCTCGAACGTCTTTACGGCTGCCCGTAACTCCTCTTGAAGTCCACTGAGGTATAGTGATACTTCGTATGATTCGGCCATTGGGTGGTTCCGCCTTACTGATGCTCTGAGTTCTTCGAACTTCTCCGTGTATGTTATAACAGACCCAGTCTATTTTAACTTGGTTAACTCCTCGATGACATCGTGCATTTGTTTGTCACCGAATCTTACACAGAAGTCCTCTACGAACTTCATCTAGTTCAACTCTGGGTTAGATTCAACCCATTGATTGAACCATAGTTTGCTCCGGTCGTCGAGATAGTTAGACAGTATCTCGAAATAACCGTTCTCAGGGATGTTGTAGTACTTACAAAATTTCTCGCACCGTCTGATCCACGATCTTGGGTTCTGGCCATCGAAGACCAAAAGATCTATCTTCGGCGCTGGTACGTTTATTCTCCATCTCTGTAGTACTTCTGCTGGAGGATGGTCATCCGCTCTTTCTGCTTCTATTTGTTGTTGTGGTGCTGCTGCTGCTGCCACCATTCTATTTTGAGCTGCAACGAGTGCTTCCAGGGTTTGTGTCAGAGTTGCCAGTTGCTGCTGTATGGCCTCCATCTGGTTCTGGGTTGCTTCTGTCATGCTGGTACTTGTGCTTGTGCTTGCTGCACCAGATCTGGTAGTAACCATACGCTTGGAAGAGCTAGTCGGAAAATCAACTGCTCTGATACCAAGTTGTCAGGAGGTGGTATCTGACATAAAGGATTTGGTGGAATTTGGGTAGAAGAGATTGATTACCGGTCTTTCAAGAACCTTGGGTAATCGGAGTTATCAGACTTTCGGGTCTATGGATAACTGATCACGATAATCCTCGTGCGAGTATGTTGGATAATATCAAGGGTGTTGTCAGTCTTTCGGGACTATGGACAATCGGCCAAGATATATTTGGCTTTCCTAACTCTGTCTAAGATGTATCGAAGACAAGTTAGGCTTAAGAATTCTAAGACGTATCGAGGAATTAATTGAGGCTTCTAATCCTAATCAAAACGCATCGAGATTAAGGAAGAGAAAGGGTTTTCTGCGAACAGAAAGGTTTTGGCGAACCAAAGGGGTTTTTGTTTATATTTTGATTAATGATTACAAATGGCTAAGAACTCGTCCTTATATAGGCGAGAGTTCAGCTTATCCTACAAGCCTTGCTGGTTGGCTTCCCTAACACACTTGGACAATGGCTTCTCCACTAAGCCTTCTTTAATAAAAAGAAATAAAATAAAGTAAAGATAATGGGGTGGCATCTTGCTTTGGCATCTTGGACCGTCGGCCACCTATTTTGCTTCATAGGTAAGTTACTCGGAATAGTCCTGCATACTCAGAGTGGTGTATGCGTAATTGTGGTCCCCCCATTCCATGGCATCCAATGCTGATGTTCTAGATCCTTCGGTGAAATGGGCTTCACTCTCCGGATCTTCACTTGGGCTAGGAGTTGGGCTTGCTCGTGGGTTGGGCTGCCTGGCCCATTTCCGCTTATCCCTGTAGCTGATGGGTTGTTTGGCTTGTCGGGATGGTTGGGCTCTTGGGATTGGGCTTGGCTTTTGGGTTTTTTGAGTGGGACGTTTTTTGCTCTCTGACAGTCGGAGAGTCACGACGGGTACCTCTTCTTCGAACTACTGAATTAGAGCATAGTCACCTCGCATTCGTACCTTCAAGCACTTCTTTCCTCGCTTATTTTCTGCAGCTATCATCTCTCCTTTCTTTGTCACTGATACGGTATCCTCTATGGCAACACATGGATGTAACAAAGAATGCTTAAAACCCATATAAGAAGAAAAATTCGGAGGTAAATCCGGAGGCTTCAAATATGGATCATCCTTGATTCCTGCAACCAAAACATTATCAAATATAATAGCAGAGTTAGTAATAGGAAAAGTAAGAGATTCGCTTGCTTTATCGATCTGCTCTACTACGTCAACTCTCTTCTCCTCATAATCAACCTTCTCGGCAGCAGGGCTCCTTCTCTCTTCATCAACACCCTTCTTATTATGATTCATGTCAGCTGTGGTCCTCCTTAACTGTGCATCCCTGACATCACCTAATGCAAGTAACTTCTCAAGGTATTCAATACTCGCATCATTGGACAAACTTTCAAACTCAGCATCTGACAAGGCAAAGTTCTCATCATGCTCTGTGTCCACTACATCCACAGACTTGCATTGCTACTGATTTTTAGGCCACTGCATCTCCTTATTCAACAAGAAAACCACTTCCTTATCATTGGTGCTAAGCTTCAACTTCCCATTGAATACATCTATCTGAGCTCTTCCAGTAGCAAGAAATGGACGCCCTAAGATAAGAGGCACGCCATCCTTTTCATCCTCCATGTCAAGTACTAGGAAATCCACAGGAAAAACCAAATCTGATACCTTCACCAGCACATCTTCCACAATTCCCTCAGGGTATGTCAGTGATCTATCCACTAATTGTATGGCCACAGATGAGGGTTTCAACTCCCCCAAACCAAGCTTCTTGTACACTGATAAAGACATCAAGTTTATGCTTGCTCCTAGATCACACAATGCTCTTCTTGATGGTCCTTTTCCTATCTCACAAGGAATGATGAAGCTACCTGGATCTTTCAGCTTCTCAGGTAACTTTCTTTGAATTATAGAACTGCAGTTTTCTGTCAAACTCACTGTCTCCACACTGTGCAGCTTTCTTTTTCTCGAGATAAGTTCCTTGATGAACCTTGCATAGTGTGGCATCTGATCCAAGGCCTCTGAAAAGGGAATAGTGATTTGAACATCTCTCATAACCTTAGCAAATTTCCTGAATTTCTCATCCAAGCTTTTGGATAATTATCTTTGAGGAAACGGGAGTGGTATCTTCGTTTTTGGAAGCCCCAAACTATCTCTCTCGAATACCTCTTCTGCTTCTCTAAGTTTTTTAGCTCGTTGCCACTTTTTATCAGCTATTGCTTGTTCAGATTGGTTCACAATAGACTGTGGAATCGCAGGGAACCCAGGAGGTGTGCTTGTTTTGAGCCGGGGTTGTACTACATCCTTTAGCTCTTCCGGATCACCCCCCAAACCTGACTTGGTTTGAACTGGGACCGAACTAGTGTCCAAGTTACCTTGCTCTTTTTCTCTTCCATCCTGCCTCATTTCTGTCATGTTCTGCATCAGTTGTTGACTACACTGCTTCCCGGACCTCAAAGTAATCGCATTTACACTCTCCTTCGAGTTGATTTCCGTATCTGAAGGAAATTTTCCCTTCATAATTTGCTGCTGCAGTTGATTTACCGTTGTGGAAATTTGACCCATAGAGTATGTGAGACTCTGCAATTGCTTATTCATTTCTTCATTTTGTTTCGCCATGTTGGAATCCATCAGCACTATGCAGTTATTGATTTATTGATGGCTGAATCATTTTTTTGTATGTATTTTGCTAGCACGTCATCAATACTTGGCTTCCCTTCTTCAGTTTTGGCTCCATGATCAAAATTTGGAGGGAATGGAACTGCATTATTCGGATTTGAATAAGAAAAATTCTCATGCTGATTCTTTCATCCTCCTTGATTGCTGGGACCTCCCCCTTGGTTATTTCTTTGATTGAAATTTCCTTGGGGGTATCTGTTTCCTTGCCAATTTTGAGTTGCTCTTGAACCTTGGAGACTCTGCCCCATAGCCCAATTTGCATCCTCAATCCTTTGAATGTTCATCACCACATCATCACTTGCTGGTCCTTGGTTGTCTCCTCCATTCTTCCCTGATATCAGAGTAATCAGGTGTTTGTTCTTTTGCTCTAATTGAGAGGCAACTTTATCATCTCTGTCAGCTTCGGAGAACTTCTCTTCTATTCCAGCAACTTTGCCAAGTATGTAAGTTCCACGTACTCTTTCAGATGGCCAATCTCTAGAGTTCATAGAGATATCATCAAACAACTTTTCAATAACATTTGACGTTTTGCCAAAGATCGTTCCTCCAGCAGATGCATCAACAAGTACTCTGGATTCATTATCGAGGCCATTGTAGAAAATACTGATTAGCTGAGACTTTTTAAAACCATGTTGTGGACATCGTCTCAACGCATCAGTGAATCTTTCCCAGGCTTCTCCAAACGATTCCTCTCTTCTCTACTTGAACTGATTTATTTCTTGCTTCAGTGCAAGAATTTTCCCTGGTGGCATAAAACGATCAATGAACAACTGCTGCAGCTCGGTCCAGTTTGAGCAACTATCTCCGGACAGCTTGTCGTACCACTCCCTTGCCTTGTCAGCTAGGGAAAACTGGAAAAGCCTCATTTTTCATCTATCATTGGTATTGTCGGCGACTTTAACAGTATCCATGTAGCTGTTGAAACATTTCAGATGTCCGTATGGTTCATCAAAAATGCCTCCAGTGAAAGGATTTTTCTCCACCATGTTAATCAAGGCTGGTCTTATATCGTTTGCTTCATTAGCTTGAATGGCCCCAACCACACCTGATCCTCCAAGATTGGTGGATTTGAACGTTTCTCGGATGACAATGTCATCCTCATGTGTTCTATCTCCCATGGCTCTTTCTGGGATAACTGGATTTGTTATTTGCTCTTCTTTTTCTTCCACGACCGTTCTAGGCTCTGGTATGTCCGTTGTCTTCTTTTGAACTTGTGCCTTCACAGCCTTAGGAGGTGCGTTAAGATTCTTTGCTGCTCATTTCCTTTTTCTAACTGACGTTTCAATCTCCGGATTAAATTCAGGATTTTGAGTTCCCTTTTTTGATCTGGTGTTCATGCAACTTTGAGAAAAAATCAAGGAATATGCAATTAAATCTTAAAGCAATTATTCTAATTAAATAAGTAATAAAGTCAAATAAATAATTTACTGTCCCCGGCAGCCGGCGCTAAAAACTTGTTGGTCGTATCGCGCACCCCAATTTAATTCCTAAGTATAGGAATGTCAATTGTAATGGCAACTACCCAAGTTAAAAATAAATGTCGTTCCCACTAAGACAGTATATTATTTATATGATTAATATTACTATTCAATTAGAATTGTGATTTCCAACTTTCAAGATTTTGATTATAAATATTAAGAAATTTAAATATCAATTAACAAATAAATAATAGCAATAAGAAGTATTTAAAATTGATCAAGAGAAAAGTAATAGCTCTAAGGTTTCGGGTGTAATGCAATTGATTTGGTTCCCTAGACGCCCTATTTTTCATTCATGCTATTTTATGGAAATACATCATAATATGATGCGTGAATAGTTTTGAACCTCCTTCCTAGATACTAATAAGGCGAATTTCATAAACCTCCGGATGGCCAACTCGACTAACATATATTCTCTGAAATTAATATTCGAACCTAATTCACTTCCTACTTGATTTCCTAATTGCATTGTTCCACTAGGATAATCAAGCATCTTGTTTACCGGCCCTTAGGATTATCGTGTTCAAGGGCAAACTACCATAATCCCCAGTAAGTAGACAATATTAATAACGTGTGCACTCTTGCTAACACAATATACCACGCATCACGGGCAATGTCAATGGCGTATTATGAAGACATTACACACATATTAACAAGGTCTTATAGAATCACATAAACAAGAATATCAATAGCATGAATTTCAAAATAGTTATCTAAGTTTCCAAATCAATTACATTACCCCTACACCTTAGAACTATAAATGAAGTTAGCTCATGAAGTTGATCACAACATTCATGGCTAAGCAATGCATTACAATAAACACAAGAAAAGATTTAAAGAAAAGAATACAAGAACCTAGTGTCACGTGTTCTTCGATTCTCCACTTATCTTCGATTGTGTTGCTCCCTTGATTGCACAAGAACTCCCCTTGCAGCTGTTGTTCTTTCCTTGAAGCTGTTGTACACACTTCACACTACCCTTCTCTATCTATTTGTAACTTGTGTTGTGTGTGGAATGGTGTTGGGATGTCTTGAATGGTGTGTTTTCGGATGCATGTTGCTGCCCTTTATATAGTGCTCCATAGATGCCTTATTGGTGGCTTAAATGATGAAGAAAGTATCTTTCATTCATAAACAAATGCATTGGCAGGTGGTGGTGAGTCATTGAAAGCATCTTCCATGCATAAAACAAGTGTTCTTGTAGGTGGAGATGCTTTTACATCACTTTCATTTCCATTTTTAATGCAAGTAGATGGTTGTTTGATGCTTCTCCAAGAATCACAAGGTATCAGATTTTGTATAGTGTTGTTTCTTGGCTGAATGGAAGGTAGATGGTAGGTGAAAGTGGGCAACAATCCATTGGTGGTTGAATAATTGAAGAATCCAGCCTGTTCTGTACACCAGCAGCATCATTCGACCAAACTGAAGGCCATTCGACCTGCCTTCAAGTCGAATGCAGGTCGAATGGCGTGGAAAAATGTTCATTCGGGTGCCATTCGAGCAGCATGGAGGTCATTCGACCATCATTCGACCAGCACCTCTGGTCGAATGGAGCATGTCGTGGTCGAATGAGGTGTCGGCAGCGTCCAATGGTGCTATTCGACCACGCTGAGCATCATTCGACCTGGGCTTGATGTCGAATGAGTGAAGCTTAGGTCGAATGACTCATTCGACATACAAGGTTGGTCGGATCAAAGTGTTCATGGTCGAATGGAGTTGCACCTCTTCATCGTTTCGCTTATAACTTCCTCATCCGAGTTTCAAATTTAATAATTCTTGCGCTCACGCGATCCTCTCTTCCTTGGCTTTCAATCCATATAAATATCTCAGAAAACTCCAAGATTTGAATGTGCAACAAGCCTCGAAAAGTAGAACAGCAATCCTCTTCGGCACCTCTCGCGTGTCGTCACCATTTTGCTTATAACTTCTTCGTTTGGAACTCGATTGGGGTGTTTTTTGCGCCAAAATGACCCTCTCTTCAGTGGCTTTCTAACCATGTATTACACCATCAGTTTTGATCTCTACATTCAACACAGCATAATTATCAAGTTGGATGTGCGTTTTCAACATTCTTGCACAATTTGCACATTTTCTCCAATCTTGCATTTTTGATCATTTTCTCTACCAAAACACAACAAAATACCTTAGTAGCACCATAATCATACAAAATGTATAAATCATGCAATTTCTCATAAATATAGGGCCTTTTCCTAATAAAACAAGGTATTTATGAGACCGAAAAATAGTAAATTTCCACTCTCATTAGTTACCTCCTTTTACTATCCTTCCATGGTAATGAAATTCGCCCAAAAACACATCACATCATCCTTTAAAATCTGCACATATCTTTAATAAAGAAAATAAGGTAAATACGTCAGTTCCTGGACTCTTGTTCTCATAAATCCGACACAACTTCTTTGACCTCAGTTTCAGTGAAATGTGCAGTGAGAAACATATTATGGTCAATCTTATTAGAGATCAGCTCTTTAATAGAAAGTCTATGTGCAGAATTTCTAGAAAAGTGATTTTTAAAATGAAAAAATAAAAATTCAGATTTCACTTTCTGTACCTCATCTGTCTAGACATCATTGATAAAGAGCCCATCAATGCTGCGCGCTAGCCTTAATTCTCTTATTGACGCATTGATGAAAAAAATAGAATTTGAATCCCCTTCTCTTATCCATAAGATTCTTTCCTTTAGAAAAGTATTGCAGTCATTCACTTTCATAAGGTGCCACAACTCCACGTTACTCTCATGTTAAACCTTTATTTCATCATCATTAAGATCTCTATACTCCTGCATTTCATCAAGATGATTTCTTTTTCTCTTGCCTCAACAATTCTTCCTTTAAGATCATAGAACACTTATGTGGCCCAATCTTTAACATCTTTTTATAGCAGCCAGAGCTTCTCTTTAAAAACATATCCTCCCCAACCAATGATTTTGTAATTGTTCCAGTTTTAGACCTATCGCCCTTCACAATCCCTTCCATAGTGGCTTGGAGGTCGGCGGTCGTGAAGAGAAGGGGACGCCCGTTCAGGGTCCTGGTGGGCCAAGCCCAATTACCAAATCATTACCTATCCCGCCTAAATGGATATGGTGTGTTATCCCCTATGCCACTCTAGGTGCAATGCTACTCTATGTATTAATTATAATAGCCAATTGAAAATAAGATATTTAACACTCTACAGTATTTGAAACCCGCTATCACTACAAGAAAATTGTCGAATTTCAAGGATGAAAAATCGTTTAAATATGTAAAAATACAGTTCGAATTCATGATTTCAACAAATATTCCAACGAATTTTTTTATTAAAAAAATGGTCGTTGGAATGTCATTTTTCCAAAATCATTTCCAACGATCTAAAAAATCCAACAGAGAATCCAACTTCATTTTTTGTTGGAATTTTTTTGATCTAAAAGTGATTTAAACATTTTTCCAACGGAGTTTTCTTTTGGAATTATCGTTGGAATTTATTCCAATGATCTTCGAACTCCATTGAACATTTTTCCAACGGAGTTTTCTTTTAGAATTACCGTTGGAATTTATTCCAATGATCTTCGAACTCCATTGAAATTTTCCAATGATAAAAAAAACATTTATTCAGATTTAAACCCTTGACCTCTTAAATATATCACCTTATCATTTACGCACTTAACTAATATATAATTTATATTATAAATTGATATTTAAATTTATTGGAGTCCATTTTTTTGATTGAATTTCATTGGATTTTTCTATCAGTTTAAGTTTAATTAGAATTTATATTGTTATTTCCAATGGTTTATTAAACTATTGGAATTAGCATTGGTATTTTCCAACGGTTTAAATTTATATGAGAACTTTCTAACAGTTTTTAGTTTATAGGAATTTTAGTGGGAAATTTTCAGAAGTTTATTAGATTATTGGAATCAGCATTAGAAATTTCCAATGGTTTAAATTTCCATGAGAATTTTCGGTGGAATTTCCAATGATTTAAAGTTTTATCAGAAAATTTGTTAGAACTCTAAATTTTTCAACGGATTTGCTTTTTATTGAAATTTTTCTGTTGGAATTTGGTAGTTTTCTTTATGCATTGTATTAATAGCGGAAGACATATTGTACACATAAATATTGATACCGTATTGGGAATAGGGATTCATTATTTAGTGTACAAGAGAACTAGATTAATAAAAAAAAAACATATTTCCTTCCCAGATGCATAGAGCTTGGAGGAAATTTTGGATCTTATAGCACTCTTATTAATTAGTTAAGTTAATTTCCCAAACAGGCGTATTATAATTAAACTCCGCTATCTACAAGTTATTTAAACAAAATATTTACATACCCATTTTTTAAATAAAACACACGTATACATATTATTATGAGCGAGGCTATTGCGTGCCTTTACACTACACCAACCAAGCAGCCGATGTTGAAGCCCCCAATGTTGAAAGTAGGCGCTGATAGACATCGGTTTTTAACCGATGTCTTTTTCATTGTTTAGACATCGGTTGCACTCTTTAACATCAGTTATCCACCGATATCTTTCAACGGAAAGACATCGGTTGCATTCTTTGACATCGGTTATCCACCGATGTCTTTTCTAGAAAAGACATCGAATAGGATAAAAAGACATCGGATATAAACCGATGCCTTTCTCGGAAAAGACATCGGCGAAGACACATTTAACATCGATTATTAACCGATATCTTTCCATGTAAAGACATCAGTTGCACTTATTTGACATCGTTTTTCCATTGATGTCTTACATAGCATAGACATCAGTTTTACACCAATAGACATCAATTTTTACATGATGTCTTTCATATTTTTATTTTTATTTTTATTTAATTTTATACATAAATTTATTATATTATTTATATAAGATTAAACAAAATTGTGCTATATAACTAAAAACTTATGATTTTTTACAAAAAAAATCAAATATTTAATTTAAAATACACAGTAAATCATCCTTTAAATCTAAAAGTACAAGAATATCCTAATTAATTAAACCCAAACACCATTTTTACATAAATAAACTTAAATTTATACTAAAACCTCCTGATCAAGAGATACATGACCTATTGTTTCCAATCCACGTATCCGTGAGACATTGCATGAATACCATTAAAGCCTCCAAACTTCAAATCAGCTTTACCAGAGAAAAACATGAATCATCAATTTTCCCATTCAGAAACTGTAAAAATTTTGAAAGATCAAATTAATAAATTGGTCATCATAATATACACAATGGAATTTAGGCAATTCATCTTTATCGTATCATCAAAATACATAAAATGGAATTAAGGTAACTAAGTAAAAATAAAATTGCTTATATATAGGCATCTCAGAAAAACTAATTAGCCTACCACCATCACATGCCTAACAAACTATTTGATAACAAATCAATTACAATAAAAGTAAAGTATGTAATACAACAAAAGTAGTACCTTCAAATGAATAACTTCATTATCTTCAATAACTAAGACCTTTTTGGTTTGCTCAACCAGAGCATTGACATCATTTGACAAAAATAATTCCTTTGGTTGCCATTGCTTGAAAGAAGTTTAACATCATTAAAAGATGGCCCAACATTTGCCTCGTTAAACTCCTACAAAAATAGGGATACCTCTATTAAAGCACATTTACTTAATATTACAATTTTCTACCCCCAAAGATATTGATGCCAAAAAAATGCGAATTTAGAAAGTCAGAAAGGAATTACATAATGCAGAAAAAGATACCTTCTACCATTTTAAGTAATATTACAGATCTACAAATATCTGTAAGCTGAGTATGAGAAAGGCTTAAATTTTTTTGTATAGGAATAACTTCGCTAAAGTTCATCAATATTAAAAAAAATACTAAAAAAAGAGCTTATTTTAGCAAGAAGGGTCAATAGAACTTACTTTCACTCCAAGGAGCAATGGACTACCACGTTTGCATGCAATCAATATAATAGAAAAATGGTAGCTTTTAAGAATGAGAGCATATGTTCCTTCAAGATACCTCATAACTTCAAGCACAAGTTGACTAAACGTCACACTACTGTCACCTACAAGAAAAGAGTAAGAAATTCACACCAAAATCAATTGAGAGCCAAAAAATGTAAAGACAAATATAAAAGTTGAAAAAACAAAAGATCAAACAACAACCCTTCAACCAAACAACTCATTTATTTGAGATGCAATGAATATTTAAAGTTATTTCTTAATTTGCTAAATTCCAAAAGTTTGATTTTGTTTGCAATCAAATAAGAAGGCGTGATTTATCCAACAATTAACCCTAAAAAATTAATTAATTAATTAAAGCAATAAATAAAGGTTGCTTTATAGGCATGGAAGCAAGATACCTTCTTCTTTTGAATTGTCAAAGATGAACTTTGCAATCTTTGGTATGACTTCTATATCAGTTTCAAATTCAAAAGTAAAACCACGTCGAACTAATGTCTCTTTTAACACCTAAAACATAATTTATATAGTCACATTCATGAGATAAGCAAACAAAACAACTACACAAAATTTCTCAAAATCTCAAATTAATTAACATTAAAAAATACAAGACAAGCTCATATGCACAATATGTTCCTCCACTTTAAGTTGCTTTCCATCATCACTCAACAGAGAGAGAGAGAGAGAGAGAGAGAGAGAGAGAGAGCTCTCTCTCATTTCAAAACTCTAAATTCTCTCATAAAACTTCCAACATGTTTGCAAATTTTACAATCCCAACAACACTGCAGTCTTCTTCAATCATCCACACATACTTCATTTACTTAAAAAGGTAATTAATTTTCATTTTCTATTTGTTTGTTTATCTGCCATGCAATCATGAATATTACATAAATGGTGCAAACTGCAAAGTAAATTACAGCATTTAGCAAAACCAACAACTAAACTGCAAAGTTGGAACTCGTCTAGTATGAAATAAACCTTAAATAATAAAAACAGAAGCTCATCAAGACAAGACCAAATTAAAATAAAAAAAGAAGCCTTTTTAAGAAAAGATAAGTTAATGATGGTGAATAAAGTGATCATAGGTATTAGCTTTAGGAAAAAAATTTAAGAAGTGTATAGTATTCATCTGCCATGCTGCTCTCCATGGTGGCTTATGTTTCATAGGTAAAATGAGCAAATAATCATATCAACAAACTTTAAATTTCATATAGCAAATTGGAAAAGTAAACTAAATGAACAATGAAATATTACTACATTGCCAAGAGAGGTTGGATGAGGAAATTCAATACTTAGGCCGTTAGGCCTCTTGACAATGGCCCACATGTAAGGACAGAAATCCCAACACCAACACAAGTAGTTGAGAAATCAAAATAGAACCTGTATATGTAATTAATTTTGCATAACAAAGCCAAAAAGTATGATAAAGCAGTGTCACACTCCATAAGCAACACAATAATATTTGCATATTGTCAAAACAAGATAGTGCATTAACAATTCAACTATCAACCAAAAGATAATTCACTGAGGGTTTTTGACTTGAACCAAACTTTTAAGACAATTAGTACTATATAGAAAAGAAGATAAAAATCAATTTCTTTCAAATCAATGTGAAAATATGAAGTCGGCTCAAATACTTAAATTCGTCTACAAAAACTAAAGCTATATTACGAATATAAGTAAAGAATTAGAAACCAAACAATAATGGAGTGAAAAAAGTTTCTAGCAAGTTTTTATGTCCATGGGAGCTGTGGTGGTCCCTTTTCTTTACAGCAACAACAGTTCATGAATTATTCTTTGAAGCTTTAAGAATGCGCACAACAATCCATCCTTTATAAACAAGACCAAATGCTCCATGTCCTAACAACATATCATTTGCACAAAATAGAAAATAATAAAGTAAAATACTATAAGGAAGATCTTGGAGGAGAGAATCAAAACTAAAATCAGAAGAGGTGGAGGTGCTAATAGATCGTATAAATATGGTGACATGGTAAGATACTGAAACATAATTATAGTTCAGTTAGCAAGATACCATAGTGAGGGCTTCATATCCAAAGTAATAAAGGCGCGAGCAAGCGATCGATCCATTCCTATGAGGATGTGGATTGTCTTGATTTAGTCTTCCAGCTGAGATATGATGCTAACAAAGACTGCATAACCGCGAGGTCGTCGCTGAAATTTTCGAAGTGAAGAGGCTGTCGTGAGTTTCGAAGTGGCTGAAATTTTAGAAGAGGCATAAGAAATCAAAATTTTCTCTTAGGCATTTTATCAAACATCTTGCACACATTCTCAAGGCATAAGAATTTTATCAATATTTGCAATGCAATTCATGCCCATCTTCCATTTAAGCAAAACAAACAACTAAATTCTCCCATCAGTTCAATCATATATTCAAAGCATCAAACATAAAACTAAGCAGTAAAATTAAAACCTAAGCGTTGTATGACTACCTCAACCAACGAAACTAATGGCTATAGGAGCCAAATCCTCTAAAATTTCAGGTTCCATTTTATTCTAAACACCAACTGAAATTGAAGTGAGATAAGAATTTAAAAAATATACCTTGCTTGCTTGTTTCGAGAATAAGGCTTCCAAAACATAATGGAATAGAGAGAGATGGATTGGGGCAGTATGCGCAGCTGTAGCGCCATCTCCCCAGCGCACATTAGTACACCCAACTCAAAAATTACTCGAACGCTAATGAGAACCTGCCCGTTCCATTGAAATGACCAAAACACCCCCTCCACATCCGTATAAAATGCTTCCAGCTACCCCTTCCCAGTGATTTTCCCATTAAAAATCCAAAATCCAACACTACCCCAAAAAGGAGAAATTAAAGAAATAAACAGCAAACTAACCCTCCCCTGCTTCCACACCCATTTCTTTTCTTGTCCGATTAGACAATCCGAGGATTTATTTCTGAGTGTGGCGATGGAATTGTGATGTTCATGGCTATGGGACAGAAAGATCAAAGGCGTTACGCAATTTCACGATGCCGTGTGGTTTGCAGCGAGGGAATCAGCGATTTCTCCGCTGCATGAAGTTCAACTCGGACAGCCAAATTTCGCCGCTCCACCACTTCAATACCAATTCTTTGAATAGATTATATGGCCTTAATCCCCAAAACATAAATTGAATTGAGTTGAAAATTTCCAAAAATGAGAGAGATGGAATGGAAGTAGCTGACGAAAAGTGTAGAGGGAATGAAAGTAGCGGAGTTCAATTAAGAGTAGCAGGGTATTGAAACTGCACACTGTCACTGAAAGAGAAGGAGAGATTAGTTTAAGTGAAGAGGTGAGATATAATGAAATTGTTTGGGGGGAAAGATTTTTGGTGTGTTTTAGGGCTTAAATTTTAAATTCTATTACTATATTTTTCGAAGTTTAGACCACAAATTTAGCTGGATGTGATGGTTTGGAAGAGGGAATGTAGGCAGAGGTACTGGATTCGAGTCCCAGGTGAACCACAATTAAAATTTTAATTTAAAAATTTTTAAAGACATCGGATAATAGACATCAGTTTTTAAAACCGATGTCTATCAGCGAACTTTTTTTTGAAATAGGAATAGACATCGTAGGAAAGACATCGGTTAGTGAAAATCGATGTCTATCAGCGCATTTACAAAGCAACCGATGTTTATCAATAAATAAACATCAGACAAAAGACATCTATTTTAACAACCGATGTCTATCAGCGGATTTTTTTTAAAATAAGGAATAGACATCGCTGGAAAGACATCGATTAGTGAAAATCGATGTCTATCAGTGCTTTTTCATAAAAACCGATGTCTATCAGCTTCCTTTTTCGCTGATAGACATTGGTTTTAGAAAAGACATCGATTTTTATGGATAAGACATCAGAATTTAAGAATATCCGATGTTTATTTGATGATGTCTATCAGTAGATTTGGTGTAGTGTTAGAATTTAGTATTATGGGTAAGAGTACATTATTTGTTCTATAAAAGGTACATACTTTGTTGATAACCAGTTCTTAACCTTAGCTTAGGTGATAATCGAGACTGATCAAACACAAAGGATATCCGGAATGATTAGCCGAGCTGTTAGTTAGACAGGATGAGGAGTAGCGTAGCTAGCTAGTTGCACGTAAATTAAATCAGAGAGTTGGCATGGTGTCCACTACTTGTCAAATTTTCCAATTAAAATCTATGTACACAAGGAGGATTTATAGGCAAAAAAGCCTAGGGAGTATAATCATTAGGTCTACAGTCATAGACCCCTAGCTTCCATGAGTCAGCACCCTCATGTGATGCCAAACCAGCCAGCTGCCACCTAAGCTTGGACACGTGGCGCGATGGCATTCAGTGTAGTTTGCATGATTTAGCTGAGGTAACCCACCTTAGCTAGTCAAGTTGAGCTATACCACCTGAGATGAGGTCGTTCGAGTTGAGCGAGGGGAGTTGAACCAGTTGAGCAGTACCACATGAGTTGAGGTCAATTGAGTTGAGCTAGCGGAGCTGATCTAGCTGAGCTAGACCATATGAGCTGAGGTCGATTGAGTTGAGCTAGCGGAGCTGAACTAGTTGAGTTGTACCACATGAGTTGAGGTCGATTGAGTTGAGCTAGCGGAGCTGAGCTAGCTGAGCGGGACTACATGAGTCGAACAACCATGCGCTGTTTAACCATTTTGAGCATAACTTTCACGTTTGAACTCCGATTTAAGTGATTTTTGCGTCAAAATGATCCTCTCTTCCGTGTCTTTCTAACCATATATGATATGACCAGTTTGGATCTCCACATCAAGACAGAAAATTTAAGCAAGGTGAGCGTATGTTTGTTTAGCATTAGTGCATAAGTTGCTCCTTTTCTCGAATTATGCTCCTATGCCTTTTTTTTTTCTTTGAGCCTAGGACCGAGCTTACAGAAGTGCTTGAGAAGATTTCACCTGGATTAATATTCAATTAATCCGAGTAATTACGTAGTTAATTTCACCTTATCCACATACTTTAATTAATAAAGGTAACCATTTTGTTCTAAAAAGTATACAATTTTATTAATATTTTTATTTTTCTTCAGAAAATAAAGGATACACATATTTATACTAAAAGACATACAATTTAACACAAAATTTTAAAAGCACGGAATGTGTTTACTTGCGCCCGGGCACACAAAAATTTTTACAATTATACATATCTTTATGCTAAAGGGTATACAATTTAACACAAAATTTTAAAGATACATAGAATGTGTTCCCGTTTGCCCGACACACAAAAACTTTTGCATATTATTAATTAAACGAAAGTAAAAAATATACATATATAAAAAGATACAACTATTACAATTTACAATACTTTCCTCCATTTTGCAACACGAATGGAGCTAATGTGGTGTAATGAAAATGCTCTAAGCTTTTTAGATTGCAATTCGAGGTAATTTCATATTTTTATGTAAAAATAAATTGTAAGAATGTTTGTAGTACATTGTATTTACTGTAGTGATCAGTATTGAAATTAGATTATTGTGTTAGGATATTGAATTGAGTATTGCTTCATATTTTCATATTTTTGAGGTGAATGGAATCTTAAAATAAAGTTAAAATGTAGAAATTATTATTTTGTTGAGGTAGTTGAAAATAACACAATTTTTTTTTAATATATTATGAATTAGTAGTGGCAAGCATAATATTGGCAGTAGTTACAAAACAATATTTTTTTTTAAAAAATATTTATCCCCACAATAAATATATTTTTGAAAATTCATTCAAAATAATATGAATAAAGATGGGCCATTGCCATAAATGTTCACCACATATTCTTGTTCGAATTTTCGTTGACAGAGCAGCGGACAATCCCAAATGGTGCCTCTGCTAAGGCCCGCCGCCGCTGCCGGCGGAGCTCTGCTCTCTTCCACCCACCCCCACCCACTCAAATTCGTCCACCCCGTCCATCCTCTTTTCTCCAAACGCCGCCCCATTTTCTCGCTCTCCCGCCTCCTCAAACCCCTCACATTAGCCAGTGCTCTGGATTCCTCCGGCGGCGCCTCCACCAAGCCAACCACCCTCCCCCACTCTTCCAGCGCTCCTTTCGATGACCAGGGCTCTAATTCCAACTCTATCTCTTTCGTCGGGCAAGAAAATGTACCCCTCGAAGGCGTTATTCTGTTCGAGAAGCCCAATTCCAATTCGCTTCTGAATAAATGGGGGTAATTCTTTTTTTCTCATTTTCTGTAGCTAGTTCGTGTATTGTATTGAATTTGGATTTGAATTGCAGTCTTGTGGCCGTGTTGGCTGGCGGCGATGTGGCGGCGTTGCTGTTATTCGCCGCTATTGGGAGATTCAGTCATGGGTTCTCAGTTTACGACTTCGAAACGTTTAAAACTGCTGACCCTTTTATTGCTGGTATAATTTTCTTTTCTCTTTTGAACGATAGCGTTAGGTCAAGTTTTGTGAATTGTGATAATATCTTTCACTCGTATTGGTTTAGAATGTATGTGGGTTTGAAAAGATGTGCTTTGAAATGGTGGATTGGTTTGTGTTCTTGAATTATAGGGTGGTTTTTGAGTGCATACTTTCTTGGGGGATTCAGTGAGGAAGGCAAAGGAAAGAAAGGTCTATGGAGTGCTGTTGTTGCTGCTGCTAAGTCCTGGTCATTGGGGATTCCGGTAAGGATGTCGATTTTTCGTGTGTTGATTCTTATCATTTAGTATTGTTTATTATTTTGTTGTTCAAATGAACGAGTGATTTCCTGAGTTTCTGATGATAATGGATTAATGGTTGGGAATATTTCCTGATGTATTTTGATGAATTTGGTGGAATCGTAATTTGCTCAATTCATAATGCTGCGGTGTTCTTTACTGTCGGAAAAGTGGAGTGAAATGATTTTTCTAGAGAAGGTAGTGTTGAGGTGGTTCATGTTCTCGCTCGTTTTGAGCTTTCAAATGATGGGTTAAAAACTAATGCATTCACTTGTGTATTCAAATGTTTATTGATGTTTCTGGAATGTTACCAGACCAGATTCAAGATTTAATTTCAGTAGGAGACATATGAAGTGTAGTATTTTCTTTGATACCCTGAAACTGAAACTAGGTTTATTCTCCCTTTGCACTTTTAGTTTTAGGTGCAATATGACTTCTCTGATATGCATGGTCTGTTTTTCCAAAATGAATAAACTTCCTTTGCATTTACAGTCCTCATTTACAGTTGCGTATATGCTTCATGAGTAGCAAGAATCATGTGTTTCACTGTTTCACAGTTGTCATTGATTCACAAACACGGTTTTATAGATATGTTTCAGTTACAGACTCATAACATTACTATGATCTGATTGAGATGTAGTGGAGTGAAGGTGATGACGTATTTTTTGGAAATGATATTAAAAATGTGCTGATTTGAAAATTTGTGATGTAAATAATGGAAAGTTCATTTTTGGGGGGCACAGGGGGTGTTGATGACAAGACTGCTCTGCCGAAGAAAACTGATAACTGTTTTTCTAGAATGAATGGTCAATACTTATTTTTCGTAGAATGGAATAAGGAAGTCCAGTCCTAGCTATAACTTTGCTAATTTGTTCCTCCATGCCATGTAAAGTTCATAATTTTGGTGGTGCATATCCTAAACGTGAAATATAAGAAGAAATTCTTGATTTCTTGCAATTATTTTCCATTTTAGAAGAAATCGAATTGAAACTGCTAAAGCTAACTAAAAATTGGAGTTCTCCCTCACTCGTGAGCATAAATCAAAGATTGTCATCCTCAACAAACTCTGAATTAAATAATGCATATTGTATAGGTGCACCTCATTGCCATAATTGTTAAAGGCGCGCTGGCTCAGGGGTCTGCACCTAGATTGTTGATTTTTTGCTATTCCATGCTCATGTATCAAAGGCTCGCGCCTAGGGGCGCCTTAGGCCCGCCTCTTCAACATCCTGTTTTTTTCTTTTTTCTTTTTTTTAAGTTTTTTGAAATTGCTACTCAATTATTAAAGGGTTTAAACGTTTTAAAGATAAAAATGGACAACCCACTTATAAAATGATATAAATAGAGAATTAGGATTAGGGTTTTAGTACTTGAACTTTCAAAACAAAGACAAAAAGGTCCGCCTTCGCCTCCAACGCCTACCTCCACCATCTGCTGCCTAATTGAACTTTATTTGTGTGTATGTTTAATGTGTTATAATGCTATTATGAGTTATTACGTATCATTATGTGATGTTATATGATTTTTATCTTAGTTTAGTTAGGTAATATGATTGTAAGTAGGATATATTTGTGTATATACATTGTAAATTCAGTTTTGGGCAAAATGTAGCTCAGGCGCGCGCCTCAGGCGTGCCTAGGGTCCGTGCGCCTAGGTGCGCCTCTCGCTTTTAACAACTATGCTCATTACTGGATAAATCAGGTACAGAACTAAAATCAAGGCAATGAAATGTAGAATTAGCACTACCTACCACTCTGTATGTGCAAGCTAGTTCTCATAATTGAATGGTAGGTTTATCTTTCTACAATTGATATGGAACTGACTAAATGCTATAACAAACACATGTTGGCCTATAAGGAGTTAAGGAATCTGAGCATCTGTTTTCTTTCAGTGGTTATGACTGTAGCAAGACTACTGCTTTCGTTATTTTTTACTTGTTCTAAATCATGGCTACAGATATGTTAAGAACTTTAACTCTCACAAACAAATGGTACAGTAATGGTTTAATTGAAGTATGGGGGCGTTTTAGCATGCAGAAAAGATTTTTCCCCGAGTCCCCTTCTATGATCAGCTGAAAAATGTTGTGGATCTGACTCTCAGACATTTTTTTTCCTTGTGTGACAATTTGCGTTAGAGCAACACAATGAGCAAGTTTGTGGTGGTAAACAGTACATCCCTTTGTACCATTTTAATTGACTTCTAGATAGAAATTTAAAATCAAAATAATTATCATTTGTGCAATAACCTTAAACGTCAATCATAACAGGGGAAGCATATATAATGACCATTTATAGTGTGCACCCGGGTGCACCTAAAGATAGGGTGCACCCATATACAAATATAAACAAAAGCATATACAATTAAGAGTAAAAATGTATACAATTTAATTTTTAATTTTTTTAATGAAAAATTGTATATAATATTCAATAAAAAGTTATACACATATGGATGTTAGTTTTTTTTAATGAAAACTTGATGTGAAAAAAGTATACAATTATCACAAAACACGTATGTATACAATTATCACAAAAACACGTATACAATAGAATAATATGTATACAAAATAGAATAAAAAGGTATACACATATGGGTGCACCCAATATACACTCATATATAATTTTTCACTCATTTTATATTTAGTATTTTGTTCTTCTCGAGATACTAGAGGATGCAACTTCACCCCAAGAGCTATCATCTTTTTTGAGAAGAGTGTTATCTTCCTGCTGTATACTCGTTACTCTTTTTCCATATGCTGCTAGTTTTCAATAATTATGCCAAAAATTTTGCTGGATCTACTGATGTGCATGTATTGTTTCTATTTTTACATGTTTGATTCAACTTGTTTCTTCGTACACTGCAGTTGGGATTAATTATAAGGGCATTGACGATCGGTCACCCTCCCCCTACCAATTTTATATTGGTTACAATGGGAAGCACTGCATTTTTACTTATTGGATGGAGAGCAATACTATTCAGCATTTTCCCCTCTGACAAGGGCAAGAAAAACGATCAATACAAGCGTGGGAGCCCATTTGAACTGTTTGAGGTATGTGTTGAAATATTTTCTGATAAGCAAAATGGAGATCATCTTCGTTTTTGTTTACTATCATTTTCCTTCTACTTGGAATCACACTTATCAATATTTGAAACCATCAAAGCCTCCAATTTACAAAAGTTGAGCTGTACTTGCACTCTTTCAGATAAGAGCCCAACAGTTCCAGTGACATCTTCTAACTCGTTGAGTAGTGCAAACAATCATAGGACGGAGAATTTAGCATAGTTGGAGTTTCTTTCTCAAGTAGAGAACAATTGTGTTGACATAAAGATATAGTATATGATTTTATGTTAAACCTCATTCTAGAATTGTTTTCTGATATTTATAAATTGGTTGCAGTTACTTACTTCGTTGGTGAGACGGTGGTGAAGGGGATACCGAAGCTTTCGAGCCTAACCTAACCATTGCCCTGTCCTGGGAGGTAACATTTTGTGTGTAATACCAAAGCAGATGAATGTAAATGCAGAAGATATTGTTGTATGGAATGATAATATATAAAGTTATGTATAAATTTTAATCCATATAATATGATCAAAATCAGCTTCAAGATTACAGTATTAACTTTCCATCCACTTCTTCAATTTTGGCTTTTAAGGTTTAAAGTGCCATTCTTAATGTTGTGTTCTTGTCATTGATCAGCCTAGCCTCTTTCTTAATTTATTTAATTAATATTATTACTATTATTATCATCATTTTATTTTTTTATTTTTTTTTTTAGCGCAAGTGATTTTGTAGTACCATTCCGGATTATGATGGAGACATCGAAGAATTTGCTTCATCAAATTAGCTGTATAATTTTGAGTCAATAATTATCTCTTAGAGTTTTTTTCTGGTATAATTTACAGTTAAGCTCGATTAGGGTATATGGTAGAGGGCAGAAACATGTTTGAGATCTATCACACTACTCATTTCGTGTTAAGAATATACTCATATATCTTATACTCCCTCCGTCCGCTCGAAAGAGGGTCTTTTTTCCATTTTGGTCGTCCGCTTCAAACAGGGTCATTTCCTTTTTTACACACATGTGACTCACACACACCCAATAATACAACTAAAATATGGGGTTCATACTCCCACTAATACAATTACTCACTTCACATTAAATAATAATACTCCTTAATCCGCGTGCCCAAAAGTAAAATGCTCTCTTTGAGGCGGATGGAGGGAGTATATACTAATTGCGAATATATACTAATTGCGAATACGCTGTTAAAAATAGTTTTTTTTTAAAATATGATATGTCACGACGTGGTTAATAGTTATATTATTTTATATTTTTTATTTAATATTTTATACATAATCTTTCTATGTTTATATTTTATTATTATATATTAAAATTTATTATTATATCACTATTTTATATCTCAAAAATGTTTATTCTTATCATCTACAAAATATTGATAAGTCTTTATTCGATTAATTATTTCTAGATAATAATTATCTAAATATTATAATATATTATATAAAAAATAGATCCATCATTTAAAAAAAATGTAATTTCACTCCTTTTATTTTATTATAAGAAGATACTCCCTCCGTCCCACAACAAGGAGTGTATTTTATTATTTTCGTCCGTCCCAACACAAGAGGTGCATTTTCATTTTTAGTAAAAGGGACCCACCTAAATTCACTTTTTCTCTCTCCATAACTTCACACTAATACACCTACTTAAAATATTATTTCTCTCACCTCAACTACCCCCAACTACCCATTAAATATTATATCCCTTAATTTACGTGCAAAAAAGTTCCGCTACTCTTGTTGTGGGACGAGGGAGTAATATTTAATAGTTAATTATTCTAAAAAATTTTATTTAATTACCATAAAGTTTTAACTAAAAAGTTAATATTTATAAAAATATATATTTAACATAAATATTTGGTTTATAAATATATCTAAAATAAATACTCCCTCTGTCCCGTTTCAATGTTTACGTTTCTATTTTGCGCGTCTCATTTCAATGTTTACATTTACCTTTTTAGGAATATGGGACCAACCTAAAACAATTTATATACTTCCTCCGTCCCAACCTAAGAGTCTCATTTGTTTTTGGGTACGTGGATTAAGGAGTATTATTATTTAATGTGTAGCGGGTAGTTGTATTAGTGGGTGTGGGGGCCTCATGCATTAATTGTATTAGTGGGTGTGGGTGGGTCCCGTGTGTCCAAAAAAGAAAATAAGACTCTTTGGGTGGGACGACCAAAATAGTAAAATGACACTCTTAGCCTGGGACGGAGGGAGTATCATCCAACACTGATCCAACTATCCGCTTCACATCAAATATTATTATTTTCCACCCACTATCTATTAAAATATAATACTTTTCAATCAACGTGCAAAAAACAAACGTAAACATTGAAACGGGACGGAGAGAGTATATACTTTATCTTAAATTAATAAATAAATTATTTTAATATATTTTATTATTAGCGGACTCGAGCTTTGTCTACAAACAGGTATGGCACAAGTGGATTGTGAGGAAATACAGTTTCAGACTTTGGCTGGTGCATAGAGACAGAGTTGCTACAAAGGATAGGGTGTGGTGCACGGAAGAAGACAAAAGATGTGCTTTTTCCTTTGATCAGGAGACCACATCGCACCTCTTCTTCCACTGCCCTTACACCACACATATATGGGATCAGGTCAGAAGCTGGATTGGATGGAGAAGACGAAGGCTAGCATCAGTCACAGATGCCTTCAGGAAGATACACCAGGATACGAGGACCAACAAAAAGGCAAGAAAATTCCTTTTCATCACTTTTGCTACCACGATCTACCACATATGGATGGAAAGGAATGCTCTTCAGCATGACACAAGGATGATGTCTACGAACTACATTGCAGATAGAATCAAGCTTCAGATAGCATCTTTGTATATGAATTCATGATGTATTTTATTATTCACCTCAAGCATTTTGCTTGAGTAGGTTGGATAGGGTGGCTAGATTTTGTATTCGCATCGTAAGTAAGTACTTGATGTAACCGTTTCCAGTGAAATAACATTTACCAATTTCACTAATATATTTTATTATTATCATAAACAAAATATTTATATGAATTAAGTATTTTAATTAAATTAATAATTTATATAATTATTTTTTTGCCCTTGTATATTCATTATTTTTTATTTTAAATATATTTATAAACCAAATACTTATGTTAAATATATATTTTTATAAATATTAACTTTTTAGTTAAAATTTTATGGTAATTAAATAAATTTTTTTAGAATAATTAACTTTTAAATATTACTCCATCCGTCCCACAACAAGAGTGGCGAAACTTTTTTGCACGTAGATTAAGGGATATAATATTTAATGAGTAGTTGGGGGTAGTAGAGGTGAGAGAAATAATATTTTAAGTAGGTGTATTAGTGTGAATCGTGGGGTTATGGAGAGAGAAAAAGTGAATTTAGGTGGGTCCTTTTTACTAAAAATGGAAATGCACCTATTGTGTTGGGACGGAGTATCTTATAATAAAATAAAAGGAGTGTAATTACATTTTTTTTTAAATGATGGATCTATTTTTTATTTAATATATTATAATATTTAGATAATTATTATCTTGAAATAATTAATTGAATAAAGACTTATCAATATTTTGTAGATGATAAGATTAAACATTTTGAAAATATAAAATAGTGATATAATAATAAATTTTAATATATAATAATAAAATATAAACATAGAAAGATTATGTATAAAATATTAAATAAAAAATATAAAATAATATAACTATTAACCACGTCGTGACATATCATACTTTCAAAAAACTATTTTTAACAGCGTATTCGCAATTAGTATATACTCCCTCCGTCTAGTGCAAAGGTATTCGTTTCACTATTCCTGTCGTCCGTTTAAAGCTATCAATTTCATCTATTTAGTAAAGAAAGTACACAATATGACCCACCATTTTTTTCTAATACAACTTCCCACTTTATATATAATAATAATACCCCTTCATCCACGTGCAAAAAGTAAATAAAGACCTTAGAATTATCTATGTACAAACAGCAAACGAGTACCTTTGCATTGGCCGGAGTGAGTATAAGATATATGATAAAACAACCTTGCTTTTTTTTATTGGGCAAAGTCAGTTGTTAGTATAGTTAGTAGTTAGTTACACCAAGTCTTCATACATCCTTATTCTCCAAGCCTCCTTATAACTCCCCTCATATTCGTTCCCAATAGGAATCGAACCCGGGCCACTCACTTGTGTGAGGAGCCCGGTGGCCAAATGGGCTAGCCCACTTGATTAAAACAACCTTGTAAGATGAAAAAGGATAATTGTTTGATTAAATTATTTTATAAATAACTCATATGATATAGTTGTGAAATAATAATGCTTTATGTGAAAAATAAATTTAACAGAAAAGTTAATTGTTATATGGATTCACACAAAAATAGTTCATGTTGGAGATTGTTGATGGGGTGTTATTAACTAGCTAATTAGAAGATAGAAGTGGGGTTATGAAGCGATTAACTTAGCTAAGAACGATCATCACCAAATACAATAAAAACATGTAAATGTATAAGAGAAACAAGATCCAACCAAAAAGTATTAATTGATTTTTATCTCTCTCTATGAATAACACAAATAAAATTCTCCTAATTACAAGTGTAATGTCAAGTGTGAAAATGAGTAACTTACTTCTCTCCAATGAGAGAAGCTATTTATGCTGTTCGTAAATCCAAATTCAGAGCCAATCTTGTAGTGCCACCTGGATGAAGACAAGTCGTCATTAATGAAGTTGACTTGTACACCGACCAGAAAGGGAAGAGAGGCTGGGTGCCATGGGATGTCTCTGCAGGGTGTCACGGGCCGCTTTTGTCTTTTGTTTGCTCCCTATTGATGGTTAAAAGGAGATGCGTTAGTTGCTTGCTGTCTTCTAGTTAAGATTGCTGTCCAAGAAATCTCTTGTTACCGTTTTCCTTGTCTTCTAGCCTGTTGCAGTTGTCGGTCTTCATAAGGGTATCTGCGCTTTGTTCCGCAGTTCCTGCTATTCACCTGGTCCTCGTACGGGTGGGCTTCCGAGGCTGCGCTTCTTGTCCGAGCCCCTGGATACAGAAAGGTAGTGCAGTCGAAGTGCTCTGCTGAGGGGGTTTCAGCTTTCTTTCCCTTTATTGGATTCCTTCTCTGTCTTGTCCTAAACGGCCTTTGGGCTAGAAATGGTTTTTTTGGGCTGTCTTAATTATCCATTCGCTATTTCTTCTTGAACTGGGCCTTTTCATAATTGAGGTTCCTTCTTCAGGTATTTTTAAGGGTTATTAGGCCTTGGGCCTATTAAGTATGGGAGATATAATACCCATAACATAGATGTTGATTAAGTGAAGATGTAAATTGATTTATTATTAGACAATTATTGTTTTTAATAATTATCTTTGAGTTGGTCTTAAACTAAGAATTTAATGATACTATTATTTCAAAATCATCCTTCTTTGAGTATTTATATTCCAAAAAAGAAAATATATATTTATCCTTCTTATTAATATGTACACGAAACAAGAAACCTAAAAAAGAATGATGTATAACGATAGTTGTTTTTGTTTGTTGCGTTTTTTAATTCTACGATGGAATTTTACTATTGATTTTATATTAATCCATGGTAGTAATTATATTATAGTAATTAGGATTTTTGGGTGGCAATTGTGTAAATAAAGTTAATAAACGTCGTCAGTTTTAAAGTGGAAATTCTCAAATTGTGACTCTTGTAGTAGTTTTCTCATGGGCCTGACACTTCAATCGGGCTCAATATTATGGGCCACATATTTAATTGGACTCAGTAGACCAAATTATGAAATCGACGATGGTCCACTAAACTACCAGCTACGTAATTTTAAAATCAAAACAAACGTAAATTATACTCCCTCCGTCTCATTTCAATATTTATGTTTGTTTTTTGCACGTTAATTAAGGAGTATAGTATTTTAATAGATAGTTGGTGGAAAGATACAATATTTTGCACGTTGGTTAAGGAGTATAGTATTTTAATAGATAGTTGGTGGAAAGATACAATATTTAACGTAAAGTGGGTATGTGTATTAGTGTTGGATGTGGGAACCATGGTGATTCATTAATTGTTTTAGATGAGTCCCATTTTCCAAAAAGAAAAACCGTAAATATTGAAATGAGATACCTAAAAAATTTCTTTCAACATGCTTCGTTCTTTCATGAAAAATTGGATTGTTTGTGATGTGTCATGCTGCTTGATTATCACAATGGAGTAAGGTTGGCGTCTTTTGTTGTACATCCAAATCAATCAATAGCCATCTTAGCCATAAAATTTCACTCACTGTGGTTGTCATTGCGCTATATTCTGCTTCGGCTGATGATCGTGATACTACTGTTTGCTTTTTTGTTCTCCAAAAGATAGGAGCTCCCCCAAGAGAAATGAAATATCATGTTCTAGAACGTCTCGTCACAGGACATCCACCCCAATCAGAATCACAATACGCAATAAGAGACAAATCTCCAACGGCAGGTAAAAGAATGCCTTGGCCTAATATTCCCATGAGATAGCGAACTACTCGTAGCGCTGCATCCATGTGTGACTGTCGTAGTGAGGATGAAAACTGACTTAGAACATTGATTGCATACTGTATATCTGGCCTTGTCACAGTAAGATAAAGCAGTCTCCCTATCAAACGAAGATACCGCAGCATATCCAAGGTTGGTCCATTCTCATCAAGATCGTAACGTGTGTACTGTTCCATAGGAAATGAACTGGGACGACAACCTTCTAAGCCACAGTCTTTCAAAATATCGAGCGTATATTTACGTTGACTTAGAACAAAAATCTTTGCCAATCATGCTACTTCAATGCCCAAAAAATATTTTAAGGATCCCAAAATTTTTATGCTGAAATTATTATCAAGATATGTCTTGATTTCTTGAATTTTAGTGGTATCATTACCTGCAAGGATGACATCATCTACATATCTCAATGAAGCTACATAAATATTACCTTGCTTGTGAATAAACAGAGAATGATCCGCTTTGGATTGCCTAAAACCACCTCCAATAATGGCTTGAGTAAACTTGTGATACCAATTTCTTGATGCTTGCCTCAAACCGTAAAGTGATTTGCGTAATTTACAGACCCGAGTTTCTCCTTTCTTAGCAAAACCTTGTTGAATTTTCATGTAGACATCCTCAACCAAATCACCATGCAAAAAGGCATTGTTCTCATCTAATTGACGTACGAACCAATTACGCTTGGCTACAATTGCCAATAAGCTTCTAACAGTGACAAGCTTTGCAACTGGGGCAAACGTTTCATGGAAGTCGATTCCCTCTATTTGTGTGAAACCTTTAGCAACTAGGCGTGCTTTGTAACGCTCAACTTCACCTGTTGGTCTACACTTTACTTTGTAGACCCATTTTGAGTCAATAGTACGTTTTCCCGGAGGTAAGTGCTTCAACTCCCAAGTTCCATTTTCTTCTAATGCTTTAATTTCTTCCTTCATTGCTTCTTGCCAATGAGATATCTTAGCTGCTTGTGAGAAAAACTTTGGCTCATCATTTTTATTGATTGTCGTTAAGAAACATTTGTGAGTATAAGAGAACTTATCATAAGATACGTAGTTACTGAGAGGATGTACCGTTGAAGATCTTGCATCAGATGTAGTCTATGTGTGGTCTATTGAGCTCGGCAAGTCAACTTCATATTCTTTCAAATGAGGCGGCTGTTGCTTATGCCTGTGACTTTTCCGTGTAGGCCTAACTTCATCGATCACATCATTAACATTATCAACCGAATTTTCGACTTGCACATTTGAAGAGTCATTTTCCTTTGTTTGCTTATGAAGCACTGTATCAAGTTCCTCATCACAATCAGGAGAGATATTCCATTCCCCCTTCTTTACATCATCTACTTTTGTAAGGAAAAATATCTTCAAAAAACTTTATGTCACGTGAAGTGTGAATTCTTTTACTCGAAATATCATATACCTTGTACCCCTTCTGCCCATGTGGGTATCCTACAAACACACAAGGCCTCTCCCTTTCATTGAATTTATCCACTCATTTCCTCGTGTCCTTAGCATAAACAAGACACCCAAAAACTCTAAGTGTTCATAAGTAGGTTTTTTATTAAGTAAAACTTCATAAGGAGTGCGATTTTGAAGTATTTTAGAAGGAAGTCTATTTATGATATAGGTGGCGGTTAAAACACATTCTCCCCAAAATGCAACAGGTAAGTTAGCTTTAAAACGCAATGCTCTCGCAATTTCTAAGATGTATCTATGTTTGCATTCTACTACCCCAAAATACAACCTCCCTCTCTTCTTACCTCCATATCATGTCTTCTGGAATTTGCCTCGTGTACATTTTCCTGCATGACCTACTAGAAACGAGTGAGTATCTTGTGCGTCCGGGCACATGGATTTAGATCCGTGTCCCTTTGCAATTTTCTGTGTCTTTTTACAATTTAAATTAAGTAATATTATTAATTTATGTTTTCACATAAATTAAACAGTATTATTAATTTGTGTAACAAGTAATTGTATTAGTTGTATGTGTGAGAATGTGTATGAAGTAATTTCTTAAAAACACTAAAAAAGAACTCTTTTCACAATTAAATTCACCAATCAAGTTTAATTCGTCGATAATTCATTAATAATTACCAATAAAAATTACATTTTTTTTCTTTTAGTAATGAAATACCAATGAATTTTCGTAGTATGTTTTAACCAACGGAATAAATTCCATTGGTAATTCGCAGGCCTATTTTCACATCCAGCCACTTGGAGGTTGGAGTAGGGTGGGATCGGGGTGGGATGAGATCATGAGAGGATGGTAAGGTGGTTTGAAATACCTATAGATTACCAACAAAATCATTTTATAAATTGTCGATGTAATTATAAGTAATGGATTAGCAACAAAATTGTTTTCCGAAAGATATAAGCAATGAAACACCTCATTACAAACATATAAAAACAGGACGAAGATTATATTTACCCTAACCTAGATAATTACTACTCCATGAATTTCATTCAAAATTTCAAACCACCTTACCACCCACCCTACCCCCACCTCCGAGTGGGTGGGTGTGAAAATAGGTCTGCGAAATCACACAGCTAAGGCGCAGCCTGTAATGAAATTTTGTCAACCATACCAGGCAGCACCCTACTCCTACCCACCCCACCCCCTACAATACATGGATATAGATACAAAGGTTTGTAAGTAATTAGCAGGCTTCCATTTCACATTCCCATTAATAGAGGATCTTCAATTCCAATCACATTCCCATTCCCATTTCATTGATTGATTTCCCCTTCCCCATACTCCTATTAATTAATTTTTGTCACATCATTTCTTTTAATTCTTTCTTCCCTATTAATTCCTTCTCTTTGACTCATATCCATTTTCTTTCTCATTGTTACATCACAAAAACACCCCCCACCCCCATGTCAATTCTCTTATAAATAAAAGTATGCATGATCTGGACGGGTGGCATGTTAAATTGATTAATTAATTATGGAAATATATTTCCTAATTAATTATGGAGCATGTTTAACTTTTAAATTATATTTCAGCTTGCAAATGAAAGTGAACTCATATACTTCCCGTCCCAAGTTAAGAGTCTCGTTTATTTTTGGTCACGTGGATTAAAGAGTATTATTATCTAATATATAATAGGTAGTTGTATTATTGGGTGTGGGGACCCCATGTTTTAATTGTATTAGTGTGTGTGAGTGGGTCCCATGTGTCCAAAGAAGTAAATGAGACTCCTTGGGTGGGACGACCAAAACGGTAAAATGACCCTCTTAGCCTGGGACGGAAAAAATTAGTACTCCCTCCGTCCCAGACTAAGATGACCATTTTTCCATTTTGGTTGTCCCACCCAAAGAGTCTCATTTCATTTTTTATATATATGATAATGGGATCCACACATCCCTTCTAATACAATTAAATATTGGGACTCATACTCCTATTAATACAACTACCCACTACACATTAAATAATAATACTTCTTAATATACGTACCAAAAAGCAAATGCTCTCTTAATGAAGGAAGGACAGAGTATATGTTTGAAAATAAATTGGACAAGTGGCTGAATGCATGTCGAATTATGAGTATATGGTGATCTTCGAATAATTTATACGAAAGTGGAGTATATTTTACCTAATAGTTGAAAAATATTTGGTGAGATTTTGTGTAATGTACATAAAATTACAAATTAAGATTTTATATGAGTTGGTTTATTGTGGAATATATATATATATATATATATATATATATATATATATATATATATATATATATATATATATATATATATATATATATATATATATATATAAAAGAGCACAACACTTTAATTAATTAATAAAAATATAATTTTTTTTCATTAAAAATCTAGCTTGAAATATGGAGGGTATAAATGTTAAATTAAAAATTTTCTCAAAATATTAAGTATACTAAATTTTAAGGCAAAGACTTGTGTGAGACCGTCTCACGTAAATGCTTACGTAAAAGTGACGTGAGACGGTCAAAAAGTGATAATTTTTACAAAGGAAAGTGATAATAAATTAATAAAAGTGATAATGTTTTTTCATGAATAGTTTATAGTGTAAATAAAAAGTTATACCATTTTATAGCGAAAGTGATAACGCTTTATAGCGAAAGTGATAACTATTTTAAAAGTGAAAAATGGTCTCACGTGAGACGGTCTCACGCAAGACCTACCCAAATTTTAATACAACATTTAAAAATGTGATTACAATTATTTGTTTATATTATTTTCATCCCTCGTAAGAGAGATCACTTTAATTATTATCACTATTCATCAATAACTTTTTTTTAATATTATAAAATATTAAAATCACTTTTCCTTTAAATCTCACAAATTTCGTGGGACAATTTGATACTAGTTTTTTTTCTTTCCTTGTTTTCTCTTTTTGATATTTTTGTTATAGTTAGACTTAAACTAATAATAGAAATATGTGACGAAAATAATAATTTGAATATGACATTTATATCTCGTTTTAATTATTTGATGCAGGAAAAAAAAAACAAAAATTGGTGATAATCTATATAGAGTACATGTTTTCCGATTAATTTTTTACCTTTTTTCTCTGATATACTATATGGTAATTGATGATAATAGATGCATGTATGAGGGTTGATTACACATAGATTATGTTCATTGGAGGCTCAAGAATGACATGTGTTGCATGCAAGCTGGTAGCGCAGTTGGAGCTGTGACAACAACTCAAACAGTTGAAAACTGTCAAAATGGTGCAGGTGTGAGCAGCCGACTTTAGAGCAGTTTTTGAGTGGTTTATCTAGTTACTTGTGAACAGCTAGGCGGCTGTATCTTTGCTACTAAGTGAGAGCTATCTAGTGGAGATTCAACCGGATCAATAAGTTGAGGGGTTAGCTAGATATAAGGGCTCAAAATAGCTTGATCGCATCAGTTTTTCACTCTGAGTGACAGTTTGAGTGGCTGTGGTTTTAAGCCTTGTGACAGATTGAGATCAATCTGATCTTGTTTGTAAGCATAATTGAATAATAAAGTTTATTCTCCCAAAAATGGACGTAGGTTATTTATAAGCGAACCACTATACATCTTTGTACAACCTTTTTATTTGATTCAAGTTTTTATCATTTCATGTGTGTGATCTTAAGTGTTTTGTGAAATCATTGAGCGAATTTTGCACGTTAGTAATAATTGAAAATTAATACTCCCTTCATCCCATCAAAATAGCACCATTTTATTGTATTGGGCGTCCCGTCCAAATTGCACAATTTTCCTCTTTTAGTAAAAAAAGTACACCAATGGTCCACCACTACCCATCACATCTCTCTAATACACCTATCCACTTTACATAAAATAATAATACTTCTTAATTTACGTGTAAAAAGCAAATGTTGCTATTTACTTGGGACGGAGGGAGTATATACTAATGTAAACACATGGAGTAAACGGCTTAAAAGACCACCGAATTAATTTAAAGGGTGTTCACCAGCCAAATAGGTCCACATTTTAGCAGTAAAATATGAATAAGGGTATGAAGCTTTTAACTGAAAAGCTAAATTATTGTTTCATTTTTACTGTACTATTTTCTTTTGTTCATATTTACTTTCAATTTTTTTATTAACTTTATTGAATTTTAGAATATTTTAGTATTTGTAAATAAAATAATAAATGAAATGTAAAGTAATATAATTTGTAGAGATACTCTCTTGTGAGACGGGTTATTTGTGAGACGAATCGACCCATCACTAAAGTATGCTTATTGTATTAGATAAAATATGCTTATTTGCAGTTAAAGTATGTTAATAATAAATCAAATTATTCCCTCCGTCCCATCAAAAGAGAGTCATTTTCTTTTTTGCACATGGATTAATAAATATTATTAATTAATTTGTAGTGGATAGTTGTATTAGTGATAGTGTATGTCCCATATTTTAATTGTATTAGAGCTGGTGTGTGGGTCTCATGTGTGTAAAAAATGAAAGGATACCATTTGGGTAGGACGACCAAAATAAAAAAAAGATCTTTAACTGGGACGGGGAGCATAATAATACATTAAAATCATACTTTAATATATAATATATCGTAATTTAGTAAACCTATTTTAACCACCATTAAATATACTTTATGCAGATAATAGACATACTCTAATATGTCTTAAACATACTTTATGTAGATAATAGATACTCCCTCCATCCGCCACAAATGTAGACATTTGCTTTTTGCACGTGGATTAAGGAATATTATTATTTAAGGTGTAGCTGTAGTTGTATTAGTGGGGTGTCACTATAACAAAAAAGCATTAAGACAACATATATGATGTGTAGTCTATTAGCTTATTTTAGCAAAAATGCTATGTAGTCAAAGCTCCTGTTGTCTTAGAGTATATTTATGACTACACATATAATGTGTAGTCTTTATGCGTCTTTTTTAAAAAGACGCACAAACACTACACATATTCGCACAAAGACTACACATTATATGTGTAGTCATTGTACGCCATTTTTTTTTAAAAAGACGCACAAAGATTACACATATAATGTGTAGTCACAAAGACCACACATATTCGCACAAAGACTACACACTATATGTGTAGTCTTTGTGCGTCTTTTTTTAAAAAAAAGGCGCACAAAGACTACACATAATGTGTAGTCTTTGTGTGCCTTTTTATGAACTCTTTGTTAAATAACAACAAATTATATGTGTTGTCTTTGTGCCATTATATTAATAATTATTTTTAAATAACAAATGATTATATATGTTGTCTTATTTAGTCAAATTTATTAATTTTTTTATTTATTAATATATTTATTAACATGTGGAATTGATAACATTTTAAAAGAATTAAAAGCATTCTATATGATCCACAATACACAACATTAAATAACACCACACACTGAATGAACAAACAGTAGAAAAAAATGATTATAATTGTCAAATATTAAAAAAAATGATTATAAACAAGAAAAGAGACAAATAACAGAGAACCAACATTGAATTATGAGAATCCAACCAAAAATTGATTGATATCCAAGCAAATCTATGAAATTCACAGTAAAGTTTTATACATAAGAAATAAAATTTGGCCCATGATATGATTGATTTATAAACATTCTAGTTCCGAGCTTCCAAATATCTCTTACATGCATCACTGCACTACTGCAGACTTTGACCTAAATCAACTTGAAAAATGGGCAACTCATGAAAGATTAATTGCCACCAAGGCATTTTAGATGCTTCTTTGCATATTTCTCGTAGCTCAAGAACCTTTATTCACTTGATAAATTACTATGACAAAACTACCTTGATATTATCTCCTGACTCATTTCTGATCCTTGAGATGTTGGCCCCAAATCTTCCAATCAGCCCGCCCACCAGATTTTCAGGAACCATAAGCTCCAAAGTTATATAATCAGCTGCAAGATTAATGTTTGTCTTGATGATGAGATTCTTATGATACTATGATGTCACATAGTAGCAGAATTTAAAAAAATTGGGATTCATGTTGCAACTAGCAAATAATTTAGTTACCTGAAGTGGGATCAACATAAGATTGAGGTTGCCGAGGAAAGCCATTATTATTAGTTGTGCTGACGGATATTACCTGTCTAGGTGGATTATCCCTAAAAATTGCAAAAAGTAGCAAATATTATTAACACCAAAATACATGAAGCTAAATGTAACGAATACATCCACCTTAGCTGAATCCAATTTCAACCACAGCTCTCAAAACTGCTGGAACATTATCTCCTGACACCTGCAAGAAAATATCTTTTAAGATCTCTGACATGAGCAGCTAAATACCGAAGACGTCCAGAAAAATGTATTTGGGAGAATCAAATGAATCAATATTTGACTACTATATGCACCTACAGATCCTATGTCATTCCCTAGTCATTTAAACAACTGCAATTTTTGGGAGATTCCGAGTCTATGACATCCGATGTAATGCAAATTTGTAAATTAATTTATGATCAAAACAAGGAAGCACAAATACAGCTTTTTATAACAGGAAAATGATACTTATAACATAACATAGAAAATGAAGCATATTAAGAGATTTATAACCACCATAAGGTTTAAAAATGCCGATAAGAGAGAGAGCTCGCAAGCAGCCTTGTGAACTGAACAATACAAAATGAAACAGTACGATAATCAGGCATCCTTGGAAGTATAATATGCTAAAGGACTGAGAGGCATCAAAGTCTTAAATCATCAAACACTTCAGAAGGTCCATAAGAAACCACAGATCATTAAATAGTGTCCATAAAACAGCCAACACAACCACTTCTTTTCTGTCTTGAAACAGAGATGTCATGAGTCCGTTGCTGTTGAATAATAATTTTACAATACTCCCATTATTAATATATTTAACACACAAGAATCAGGATAATTCACAGGAACAATTTAGTACTATGCACAATTTAACAATGAACAAATGTACAATACGGCCAATGAATATATACCTATCCATAATCTAATAGTAAACCAAATAAACTTTTCAGTTTAAGGAAGCGGCAACTCACGCCAACCATAGACACCACAGAGCCACATATATACCAACTACTGCCTCACAGGGCCAAGTACATAGCAATCAAGACTCAAATGGCCACATAAATGCCTCATAGGGCCCAATTAAATCACAGTAGCATTAACTTAGTGCCTCACAGGGCCAATATCATCACATACAACAGCATTTAGTGCCTCACAGGGCCAGGTAAATACCGACATAACACAAATTCAGCCACAAACTGCCACAAAAACCACGTTCAAGACTCACATAGCCACATAAATGCCTCACCGGGCCAACTCAATCACAGTAGCATTACCTCAGTGCCTCACAGGGCCAATTTCATCACATGCAGCATCAATTAGTGCCTCACAGGGCCAGTTAAATACCAAAATAACAATAATTCACCCACAAACTGCCACAAAAACCGTAATCAAGACTCAAATAGCCATTTAAATGCCTCACAGGGCCAATTAATCAAATGCATCATCACAGAAAAGCCTCACAGGGCCATTTAACACAGCTTTCTCATTCAACAATCATTATTTCCAAAAATAAAATAGGAAGAAGTGGATCCTGATAATTAGTACGGGCTGACACCTCACGAAGTGAGGTGCAGCTCTCCTAGTATATATATATATATATAGTTTATTTCCTGCTATAATGGTAAGTATGTATGACTTTATCATATGAAACTGAAAATTTTGAAATTACTCGGAACACCTTTTGTCTTTTACCAAGTTTAAGATTTTTTCCCATGATGAGGAGGTTTTTAGCCAACATGAAACAGGTATACAGTTCCAAGCATATATGAAGTAAATAATTGAAAGTTCTATGATAGCAAGACTCAAAATTCAAGAACACTTACATGTATAAGCTATAATAACAAGTAGGGGAGACTTCAGCTTCTAAATTTTGTTTAAATTCTGCATGTTAAATGAAGTTAATAACTTGAACCAACAGCAAATGGAAGTTAAGCAAGCAAATAAATTCAGAATGTAACAGGTCAATCCATTCCTCCTAGCCTAATGTTGTGTGTATGGGCGTTAGATGGAGGGGGGTTCATTAAACCATTTTTAAACAATAATGCATAGGACTTCACCTTGTCTATTATACTTTCTATAACATCATCTGAGAGGTTCGTGTTAGATTCAGCTAGTGTGGCCAACACCATTTGTTTTACCTACAACTATTCAATCATTTCATTATCCCCACAGCATATCTTGTATATGCTCAATTGACAATGAAGAGAAACTACTAGATTATTAAATGTATTATAAGTCTGAACAACAATGCACACTCAAAACTTTCTTACTGACACAAACAATCACATTCACTACAACCTGCGAGTATACGTGTATCTATAGGAAGAAAGAGTGTGCAGAGTAATATAGCTGCATACATATGTCATACACATACATGTGACCAATGAATGTTATATCAATTAAATCTGGATTTCAACACTAAAATGAAAAGAATCAAACAAGCATAAAACAACAGGCAGAAACAACACAACGAGATCACAACACCAAAACTAGAGAATTACCAAAGCATCTAATCTAATTCATATCATCGAAATAAGAAACTCCCACTAACAGACCCAAGGAAACAGGAAGGAAGAAATGAGTAAGATTATAATCGAAACAAAACCTTACAGAGTTGACGACACCGTACCCAAGCTCACACTGCGAAGAAGATTAACAGGGAATGAGGGCAAGCACTTGCAAAAATTAATCAATTTAACCAAGAAGAGCATCAAACCTGTTAGAAACAAGAGTCGTAGCAGCTTTAAAGGAAGAAAAAATAGAAGAGCATCAAACCTGATCGAGTTATTTTGCAAACTGATCAGCGGCTATTGGAAGAACACCCTCCGATGCCAGCTGGACAACACAAGAGATTTTTAAAGTCAAAATCTGGTGGCAGATCTCGCATCTTCCGGTGGATGGCCGATCCAGACGTTGCTGTGGTGGTGCGTTGGTGGCTCTTCTCGGCAGCTTCGGGCTTGGTAAGCAGCAGGTGGTCGAAGTCGAGTGATGCAATCAATGGCTCGTGATCTTCGACAGCGATCGGCGGCAAATCCAGTTGGACGAGATGGCGGCAACGGAGCGCGACAATGGCGGCGAGGGTCGCGATCCTCCAGAGGCAGCCGCGCGTCGGCGCAGTGGTCGAGAGTCCGGTTGCCGAGGTGCTTGAGGGATGTGAACTTCCGGCAAACGCACGCAACGACGCGGTGGTTGAGGGTTGTCGTATGCGGAGACGTACTTCCGAGAGAAGCAGCACACGGCTGGACGGGTTGTGAGTTGCGAGGGTTAAGTGACGGCGGGGGACGGCGGGTTGGAGTGGAGATTGTGAATTGGGGGAAGAGAGGGATTGCCCGAGGGTTTACTCAATTATTATTATTTAGTAAATACTTTTTGAATTTGTTATATTATACTAATAATAACTACCTAAATTTGCTTTTACATTTTTAAGTAAACAATTTAAATTATTAAATATATTTAATTTTAAAATTTTATAATAATAAAAAATTTCTCATCAAGCATAGCATAGGTTTTTTATATATATATAAAAATATTTAGAAATTTGAATCTTGAATTTTACAATATTTTTAAAATTTATTTCATATTTAATTAAAATTAAAGAATTTATTGTTATATATTTAATGTTTAACTAGTTTTAAAAAAAATCACAAATTTATAAATAATAAAATATTCAAATTATATATGTCTTCTCAAAATAAATTAATTAGAAAATATATTATATATTATACAAAACAAATAATATTGTCATATAGTACTATTTAGTTTATAAAAAAATTATTTATATAATTTAGGACAACATATATTGTCATATATGTTGTCTTTGTGTGTAAAAAAAATTTACGAAACCATATGTTGTCATATATGTTGTCTTATAATAAATTACCTTAAAAAATAAGGTATATGACACCACATTAAGACATCACCAGTCAATATGTGTTGTCTTTGTGCTTGCAAAAATATTTAAGACAACATATATATTTAAGATTACATATATAAAGCATACGACTACACATATTTCTGATCTATGTAGTGTATTTGCTGGTGTCTTAATGCTTTTTTGTTGTAGTGTGTATGCGTCCCATAAATTTATTGTATTAGTGATGTGTGTGGGTTCCATGTATTTAAAAAGAGAAATGTGGACCTTTGGTGCGGACGCCCAAAATGGCAAAATGTGGATCTTTCGGGCGGATGGAGGGAGTATACTCTAACATGTCTCACAAAATGTCTCACGTAAATAACGTTTCACTTATGAGTAATATGCGGGAGCGCAAATTTTAAAATTAAAGGTTTTTTTTTAAAGAATATTGAATAATTATTTTATTTCATTATTATTCGTGTAAAATGCATTGTAAAACAAGAGAAAGGTGTGAAGAGTCTTATGTGTATTTTGGAGAGGAATTAGTGCTATTGATTGTCCTGGTGTGCTTGGTAAGATGATCTCTATATTTCATCTTTTAAGCTCAAAGAATTTTTTCCTTGCACAATATTGATGTCATAATTTTATAAGATTGCAAGTTTAGTCCCAAAAAGAAAATATGGGAATATTTTTTTTAGAATGTGTCCTGTAAGTAAAGAATCGCTAATTCCTCAGCAGTTGGACAACATTCTAACATTCGAGTCATTAGAGTTATTGTAAAACATCGATCCTCGCATTCTTTTGCTTAAATTTATTTATTTATATCATCCAAAAATACTTCTTACCACATATGTACTCTTATCAATTGGCTGAGCAACATGTTATCTTTTGATTATGTTGTTTTACTTACATAGTTCATGATTTTGTTTCATATGGCTTGAATTTGAAAAATGAACTTGCAAGTAGATTGGCCTTCCCAATTCTATAACATTATTGAATGAATAATTCATCTGTTTGATGTGTAATAACTATAATAATAGTGTAAAATACATACTTCCCCCATTTCACGCTGAGAGGCCGGGGTTATTTTTCCATTTGGTCGCTGAGCGGGTTATTTTTCCATTTGGTCGTCCCACCTAAAGATTTTCGTTTCCTTTTCTACACATATGGAACCCACGCACCCCCTCTAATACAATTAAAATATATGACTCACACTTCTACTAATACAACTACCCACCACACATTAAATAATAATACTCCTTAATCTACGTGCAAAAAAACAAATGATCCTCTTACGCCGGGACGGGGGAGCATATATAGACTCCTTTAGTTCCACTTCAATTGTCGCATTTTACCAAGTGGGTGATTATTCATACTCCAAATTATTCTGAACTTACTCCAATTATTAAATCAACATCAACATAGTTTGATGAAATATATATTCAATATTGAATATATCACGTCTTTGATATTTTTATCATTTAATTTAAACATCAAACGTTATTTTTGAGGAAATCAAAGTAACCCTAAACACTAATCCCCCTCTGCGTAAACACTGCAATGAGGGCTAACATTTTCGCACTAATCCCCCTATGATATTCATTTGAGAAGTTCTTAAAATAAATAATGAAAAACCTAGCAATGATTCTGTGCCCGATGCCCAAATACTCTGTTTTTGTTAAAAATTAGGATTTTTTTAATAAAAACTTTGTTGTACTAAAATGAATTGAAGTATTATTCCTTATCGGTTAGGTCAGATGAACGATTTATGTATCTTTATATGTTTAACTATCTTCCAATGATATTGGTTAGCAATTCTCAACCGAAGAAATCTGTAGTATTAGATTGTAGCAACCAAATAATGAAGATTTATATCTATTTTATTATGCTCGGTTGAGACTATTTGACTAGAGCAATCAAACAATATACTAAGTATATATTTATCTTACTGCAATCTCAATCGAATGAACTCCAATTAAAAGATGGGGAATATATTAACACCAATCTCCTAACAATATAAAAAGATAAAATAAAAAATATTTCTTCCATTCCATATTAAATTTTGTCGGTTTCACATTAACGTTACCATTAAAAAAAAGGCAAATTATATGAAACTTTAATCTTAAAATTACATCTTAAAAATAAATTTATCACTTTTACCTAACATATTTTATAATTTATTGAACATAAATAATTGTGTAAATCGGGTTCACATTGTGGTCCTCTTTCAATCTTATATACTTCATGTATTATTACAGTGTTTAAATTAAGGGAACCATGAAATTTATGAGGATAAACGATGCACTGCAACTTAATTTGAGACCGAGAGGGTAAGAAGGATGAATTTGGAAGTGAGATGAAGGGGTGGGCCAAGGTGGGAAAATAGGCGACATGTTTGCCCTAAAAATTAAGAAACAACATTGCATGTAAAGAAATCAGGAAATTGAATTATCCATAATTGGGAAAGCAAAAATTGGTAATAAAGTGAAGTCAAATAATTCACATTTTAAGGCCATTGCATCAGCATAAACATTAAAGTCCCTTCTTTAGTTTATTGTATTTCTACTTGAATTGGAAAAAGCTGAAGAACCAAACAATTAATATCTGATACAAGACAGCACCCACCCCCACCCTACCCCACCCCACCTTTGAAAGAAAGAAAGAAAGATTATAATACAAAATGGGATTGTTGGTTTAGGTTGATTAGTTTTTATGGTAATATCTATTAATACTACTTAGGTTGTTACTCTATTTGTGTTAACGGGGGAGCCACAAAAATTTATCTTCTCTCATATTTAAAGAGGGGGAATCTGTCTTGATTGTGACTATACAATTTGCCTTAGATTGTGACTTATCATTACTCTCTCTCTCACTTGAGAGAGAATGAGAGAGAGAGAGACTTTTCTTGATTATATTTAGTTGTTTTGTTTATAGATACATTTTGCAGTTTATTATGAATTCTTTACTAATAGTAATATGAGAGAGTGAGTTATTTCTTTTCTTTTTCTTTAACTGACTAAGTACATCTAGTAAAGTTCTCTATGAATTGTGGAAGATGTCATTCTCTTTGAATTGTGGTATATGTCATGCCTGACAATATACATTTAATTTAATTTTTATTTAACTTTTGTATTTATTAAATTTCACATTGTCCATTTTCGTCCGTTTCACATTAATGTTACCATTAAAAAAATCATATGAAACTTTAACCTTAAAATTACATCTAAATTATAAATTTACTACTTTTACCAAACATATATATATATAACATAGTTTATAATTTATTTATCACAAATACTTATGTAAATCGGGTTCAAGTTGTGGTCCCCTTCCAATTCCATATACATCATGTATTGTTAGGGTTTTTAAATTAAGATGAACCACATAATTTTACGAGAGTTCATGATGCAGTGCAACTTAATTTGGGACAGAGAGAGTAATAAGGATGAATTTGGAAGTGAGATGAAGGGGTGGGCCAAGGTGGGAAAAGAGGCGACATGTTTGCCCTAAAAATTAAGAAACAGCATTGCATGTAAAGAAATCAGGAAATTGAATTATCCATAATTGGGAAAGCAAAAATTGGTAATAAAGTGAAGTCAAATAATTCACATTTTAAGGCCATTGCATCAGCATAAACATTAAAGTCCCTTCTTTTGTTTATTGTATTTCTACTTGAATTGGAAAAAGCTGAAGAACCAAACAATTAATATCTGATACAAGACAGCACCCCACCCCAGTCCCCACCCCACCCCACCCCCCCTTGTTTGAAAGAAAGAAAGAAAGATTAGAATACAAAATGGGAGTGTTGGTTTATGTTGATTAGTAGTATTAATACTACTTAGGTTGTTACTCTATTTGTGTTAAGGGGAGAGCCACAAAAATTTTTAGTTGTAATTGTGAAAAATGCCCTGCAGGCTTTAAACTTTTATTTTATTACCCCAAATATAAGGGAAACTCTTTTTTTTGTCCGAAATGACGGATTTAACCTTCACTCGAAAATTATCCCGTGTAAAATAATGCATTCGTGGTCAATTCCGTGTCCAATTTTGCATTCGTGTCCAATTTTCGTGTCAAATAATGCAATCGTGTCCAATTTTCGTGTGCATTCATGTCCAATTTTCGTGCACACGATTTGATACATGAAAATAATGTTTTACTCGAATTTTTGAGTAAAGGATATTTTGATCAAATCGGATATAAAAATATATAGTGTTAAAGTTGGGATAAGAAAGAAAATGTTTAAAAAAAATGGGGGTATAGTAATCTCCGATTGTTAAGAGCTTAAACCCGTCTGGCTCGAAGACGTTAAACTTAGCGCTAAATGGGAGACAACCCATTTTTTGTTATTTTGATGCTCTTCTCTCTACAATTTCTCTCCTCCTTCTCTCTAACCCTCCTCCTTGGTGTGCCTCTTTCCGGTGGGGGCAGGTTACGCTCTCCGGCGTAGATACCTGCCCCCCGCCACCCTTTTTTTCCTTTCCTTGTTTCTTTGCGTTTGTCTTTCTTTCTTCCTTCACATCTGTGTGATTTTTTATTTTTCCATGCTTTCTGTTGCTCTCGCCGCTGCCGAATTCCCTCTCTTGTCAGTCTCGTCTAGCGCGGGCTTCCAATGCCTCTACCGATGGTAGCTAACTCTGCTGACCTGTGCTGCTGTTGTCCGACGTCTTTGAGCTGGAGTGCACTGCCGGAAGTCATTCGCCGCTGTTGGAGTCCCTTTATCTCCTTCACACCCTCCACCTGGTAGCATTGCAGGTCTAGATTTGGAACTCCTTCGCTCACGGCTTGGAGTATTGGAGTTTCTGACTATTTCCGGCATGAACTCAACCTGTTTTTCATCCTTTCCCGCCTGTAGTAGTAGTATGATCTTCTCTGAACTGACATCCTGTCTACCAGAAATGTCTGTATGGTGACGCTCACAAGATAGTGCTCTCTCTTCTTTTCCGGCCGGTCTCACGCTGCTGGATTTTTCTACGGAGGGTAGTCGGTTTGCAACTTTCCATGGCCTCATATCCACGATTCCTCCTGCTATGCCTATCACCCCATATGCCTCGTTCACCCTCCCAAGCTTGAGGATAACTTTTTGGCTTTTCAGCCATTCTTTCCAACTGCCGTGCTACAATGGCTTCCATCCATCAGTGGCAGTTCTCCTACAGCTCGCCGGTTCTTTGTTGGCGACGTCTCCTGCTTCACTCTCTTCCCGGTGCCTTCGTGTTTCGCTTGCGTGTTGCTGATCTATCGTAGCTGATCTTCTTTCTGGTTCGGCGAGGTTCTCCTTGAAGCATGCTTTTGCTGCTTCTTTCCTCCGACGAGCAGCAGCTTTTCCCTCTTTCTGCCGTAGGTCTAACAGCCATCGATGGCTACATCTTATTGTGCCTCGACACACTCTTTTCTGACACCAGATCTGTCTGCTGCCTCCTTCATCGGTGACTTCATCTCTTCTTCACCCTGATCTCGAGGTGCTCGCTCATACCGTTGGACTCCTGCCCGGTCTTCGACCATTGCTGCTGTGCTTTGCTTGAGATGGAACTCAGTTGGTCGGACTGTTGCTGCTTGCGTTTACAGTAGCCTGCTCTTCTCTGCTCCCTTCACCCGGCGATAACCTGCTGGTTGATGTTTGCGAGTCCATGGTTCTCTATCTCCTTTCCAAGCGAGTGATACAGATGGTGGCATCTGACATGCTGGTTCGCGCCTCCAGTTTCACACGCTGCTTTGCTTCCTTTCCTCTTGCCGGTGCAGCTGGTGCTTCTTTCTTCTCATTTTCTATCTTCCAAGGCTGCTGTGGGCATCTCCAATCTCCGTCCGACCAATAGTCAGCTTTTCCGGTGTTTGCAGCTACATTGTGACCATCTGTTGAGGGCCCAGCCTCGTTCCGACAGCGTACTGCTGCCCATGCCCCTTTCCAGTTTGTGGTGGGCCCCTCCTTCCATCTTGGTAGCTTCTGCCCATGCTCCTAGTTAGTGGTGTGGACCCCTCCATTTGCTTGGATTACTCACTGTACTATGCTAATTCCGGTGTGGCCTCCCATACCTGTCGGCTAGCCCGACAGTTTCTCCTTCTTCCCACCCCTTTAGTGGGTTTTGTGTTGCCACCCAACTTGACTTTTGCTTAAGTTGAGGTGTGGTTCCCCTTTTGCTTTGGTTCCCCTTTAGCTTTGGTCTCCTCCATTGCTTCCTTTATCCGACTTGCAGAATCTCCACTCCGCCGCTTCGCTCGTATCGAGCTTTTTTTTGCTGCAGTGGGATTTTGCTTTGGTTTTCGTTTGTCTTTCACGTTGGCCTCCTTCATAACAACACTTTGTTTGTTCTCAAAGTAGGAGCAGGGCTATTCACTCTGGCGCGGCACTCCTCGTTTCTCATCCTACGCCCGTTACTGATCAAGCAGCCCGAGACTAGTCCTTTGTTCAACCAAAGATTTGTTCTGGATCAAGCAATCGTGTTGGTTTATCCCTCGATTATTGTTGGATTTCATCATTTCCGCTCATCCTTTGGATTTCTTCTATGAGTTTGGACTTGGTTTTAATGATACTGGTGCAGATTGCGTTAGTAGGAGGAGTAGGGCTACACCCTCCAATGTGGTATTCATTAGCCCATTTGCTGATCAAGAGCCCTGGATCAGCACATATTGTTTAGCTTCTAGTCCCAGTCCTATTTTAGCTATGGTTCACACTCATTTTTCCCATGATTATAGTTTGGTTTTATTGCTTCAGCAATTGCATTAGCTTCATTTATGTGTACTGTAACCTTGTTTTAGCTTTAGTTCCTTTTGGTTACTCAGAGCCACCTGTTTAGGCTCTTTTTGCTTGCCACCTGTTTTGGTATTTTTTAGAAGGCCTCCCGTCCTGATCTCTTTTCTTTTCCTATTTTCTCTTTTTCTTTTTTTTCTCTCTTTTATAATATTGCCTAGTTCGATGCTTTTTGTTTGTATTTTGGACTTGTAGGTTGATTGTGCTCAAGGAGAAAAATACACATTGAAGAAAAGAGAAATACTTCATGGATTCAAGTTGACATGTTCCACCACTAGTTGCAAACTTAATTCTCGACCCTTATCTTGAATTAAGTTTGGGGGGAGATTAGTGTGTGGTGGATATGACTTGATCCGTTTGGATGCATATGGTTCTCTACAAGAAGATCATCAATAGAAACTACAAGGGTAAGTCTCACCACTTTTAGCAAACTTAAGTCTCACCTTGTTTCGAATTAAGTTTGGGGGGAGAGTGTGTGGTATGACTCACCACTTGGATATGATTCTTGTAAAATTGGGTCAATTTAAAAAAAAAATTCTCATGAGCTTAGGTTTGATTTTGGTATGATTGGTGGTGTTGAAGTGCATGATAGTCCATATTTTAATGAAATTGTTACGCTAATGGTGTGTGTTGAGTATTTGAGCATAAATGAGAGGTATTGGAAGCATGATGGAGCTTGGAGCTAACAATTTCTTCTCCAAAGGCCTATTGAGGGAGCACTCTACACTATCACTTTTAAGTTGCTTGACATGTTTTGCTTTGGATTGTGGTGATTATCATGTTACTTCATATGTTTTGTTTATGGGAAGTTTACTTTCAATCAAAGATGTGGATGATTGTGAGCTTACTTGATTGTGGATGATTTGAATGTGTGCTTAATTTTCTTAAGGATGATGGTATTTTGTGTTTTTGTTGTGTCTTGTTTGTTGAGTCTTTATGTGTACGTTTTGTGTGTATTTTCATTTTTGTCTTGGGATGTTTTGGTGGTTTGTTTAGGGATGTCGTGAGTCATTTTTTAACGTGAGTGATGATATGTTGTAGTGATAAGTGATGACAAGTTATGATTAAGAATCTCTACACTTTCAAATTGTGACATGTTTTATTTAACTTGTTCAATTTTGAGATGAATGTTGTGTAATAAGTTCCTTAAGGTCCAATGCATAAGCTTGTGAGTATTTGAGCCTCAACCATGCATACATGGTATTTCTTCATGAATGGATCGGTTGTGGATGATAAGTTAGAACTTGCTCAAGGACTATAGGAACGAGCCCAATTTGTGGAGATTAGTGACATGATCTAAGGCCATCCTTGTTATTTGAAGTTATTACCATATATTTCCCTACCATGAACATCATCCCTAGTTAACCAATTTGAGCTTATAAGCTTTTTTATTGTGAATTTAGCACATTACAAGCCTTAAATTACCCACTCAAACTTATATATACCTTTGTGTGGGTGATTGAGGAGATGGTAGCTAGAAAGGATTGATTGATTAGCAAAAGAAGAAAAGGACATGGTAAACAAACAAGAAAAAGGATGAAAAGAGCAAAACAAGAATGCACATGCAACCTCAAAGCAAGAAATGAGCAAATCAACATCAAAATGCTCAAGTAAACAAAATTTAAAGAAAGGAAGCATGCATCAAAAGAAGCTCAATCCAAGGAAAGTTAATGAATAGTGCTTGAGATTGTAAAGATAAGAAAGGAAGAAAGAAAAGTGAAGAAGTTGGAGAAATTGGCCATCTCTTCGATTACTTACACATGATTAGTCACTCTTACCTATATTCTTTCTATCCTACCAAAGAGCCTATCATTACATCCTAATTAAAAGACCTTTTTGATCACTAATGGAAATTTTGGTGGTTTGTGAATGTAGTCCGCGAGCAAGCTTATAGCGAGTCGAGCTAATCGATTAATGAGTGCGATTTACCCTATTTCAAAAGAGTGTTGAGAGACATCGATATCCATTATGAGGCTTGGACTTAAAAGGAACTATATTACACTTTATTCTCTTTGATTGAACTTGTTAATCTCTTATGTCATGATTTTAATGTTGTAGTATGACTTAGCATAATTTGTAGTTATTATTGCTAACGATGTGTTATTGTTTATGTTCATTTAGTATTTTTCATAGGTGAAAATTTCTCCTCTTGGTTTGTTATTTTTGTTGCTCGTGGACGAGCAACACCTTAAGTTTGGGGGATTTGATTGTCGCTATTTTCACCTAGATTTTAGTGTCTTTTTATGTCCATTTTCGTAGTTCTTTTTCCGTATTTTTGTGTTAGTTGGTCGTGTTTTGCGTTTTTATAGATTTTTGTGTTTTGTGTTTTTATGGAAAAAGCGGATCTCAATTCGGAGTTGAAACGAGGAAGAACGAGCCAAAACAGTGAAGCAGACAGCACAACACGGCCAGCCGAGCCCGACAACATGACCCGTGTCCAATGCAGAAACACGGGTCATGTACCAAACACGGGCCTGTAACGGAAGCCGTGTGCGGAGGCCAAAAGACACAACATGGCCACCCCTGAGGCCGTGTGCGGCGCACGAGCCGTGCGCTGTCTGAAGCTCGCCATTGACCAGAATCCCAGACACGACTCGGGCCGTGTACCGCGCATGGGCCTGTGCTGTTGGTCGTGCGCAGACACTAGATTGCACAACACGGCCACCCCTGTGGCCGTGTGCAGAGCTCAAGCCGTGTAGCAGCAACTCGGGCCGTGTCCAGAGCTCGAGCCGTGTAGGTGTAAATTCTGTCAAAAAATCAGAATCCTTCTAGAAGCTTCCCAAGGGGTATAAATACCCATTTATTCAACATTGTACAATCAGATCCGAAAATTCCATCCTCTACACACACATCACACACCTTCCCTTCCATTTCCCACCACCATCTCCATCCACCTTCATCCATCTTGATCCATCTTCATCATCTCCATCAATTCTCCATCAAATCTTCATCCCTTCCATTGGGTGTGAGAGATCTCAAGAAATCAATAGCTAGAGAAGAAGATCCATAAGTATTGAAGATTTCCTACAAGAAATTGTTGGGGAAGATTTACATCTCTTTTGATTTTCTTTTGGATTTAGACTATGGATATGTGTAATGAATCATTTATGTGTTTTGTTGCAATTATCATGATAGGCTAATCCATCTAGTGGGATTAGGAACATGAAGAGCATATTAGATTTATATTATCATGTGGATTAAATTGATTTTTATTTAATTGATGTTGGTTTCTATTCATGAGATTTAATTGCTTTGAAATTGTGATAGCATAGTTTGTTATTCATGAATGTTTATTGGTTTAATGGATTGTTGATCAATGGATTATTTGTGGTAATTAAGTGCTATTATGATGTTCATGTGTGTATTGCTTGGAGTGAGACGGAAACGACCCTCTATAGTATTAGGAAGGCATGAATAGACATTGAGTTTGGGTTTGACCGAAAGGATATCTAAATTCAATGAGGGGAACCAATCCATTCGTTGGCCTTAGTACACAAAAAGGGAGAGTTTAGTTTAAATAGTATAGATAGAAGGGGTTAATGTTGGACTTTGATCTTAAGTGCTTTTGGGAGTCTAAAATGGATCAACAATCTTTGTAACCCGAAAGAGAGCTTAGGATACATTAGTGATCACTCTTAATCTACATCAATTGAGTTGAATTCCTTTTGCATGATAATATGAATTGAGCGTGCTTGGATGTTTCTAATCCCATATTTTTCCATACTTGAACTTTAGCACCCATTCTCTTTTTCTTGTTATTCATCTTTACTTGTCATTTTTCTTAATCGCTATTTTATTTATTTGCTTCTTACTTTAGTTGTTAATCACTCTCAAAACTTCTATCATCCTTACAAAAACAACATGAACATGAGCTCAGGTACTTTGCTAATCCGAACATAACTCCTTTGTGGATTGATAATTTTTCTTGGGATATACTACTACAACGATTGAGTATTCTTGCTCGTAAGTACTACACTACAAAATAGTCAAACAGAGAGTAAAATGAATTTTGATTAAATTGAAGCGTTAGATGCAATAAAATAAATAATGGGGGAGGGGGGGTTGTTGTTTTGGTGACAATATGAAAATAACACAAAATGATAAATCAACTCAAAATTTAAAATGACAAAATAGGTGGAAAATAATTTATAAAATTAATAAGAGATAAAAGCCTAGTTTAGGATATCGATCCCCTCCCATTTACTAATTTAATCAATTACTGGAATTTAAACATCTAGCCTGAGCAAACTCAAATCCCTAGGTTGACGGTACGACCAATCAACCCGAATGTTCTTACGTTCATCAACTAGGGTACGACCACTAAATTAAACTATCTACAAGTGACCCTATGGATTCAAACTCGTAGATGCATTAAAACTCTAAACGTAGAATTACTAGGCTATGAAAACTGGCTAGGAATCATACAACCTAGATCCCATTACACCTTGAGGGAACAACCTCTATTTGTTACTTAATCCAATCCCTACAATAATTACGGATTGTAGTTCATAGAATAACATTTAGTTGTAAAATAATCAAATAGTTGATCAAGCTAAATTAATTATCAAACAACCATTAAGAACATTAAAGCATGTAATAGAATAAACTTGCACAAAAGATTCAATGTACAACCCTAAATAATTCATAAAACTATCAACAGGAGGTTAACGAAATCCTAAACTAGAGAAGGGAACTAGCCCCGCATGCTCATAACGAAAATAGACTTAAAGTAGAAGGAACTGTAGATGTTTGACGATGATCTTCACGTCAACCTGCCCACTGCTCCCTCTTCTCCAAGTCTCCAAAAGAGGAGGACCTGGGGTTTTTGTTGTGTGTGATGTTGTGTTGTGTTGTATTGGAGTGGATGCTGAATTGTGGGTTGTTCTTCCTCTATTTATACTTATGGAAAGGGACACAACATCACATGCATCCATTCCTCTTTAATGGCTTCCCATGTTGCTCCATGCTCCCACTTCTCTTGCTTGTTGTTGCCCATGCCTCCACTTCTCTTTGCTTGCTGCTTTTGCAAATTATCATGCCACTCTTTCCAATCTTTCTCCTTGTCTACTCTGCCTTGAAGAATCTATGACATGTTTGGTGCTTCATGTGTCCCATGTGGAGTGTATTATCTTCCTTTTTTCCCCATGTGTGCACTACTTTGCCAACTTGCATGGCTTGTTCGAAGCAAGGTGTTTAGGTCGAACCGACTTGCACCTTCTCATCGTTTCGTGTATAACTTCCACATCCGAGTTCCGAATTGCGTAATTCTTAGACTCACGTGATCCTAACTTCCTTGGCTTTCAATACATGTAATGAACTTCCAAAAACACCAAGATTTGAATGTGCAATAAGCTACAGAAAGTAGCCAACAATTCTGTTCGGCACCCCTTGCGCGTTGTCACCATTTTGCTCATAACTTCTCGTTCGGAACTCGATTGGTCTGTTCTTTGCACCAAAACGACCCTCTCTTCAGTAGCTTTCCAACCTTATAGCACACTATTAGTTTTGATCTCCACAATTAACACAGTATAATTATGAAATTGGACATGCGTTTTTCATTATCCTTGCATGCATGGCACCTTTTCTCCAATCTTGCACTTTTGATCCCTATCAAAACACAATAAAATACCTTAGTAGCACCTTTTAATCAATAATAGTTCAAAGTAATAATGTATGTACAAATAATAGCAATTATATACTCAAAAAGGTATCAAATTGGACCCGAAAAATGCATGAATTTCCACTCTCATCAAATCCCCCAAACTTAAGGTGTTGTTCGTCTTCTAACAACGAAACATCAAACCAAGAGAATAATGAGATGGAAAGTCATGTTCAAAGGTAAGGATCAAAATGTCAACTATGCCTTTAACAAATGTAATCAATCTCAACTTGGTTCACATAACTTCAAGTTCAAGAATATCAATTCATTCAAAATATGCAAGTTAAGATAATTACTTTACCAATTCAAGTGTTCAATTCACCTATGCTCACATGATATATATAGTATAACTCTCACGCTCATGGTGTATAAAGTTTACACCGCTAAGGTTATATATATGTGCTCTCAAATTCAATTCAAGTATATGAGTAACCATAAGCTTGCCAATTGTCTCAACTCTCCTTTTACTTATAGTCGGCAAATTATGAAGCAAAAAGGTCTTTTTATTTTGTTGTAATGTAGGCTCTTTGGAAAAGGTAGGAATACATGGATAATTGACTCAAAACTTGGATCAATCAAGTTGTAGTTTATCATGATTTTTCATTTTTCATCACTTTCATTACAGTATAATTTCTTCTCAATTCCAAATTATTCATTTCTTTCCTTCAACCACAAGAATGAGAGAGTATTTTTTTCTTCTTTTCTTTCAGCATCGGGAGTATTTAATTTGTGCACTACCCCACTAATAATTTTTCTTCTCTCCATTTTTTTTTCTTTTTAACTCCTTTTCCTTTCTTCTTATTTCTTCATCTTCCTTTTTAACTCCAACATATTCAACATTCTTCTTCTAACCACTTCAACAATTATTCAATTGATCCAAGTAGTACAAGGAAAAATCAAATACTGATTAAGCTCAACGGGTTATTCAAAGAATGGATTTTTCAAAGCTCAATAAGTTGACTAGGGATTTAATGAATTCAGGTAAAGTACATGGAAAAGGTGGGCTAAAAATCAAAGATTGCCTAATATCATTTTCATAATTCACTAGACTATTCCTGAATATTCAAGGAGACTTAAGGCAAGTTCTAGAATACACATACAAGAATGATACGCTCAAGAATGAAAATATCATGCATCATGTGACATGATTTAAAGGCTCTAATCTCACTTGACTTTTTCATAGAATGAACGAGCACTTTCAAAGGCTGTGCATACATCATAACAAACACATTAAGAACTTCAAGTACTCAAGAATTGAAGCATGTTCCCTTTATCAAGTATAATCAACATCTTGTTAAAGGCATCATGAAAGCTTATGGATCTCATGAAATTCAAGTTATGGAAATTTAAGCTCCTGCTCCTCACTTAAAGGACTTCAAAACTCACAGAAAATATTAGAGTAAGGAACGAAGTAACCTGATTTCAATTTCTTTCACATCTTGCAAGTTCCTTATGTTTTTCAACTTGGTCAAGCGTATGCCTCAGATAGAACTCACTTTTTTTTTCGCTTCAATATCTTCTTGATCAATAAAGCTCAAACACAAAACTTATCCTCACATGAGAGATAACAATATCAGAGACAAAGCATTAAGGGACACCCAAAAATGAACAAAAACACACCAGATATCAAGACAATGCAAAGTAAACATACCAGAGTGCGGATGGAGTGAAGAACAACACATCCCCCCAAACTTAGACGAAAACATGAGTTGAGTCTAAGTTTAAAAGGATGTTGTTACCTTATGTGTAAGCGCGCACCATGATATAATTAACCTCGCACAAGACACAACAAACAAAATAGAATAAAAGCAATAAAATAGTGGGTTGCCTCCCACTCGGCGTCTCTTTTTATTGTCGTTGGCTTGACTTAGGTAAGGAGTATGTCATCAACTGCTGACCAAATCATCCAACTCCATTTGGTCCACCTCAACCTTCTGGACTCCTTCATGATACTCCTTAAGTTGGTGCCCGTTAACTTTGAAACTCTTTTCAGAGTTTGCGCTTCTTATCTCAACTGCACCATGAGGAAAAACATTAGTCACAATAAATGGACCAATCAAAGGAGAACGCAACTTTTCAGGAAATAATTTAAGCTTTGAATGATAAAGTAAATGATATGCTGTCGTCGGCCTACCAAAATATAATTTATTTCCGACTTACTATAATACATAGTATAATGGCAAGTACGGGTCGAACCACAGAGAGTATTATGAATTTTAATTAAATCAATGTATTGCAAACATATAACATAAATAAAAAGGGGGGTTTTGTTTGATGGAAAGTTGAAAATAACAAAAGTAAAATTAATTCAATACTTAAATAACAAAGTAGATGAAAATTATTTATAAAATAACCAAATAAGAAAAGCTTAGTTTAGGATGTCGATCCCCTCCTGTTTACTAAATTAATTAACTATAAGAATTAAACATCTAGCCTAGTGCACAAACTCAAATCCCTAGATTGACGGTACGACCAATCAACCCGAATGTTCTTATGTTCATCAATTAGGGTACGACCTATAAGTTGAACTATCTATGAGTGACCCTATGGATTTGAACTCATAAACGCATTAAAACTCTAAACATAGGATTACTAGGCTATAAAATCCGCCTAGGTATCATACAACCTAGATTTTATTACACCTAGAGGGAATTATCTCTATTTGTTACTTAATCAAATTCCTACAACAATTATGGATTGTAGTTCATAGAATAACAGTAAGTAATTGAATAATTAATCTAGTTGATCAGGCCAAAATAATTATTGAATTACTATAGGAACATCAACGCATGTAATAAAATAAACTTGCACACAAGATTCAACATAAAAATCCTAAATAATTAAATTAATTATTCAATAGGAGATTCACGAATCCTAAACTAGAAAAGGGGATTAGCCCCGCATGTTCATAACAAAGACGAAATTAAAATATAAAAAATAAAACCGAATGATGTCCAATGGTGTTCTTCTGGTTCACGCCAATCTCCTTCTGTTCCTCATGTTCCTTTTTTGTTCTGATCGTGTTCTCCTCTCCCCCAAAAATATCGTGTATTAGCGTCCCAAAAATAATTAAACATTATCTCCTCCCTAAAATATCTCTATCTTGTTCCCAAAGTAATCTTGATTTCTTTCCTTATCTTTTCTTCCATAAATATCTCCAAGATCCTCTTCATATCTTTTATTCTCTAAATCAGATTTACCATGATTTTTTTGTGGTTCAAATGCTGGAATACATGGGAAATACGTAGGAATTTTCCAGTTGGACTTTCCTTAATTATCCTGAATTTTTGCAGGTCCCTTCTGACACTGAGGGGGTCAGTGTCAGCCTATCTGGCAGCAACGAATTTCCTGCACAAAACAGCCCGTTTCTCATCAATTTTACAACATAAAGGCTTCAACTAACCAAAGATAAGATAAGTCAATTTAAGTAACCAAGTTAAAACATATAACAATCAAATAACCATGAATTCTAACCAATTAATTGTGCTAAAATATGACTTATCAAATCTCCCCACACCTAAACTTTGCTTGTCCTCAAGCAAATCAAACAAAAGATGATAGCGAATAGAAAACCAAGGAACATCATCTATTAAGGTAAATGAAAATCACACACTTAAAGAGAAAAGTAACCAATGAGCATTCGGAACTAAATGAAACATGACTCTTCACTCAAAGTTTGCAACTTTCATGGCATCAAATCTTTTCAAAATTCCATGGCCTCACAAAGATTCACTCAACAACACTTAAATGTATGATTAAGGTAGCAAGATCACTAAAAAATTGAACAGGAACAGTCATTACCATAGGCTTGCTCCCAAATTAATTCTCCACCAATTTTGGATGAATCATGTGCAATAATCAAAGGGTCTTTGATAGGGTTGTAATGGGGCATTAGGTCAGGGTAAGGTAAAAAGAGAGATAAGAATGGTTAAATACATCATTTCACAACATGTGATCTTTACAAATCAAAACATTCTTCATCACCCCAACTTTTTATTTCCACAACACCCTTTTTTCTTGCACTTTTAATCTCCCCACACCTGCTCCTTTTCAACAATTGGAACAGCAGGTGCAACACTTGAAAATAATCACTATTTTCTAAACAATTTCAGCAACTCAATACAAACAGTTCTCTTTGTCCCTTTCTTCTTTTTCTGTCTTTTTTTTTTCATCCAACCTTCCTTCATTTTCTTTCTTTTTTTTTCTTCTCCAATTTTTTTATCAACTTACTCCCCCCTTCATCATCAACCACAAAGTATTTCTCAAGATCACATATGGCAAAGTAATGAAGGGTTCAAATAGAAGAGTTAAAGAAAGAAATGAGAATTCAAGGCTAATTTATGTGCTCATAATCCAAAGAAAAGGCTCAGGCTCAACGTGGCTTCCCTAAAGTTCATCATACTAAGGTGGGACAATTTAAGCCAAGAGGGTTAAACCTAAGTGCCCTTATCATTTTATCACACACAACCAGTCACATGATCTTGAAATGCATTCAAAAGAGCAAGTTCTAGAATGAGCAATTCAAATTCAATGCACTCAAGAAAGGAATTCAATGGAGCTTATAGATGATAGCTCATTAAGGCTCAAAAGCTCACAAAAATAGGGTATAATTTGCCATGAAATTCGAAATAAAATCAACCACTACAATCACAAAAATTTTATAAAGAAACTCAAATTTCAACAACTCCTAAACATCACTGCTACCCTCTCAATCATGCATTACTCTCATCACCTCAAAAGATCTTTGTTCCTCAATTATCCAACTCCACATCAACATAAAATTCTGAGGACAATAAGAACAAAACATGAGACAAGAAATTGAGCAACTTTATACCACTTTTCTACCCCAATTATCATATAAAATCCCTCCCCACACCTAAACGTTTGCTTGTCCCCAAGCAAAATACAGTATAAGAAAGACTAAACATGTAATTGGGTAGAATACACCTGATTCAGTTTTGGGTAGAGCTTTGACCACGATCAAGCTTTGCAATTTGTATCACAGCTGCTAATCACAATAGAAAATTAAGAGTGAACAATCAGACAATTTATTGAAAATAAAATAAAATAAATTAAATTAAAATAAACAAAAATAAAGCGAGAAAATTGGGTTGCCTCCCAATCAGCGCCTTTTTTATTGTCGTTGGCTCGACTTAGGTAAGGTGCATCTTTCAAATCTGAAGAACTTCCTTCAACTCCATCCGATCAACCTCAACAGTGCGAAACCCTTATGATATTCCTTAAGTTCATGGTTCAGCCCCAAGAATGAGGACTTCAAGTGTTCGGGAAACTCTTTCAACTCTAATTTTGGCACTTCACCAAGCTTTTCTTTTCTCGATTTTTTCTCATGCTCTTTCATGCTTCCATTTGCAATGATGGTATCGAAGTTATCCCTGCGAGTTAGTTCAAAATAATCCTGCACCAAAGGCTCAACAACATTCAAAGCAAAAACTGAATTAATGTATTTAGGAGACTTCACAGGCAATTTAATAGAAGCTACATCTAATGTGCTTGGTCTCTGAGAAGAACTATGCAAAGCATTGACATAGTGATTCAGCTCCTCATTGTCCCATCTTTCAGCATCCTCCTTCATAATTTCATACTTAATTACTGTATCTAATGCATTCCTACTAGTGAGTTCGCAGTGTTCCTGGACAATAGGATCAATAGTACTCACAACAGAAAGTAGGTTAGCATCATCAGGATATTTAATATCATCATATATGTTAAATTTGATGATCTGCCCATCAAATTCCATCGTTAGAGTACCTTCACTCACATCTATCTTAGTGCAAGACGTGTTGAGGAATGGTCTCCCTAACAGAATAGGAGTGGAATTCGAAGGGTGGTCATTCATTTCTAACACATAAAAATCAGCAGGGAATATGAGTTTATCTACCTGAACAAGAACATCCTCAATGACTCCATCTGGGTATACCTGGCTTTGATCAGCAAGTTGAATGACAACTCCAGTCTTTTTCAACTCTCCCACACCCAGCTTCTCAAACACTGATCGAGGCATCACATTGATGGACGCTCCAAGGTCCAACATAGCTCTCTCCACCTTAAAATTCCCAATCTTGCAAGGAACCAGAAACATTCCAGGGTCTTTGCGCTTCTAAGGTAACGTTTGCTGGAAGACAGCTGAAACGTTATCTCCTATCACCACTTTTTCATCTACTTTCAAATTCTTCTTGTTGGTGCACAAATTCTTCAAGAACTTAGCATATCTCGGAATCTGCTTGATCGCCTCAAGAAGAGGTAAGTTGATCTGCACTTTCCGAAACACTTCAAGTAGCTGCTTATCCTTCTCAGTGGTGTCCGACTTCCTTATCCTGCTTGGAAAAGGCAAATGGTTAATGTTAAAAGGAATAGGGTCAGAATTTTTAACTTGATTTTTTTTCGACCTTCTGACACTGAGGGGGTCAGTGTCAGTGTTACGTTTCTGCACATCCGACTTTTCTGCCCCAAATTGATCAGACTGATCCTCCACTGTTCTAGTAGGTTTTTCATCATCTTTTTCCATGTTTTGGTCAGGCTTTTTGGGTGGTGCAACTTCCTCCAACTGTTTCCCACTCCGCAAGGTAATAGCACTCACATTCTTAGAATTAACCTCCGTTTGTGAGGGCAGCTTTCCACTATTTTGAGCCTGCATCTGGCCTACAGTTGTAGCTAATTGGGTTACTTGATTTTTCAAGTTTTGGATTGACGATTGAGTTGTCATCTTCAAGTCCTGAATGGATGACTGTGTCATCTCTTGGAATTTGAGATTATTTGCAGCCATCACTTTCATCATTTCCTCGAATGAAGCTCCAGAACTTGAACCACCTTGTTGGTAATTTCCACCATCTTGAGGGTAATTTTGTTGCCTATTCACCACTCTCTGCTCTTGAAACTGTTGTGGCCCCCAATTTACTCCTTGTCCACTACCATACCTCAAATTGGGATGATCTCTCCAACCCTGATTGTAGGTTTGACAGAAGGGATCATAGGGTCGCCCCATGGCGTTTACTTGCTCCTCACTAGGTGTAACCCTGCAATCAAGAGTAGAGTGAACGTTAGTTAAACAATATTGGCAAGATGGAGGATTTACCCATTTTCCTTTAGCAAGATTCTCCACAACAAGTGTCAACTTGTTCAAAGTTTCCTCCAACTTAAAATCATGGACCTCCTTCACTTCTCTAATCGATGGATCACGTGTGCCAAACTGTTGAGTGTTGGCAGCCATGCTAGCAATCAGGTCTCTAGCAGCAGTAGGTGTTTTCATCATGAATGCTCCCCCGCTAGCTGCATCAAGCATGTTTCGATCCATGATCAACAACCCTTCATAGAAGTATTGCAATAGCAACTGATCGCTTATCTGATGCTGGGGGCATGCTGATGTGAGGCGTTTAAACCTCTCCCAGTACTCATGTAAACTCTCCCCTTGCATCTGACGAGCTCCAGATATCTCCTTACGCAACACAACAACTCTAGTGGCCGGAAAGTAAGTTTGGAGAAAAAATTTCTCCATTTCAGCCCACGTATTATCGATCCGGGAGGGAGATAATACAACCAATCTTTCGCCATGTCTTTCACTGCAAAGGAGAATGCCCTAAGCTTGACCATTTCCTCCGTCACTCCAGTTGGTTTCATGCTCATGCATACCACCGAGAACTCCTTCAAAAACTTGTGAGGATTTTCACCTGAAAGACCGTAGAAAGCAGGACATAAATGAATCAATCCTGATTTCAATTCAAATGCAATATTTCCAGTAATCGCAGGAAAGTTAATGCATAATGGCTGATGGACTACATCTGGATTTGCCAATTCATTCAAGGTTTTTTCCTCATTTCCAGCCATGTTTTCCTCTCCCGACTCAGAGTCTGCAGTATCTTCTTCCTCCAAATCAGAAAATTCAGAATTCTCCTCTTCAAGATGAAGTGGACCAGCTGCAAGTTCAACGTCAGTAAGGTTTTCTACGGTTTCGCTAATGGATGAACTTGTTTCCTTCTTCTTTCGGGATTCCTTTCTCAACCTCCGGGCAGTTCTCTCAATTTCAGATATGTATTCAAGCTATTTTTTACCTGAATATTGATTAATCATCCACAGAAAAAATTTTTCGAAAACAGTGGCCTTCTGACAATGATGGGGTCAGTGTCAATGTAACTGAAAAATTCAAAAATTTCAGAAAATTTCGAAAAAATTCCAGCACCTGTAACAATGCAAAATAATGTCAGAAACACAAAAAATTTAATAAAATTCAATTTTACTTCCCGAGCAAACGGCGCCAAATTTGCATAAATTTGATATGTTGTCATCGGCCTACCAAAATATAATTTATTTCTGACTTACTACAATACATAGTATAATGGCAAGTATGGGTCGAACCACAGATAGTATTATGAATTTTTATTAAATCAATGTATTGCAAACATATAACATAAATAAAAAGGGGGGTTTTGTTTGATGGAAAGTTGAAAATAACAAAAGTAAAATTAATTCAATACTTAAATAACAAAGCAGATGAAAATTATTTATAAAATTAACCAAATAAGAAAAGCTTAGATTAGGATGTCGATCCCCTACCGTTTACTAAATTAATTAACTACAAGAATTAAACATCTAGCCTAGTGCACAAACTCAAATCCCTAGATTGACGGTACGACCAATCAACCCGAATGTTCTTATGTTCATCAATTAGGGTACGACCACTAAGTTGAAATATCTATGAGTGACCCTATGGATTCGAACTCATAAACGCATTAAAATTCTAAATATAGGATTACTAGGCTACAAAATCCGGCTAGGTATAATACAACCTAGATTTTATTACACCTAGAGGGAATTATCTCTATTTGTTACTTTATCAAATTACTACAACAATTACGGATTGTAGCTCATAGAATAACAGTAAGCAATTAAATAATTAATCTAGTTTATCAGGACAAAATAATTATTGAATTACTATAGGAACATCAACGCATGTAATAAAATAAACTTGCACACAAGATTCAACATAAAAATCCCAAATAATTAAATTAATTATTCAACAGGAGGTTCACGAATCCTAAACTAGAAAAGGGGATTAGCCCCGCATGTTCATAACAAAGATGAAATTTAAATATAAAAAATAAAACTGAATGATGTCCGATGGTGTTTGATGAGAGTGGAAATTTACTACTTTTCGGTCTCATAAATACCTTGTTTTAATTAGAAAAAGCCATATATTCATGTGAGATTGCATGGTTCATATATTTTGTATGATTATGGTGTTACTAAGGTATTTTGTTGTGTTTTGTAAAAAAAATGATAAAAAATGTTAGGTTGGAGAAAAGGTGTTTTTGTGGGAAAGATTCATTGTTTCGGAGCACATTTTGGAAGTTGAATTGGTGTACTCTAAGTCCTAAATGCATTGATATGGCTAGAATAAACTTTGGAGGATAAAAAGGCATCAATATGAAGCAATTCGACTTGGTTCTACGTTGATTCGACCAAAGGAATCAGTCGAATAGACCTTGTCGAAGTCGAATGAAGCTGCCGGAGGAACAGAAGGCCAATTCGACCTCCATTCGAGCTGGAGTATAGGTCGAATTGGTGATGTCGTGGTCGAATGAAGCTGCTGAAAGAAGAACAAGCCCATTCGACCTTTATTCGACCAAGCTTGAAGGTCGAATGACAAGCGTCGAGGTCGAATGGCGCCGCTGGATGCTGCCGACACCTCATTCGACCACGACATGCTCCATTCGACCAGAGGTGCTGGTCGAATGATGGTCGAATGAGTTCCATTCATGTCGAATGATGCTCGAAGTGCCATTTTTTTCACGCCATTCGACCACGACTGCCTCCATTCGACCAGCAGGCCTGGTCGAATGACCTTTCAGCAGGTCGAATGAAGCATCTGATGTGCAGAACAGACTGTATTTTTCAATTATTCACCTACCGGTGGTTAGTTGCCGACGTCCACCTTCCATCTACCTTCCAATCAGCCAAGAAACAACACCATACAACATCTGATACCTTGTGATTCATGGAGAAGCATCAAACAACCATATACTTGCATTAAAAATGGAAATGAAAGTGATGTAAAAGCATCTCCACCTACAAGAACACTTGTTTTATGCATGGAAGATGCTTTCAATGACTCACCACCACCTGCCAATCCATTTGTTTATGCATGAAAGATGCCTTCTTCATCATTCAAGTCACCAACAAGGCATCTATGGGAACACTATATAAAGGGCAGCATCACAACACCATTGAAATCATCTCAATACCATTCCACACACAACACAAGTCACAAATAAAGAGAGAAGAGTGGTGTGCATTGTTTGCAGCAGCAAACAACGAAGAACAATAGCTGCAACGAAGATCAACCAGCTGCAAGGAGAGTTCTTGTGCAATCAAGGAAGCAACACAATCGAAGATAAGTGGAGAATCGAAGAACACGTGACACTAGGTTCTTGTATTCTTTTCTTTAAATCTTTTCTTGTGTTTATTGTTATGCATTGCTTAGCCATGAATGTTGTGATCAACTTCATGAGCTAACTTCATTTATAGTTCTAAGGTGTAGGGGTAATGTAATTGAATTGGAAACTTAGATAACTATTTTGAAATTCATGCTATTAATATTCTTGTTTATATGATTTTATAAGACCTTGTTAATACGTGTGTAACGTCTTCATAATACGCCATTGACATTGCCCGTGATGCATGGTATATTGTGTTAGCAACTGTGCACACGTTATTAATATTGTCTACTTACTGGGGATTATGGTAGTTTGCCCGTGAACACGATAATCCTAAGGGCCGGTAAACAAGATACTTGATTATTCTAGTGGAACAATGCAATTAGGAAATTAAGTAGGGAGTGAATAAGTGTGAGTAGTACTTTCAGAGAATATATGTTAGTCGAGTTGGCCGTCTGGAGGTTTGTTAAATTCGCCTTATTATTATCTAGTCAGGGGGCTCATAACTGTTCACACATCATTTCTTATGATGTATTTCCATAAAAATAGCATGAATAAAAAATAGGACGTCTAGGGAACCAAATCAATTGCATTACACCCAAAACCTTAGAGCTATTACTTTTCTCTTGATAAATCTTTAATACTTCTTATTGCTACTATTTATTTGTTAATTGCCATTTAAATTCTTAAATATTTATTAAATCAAAATCTTGAAATTTGGAAACCACAATTCTAATTGAATAGTAATATTAATCATATAAATAATATACTGTCTCAGTGGGAACGACATTTATTTTTAACTTGGGAACTTTCCATTACAATTGACATTCCTACACTTGGGAATTAAATTGGGGTGCGCGAATAAAGACCAACAAGTTTTTGGTGCCGGTTGCCGGGGACAGTATACTGTTTATGTGTTTTTATTACCTATTTAATTAAAATTTTTGCTTTAAGATTTAATTGCATATTCCTTGAATTTTTCTCGAAGTTGTATGAACACCAGATCAAAAAAGAGAACTCAAAATCTTGAATTTGATCCGGAGATTGAAACATCGGCTAGAAAAAGGAGAGGAGCAGCAAAGAATCTTAACGCACCTCCTAAAGCTGTGAAGGCACCAGTTCAAAAGAAGACAACGGACATACCAGAGCCTAGAACAGTCGTGGAAGAAAAAGAAGAGCAGATAACAAATCAAGTTATCCCAGAAAGAGCCATGGGAGATAGAACTCATGAGGATGATATTGTCATCCGGGAAACCTTCAAATCCACCAATCTCAGAGGATCAGCGTGGTCGGGGCTATTCAGGCTAATGAAGCAAACGATATAAGACCAGCCTTGATAAATATGGTGGAGAAAAATCCTTTTGCCGGAGGCATTTTCGATGAACCATACGGACATCTGAAACATTTCAACAGCTACATGGATACTGTTAAAGCCGCCGACAATACCAATGATAGATGGAAAATGAGGCTTTTCCAGTTTTTCCTAGCTGACAAGGCAAGTGAGTGGTACGACAAGCTGTCAGGAGACAGTTGCTCAAACTGGACCGAGCTGCAGCAGTTGTTCATTGATAGTTTCATGCCACCAGGGAAAATTCTTGCATTAAAGCAAGAAATAAATCAATTCAAGCAAAGAAGAGAAAAATCGTTTGGGGAAGCCTGGGAAAGATTTACTGATTCGCTGAGACGATGTCCACAACATGGTTTCAAAAAGTCTCAGCTAATCAGTGTTTTCTACAATGGGCTCGATAATGAATCCAGAGTACTTGTTGATGCATCTGATGGAGGAACGATCTTTGGCAAAACGGCAAATGCCATCGAGAAGTTGTTTGATGATATCTCTATGAACTCTAGAGATTGGCCATCTGAAAGAGTACGTGGAACTTATATACTTGGCAAAGTTGCAAGAATAGAAGAGAAGTTCTCCGAAGCTGACAGAGATGATAAAGTTGTCTCTCAATTAGAGCAAATGAACAAACACCTGATTACTCTGATATCAGGGAAGAATGGAGGAGACAACCAAGGACCAGCAAATGATGATTTGGTGATGAACATTCAAAGAGTTGAGGATGTAAATTGGGCTATGGGGCAGAGTCTCCAAGGTTCAAGAGCACATCAAAATTGGTAAGGAAACAGGTACCCCCAAGGAAATTTTAATCAAAGAAATAACCAAGGGAGATGTCCCAGTAATCAAGCAGGTTGGAAGAATCCGCAGAAGCATGAGAACTTTGCTTATTCAAATCCGAATAATGCAGTACTTTTCCCTCCAAATTTTGATCATGGAGCCAAAACTGAAGAAGGGAAGCCAAGTATTGATGATGTGTGGGCAAAATACATGAACAAAAATGATGCAGACATCGAAAGAATCAATAACTGCATAGTGTTGATCGATTCCAACATGGCAAAACAAAATGAAGCAATGAATAAGCAATTGCAGAATCTCACATACTCTATGGGCCAAATTTCCACAACAGTAAATCAACTGCAGCAGCAAATTATGAAGGGAAAATTTCTTTCAGATGCAGAGATCAACCCGAAAGAGAGTGTTAATGTAATCACTCTTAGGTCCGGAAAACAATACGAAGGTCCAGAACTGATGCAAGACAAAACTAAGGAGGAAAAAAGCCATCCATCCACAAGTTCAGAAACCATTCCAGAATTGAAGGGTGACAAAGCCGAGCCAAGTAGTGTTCAGAAGGATCAGACGGAACCTCAAAGAACAGTTCGAGCACAGCCCAATTTGAGCTCACCTCCGGGGTTTCCTACACGACCAAAGCAATTTAATCAGGCCATTACTGATAAAAATGGCAGATAGCAAAGAAATTGAGAGAAACAGAAGATGAGTTCGAGAAAGACAGTTTGGGACTTCCAAAAACAAAGGTACCACTTCCTTTTCCTCAAAGACAATTGTCGAAAAGCTTGGATGAGAAGTTCAAGAAATTTGCTAAGGTTATGAGGGATGTCCAAGTGACTATTCCCTTCTCAGAAGCCTTAGAGCAAATGTCATATTACGCAAGGTTTATCAAGGAACTCATCTCAAGAAAAAGAAAGCTGAACAGTGTGGAAACGGTGAACCTAACCAAAAATTGTAGTTCCATAATTCAAAGAAAGTTATCTGAGAAGCTGAAGGATCCTGGTAGCTTCATCATTCCTTGTGAGATAGGAAAAGGGCCGACAAGGAAAGCGTTGTGTGACCTTGGAGCCAGTATTAATTTGATGACACTGTCAGTTTTCAAAAAGCTTGGTTTGGGGAGCTAAAACTTACATTAGTAGCATTGCAGTTAGCAGACAGATCATTGACATATCCAGAAGGGGTGATTGAAGATGTGCTGGTAAAAGTTTCTAACCTTGTTTTTCCTGTTGACTTCTTGGTTCTAGATATGGAAGGTGATGAAAAAGGTGCACCTCTAATCTTGGGGCGTCCTTTTCTTGCTACTGGAAGAGCCCTGATTAATGTATTCAAGGGTGAGTTGAGGTTAAGGGTAAATGATAAGGAAATTATCTTCTCATTAAACAAAGCGATGCAGTGGCCCACAGAGAATCAGCAATGCAAGTTGATTGAAGTAGTAGAGGAGATTTTGGAGGAAGACTGGCCATTGATCCTGTCAAAGGATCCAGTGGAAACTTGTATCAGTGAATCTCTAACTTTACCTACTACTGATCTTGATAATATGTCTAATGAACTTGTTATTGATTTCCTTGAAGCCTTACTTAATTTTGATGAGAACACGTACAGACAAGAGGACTCACCAAAGGAAGAAGCAATGTGGACAAGGGAATATCTGCCTCTTCGAGTTGAAGGTGAAAGTTTAAAAGAGGATAAGAAGATAGAGCTCAAGCCACTTCCAGATCATCTGATGTACGCTTATTTGGGAGAGAATGAAACTTTTTCAGTAATCGTATCTTCTACCTTGTCTAAATGTGAACTAGATAAATTGCTTGAAGTGTTGAGAAGGCATAAGTCTGCCATAGGGTGGACAATTGAAGATTTAAAAGGGATTAATCCTACTTTTTGCATGCATAAAATTAGGTTAGATGATGAAAATAAATGTTCTGCGCAGCATCAGCGAAGGTTGAATCCTGCTATGCAAGAGGTTGTTAGAAAACAAGTCCTTTCATGGCTAGATGCAGGCATTATCTACCCTATTAGCGATAGCACTTATGTTAGCCCTCTACATGTGGTAGCTAAGAAGGGGGGAATGACTGTGATTTTATCTGATAAGGGGGAAGTGATTGCTACTAGAGTTCCAACTGGGTGGCATGTATGTGTTGATTACAGAAAATTAAACGAGAACACGCGTAAGGACTATTTTCCTTTACCCTTTATGGATCAGATGTTGGATAGGTTAGCAGGTTATGATTTTTACTGTTTCTTGGATGGATATTCTAGGTACAATCAGATAATGATTGCGCCTGGAGATCAGGAAAAGACAACATTTACCTGTCCTTATGGAACTTTTGCCTTTAGAAAGTTACCATTTGGCTTATGTAATGCACCAACGACTTTTCAAAGGTGCATGATGGCAATTTTTGAAGGTCTTATAGAAAGAGTCATGGAAGTGTTCATGGTTGACTTCTCCGTATTTGGTTCATCATTTGATTCTTACTTATCTAATCTATGTTTGGTTTTGGAAAGATGTGAAGAAACTAATCTCGTCTTGAATTGGGAGAAATGCCATTTTATGGTTCGAGACGGGATAGTCCTGGGACATCATGTTTCTGTGGTAGGTTTACAGGTTGATCGTGCCAAGGTGGTTGCAATTGAGAAGCTTCCACCACCTACTAATGAAAAAGGAATTCGATCTTTCTTGGGGCATGCGGGATTCTATAGGAGATTCATTAAAGATTTTTCAAAATACTCAAAACCGCTATCCAGGTTACTTGAAAAAGATGTTACATTTGATTTTGATAAAACTTGCTTACATGCTTTTCAGGTTCTCAAGGAAGCATTGATTACTGCACCAATTCTCATTACTCCGGATTGGACACAACCATTTGTGTTGGAATGCGATGCTAGTGATACGGCTTTAGGAGTTGTGCTGGGACAGATAAGAGACAGAAAATTTCATGCAGTATATTATGCAAGTAAGACATTCGATTCTGCTCAAAAGAATTATACAGTCACCGAGAAGGAATTCTTAGCGGTGGTGTATGCTTTTGATAAGTTTCGACCTTACTTAGTTGGCATGAAAACTGTTGTGTATACTGATCACTCAGCTATCCGATACTTAATGGATAAGAAAAATGCAAAACCGAGGATAATCAGATGGGTCTTATTGCTACAAGAGTTCGACAAGGAAATTCGGGATAAGAAAGGTAGCGAGAATGTCTTAGCCGACCACCTATCACGCTTGGAGACTAAAGAGCATTGTGATAACACTAATGAGGTAATCAATGAATACTTTCCTGATGAGAAGATATTAATAGTGGAGATCAAACAGGTATTCGCTGTTTTGAAGACTTACCCGGAGAAAAAGGAAATGGATGCTCCCTGGTATGCTGATTATGTAAACTACATTGCTACGGGGGTAAAACCACATCAGTTGAGTAGACACCAGATGGTCAAATTTCTACATGATGTACAAACCATACTATGGGAAGAGCCATGGGTCTACAAAATCTGCACTGATTCCATTATCCGGAGATGTGTTCCTGAGGTAGAATGGGAGAGTGTGTTGGATTTCTGTCACTCTCAGCCAAATGGGGGTCACTTTGGTGCCCAAAAGACTGCTCAAAAGGTGCTTCAATCTGGCTTGTATTGGCCAACCTTGTTCAAAAGCTGTCAAGAGTATATTGATACATGTGATAGATGCCAGCGAATGGGAAATATTTCAAAGAGAGATGAGATGCCTTTGCAACCTAGCATCGTAGTAGAGATTTTTGATGTGTGGGGGATCGATTTTATGGGGCCATTTTCCCCATCTAATGGATTCCTTTACATTCTGCTTGCAGTAGACTACGTGTCAAAATGGGTGGAAGCAATTCCAACCAGGACAAATGAGGCTAAAGTGGTACAAGAGTTCATAAAGAAGAATATTTTCAACAGGTATGGAGTACCAAAAGCACTCATTACTGATGGAGGCAGCCATTTCGCGAACAAGATGTTGGAAAAAGTGCTTCGGGAATATGGAGTGAAGCATAGGGTTACTACACCCTATCATCCACAAGCAAATGGGCAGGCTGAGGTGTCAAACCATCAAATCAAGTAGGTTTTGGAGAAGACAGTGGGCAGCACAAGAAAAGATTGGTCCACAAAGCTGGAGGATGCTTTGTGGGGATTTAGGACTGCTTTTAAAACAGTCCTAGGAATGTCGCCATACCAAATAGTTTATGGAAAATCTTGCCATCTTCCGGTGGAGATTAAACATAAAGCTCTTTGGGCAATTAAGCGATTGAACTTGAGCATAGAGGATGCAAAAGATTTTCGTCTTACTCAGATCAATGAGTTAGATGAATTCAGAGAAAGAGCTTATGAAAATTCGAGGATTTTCAAGGCAAGAATGAAAAGATGGCATGATGCGAAGATCCATTTCAAAGAATTTAACATAGGTGATCAGGTACTTCTTTTCAATTCTCATCTCAAACTGTTTGCAGGAAAGCTAAAGTCCAAATGGAGTGGAACATATGTCATACATAGAGCCAGCGGAGGGGGGAGTTTTGAATTAAAGGACGAAAAAGGTGAGATCATGGTGGCAAATGGACAAAGGTTGAAACACTACAAGTCGCTACTTGATAAGCAAGTGCTCTCCCTTGAGTACTTAAAGTAGAGGTACCCATCGTGACTCTCCGACTTTAAACATGAGCGCCTGTTGGGGGCTGACCCTCCTGTTTTAATTGCTTTATTGAGTCTGTGTTAGTTTATTAATTTTTTAAGGTGTTGCTCGACTATGGTATACACTCCTTTACAAACTTATGCTCTAATTTCGTTTGAGCTAAGTTTGGGGGGATACGTATATACTTGCGTCTTGTTACACCAAAGTAAAATTGCTTCTTTTGTTGTGTGCTTGGATGATTAATTTCTTTTTGCGATTTTTCAGAATTTTTTAATTAATTTGATTATATTGAAAGGTCAATTTTTTTGTTATTTTCCAGGTGCATGTCGTTTGTTTGAGTTTATTGAGTGATTTTCCCTAGTATCTATGGTTCTTGATTCTTAAGATTGATTGTTGGATCTTGATTGAATTGACAATATCAGAGATTTGTACTTGAATGTTGAAATAGATTGTTGCAAGTATTAAAATTGGTTCATAGACCCTTGTAGGAGTGCTCATTATTCTATTATACCCATGTGAGATTTGAGCTTTAATAGATCATGAAATAATGCATGATTAATTTCTTTCTTGAGAGCATCGTTTACATGCATGTATTCTAGAACTTGACTCTTAATCTACTTAAGCCTAGATGATTGATTAGATGATGGGAAATGACCTTAGGCCATTTTGTTCTTTATTGAGTTACTAGCCAAATATTTATCCTACCTTAAAATTTTTATCCATAGTTTTCCCATTTGAGCCTTTAAGCCTTTTTCATTGGAAACCTATGAAGATAGCCAATTTAATCCTTTAAAAGCCTTTTAAATACCTATCCTGGTAGAGAAATAAAGGAGATAAAATGGTGTGCTGTGCTAAGAAAAATGGAAAGATAAATATTGGTTGATCATGATTGAAAAATAAAGGATGGTTAAAACTTGCAAAAAGGGGTAGTGCCTGAAACTGGTACCCCATTTGAAGGAAAAACGTTGATACTTGAAAATTAAGGGAAGATTGGAATGGAACTGAAAAGAAGAGAATGAGATTGATGTATTGAAAAGGTATCTCTACTGATGATTCTCTACTGGTGATCAAGTCACTCATACCATAATTACTTACCCTTATCCAAAGATCCAACTTTACAACCCTTAACAAGTCCTTTGTGATTCCATCATTAAGTCTTTTCAAGTTAGTGGAGAGTTTAGATAATTGTCAAGCTTATGGTAACGCATGCATGCGAATTGATATGAGTGCTTATATTTCAACCATGAGAGTATATAGTTCACACTTGAGCTATGAGCGTAAACACTATCCGTGAGATTGGAGAATGAGCATTCTAAAATGGGAAGTGACTAATTTGAAACACATGTTTTGATTGATAAAATTTTAGCATTAAGTATATTATCTTGGTTTACATGATCACTTGTTTGCTGTCTAATTTCAACTCTCATTTCTCTCTTATTTTGAATTCGTTGTTCGGGGACGAACAATATGGTAGTTTGGGGGATTGATGAGAGTGGAAATTTACTACTTTTCGGTCTCATAAATACCTTGTTTTAATTAGAAAAAGCCATATATTCATGTGAGATTGCATGGTTCATATATTTTGTATGATTATGGTGTTACTAAGGTATTTTGTTGTGTTTTGGTAAAGAAAATGATCAAAAATGTTAGGTTGGAGAAAAGGTGTTTTTGTGGGAAAGATTCATTATTTCGGAGCACATTTTGGAAGTTGAATTGGTGTACTCTAAGTCCCAAATGCATTGATATGGCTAGAATAAACTTTGGAGGACAAAAAGGCATCAAAATTAAGCAATTCGACTTGGTTCTACGTTGATTCGACCAAAGGAATCAGTCGAATAGACCTTGTCGAAGTCGAATGAAGCTGCCGAAGGAACAGAAGGCCAATTCGACCTCCATTCGAGCTGGAGTACAGGTCGAATTGGTGATGTCGTGGTCGAATGAAGCTGCTGAAAGAAGAACAAGCCCATTTGACCTTCATTCGACCAAGCTTGAAGGTCGAATGACAAGCGTCGTGGTCGAATGGCGCCGCTGGACGCTGCTGACACCTCATTCGACCACGACATGCTCCATTCGACCAGAGGTGCTGGTCGAATGATGGTCGAATGAGTTCCATTCATGTCGAATGATGCTCGAAGTGCCATTTTTTCACGCCATTCGACCACGACTGCCTCCATTCGAACAGCAGGCCTGGTTGAAAGACCTTCCAGCAGGTCGAATGAAGCGTCTGATGTGCAGAACAGACTGTATTTTTCAATTATTCACCTACCGGTGGTTAGTTGCCGACGTCCACCTTCCATCTACCTTCCAATCAGCCAAGAAACAACACCACACAGCATCTGATACCCTGTGATTCATGGAGAAGCATCAAACAACCATATACTTGCATTAAAAATGGAAATGAAAGTGATGTAAAAGTATCTCCACCTACAAGAACACTTGTTTTATGCATGGAAGATGCTTTCAATGACTCACCACCACCTGCCAATCCATTTGTTTATGCATGAAAGATGCCTTCTTCATCATTCAAGTCACCAACAAGGCATCTATGGGAACACTATATAAAGGGCAGCAACACAACACCATTGAAATCATCTCAACACCATTCCACACACAACACAAGTCACAAATAAAGAGAGAAGAGTGGTGTGCATTGTTTGCAGCAGTAAACAACGAAGAACAGCAGCTGCAACGAAGATCAACCAGCTGCAAGGAGAGTTCTTGTGCTATCAAGGAAGCAACACAATCGAAGATAAGTGGAGAATCAAAGAACACGTGACACTAGGTTCTTATATTCTTTTCTTTAAATCTTTTCTTGTGTTTATTGTTATGCATTGCTTAGCCATGAATGTTTTGATCAACTTCATGAGCTAACTTCATTTATAGTTCTAAGGTGTAGGGGTAATGTAATTGAATTGGAAACTTAGATAACTATTTTGAAATTCATGCTATTAATATTCTTGTTTATGTGATTCTATAAGACCTTGTTAATACGTGTGTAACGTCTTCATAATACACCATTGACATTGCCCGTGATGCGTGGTATATTGTGTTAGCAAGTGTGCACACGTTATTAATATTGTCTACTTACTGGGGATTATGGTAGTTTGCCCGTGAACACGATAATCCTAAGGGCCGGTAAACAAGATACTTGATTATTCTAGTGGAACAATGCAATTAGGAAATCAAGTAGGGAGTGAATAAGTGTGAGTAGTACTTTCAGAGAATATATGTTAGTCGAGTTGGCCATCGGGAGGTTTGTTAAATTCGCCTTATTAGTATCTAGTCAGGGGGCTCATAACTGTTCACGCATCATTTCTTATGATGTATTTCCATAAAAATAGCATGAATGAAAAATAGGACGTCTAGGGAACCAAATCAATTGCATTACACCCGAAACCTTAGAGCTATTACTTTTCTCTTGATAAATCTTTAATACTTCTTATTGCTACTATTTATTTGTTAATTGCCATTTAAATTCTTAAATATTTATTAAATCAAAATCTTGAAATTTGGAAACCACAATTCTAATTGAATAGTAATATTAATCATATAAATAATATACTGTCTCAGTGGGAACGACATTTATTTTAACTTGGGAACTTGCCATTACAATTGACATTCCTACACTTGGGAATTAAATTGGGGTGCGCGAATAAAGACCAACAGTGTTCTTCTGGTTCATGCCAATCTATTTCTGTTCCTCACGTTCCTTTTTTTGTTCTGATCGTGTTCTTCTATCCCCCAAAAATATCGTGTATTAGCCTCCCAAAAATAATTAAACATTATCTCCTCTCTAAAATATCTCTATCTTGTTCCCAAAGTAATCTTGATTTCTTTCCTTATCTTTTCTTCCATAAATATCTCCAAGATCCTCTTCATATCTTTTATTCTCTAAATCAGATTTGCCCTGATTTTTTAGTGATTTAAATCGCTGGAATACATGGGAAATATGTAGGAATTTTCCAGTTGGACTTTCCTTAATTATCTTGAATTTTTGCAGGTCCCTTCTGACACTGATGGGTCAGTGTCAGCCTATTTGACAGCAACGAATTTCCTGCACAAAACAGCCCGTTTCTCATCAATTTTACAACATAAAGGCTTCAACTAACCAAAGATAAGATAAGTCAATTTAAGCACCCAAGTTAAAACATATAACAATCAAATAACCATGAATTCTAACCAATTAATTGTGTTAAAATATGACTTATCAGTAAAACTTTTTGCCCGATGCTGAAATTTTTCCTTGATATTTTTGCATCATGAAATGCCTTTGTTTTTGCCTTATAAAGGACTGAATTTTCATAGGCCTTGTTTCTCAATTCCTTTGCTCTCCGGCCTTGTCATAGTCCATGTTACACTACGAATTGCCCACCATGCTTTATGCTCGAGCTCCACAGGTAGGTGGTAATGCTTTCCATAGGCAATTCGGTAAGGGGACATACCAATCGGTGTTTTATAAGCCATTAAATATGGTTAATATACATGAATTACGAATATGGTTAATATACATGAATGACGAATTTCAATGAGGAAATGTGACCGCGAGATATATTATACTATATCGTTTACACGCAACAAAAATACATGAGCCACAAAAATTCACTGTGACGATACAGTTTGGTTAATTATGTTTGTAATTAAAAAAATCGAAACAATTAATTATAGCTGTATATTTTTATTAATTTTTGTTATACAATTTAGTATAAGATATTACTCCCTCCGTCTCCCGAAATACTTCACGTATTGTTTAAAATTATTATTTTATGTATAAAGTAAGAAAGAGAAGAAGTATTTTAATTAATTTAATGAAAATAGTGTATAAAGTTGTTGGAATGTGTGAAAAAAATGAGTATTATGTTGGGATGTGTGTAAAAGTAGGTATTGTTATAGTGTATCTTTTATCATTTTTAGTAAAGTGAAATGTGAAATACTTGGTGGGACGGATGAAAAAGGAAAGTGTGAAATACTTGGGGAACGGAGGGAGTATACATTTTTGTATAAAATCTAGTACATTTATTAATTTTTATTAATTTTAGTTATAGAGTGTAAAATGTTATACATTTTTGTATAAAATCTAACACATTTATTAGAAAATACATACTACATTAGTGTTTTAAATATAGTTTATTTAAGTATTTATTTAAAAACTTACATAATTTAAATTTTATTTGTAAAATTAATTACTACATGTAACAAAAAAAATTCATTAATGTATAAATCAATAATTTTTTATTAAAAAAAATTGTATTAATCATAATTGAATATGTATAAGTTTTTATCATTAATGTATAAATCTTTTTTTAATAAATGTATTATTACATTTTTTTTATATATGAAATCATGAAGAACAGGTCTGCAGGAGCAATGAAGAGCAGATATGGATCAGCAGATTGGAGAGGGATACAATGATGAAGAACACAGCTGGAGAGAGATACAATGAATCCAAATCTAAAGTCTATGGTGAAAATAGATTTGAAGCGGATTAGAGATCTCGATGAGCAGATCCATGACATTATTGATGAAGAATAGTACGACATGACACTTAGAGGTGATGGTGTGCAGTGGTGTAGTGGAGGTATGAGAAGAGAGTGGATTTTGGTGGTGGTGTGCGGTGCGGTGGAGGCTAGGGATGTCAATGGGAGGGGTATTTTTGGGTACGCAGTCTATCCGAACCCTAATAGATAGGATACGGGTAGTTGTAAACGAGTTTGGAACGGGTATGGGTAGTTGTGTAAAATACCATTAGGGTTTGGGATGGTTACGGGTAATGCCTCAAATACCCGTGGTTACTGCTTGTTCACCTTTTTGTAAGTGTCCCCAAGTGTAGGGAATCGGTTATAGTTCCATGTGTGTCCAAGTCAAAAATAATAATATCGTTCCCCAAAGATAATTATAGATCTACTATTTAATCTAATTATGACTATTCTAATTTAAGACAAATCTGGAGTATTTTTATAATTATCTAAATTAATTATGCAGAAAATAATTACTAAAAATATAAAATAGCAGTAAAAATAAATATGGAAAGTATTCAAGAGAGAAGACAGATAGCACTAGGAAATCCAGTTAAGTTTGTCAAATCAAATCACTAGACATGAAATTAGAATTCCTGCAGTTCTTATGAAAGCAATCACTAAATTATGTTAAATCCCTTTTTTGAAGTAAACTTAACACATAAATCTGGTTTAAACCATCAGATGCAGAAAAATAAATCTTACTCCCTTTCTATGTACTTCATGTAAAATTCCATTAAAGGCTAGTACACTAGACTTCCCTTTATAGGTACTTAAGAATTAAACCTCGATTCCCACCTAACAATCTAAGAAACCAAATCCTCTAGAATGGTAATTAATAAATATATTAGGTGTCCAATATTAATTGTTCTAATGAATAAATATTATATGGTTGAATCCCCTTTACCCATAACATGTTGACAAATATAATCCCTTCTATGATACAAGCAATAATCATAAACATGCATAGAACAATGACATACTTATGAATAAGGACAGATCATATAAGACAAAATATAAGTCTCAAATCAAAGCATTAATAAAGGAATAAATATACTGCAGGTACCCAATTCAAAATATAGATCATTAATTCAACACAACTTAACCTTCAAACCTAGCACTATCCAAGAAGTACTAGCCCATGATGTTACAGGCAACACACATGGTTAGACATGAAAGCATTTTCAAAAGTAAGAAAGAAAGAGAAAGAAAAACCCTAGGAATGATGTGATCCTCTATTCTCTCCTCCGTGATTCTGAACCTTCTCGTTCTCCTTCTCAAGTAAGCAATACTGACTCCGGGATGGGTGGATGGGATAGTGAATTATGAAAGGGTATGAAAAGGTTAGGATTTTGAACACCCCAAGGGGTCCTTTTATAGTTGGAGATTAGAAAATCACGAATTATGACTTAAAAGTGGGCTTTTTCACGTTAAAAATACAAACGGGCCGAAAAAATGACAAAAACCAACGACGGGCCTCGCTGGGAAGCTGCACGAGTCGTGCAGGCCATGGCACGAGTCGTGCAGCCCTTGCAGGGGTCGTGCGGTCTCCCCGCACTGGTCGTGTAGCCCTTCGGCAGCCTGTGTGTCCTCACAGTTTTGCTCATAACTTTGTCATCCGATCTCCGAAGTGATTTTTGCGCTCACACAATCCTCTTTTCCTCACCTTTCCAACCAAATAAAGAACTCCTAGAAATTCGTCCATTTGAGTATGGCACGACTCGTGCAAAGTAGTGACACGAGTCATGCACTTCCGGGGCGTGCTGGGCGGTGATGGCATCTCGTGCCGCATGTGGCCGGCACAAGTGGGAGGCACAATTGGTTTCCTGGCCGGCACAAGTCGTGCAATGCTGTAACAACTTCTACTTTCATTCGGTTTCGACCCCAACTTCCGATTTTGCTCTTTTCACCTCATTTTCCACCTGAAAACACGAAATAACACCTCACGTGCATCTGAAATATATATTTACACAATTCTACCACAAGATGCTCAAATACGAATAATCCCCATATATTGGTGCTAAATCGGACCCTAAAACATGCAGATTTTCACACTAATCAAACCCCCTAACTTAAGATGTTGTTCGTCCCCGAACAACGAAAAAGAACAAAGAAGAAGAAAACTAGTGTGTAAATCTAAGGAAAAACAAGGATATGAGTACTAGGCCATTCAACATACAATTGTCATTAACTCCAGTCATGCACTCTTATCACATGCAATACTTCATTCATAGCATACAAGTTAAGACAATTACCACCAATTAAAATGCTCCATCAACTTATTCTCACGGGAAGTATATCACTCTCACTCAAGTGCAAAAGATGTACACTTATGGGTATGGTGTTTACACTAATATTCAATTCAAGTGCATGCGTAACCATAAGCTTGTCAAACGTCTCAAACTCTCCACCAATTAAAAGTATGATTCGATAATGGGATCAAAAAGGACTTTCATAGGATGTAATGTTGGCTCTTTAGTTAAGGTAGGAAATATATAGATAAAGTGACTCAAAACTCGGATCAATCAAGCACGCGTTCCCTCTTGATCTTCATTCCTCTTCATCACTTCAATTAAGCACATCATTCTCCTCAATTCTTCAATTTTTCTCTTCCATGCACAACATATATTTTTTTCTTCCTTCTCTTGAGGTACTAGTTTTGGGCACTACCTCACGCATCCTCCATAGGGTACCAGTTTTGGGCACTACCTTAGGGTGTTTGTTTCATGAAGTACTAGATTTAAGCACTACTCCATGATTTTCTTTAGATGTATTCTCAAGATCAATCACTTTTTTAATACCAATTTCATTCATTCCCAAGCTGTTATCAAGCTCCATCAACTCACTTTGAAAAGCCTCTAATTATCTTCATGATGGACAATCAAGGCTAAAAAAATATTAAGATACTCGAAGTGGTTATTTCTCGTAGGTTGCCAAAGAATGAGGTTTTAGGCTCAAAGGGGCTAACTACGGATATATAGTTATTTGGTAGGAAATTATTTGGCTAAGTGACTCATAAATTCAAGGATAGCCTTAAATCATCTCCCATCATCTAACATAACATGTAGTCTCAAGTAAGACAAAAGGCAAGTTCTAGAATATACACACAAGAATGATACTCACCAGAAAGAAATATCATGTGTTTATGTACATGATTTAAAGGCTCAAAATCTCACATGGGTTTTTAACAAGTAACAGAGCACTCTTCATGATAAGCAATGTCTCACAAGTACACATAGAACTTCATATCACAATATAACTTAAGCACAATTCCTTCATCAATTTCAAGAGCATTTGAATTTCAAACTTTAGTACCTCTACTACTAGACAATAAACTCCACATACCATCCCCCCAACAAATCAAAAGTGTAAACTGACTCAAAATTTGAATTTGAAGACTTACCTGGGCGTTGGCACAAGCTCCGCACGACTCGTGCGGGCGAGTTGCACAAGTCGTGCGGCCTTACCTGACGTAATCTCCGTGCACTGTCGCTCGACATTGCACGACTCGTGCCGGCGGCTCTCGGCGGTCATGCAGTAGCTTCTGGCCAATCATGCCGCACATCCAGCCCTCGTGCTGGGCGGGCACGACTCTCTCCTGCCTACGTCCTTACCCTGCACGACTCGTGCCATGTCTATGCATGACTCGTGCAACCCTTCAACGTATGCCAGAGCATTTTTTTTACTTTTTCACCTATTTCTCCGAATTTTCATCCAATTCAAGCTCAAATACACTTAATTCATCAGTCATAACATCAGGAAAACTAAAAAATTCAATCAAAAACTAATCACTCCAAACTTAGGACAACGAACATAACAAAACAAAACACTAGGATAATTGCAAAAAAATTCGAACATTCGAAATAAATTCCGAAAATTCTAAAAAAAAAAATCAACCTCCAAGCATCACACACAAGTGAAAGAAAACTTACCTCGGTGCTTCAAGACATTGGGATGCACGTCCACCCCCCAAACTTAGTTCAAACTATGTGAGAAACTAAGTTTGCAAAAAGTGAATACCATAGGTGAAGAAGCACCTAATAAAGTTTCCTACACCAAACAAAAATATTAAAGCAATAAAACAGGAGGGTAAGCCCCCAACAGGCGCTCATGTTTAACGTCGGAGAGTCACGACGGAATGCAGAATATGTGAACTACTGATTAAGATGATGGTCTTCTTTCATCTTCACCTTCCAATATTTTCTCCCCCTCTTATCGTCTACACTTACCTCATTACCTTTCTTAGGCACCATAGGATCAGTAGAATCTCCTTTCTCAAGCTTTCTAGTTTCATTCCTGTCAATCTTCCACTCAATATCAGAATCTTTCCTATCACCATCAAGATCAAACTCAGGATGAAACTGATCACAAAACAACCTAAGAGAGAAAGGACTCTCAAATCTGTCGATATCCGGTGGTATATTAGGAGGCTTCAAATAGGCATCATCTCCTCTTCTTTTGTCTACATCCTTCTTCTTAACCTTAACTACTACATCCTTCGCCCTCTTCATAGGTGGTGGTTCTCTTGCACTTGCAATCTTGAGGCTCGCAGCAGTCGGCTTAAGCTTTCTTGCTAAATCCCTGCAACTAGATTTATGTAAATATTCAATGTATCCATTAGAAAGCTCATCATACCTGTCATCAAAATCAGTAGAAAGAAAAGCAAGAAGTTTGCTTCGGCTCTTTTCAACAGGATCCTTATACCGGATCAAAGGCACGCTCTCCTCCGCAGCTCCCTCTACTTCTTTGATACTTCTACATTCTTGCATATCAGTAGGCCACTTCATAACTCTCTCAAGTGAAAAGACGACTTCTTCATCATTAACTTGCAACTAAAGTTCCCCCTTCTTCACATCAATGTTTGCTCCTACAGTCGCAAGGAATGTCCTTCCCAAAATTAAAGGAACTCTATCATCATCGTCTTCTTCCATGTCTAGCACAATAAAGTCTACTGGAAATATGAACTTCCCCACTTTCACTAAAACATCTTCAACTACCCCCCGTGGGTAGGTCAGGATTCTATCAGCAAGCTGCAATGCTACAGATGTCGGCTTCAGCTCCCCCAAACCAAGCTTGATGAATACGGAATAAGGCATCAGATTAATGCTAGCCCCTAAATCACATAAAGCTCTCTTTGTTTGTCCTTTTTCAATTTCACATGGTATGGTAAAGCTCCCCGGATCTTTCAACTTCGTATGAAGCTTCTTTTGTATCAAAGAACTGCAGCTCTCTATCTTATTCACGGACTCTCCCCCAGTCAAACTCCTCTTCTTAGACATGATGTCTTTCAAAAACCTTGCATAATTTGGCATCTCTTCTAAAGCTTCTGCGAAAGGAATATTGATATGGATTTTCTTGAATATCTCCAAAAACTTCTTGAATTTTTCATCCAATCCTTTCTTCAAAAATTATTGTGGAAATGGAATAAGATTCTTTGTCTTTTGCCTCGGCTGTCGGTCAGCGCGACTCTACGGATGTCCATGCTTCTCGACCGCATGAGTCGTGTGAGTTCTGGCACGAATCGTGCGGTGCGTCAGCTCCGACGTGTCCGTACTCATCTGCTTTTTTGTCCTCTGTTTCAACTTCAGATCGTTCCAATGGCATTGTTGGACCTCTGTACTACGTTCCACTCCTCAGGGTGATAGCCATAACTTGCTCCTTTGGGTTCGTCACCGTTTCAGATGGAAACTTACCTTGTTGCTCAAGTCTCCCTACTGCAGCATGTAACTTTCCAAGAGCAATATCAGTTTCCTTCTGCTTCCTATCCGCCTCTTTCTGCCTGCTTTCAGATTGCTCATTAGTAGACATCATCAGCTTGACCATCAGGTTCAACTGTTCTCCGTGCTACTTTATCTGATCTCCTTGCTGCTTCATCCGATCTTCTTGCTGCTTCATAAGATCTCCTTGCTGCTTCAACAATAATTTCAACTCATCATCCAAAGGTGCTTTTCCTTCAACAGGCTTATATGCTGGATCTATTCTTGGAGGTGGTCCCAGTGCATTACTTGGGTTAGAATAAGACAGATTATCATTTCTTCTTTGATTATTGAAGTTGGAATTTCCTTGGTCGTTCCTCCCCCATTGCTGATTACTAGGCCTGAAATTCTGTCTATTTCTGTAATCCCCTTGAAAATTATGACCCATAGTATAATTCACTTCCTCCATCTGATCATCCTGATCCATTCTAGCTTCCTTTCCTTTGCCTCCTAGTCCGAGACGATCCATCTTCTTATGCAGCTCACTTAATTGACTCTTTAATTCTGATAGCTCACTATTGTTGACCTGAACTTCCACTTTCGCCACTTTATCAAAAGCAACTCCATCTGATCTCTTCATAGGCCAATCATAAGTATTAGCTGCCATCTCCTCAAAGATCTCTTCTGCTTCATCTGCTGACTTCTTGAAGACCGATCCACCAGCTGTTGCGTCCACTAACACTCTTGATTCACTCCTCAGGCCTTGATAGAAGAAGCCTAAGTAAGTGTCTTTTGTAAATCCATGTTGTGGACAACAACGCAACAGGTCCTTGAACCTTTCCCACGCTTCATAGAAACTTTCCAAGGCTCCTTGTTTAAATAATGTGATCTTCTGCTTCACCTTAAAGCTCTTGGAAGGAGGGAAATATTTGTTCAAGAACTTATCTGCCAACTGCTCCCATGTAGTACAACATCCTGCAGGAAGGTTGTTGTTCCACTCTTTGGCTTTCCCCGTTAGTGAGAATGGGAAAAGCCTCATTCTGATTGCATCCTCCGGGATATTCCTATGCTTCTGCGTTCTTGCATACTCATCAAATAGTTGCAGATGTTCACTAAGACTTTCCAGAGGATTACCACTGAACTGCTGTGCTTGTACCATTCGGATCAATCCAAACGGTAACTCAAAATTTTCCGCAGTGATTGCGGGTCCATTCAATCCAGCATTCATGGTATGCTTCAGCTTATACTGGTCCCTCATGGGAGTTGGAACCTGTTCATCAGCCATCTATACCGTCTCAGTTTCTTCAACTTCTTCTTCCTCTTCTGATGAATAATAAGTATCTGACTCCGAGCTCGGAATAGGTGTGGCTGGAATTTTTCTCTTATTTCTATTTAGTCTGACAAGTGCTTCAAGTTCTAGGTTGAGTGGTTCAATTGGAAGTCCACTTGACCTAGTTATCATACACCGGTTCTCACACAGCTAATCAGAAAAGTTTGGATGCAAATAAAAAAATAAAAATAAAAGCAATTAAAATTTAACGTCCTAGAATAAAATAAATCACAAAATAAATTAAATAAATAAATCTAAAAATTATCCCCGGCAGCGGCACCATTTGCTTGTTCACCTTTTTGTAAGAGTCCCCAAGTGTAGGGAATCGGTTGTAGTTCCACGTGTGACCAAGTTAAAAATAATAATATCGTTCCCCAAGGATAATTATAGATCTACTATTTAATCTAAATATGACTATTCTAATTTAAGATAAATCTGGAGTATTTTTAGAATTACCTAAATTAATTATGCAGAAAATAATTACTAAAAATATAAAATAGCAGTAAAAATAAATATGGAAAGTATTCAAGAGAGAAGACAGATAGCACTAGGAAATCCAGTTAAGTTGGTCAAATCAAATCACTAGACATGAAATTAGAATTCCTGCAGTTCTTATGAAAGCAATCACTAAATTATGTTAAATCCCTTTTTTGAAGTAAACTTAACATATAAATCTGGTTTAAACCCTCAGATGCAGAAGAATAAATCTTACTCCCTTTCTAGGTACTTCATGTAAAATTCCATTAAAGCCTAGTACACTAGACTTCCCTTTATAGGTACTTAAGAATTAAACCTCGATTCCCACCTAACAATCTAAGAAACCAAATCCTCTAGAATGGTACTTAATAAATATATTAGGTGTCCAATATTAATTGTTCTAATGAATAAAGGTTATATGGTTGAATCCCCTTTACCCATAACAGGTTGACAAATATAATCCCTTCTATGATACAAGCAATAATCATAAACATGCATAGGACAATGACATACTCATGAATAAGGACAGATCATATAAGACACAATATAAGTCTCAAATCAAAGCATTAATAAAGGAATAAATATACTGCAGGTATCTGTTGAGAGTGGAATTTCACGTATTTTAGGTCTCACATTACACCGTTTTTGATAGAATGTGGTCATGATTTTGTATAGAATGGCATGGTTTTCATATCTTGCATAATTAAGATGCTACTAAGGTGTTTTGTTGAGTTTTGAAGGGTAAAACATGATCAAAAGTTCAAAGTTGGAATGAGGAGTGAAAGTGAGAAGGAATGCTGAAAAATACAGTCCATGTTGCACAAATTTCTGTATTCTTATAGAAGTCCAAATTCATCATATGATATATAGTTGGAAAGACACAGAAGAGAGGGTCGTTTTGACATAATGAACACCCCTATTGGATTTCAAACGAGAAAGTTATGATCAAAGTGCTAACGTCGCACATGCTGTACCGAGCAGCCACTTTGCATGACTTTTTACATATTCAAATGTTAGATTTTCTCAGATTTCTTTATATGGATAGAAAGCCAAGGAAAAGAGGAACACGTGAGCGCAAAAATCATTCAAATTGGAGTCCGTATGAAGAAGTTATGCTCAAAACGGTGAAGTCGCGCAGTGCAGTCTCCGCAGCTCGGGAGGCCGCTCGGCTCGAGCGGGATCAACATTTTGCGAATTTTCAGCCGAGTGGGGTGCCCTCAGGGCCTACACAACGTTCCCGTTTCACCCATATGCTACTCGGCAGGTTTGGGGGCCGCTCGGCCATGAGCTCGTCTCGAGCAAGGTGCCGAGCGGCCCAGTTCAGGGCCCAGACGGGGCCTGTTCGATGCAGCAATGTATATATACCCTCAAATCGCGATTCTGAAGCAGTTTCGATCGCGAAAAAGCCCTGCAACAGTCCTAGAAATAATTAGTGAGATCGAGACACAAATTTGAGAGAACCCATCCATAATCCATCATCAATTCACACCTCCAACACCTCCATATCAGATTTACAACCTGATTTCATCCTCCATCCAATTCCACAAGGGTTTCAAGTGCTAATTAAGGGAAAATCAAGCAATTGAAGAGATGAAGAAGGAACGTGAGATTGCTCCTACACTAGGGTTTCACCATTCCTATCTATTCCTTTCTATTACTTTGATTATTGTTATGAATTGCTTAGCCATGAGTGTTGCTTGTGACCTCATGGGCTAATTTTATATACAGTTCTAGGGTTTGATGGATTGATTTAATTGATTTGGGGATTTAGACCAAAGATTGAGATTTTATGCAGTTGAGCTTTTGATTTTACTTATTTTATTAAGACATGCTTTTCTGCTTCGTAACGTCTTCATAATATATTCATGACATCCGCTATAATGCTTGGATTATTGTGTTAGCTTGTGTGCGTTCATGATTGGTATTGTCTATCTGTTAGAGATTAGAGTAGCTCCGCTATAAGCACTTTAATTTCATGAACTGGTTAATCAAATACTTGATTAGTTTAGTGGAACAATGCAATTAGACAATCAAGTAGGAAGTGAATAGAACCTTGTAGTAATTCCAGAAAATATCTTGTTAGTCGAACTTACCATCCGGAGGTATTGTTGTTCGCTGGATTAGTATCTAGGAATAAGGCTTGGTAATATTTGCGCACCTTAGGATTCAAACCAGATTATACTGTTAGCTTAGAATCGAATCATATTCGGTGGGATAACAGTGGTATGTGGTGTATTTTCAGTGAAACTGCATGAATGAACAATCGTAAGTTTAATAACCCAAATTAATTGGTCTCTACCTGATACCTTAGAACTGTTCGTTATCTCTTGATAAGAAACTTGCTTTTATTTTTCCTTGCTTTTAATTAATTCAGTTATTTAATATTTTGTTATTTAGATTAATTCAACAAACATTGGAAATTGGTTACTCAATTCTGATTAATTAGTAATTAATAGTAAAATAAATAATTAGCTGTCTCAGTGGGATCGATAATTTAACTTGGGTGCTTGCTGCTACAATTGATATCCTTACACTTGAGGATTTAAATTATAGTGCGTAGAAAAAGCCTATCAAGTTTTTGGCGCCGTTGCCGGGGACAGTTTTAATTATTTATTTTCTTTTATTACTTAGTTAATTAGAATATTTTCTTTGGGATTTAATTGTTTTACTTTGGATTTTTCTTGAAGTTGCATGCAAACTAGGTCAAAGACGAGAGCACAAGATCTTGAATTTGATCCGGAAATTGAAGCTTCTGCGAGGAAAAGAAGAGTAAAATCAAAGAATACCAAAGCACCTCCTAAAGTAATTTTAGAGGAGGACGAAGTGCAGATTGAGAATCAGGCTATCCTAGAAGAGGCTGAATCGGAGTTTGAATCAGAATCTGAGACAGAACCTGAAACAGCATCAATGGGAGAAAGAGTCGATGAGGATGACATCGTCATCCGAGAAACATTCAAGTCCACCAATCTAGGAGGATCAGGCATAGTTGGAGCCATTCAAGCTGATGAAACGAACGACATAAGGCCAGCCCTGATTCATATGGTGGAGAAAAACCCCTTTGCCGGAGGCGTTTTTGATGAGCCCTATGGCCATCTTAAGCGTTTCAACAGCTACATGGATACAGTGAAAGCTACTGATGCTACTAATGATAGATGGAAGATGAGTCTTTTTCAGTTTTCATTGGTTGATAAGGAAAGGAAGTGGTATGATCAAGGGAGAGGTCCTAATAATCAAGGAGGCAATTGGCATAATCAAAGGCATGAGAACTTCTCTTATTCAAATCCGAATAATTCAGTTCCATATCCTCCTAATTTTGATCATGGCGCTAAAACTGAAGAAGGAAAGTCTAGTATCGATGATGTGTTGGCCAGGTATATGAAGAAGACTGATGGAGATATTGACAAGATTAATAATTGCATTGTTCTCATGGAGCAGCATGAAGAAGTGAACAAGCAGTTGAAGAGTTTGTCATATAACATAGGGCAGATCTCCACTATAGTAAATCAGCAGCAAGTGCAGTTGCAGAAAGGGAAGTTTCCTTCGGATACGGAAATCAACCCGAAGGAGTGCCATGCGATCACTTTGAGATCTGCAAAGCAGTGTAAAGGTACGAAACTAATGCAGGACGTCACAGAACTGATGCAAAATGATACAGAACAGAAGCAGGATGAAACAGGGGTGGAGCAGAATAAAGATGGTACCGCTCGGCCACCCGCTCGCGGCGAGCTAGATGCCGAGCGGGCTCAACTACCGCTGAGTGGCCCGCCAGCCGGTTCAGAAGGGCCCTCCGATTCAGCTGGAAACCAGCTCGGCTCAGTTGCCCCTCAGCTCGAGCCGAGCGAGCCAGCGAGCCATCCTCCGGGATTTCCTGCACGTCCGACTTCCATACAGAACCAATCTGATCAGGCAATTGCTGATAAAAAGTGGCAGAGAGCTAAGAAACTGAGAGAAGCAGAAGTGGTATTCGAGAGAGATAGTTTGGGACTTCCGATAACAAAGGTACCAATTCCTTTCCCTCAGAGATTCTTGTCGAAGAGCCTTGATGAGAAGTTTCGTAAGTTCGCTGATGTTATGAGGGATGTCCAAGTCACTATTCCTTTCTCGGAAGCATTGGAAGAGATGCCACATTATTCAAGGTTCATCAAGGAACTTATCTCCAGAAAGAGGAAGCTTAACAGTGTAGAGATAGTGAATTTGACGGAGAACTGCAGCTCTATTATTCAGAAAAAGCTTCCAGAAAAATTGAAGGATCCAGGGAGCTTCATCATTCCCTGTGAGATTGGAAAAGGACCATCTAGGAGAGCACTGTGTGATTTAGGAGCCAATATAAATTTAATGTCTTTATCAGTGTCCAAGAAGCTTAGTTTGGGGGAGTTGAAACCTGCGTCTGTTGCCCTACAGTTAGCAGATCGGTCGTTGACATACCCCGAGGGAGTGATTGAAGATGTGCTAGTGAAGGTGTCGAATTTGACTTTTCCTGTGGATTTTCTTGTACTTGACATGGAGGATGAAAAGGATGGTGCGCCTCTGATCTTGGGGCGTCCATTCCTTGCAACTGGAAGGGCTCTGATTGATGTGTTCAAAGGAGAGTTGAGGCTTAGGGCTGATGATAAGGAGATTGTCTTTTCTTTGAATAAGGAGATACAGTGGCCCACGGATCAGCAGCAGTGCAAGTCTGTGGATGTAGTGGACACAGAGCATGATGAGAACTTTATCCTTTCTGATGCAGAGTTCGAGAGTTTGTCCAATGATGCATGTATTGACTATCTTGAGAAGTTACTTGCATTAGGTGATGCAAGGGATGAACAGATAAGGAAGACTACTGCTGACATAGTGAATCGGAATAAGAAGACCACTGTTGAAGGAAAGATGAAGCCTGCTGCCAAGGAAGTGAAGTATGAAGGGAAGAAAGTTGAAGTGGTAGAGGAAATTGTAGAAGCAAGCGTATCTCATACTTTTCCTACTACTAACTCCAATGTGATGTTTGATAATCTTTTGGTTGCAGGAAAGATTGATGATCCATATTTGAAGCCTCCAAACTTACCTCCTGATTTTTATTCTCATATTATTGAAAATTCTAACTTGTTTGATCCTTGTTTTGCTACACAGGTTGAGCCTACAATTGAGTGGAGGATTGACAAGAAGGACTCAAGACAGTCATGGGAGGAAAAGAATTCAAAGGATCATGTTGGAGTGATGAAGAAGGGTGAGATGATTGGTGAAGTAAATAAGAGAGGAAAGAAGTACCTTAAGGTACGAATGCGAGAGAGCTGTCCTCCGATCCCGTAGGCAAAAAGAGGTATCCCGTCGTGACTCTCCGACGTTAAACATGAGCGCTTGTTGGGGGCTGTCCCTCCCGTTTTAATTGCTTTTATATGTCTGTGTTGGTGTAGGAGTTTTATTAGGTATTGCTCGACTACGTTATATACTTCTTTGCAAACTTAGTTTCTCACTTTGTTTGATCTAAGTTTGGGGGGAGGTTACGTACATACCTTGTCTTGTAGTACCGAAGTAAAATTTTTGCATTGTGTTGTTGCTTGGAGGGTCGATTTTTTGCGGATTTTTAATATTTTCAATTTATTTGATGATGTTGAGGGTTCGATTTTTTGCGATTTTCCAGGTTTCGTGTTGTTTTTGTTTGTGTTTATTTGTTTTGTGTTAATCCTAGTGTTGGTATAGTTGATTTTTGGTTCTCTATGATGATTTTCTGATTTTTCTTAGCACTTGATTATATGTGTGATTGTTGAGAAGCAATTTGAGATTGTGCTTTGATATTGAGATGCTTGAAATTTGATTATGTGCAAGGAAGATTAGCTATGTAGCTTTATTAGGTTTGCTCGTTCATTCGTATAGCCATGTGAGATTTTGAGCCTTTTAAAATCATGAGAAATTTCATGATTCAGTTTATTCTTGTGAGTGTCGTTCAAACACACGTATTCTAGAACTTGGCTTTTTATCTTGCTTGAAGCTACGTGTTTGACTAGACAATAAGAAATGATCTTAGGCCATCTTTGTTTTTTTATTAGTCACTAGCCATATTATTTTCCTACCTAATGAAATATCCATAGTCAACCCTTTTGAGCCTAAAAGCCTTATTTGTTGGAAGCCTACGTGATTAGCCAATTGATCCCTTTTGCTAGCCTTTAAAAAATTCCTACCTAGTAGAGAATTGAAGGAATCAAGTTGGTGTCTTGTGATGAAGTATATAAGGAGAAATAAGTTGGAAGTGATTAAATTTGTTGAAAAGAGTGGTTAAATTATTGCATAAAGGGGTAGTGCCCGAAACTGGTACCCCATGAAAAGGGTAGTGCCTAAAACTGGTACCCTTATTTGAAGAAGAAAAAAATTTCAAGTAAGGATGTGGTGTTCAAAAGTGAAGGAGGAATCAAATTGCAAGAAGCATTGAAGAGCGTTGAAGAAGAAAGAAGAAAGTAAAGCTGTTTGTTGAAAAGCTGTAAGTCTTCTTTGATTCTCTACTAGTGATTGAGTCACCTTATCCATATACTCCCTACCTTTACCAAAGAGCCAACATTACAACCTAATGCAAGACCTTTGTGATCCTATTGTTGAAATTATCCCTTTAGTCGAGAGTTGAGATGATTGTCAAGCTTATGGTTACGCGTGTGTTTGAATTGACTTTGAGTGTAAACACCTTACCCTGAAGTGTATATCTCACACTTGAGCGATGAGCGTAAAATACTACCCGAGAGGAATTTGGATGAGCATTCCGAAAAAGTGAAGTAGTTGATTTGAATTGTATGTTCTTAGATGGATGGTTATCTTAGTATTTGAAGTATGATTTTTGAATTGTTATATTTTCTTGGATGTGAAGTTGTGAAATTTCCTCTCAATTACTCTATTGGTTTTATATGTCGTTGCCTCGGGACGAGCAACAGGTACGTTTGGGGGTTTGTTGAGAGTGGAATTTCACGTATTTTAGGTCTCACATTACACCGTTTTTGATAGAATGTGGTCATGAATTTGTATAAAATGGCATGGTTTTCATATCTTGCATAATTAAGATGCTACTAAGGTGTTTTGTTGAGTTTTGAAGGGTAAAACATGATCAAAAGTTCAAAGTTGGAATGAGGAGTGAAAGTGAGAAGGAATGCTGAAAAATACAGTCCATGTTGCACAAATTTCTGTATTCTTATAGAAGTCCAAATTAATCATATGATATATGGTTGGAAAGACACAGAAGAGAGGGTCGTTTTGACATAATGAACACCCCAATTGGATTTCAAACGAGAAAGTTATGATCAAAGTGCTAACGTCGCACATGCTGTACCGAGCAGCCATTTTGCATGACTTTTTACATATTCAAATGTTAGATTTTCTCAGAGTTCTTTATATGGATAGAAAGCCAAGGAAAAGAGGAACACGTGAGCGCAAAAATCATTCAAATTGGAGTCCGTATGAAGAAGCTATGCTCAAAACGGTGAAGTCGCGCAGTGCAGTCTCCGCAGCTCGGGAGGCCGCTCGGCTCGAGCGGGATCAACATTTTGCGAATTTTCAGCCGAGTGGGGTGCCCTCAGAGCCTACACAACGTTCCCGTTTCACCCATATGCTGCTCGGCAGGTTTGGGGGCCGCTCGGCCATGAGCTCGTCTCGAGCAAGGTGCCGAGCGGCCCAGTTCAGGGCCCAGACGGGGCCTGTTCGATGCAGCAATGTATATATACCCTCAAATCGCGATTCTGAAGCAGTTTCGATCGCGAAAAAGCCCTGCATCAGTCCTAGAAACAATTAGGGAGATCGAGACACAAATTGGAGAGAACCCATCCATAATCCATCATCAATTCACACCTCCAACACCTCCATATCAGATTTACAACCTGATTTCATCCTCCATCCAATTCCACAAGGGTTTCAAGTGCTAATTAAGGGAAAATCAAGCAATTGAAGAGATGAAGAAGGAACGTGAGATTGCTCCTACACTAGGGTTTCACCATTCCTATCTATTCCTTTCTATTACTTTGATTATTGTTATGAATTGCTTAGCCATGAGTGTTGCTTGTGACCTCATGGGCTAATTTTATATACAGTTCTAGGGTTTGATGGATTGATTTAATTGATTTGGGGATTTAGACCAAAGATTGAGATTTTATGCAGTTGAGCTTTTGATTTTACTTATTTTATTAAGACATGCTTTTCTGCTTCGTAACGTCTTCATAATATATTCATGACATCCGCTATAATGCTTGGATTATTGTGTTAGCTTGTGTGCGTTCATGATTGGTATTGTCTATCTGTTAGAGATTAGAGTAGCTCCGCTATAAGCACTTTAATTTCATGAACTGGTTAATCAAATACTTGATTAGTTTAGTGGAACAATGCAATTAGACAATCAAGTAGGAAGTGAATAGAACCTTGTAGTAATTCCAGAAAATATCTTGTTAGTCGAACTTACCATCCGGAGGTATTGTTGTTCGCTGGATTAGTATCTAGGAATAAGGCTTGGTAATATTTGCGCACCTTAGGATTCAAACCAGATTATACTGTTAGCTTAGAATCGAATCATATTCGGTGGGATAACAGTGGTATGTGGTGTATTTTCAGTGAAACTGCATGAATGAACAATCGTAAGTTTAATAACCCAAATTAATTGGTCTCTACCTGATACCTTAGAACTGTTCGTTATCTCTTGATAAGAAACTTGCTTTTATTTTTCCTTGCTTTTAATTAATTCAGTTATTTAATATTTTGTTATTTAGATTAATTCAACAAACATTGGAAATTGGTTACTCAATTCTGATTAATTAGTAATTAATAGTAAAATAAATAATTAGCTGTCTCAGTGGGATCGATAATTTAACTTGGGTGCTTGCTGCTACAATTGATATCCTTACACTTGAGGATTTAAATTATAGTGCGTAGAAAAAGCCTATCAAATTTTTGGCGCCGTTGCCGGGGACAGTTTTAATTATTTATTTTCTTTTATTACTTAGTTAATTAGAATATTTTCTTTGGGATTTAATTGTTTTACTTTGGATTTTTCTTGAAGTTGCATGCAAACTAGGTCAAAGACGAGAGCACAAGATCTTGAATTTGATCCGGAAATTGAAGCTTCTGCGAGGAAAAGAAGAGTAAAATCAAAGAATACCAAAGCACCTCCTAAAGTAATTTTAGAGGAGGACGAAGTGCAGATTGAGAATCAGGCTATCCTAGAAGAGGCTGAATCGGAGTTTGAATCAGAATCTGAGACAGAACCTGAAACAGCATCAATGGGAGAAAGAGTCGATGAGGATGACATCGTTATCCGAGAAACATTCAAGTCCACCAATCTAGGAGGATCAGGCGTAGTTGGAGCCATTCAAGCTGATGAAACGAACGACATAAGGCCAGCCCTGATTCATATGGTGGAGAAAAACCCCTTTGCCGGAGGCGTTTTTGATGAGCCCTATGGCCATCTTAAGCATTTCAACAGCTACATGGATACAGTGAAAGCTACTGATGCTACTAATGATAGATGGAAGATGAGTCTTTTTCAGTTTTCATTGGTTGATAAGGCAAGGGAGTGGTATGATCAAGGGGGAGGTCCTAATAATCAAGGAGGCAATTGGCATAATCAAAGGCATGAGAACTTCTCTTATTCAAATCCGAATAATGCAGTTCCATATCCTCCTAATTTTGGTCATGGCGCTAAAACTGAAGAAGGAAAGTCTAGTATCGATGATGTGTTGACCAGGTATATGAAGAGGAGTGATGGAGATATTGACAAGATTAATAATTGCATTGTTCTCATGGAGCAGCATGAAGAAGTGAACAAGCAGTTGAAGAGTTTGTCATATAACATAGGGCAGATCTCCACTATAGTAAATCAGCAGCAAGTGCAGTTGCAGAAAGGGAAGTTTCCTTTGGATACGGAAATCAACCCGAAGGAGTGCCATGCGATCACTTTGAGATCTGCAAAGCAGTGTAAAGGTACGAAACTAATGCAGGACGTCATAGAACTGATGCAAAATGATACAGAACAGAAGCAGGATGAAACAGGGGTGGAGCAGAACAAAGATGGTACCGCTCGGCCACCCGCTCGCGGCGAGCTAGATGCCGAGCGGGCTCAACTACCGCTGAGTGGCCCGCCAGCCGGTTCAGAAGGGCCCTCCGATTCAGCTGGAAACCAGCTCGGCTCAGTTACCCCTCAGCTCGAGCCGAGCGAGCCAGCGAGCCATCCTCCGGGATTTCCTGCACGTCCGACTTCCGTACAGAACCAATCTGATCAGGCAATTGCTGATAAAAAGTGGCAGAGAGCTAAGAAACTGAGAGAAGCAGAAGTGGTATTCGAGAGAGATAGTTTGGGACTTCCGATAACAAAGGTACCAATTCCTTTCCCTCAGAGATTCTTGTCGAAGAGCCTTGATGAGAAGTTTCGTAAGTTCGCTGATGTTATGAGGGATGTCCAAATCACTATTCCTTTCTCGGAAGCATTGGAAGAGATACCACATTATTCAAGGTTCATCAAGGAACTTATCTCCAGAAAGAGGAAGCTTAACAGTGTAGAGACAGTGAATTTGACGGAGAACTGCAGCTCTATTATTCAGAAAAAGCTTCCAGAAAAATTGAAGGATCCAGGGAGCTTCATCATTCCCTGTGAGATTGGAAAAGGACCATCTAGGAGAGCACTGTGTGATTTAGGAGCCAATATAAATTTAATGTCTTTATCAGTGTTCAAGAAGCTTAGTTTGGGGGAGTTGAAACCTGCGTCTGTTGCCCTACAGTTAGCAGATCGGTCGTTGACATACCCCGAGGGAGTGATTGAAGATGTGCTAGAGAAGGTGTCGAATTTGACTTTTCCTGTGGATTTCCTTGTACTTGACATGGAGGATGAAAAGGATGGTGCGCCTCTGATCTTGGGGCGTCCATTCCTTGCAACTGGAAGGGCTCTGATTGATGTGTTCAAAGGAGAGTTGAGGCTTAGGGCTGATGATAAGGAGATTGTCTTTTCTTTGAATAAGGAGATGCAGTGGCCCACGGATCAGCAGCAGTGCAAGTCTGTGGATGTAGTGGACACAGAGCATGATGAGAACTTTATCCTTTCTGATGCAGAGTTCGAGAGTTTGTCCAATGATGCATGTATTGACTATCTTGAGAAGTTACTTGCATTAGGTGATGCAAGGGATGAACAGATAAGGAAGACTACTGCTGACATAGTGAATCGGAATAAGAAGACCACTGTTGAAGGAAAGATGAAGCCTGCTGCCAAGGAAGTGAAGTATGAAGGGAAGAGAGTTGAAGTGGTAGAGGAAATTGTAGAAGCAAGCGTATCTCATACTTTTCCTACTACTAACTCCAATGTGATGTTTGATAATCTTTTGGTTGCAGGAAAGATTGATGATCCATATTTGAAGCCTCCAAACTTACCTCCTGATTTTTATTCTCATATTATTGAAAATTCTAACTTGTTTGATCCTTGTTTTGCTACACAGGTTGAGCCTACAATTGAGTGGAGGATTGACAAGAAGGACTCAAGACAGTCATGGGAGGAAAAGAATTCAAAGGATCATGTTGGAGTGATGAAGAAGGGTGAGATGATTGGTGAAGTAAATAAGAGAGGAAAGAAGTACCTTAAGGTACGAATGCGAGAGAGCTGTCCTCCGATCCCGTAGGCAAAAAGAGGTATCCCGTCGTGACTCTCCGACGTTAAACATGAGCGCTTGTTGGGGGCTGTCCCTCCCGTTTTAATTGCTTTTATATGTCTGTGTTGGTGTAGGAGTTTTATTAGGTATTGCTCGACTACGTTATATACTTCTTTGCAAACTTAGTTTCTCACTTTGTTTGATCTAAGTTTGGGGGGAGGTTACGTACATACCTTGTCTTGTAGTACCGAAGTAAAATTTTTGCATTGTGTTGTTGCTTGGAGGGTCGATTTTTTGCGGATTTTTAATATTTTCAATTTATTTGATGATGTTGAGGGTTCGATTTTTTGCGATTTTCCAGGTTTCGTGTTGTTTTTGTTTGTGTTTATTTGTTTTGTGTTAATCCTAGTGTTGGTATAGTTGATTTTTGGTTCTCTATGATGATTTTCTGATTTTTCTTAGCACTTGATTATATGTGTGATTGTTGAGAAGCAATTTGAGATTGTGCTTTGATATTGAGATGCTTGAAATTTGATTATGTGCAAGGAAGATTAGCTATGTAGCTTTATTAGGTTTGCTCGTTCATTCGTATAGCCATGTGAGATTTTGAGCCTTTTAAAATCATGAGAAATTTCATGATTCAGTTTATTCTTGTGAGTGTCGTTCAAACACACGTATTCTAGAACTTGGCTTTTTATCTTGCTTGAAGCTACGTGTTTGACTAGACAATAAGAAATGATCTTAGGCCATCTTTGTTTTTTTATTAGTCACTAGCCATATTATTTTCCTACCTAATGAAATATCCGTAGTCAACCCTTTTGAGCCTAAAAGCCTTATTTGTTGGAAGCCTACGTGATTAGCCAATTGATCCCTTTTGCTAGCCTTTAAAAAATTCCTACCTAGTAGAGAATTGAAGGAATCAAGTTGGTGTCTTGTGATGAAGTATATAAGGAGAAATAAGTTGGAAGTGATTAAATTTGTTGAAAAGAGTGGTTAAATTATTGCATAAAGGGGTAGTGCCCGAAACTGGTATCCCATGAAAAGGGTAGTGGCTGAAACTGGTACCCTTATTTGAAGAAGAAAAAAATTTCAAGTAAGGATGTGGTGTTCAAAAGTGAAGGAGGAATCAAATTGCAAGAAGCATTGAAGAGCGTTGAAGAAGAAAGAAGAAAGTAAAGCTGTTTGTTGAAAAGCTGTAAGTCTTCTTTGATTCTCTACTAGTGATTGAGTCACCTTATCCATATACTCCCTACCTTTACCAAAGAGCCAACATTACAACCTAATACAAGACCTTTGTGATCCTATTGTTGAAATTATCCCTTTAGTCGAGAGTTGAGATGATTGTCAAGCTTATGGTTACGCGTGTGTTTGAATTGACTTTGAGTGTAAACACCTTACCCTGAAGTGTATATCTCACACTTGAGCGATGAGCGTAAAATACTACCCGAGAGGAATGTGGATGAGCATTCCGAAAAAGTGAAGTAGTTGATTTGAATTGTATGTTCTTAGATGGATGGTTATCTTAGTATTTGAAGTATGATTTTTGAATTGTTATATTTTCTTGGATGTGAAGTTGTGAAATTTCCTCTCAATTACTCTATTGGTTTTATATGTCGTTGCCTCGGGACGAGCAACAGGTACGTTTGGGGGTTTGTTGAGAGTGGAATTTCACGTATTTTAGGTCTCACATTACACCGTTTTTGATAGAATGTGGTCATGATTTTGTATAGAATGGCATGTTTTTCATATCTTGCATAATTAAGATGCTACTAAGGTGTTTTGTTGAGTTTTGAAGGGTAAAACATGATCAAAAGTTCAAAGTTGGAATGAGGAGTGAAAGTGAGAAGGAATGCTGAAAAATACAGTCCATGTTGCACAAATTTCTGTATTCTTATAGAAGTCCAAATTAATCATACGATATATGGTTGGAAAGACACAGAAGAGAGGGTTGTTTTGACATAATGAACACCCCTATTGGATTTCAAACGAGAAAGTTATGATCAAAGTGCTAACGTCGCACATGCTGTACCGAGCAGCCACTTTGCATGACTTTTTACATATTCAAATGTTAGATTTTCTCAGAGTTCTTTATATGGATAGAAAGCCAAGGAAAAGAGGAACACGTGAGCGCAAAAATCATTCAAATTGGAGTCCGTATGAAGAAGTTATGTTCAAAACGGTGAAGTCACGCAGTGCAGTCTCCGCAGCTCGGGAGGCCGCTCGGCTCGAGCGGGATCAACATTTTGCGAATTTTCAGCCGAGTGGGGTGCCCTCAGAGCCTACACAACGTTCCCGTTTCACCCATATGCTGCTCGGCAGGTTTGGGGGCCGCTCGGCCATGAGCTCGTCTCGAGCAAGGTGCCGAGCGGCCCAGTTCAGGGCCCAGACGGGGCCTGTTCGATGCAGCAATGTATATATACCCTCAAATCGCGATTCTGAAGCAGTTTCGATCGCGAAAAAGCCCTGCATCAGTCCTAGAAACAATTAGGGAGATCGAGACACAAATTGGAGAGAACCCATCCATAATCCATCATCAATTCACACCTCCAACACCTCCATATCAGATTTACAACCTGATTTCATCCTCCATCCAATTCCACAAGGGTTTCAAGTGCTAATTAAGGGAAAATCAAGCAATTGAAGCTTCTGCGAGGAAAAGAAGAGTAAAATCAAAGAATACCAAAGCACCTCCTAAAGTAATTTTAGAGGAGGACGAAGTGCAGATTGAGAATCAGGCTAACCTAGAAGAGGCTGAATCGGAGTTTGAATCAGAATCTGAGACAGAACCTGAAACAGCATCAATGGGAGAAAGAATCGATGAGGATGACATCGTCATCCGAGAAACATTCAAGTCCACCAATCTAGGAGGATCAGGCGTAGTTGGAGCCATTCAAGCTGATGAAACGAACGACATAAGGCCAGCCCTGATTCATATGGTGGAGAAAAACCCCTTTACCGGAGGCGTTTTTGATGAGCCCTATGGTCATCTTAAGCGTTTCAACAGCTACATGGATACAGTGAAAGCTACTGATGCTACTAATGATAGATGGAAGATGAGGCTTTTTCAGTTTTCATTGGTCGATATGGCAAGGGAGTGGTATGATAAGCTAAAGGGAGATAGTTGCTCAAACTGGACTGAGTTGCAGCAGTTATTCGTGGATCGATTTATGCCACCAGGAAAGGTTCTTTTACTTAAACAATAGATCAATCAATTCAAGCAGCGGAGAGATGAGTCGTTTGGAGAGGCCTGGGAAAGGTTTACTGATGCGTTGAGAAGATACCCTCAGCATGGATTCAAAAAATCTCAACTCATCATTGTCTTCTATAATGGCCTTGACAACGAATCTAGAGTGTTGGTTGATGCTTCTGCGGGAGGAACAATTTTTGGCAAAACATCCAATGCCGTAGAGAAATTATTTGATGATATCTCTTTGAACTCAAGGGATTGGCCATCTGAGAGGATCCGAGGGACTTATATACTTGGTAAAGTTGCAAAGGTTGAAGAGAAATTTTCTGAAGCTGATAAGAATGATAAGGTTGTCGCTCAATTGGAACAGATGAATAAAAACCTGATTACTCTGATATCAGGTAATAATGGGGGAGGCAACCGAGGGCCTGCAAGTGATGATGTGGTGATGAACCTTCAAGAGGTCGAGGATGCTAATTGGGCTATAGGACAGAGTCTTCAAGGTTCGAGAGCTCCTCAAAATTGGCAAGGAAATAGGTACCCTCAAGGTAATTCAAATCAAAGGAATAACCAAGGGGGAGGTCCTAATAATCAAGGAGGCAATTGGCATAATCAAAGACATGAGAACTTCTCTTATTCAAATCCGAATAATGCAGTTCCATATCCTCCTAATTTTGATCATGGCGCTAAAACTGAAGAAGGAAAGTCTAGTATTGATGATGTGTTGGCCAGGTATATGAAGAAGACTGATGGAGATATTGACAAGATTAATAATTGCATTGTTCTCATGGATTCAAATATGACAAAGCAGCATGAAGAAGTGAACAAGCAGTTGAAGAGTTTGTCATATAACATAGGGCAGATCTCCACTATAGTAAATCAGCAGCAAGTGCAGTTGCAGAAAGGGAAGTTTCCTTCGGATACGGAAATCAACCCGAAGGAGTGCCATGCGATCACTTTGAGATCTGCAAAGCAGTGTAAAGGTACGAAACTAATGCAGGACGTCACAGAACTGATGCAAAATGATACAGAACAAAAGCAGGACGAAACAGGGGTGGAGCAGAACAAAGATGGTACCGCTCGGCCACCCGCTCGCGGCGAGCTAGATGCCGAGCGGGCTCAACTACCGCTGAGTGGCCCGCCAGCCGGTTCAGAAGGGCCCTCCGATTCAGCTGGAACCCAGCTCGGCTCAGTTGCCCCTCAACTCGAGCCGAGCGAGCCAGCGAGCCATCCTCCGGGATTTCCTGCACGTCCGACTTCCATACAGAACCAATCTGATCAGGCAATTGCTGATAAAAAGTGGCAGAGAGCTAAGAAACTGAGAGAAGCAGAAGTGGTATTCGAGAGAGATAGTTTGGGACTTCCGATAACAAAGGTACCAATTCCTTTTCCTCAGAGATTCTTGTCGAAGAGCCTTGATGAGAAGTTTCCTAAGTTCGCTGATGTTATGAGGGATGTCCAAGTCACTATTCATTTCTCGGAAGCATTGGAAGAGATGCCACATTATTCAAGGTTCATCAAGGAACTTATCTCCAGAAAGAGGAAGCTTAACAGTGTGGAGACAGTGAATTTGACGGAGAACTGCAGCTCTATTATTCAGAAAAAGCTTCCAGAAAAATTGAAGGATCCAGGGAGCTTCATCATTCCCTGTGAGATTGGAAAAGGACCATCTAGGAGAGCACTGTGTGATTTAGAAGCCAATATAAATTTAATGTCTTTATCAGTGTTCAAGAAGCTTAGTTTGGGGGAGTTGAAACCTGCGTCTGTTGCCCTACAATTAGTAGATCGGTAGTTGACATACCCCGAGGGAGTGATTGAAGATGTGCTAGTGAAGGTGTCGAATTTGACTTTTCCTGTGGATTTCCTTGTACTTGACATGGAGGATGAAAAGGATGGTGCGCCTCTGATCTTGGGGCGTCCATTCCTTGCAACTGGAAGGGCTCTGATTGATGTGTTCAAAGGAGAGTTGAGGCTTAGGGCTGATGATAAGGAGATTGTCTTTTTTTTTGAATAAGGAGATGCAGTGGCCCACGGATCAGCAGCAGTGCAAGTCTGTGGATGTAGTGGACACAGAGCATGATGAGAACTTTATCCTCTCTGATACAGAGTTCGAGAGTTTGTCCAATGATGCATGTATTGACTATCTTGAGAAGTTACTTGCATTAGGTGATGCAAGGGATGAACAGATAAGGAAGAATATTGCTGACATAGTGAATCGGAATAAGAAGACCACTGTTGAAGGAAAGATGAATCCTGCTGCCAAGGAAGTGAAGTATGAAGGGAAGAGAGTTGAAGTGGTAGAGGAAATTGTAGAAGCAAGCGTATCTCATACTTTTCCTACTACAAACTCCAATGTGATGTTTGATAATCTTTTGGTTGCAGGAAAGATTGATGATCCATATTTGAAGCCTCCAAACTTACCTCCTGATTTTTATTCTCATATTATTGAAAATTCTAACTTGTTTGATCCTTGTTTTTCTACACAGGTTGAGCCTACAATTGAGTGGAGGATTGACAAGAAGGACTCAAGACAGTCATGGGAGGAAAAGAATTCAAAGGATCATGTTGGAGTGATGAAGAAGGGTGAGATGATTGGTGAAGTAAATAAGAGAGGAAAGAAGTACCTTAAGGTACGAATGCGAGAGAGCTGTCCTCCGATCCCGTAGGCAAAAAGAGGTATCCCGTCGTGACTCTCCGACGTTAAACATGAGCGCTTGTTGGGGGCTGTCCCTCCCGTTTTAATTGCTTTTATATGTCTGTGTTGGTGTAGGAGTTTTATTAGGTATTGCTCAACTACGTTATATACTTCTTTGCAAACTTAGTTTCTCACTTTGTTTGATCTAAGTTTGGGGGAAGGTTACGTACATACCTTGTCTTGTAGTAGCGAAGTAAAATTTTTGCATTGTGTTGTTGCTTGGAGGGTCAATTTTTTGCGGATTTTTAATATTTTCAATTTATTTGATGATGTTGAGGGTTCGATTTTTTGCGATTTTCCAGGTTTCGTGTTGTTTTTGTTTATGTTTATTTGTTTTGTGTTAATCCTAGTGTTGGTATAGTTGATTTTTGGTTCTCTATGATGATTTTCTGATTTTTCTTAGCACTTGATTATATGTGTGATTGTTGAGAAGCAATTTGAGATTGTGCTTTGATATTGAGATGCTTGAAATTTGATTATGTGCAAGGAAGATTAGCTATGTAGCTTTATTAGGTTTGCTCGTTCATTCGTATAGCCATGTGAGATTTTGAGTCTTTTAAAATCATGAGAAATTTCATGATTCAGTTTATTCTTGTGAGTGTCGTTCATACACACGTATTCTAGAACTTGGCTTTTTATCTTGCTTGAAGCTACGTGTTTGACTAGACAATAGGAAATGATCTTAGACCATCTTTGTTTTTTTATTAGTCACTAGCCATATTATTTTCCTACCTAATGAAATATCCGTAGTCAACCCTTTTGAGCCTAAAAGCCTTATTTGTTGGAAGCCTACGTGATTAGCCAATTGATCCCTTTTGCTAGCCTTTAAAAAATTCCTACCTAGTAGAGAATTGAAGGAATCAAGTTGGTGTCTTGTGATGAAGTATATAAGGAGAAATAAGTTGGAAGTGATTAAATTTGTTGAAAAGAGTGGTTAAATTATTGCATAAAGGGGTAGTGCCCGAAACTGGTACCCCATGAAAAGGGTAGTGCCTGAAACTGGTACCCTTATTTGAAGAAGAAAAAAATTTCAAGTAAGGATGTGGTGTTCAAAAGTGAAGGAGGAATCAAATTGCAAGAAGCATTGAAGAGCGTTGAAGAAGAAAGAAGAAAGTAAAGCTGTTTGTTGAAAAGCTGAAAGTCTTCTTTGATTCTCTACTAGTGATTGAGTCACCTTATCCATATACTCCCTACCTCTACCAAAGAGCCAACATTACAACCTAATGCAAGACCTTTGTGATCCTATTGTTGAAATTATCCCTTTAGTCGAGAGTTGAGATGATTGTCAAGCTTATGGTTACGCGTGTGTTTGAATTGACTTTGAGTGTAAACACCTTACCCTGAAGTGTATACCTCACACTTGAGCGATGAGCGTAAAATACTACCCGAGAGGAATGTGGATGAGCATTCCGAAAAAGTGAAGTAGTTGATTTGAATTGTATGTTCTTAGATGGATGGTTATCTTAGTATTTGAAGTATGATTTTTGAATTGTTATATTTTCTTGGATGTGAAGTTGTGAAATTTCCTCTCAATTACTCTATTGATTTTATATGTCGTTGCCTCGGGACGAGCAACAGGTACGTTTGGGGGTTTGTTGAGAGTGGAATTTCACGTATTTTAGGTCTCACATTACACCGTTTTTGATAGAATGTGGTCATGATTTTGTATAGAATGGCATGGTTTTCATATCTTGCATAATTAAGATGCTACTAAGGTGTTTTGTTGAGTTTTGAAGGGTAAAACATGATCAAAAGTTCAAAGTTGGAATGAGGAGTGAAAGTGAGAAGGAATGCTGAAAAATACAGTCCATGTTGCACAAATTTCTGTATTCTTATAGAAGTCCAAATTGATCATATGATATATGGTTGGAAAGGCACAGAAGAGAGGGTCGTTTTGACATAAAGAACACCCCTATTGGATTCCAAACGAGAAAGTTATGATCAAAGTGCTAACGTCGCACATGCTGTACCGAGCAGCCACTTTGCATGACTTTTTACATATTCAAATGTTAGAGTTTCTCAGAGTTCTTTATATGGATAGAAATCCAAGGAAAAGAGGAACACGTGAGCGTAAAAATCATTCAAATTGGAGTGGGGTGCCCTCAGAGCCTACACAACGTTCCCGTTTCACCCATATGCTGCTCAGCAGGTTTGGTGGCCGCTCGGCCATGAGCTCGGCTCGAGCAAGGTGCCGAGCGGCCCAGTTCAGGGCCCAGACGGGGCCTGTTCGATGCAGCAATGTATATATACCCTCAAATCGCGATTCTGAAGCAGTTTCGATCGCGAAAAAGCCCTGCATCAGTCCTAGAAACAATTAGGGAGATCGAGACACAAATTGGAGAGAACCCAACCATAATCCATCATCAATTCACACCTCCAACACCTCCATATCAGATTTACAACCTGATTTCATCCTCCATCCAATTCCACAAGGGTTTCAAGTGCTAATTAAGGGAAAATCAAGCAATTGAAGAGATGGAGAAGGAACGTGAGATTGCTCCTACACTAGGGTTTCACCATTCCTATCTATTCCTTTCTATTACTTTGATTATTGTTATGAATTGCTTAGCCATGAGTGTTGCTTGTGACCTCATGGGCTAATTTTATATACAGTTCTAGGGTTTGATGGATTGATTTAATTGATTTGGGGATTTAGACCAAAGATTGAGATTTTATGCAGTTGAGCTTTTGATTTTACTTATTTTATTAAGACATGCTTTTCTGCTTCGTAACGTCTTCATAATATATTCATGACATCCGCTATAATGCTTGGATTATTGTGTTAGCTTGTGTGCGTTCATGATTGGTATTGTCTATCTGTTAGAGATTAGAGTAGCTCCGCTATAAGCACTTTAATTTCATGAACTGGTTAATCAAATACTTGATTAGTTTAGTGGAACAATGCAATTAGACAATCAAGTAGGAAGTGAATAGAACCTTGTAGTAATTCCAGAAAATATCTTGTTAGTCGAACTTACCATCCGGAGGTATTGTTGTTCGCTGGATTAGTATCTAGGAATAAGGCTTGGTAATATTTGCGCACCTTAGGATTCAAACCAGATTATACTGTTAGCTTAGAATCGAATCATATTCGGTGGGATAACAGTGGTATGTGGTGTATTTTCAGTGAAACTGCATGAATGAACAATCGTAAGTTTAATAACCCAAATTAATTGGTCTCTACCTGATACCTTAGAACTGTTCGTTATCTCTTGATAAGAAACTTGCTTTTATTTTTCCTTGCTTTTAATTAATTCAGTTATTTAATATTTTGTTACTTAGATTAATTCAACAAACATTGGAAATTGGTTACTCAATTCTGATTAATTAGTAATTAATAGTAAAATAAATAATTAGCTGTCTCAGTGGGATCGATAATTTAACTTGGGTGCTTGCTGCTACAATTGATATCCTTACACTTGAGGATTTAAATTATAGTGCGTAGAAAAAGCCTATCAGTATCCAATTCAAAATCTAGATCATTAATTCAACACAACTTAACCTTCAAACCTAGCACTATCCAAGAAGTACTAGCCCATGGTGTTACAGGCAACACACATGGTTAGGCATGAAAGCATGTTCAAAAGTAAGAAAGAAAGAGAAAGAAAAACCCTAGGAATGATGTGATCCTCTATTCTCTCCTCCGTGATTCTGAACCTTCTCGTTCTCCTTCTCAAGTAAACAATACTGACTCCAGGATGGGTGGATGTGATAGTGAATTATGAAAGGGTATGAAAAAGTTAGGGTTTGGAACACCCCAAGGGGTCCTTTTATAGTTGGAGGCTAGAAAATCACGAATTATGACTTAAAAGTGTGCTTTTTCGCGTTAAAAACACAAACGGGCCGGAAAAATGACAAAAACCGACGTCGGGCCTCACTGGGAAGTTGCACGAGTCGTGCAGGCCGTGGCACGAGTCGTACAGCCCTTGCAGGGGTCGTGCGGTCTCCCCGCACTGGTCGTGCAGCCCTTCGGCAGCCTACGCGTCCTCACGGTTTTGCTCATAACTTCGTCATCCAATCTCCGAATTCAGTGATTTTTGTGCTCACACGATCCTCTTTTCCTCACCTTTCCAACCATATAAATAACTCCTAGAAATTCATCCATTTGAGTATGGCACAACTCGTGCAAAGTAGTGGCACGAGTTATGCACTTCCGGGACGTGCTGGGCGGCGATGGCATCTCGTGCCGCATGTGGCCGGCACGAGTCGTGGGTGGCACAACTGGTTTCCTGGCTGGCACGAGTCGTGCAATGCTGTAACAACTTCTACTTTCGCCCGGTTTCGACTCCGACTTCCGATTTTGCTCTTTTCACCTCATTTTCCACCTGAAAACACGAAATAACACCTCACGTGCATCTGAAACATATATTTACACAATTCTACCACAAGATGCTCAAATACGAATATAATCCCCACATATTGGTGCTAAATCGGACCTTAAAACACGCAGATTTTCACACTAATCAGTTACCCAGATTATATATTTTTTTATAAAATTTAATATATATTATATAATTTATATATGATAAGATATTTTATATATTTAAGGGTCACTTACTATTGGATACATAAAATAATGCATAATTGCTATAAACTACATGACTCAAAGTACTATTATGCATAACTACATAATTATGATTGTGATATCATAAATACCCCTATGTATTTGCACAATTTGTTTGCACAATTTGGTTCTGCACAATTTGTTTTGCACAATTTTGTTTTTACACATTTTAAATTCCGGCAGCATGCGGCGGCAGTCAGTGGCGGTCAACGGCTGTCCGACTGCCGATCAATGGTGATCAACGCTGGTAAATGACTGGTCAACGCTGGTCAACACCAATCAACGCATGTGGGTGGGTGAGGGATAGGGTGAGGGGTAGGGTTGGTGGTTTAAAAGTGTATGGGATTATAAGGTTTTATTTGGTATTTTACTTTAATATTTTGTATGTGAGAGTAATTATTTGAATTCCTTATATCTCAAAGTAATTTGGCTAAAAGTGTGTATCTATTAGTGATGGGACGAGTACCATAATAAATTTTTTAAACAGGACGGATACGGATACGGGTAATTATTTTTTTAATCGGATACGGGTACAGGTACCCCAAAATAAGCGGGTACCCTACCCGTTGACATCCCTAGTGGAGGCATGAGAAGAAGGTGGATTTTGGACGTGGTGTGCGGTGGAGAATGAAAAGAAAGTGAATTTTGGAGATGGTGTACGGTGGTGCAGTGGAGGCATGAGCAAGATGCAGAGCAAGAGAGAGGGGAGAGACAGAGATAGGAGGGTCCGTAAATGACTTTTTTCTTTTAAAGGGAAAAAAACACTTTTGATCTCATATGAAAAATCTCATTTTAATTTTGATCTCATATGAAAAAATCTCATATGAAAAAAACACGACTTAAATCCTACTTGGCACCAGCCCTGGGCATGGCAAGAAGTGCGACCGCCCAGGGCCCCCAAATCTTAGGGCCTCCAATTTTTACTGTATAATACTTGTAATAATTTATTTTTTGTTGTGTTACTGATCTCTTTTTATATTTGGATCTTTTTTAATTTTTTTCTTTATATTTTGATCGTATAATCTCTCACTAATCTTATCTATTAGTATTTATTTAAACTTTGATATTTTAATCTCTTTCTTTTTTTAATTTTTTTTTCATTTCTAACTCTTTCTTTTGTAATGTTTTTTTCATATTTTGATCGTAGATTAAACTTTGATAGTTTGATCTCTTTCTTTATTTTTTAATTCAAATCTTAATTTTTTTATCTCTTTCTTTTTTTTAATTCTAATCTTAACTTTTTTTTCTTTAGTTGTTTTTTTTATTGAATTCTAAGTGATCTCTTTTTTTTCTAATTTATTTTTTTATTTTTTCTGTTGATCTCTTCCTTATATAATTTTTTCTTTTTATTTAGATCATAATACATTTCTTACTAATATTTCTTACATCTATCTCTTACTTGATCTACCGTCTAATTCTAATGTATTTATTTCATCTGCCTCCTAATTCTTTTTAATAATTTTTTTATTTATTCATCATCCATCTGCCTCTTATTTACTTTTATTAATTTTTGTTATTTAAATGGGTTTTAGTTTAGATGGAAATAAAAATAATTTGGAAAGAACATTTTGCAAAATAAATGAAAAGATATTTAACTTGGAAAAACATTAAAATATTTAAAGAATAGAGATCATGCAATAATACACTATCTTTAGAGGTTGAGATCATATTTATAATAAAATATTAAAACTAGAAATATATAGATGAAGAATTTTATACTAAAAAGTATCTCAAGTTTTCTAAAATAAAATTTATGAACATTTTTATTAAATATATTATATTAAAAAAATTTTAAAAATTTTTGTTAAACACTATTTTTAAATAGGCCCCTTTATTAATTTCGTTTGGGCCCTTGAAACTCTCAGGGCAGGCCCTGCTTGGCACACATTAACACCATACAAATTTTGAAAATTCAACAACGAAGACGTACTCTAAGCACCATCAGACTTGGTATAGAAGATGTAGATCAATTGCAATATCACAATGAGCCACCATGAAGTATTTAGCACGATAGCTGCTCCGATAAAGCCCCACCCGAGTTTCAAGATCATCAACCAACTAAAAAATGTTGGGTTCGTTATAGCGATCCTGGTGAAAGCAGCGAAATTTAAAATTTTTCATAATTAATAAATCATATTTATTAAATACATGAAAAGGTTTCACCCCGGATGCTAGCAAACGATTATCGGATCCGATGTTAAAATATATTGAAAGAAATCTACGTAAAGATTATTCTTACCCTCGTAGATTTTCTTCCAATTGATGCAAGGAGTGAGGGAATCGATTCCCGGATTGTGGCTAAAACTCCGTTCTTCTCAAGAAGGGATCCAAATGTATCCCCTCTAAAGTAATCCACCAACTGAATAAACAACACAAATTTTACACTTCGCTAGTAGTGTAAAACTTGTGAATTAGAACAACAAGATGAATTTCAGACAGCGTATGGATAGTCGTATATTAGTAGAGAGAGAAGGAAGAAGGAGAGATTGAGGAGATCTGGCAAAGGAATCGCATTCCAAAGTTGGCCAGTAGGGAGTTCCTCAAATTAGCTTAGACAATCATATATATATCCTGCTTCCCATATTCTTCTACTAATAAACAACGTAGCATAATGTGTATGGTTCATTGGAGTATCTCAAAGTGTTTTTGCTTTTTACTCCATTAACCTCCACTAAATGCAATAAGGTTTGCTTTACATTCCATTAATGTTTCCACTATCATCATTCTTTTTTTTAATTAAATAATCAAATTATTTAATTATAATAAATAGTTAACAATTTAACTATTGTTCCAATTGATAAAATTGTTCATTCAAATTAAGGTGTGATCCTTTAGGTTCACTACTAACTCTAGCAGTAGGCTTACAACATTTGTAACATATAAATAACAATTATTATATTAATTAATCCAATTAATTAATACGCTTGAAATTAACTAATTAATTTCAAGAACCTACTAATCATGGTAACATCTAGCAAGTAGCGTGATCTTCTAGTATTAGGTGAATAGCGAGTAAACCTTCAAATTAACTAGTGACATACACGTACGGTCTTTCTTACAATTAATCTCCCGATTGAGTCTAGAGTAGGAATATTAGTCGAAACTCTACTAACTCAATAATTGTGTTTCTATTTCATGTTACAATGATTCATTGTGAATCTATATTCTCATTGCCTTGGCCAAGGTCCTTGAATCATTAATAATGAAATACACAGGAGATTCTCTTGTCTTAGACAAGTGTCAGATTCTATCTTAGCCACACATAAGTCTCCATGTACATCAATATAATACCCAACATACCCCCTTTATGATTGCTAAACAATCAGAAGATAAATCTTCTAAGTATTAGAAGAAGTACACAAGACTACCATGGTGCTTCAAGTCTAAAGACTAATCGTGTACTATCATCGTAATTAGCAAAGTCTAATTTCGACACATATCCAATAAGAATTTTTTACGGATCATGTTCGATAAACTATTCTCTAATAAGTATCTACATATAAAAATTTGTGTCACAACACTAATATTGATGGAATACAATATTCTCATCCGACGAGCATTCATCATATGTATGAGTCTTTACTGAATTATTCTTTATCCCATTTAGAAAAATTCTTGACTCGGAACCATGTTTAAGACCAAAGCTCTATGTATAAATTCCATGATCACCATCATATGCGTAACCATACATTTTAGCTTAAATTGGTCTATGGACTTTATCTAATAAGCATAATGCATAAAATAGATAAATTAAAACAGGCTTTAATAATATAATTTCTAATGAGATTGTTTATATTCAAAATATAAAGAGTACAATTATCCAATCTAATTGGTGCGTTGGGCATACTACTCTAACAATCTCCTACTTGCTCTAGCTCCAATTACCCATATATTTAAGTCCCATCTTCTCAAGATGTTTCTCAAATACCTTTTGAGCCAAAGGCTTAGTCAGTGGGTCTGCTACATTTTTTGCTGAAGCGACTCGATCCATAACGACATAGCCTCTCCCCATGATTTCTCTAATCAAGTGGTATCTTCTCAAGATATGCTTGGATCTTTGATGAGATCTTGGTTCTTTTGCTTGCACAATGGCTCCATTGTTATCACAGTATATCATTACTGGATCAACAATAGATGGAACTATACCCAACCCTGGGATAAAGTTTCTGATCCAAACAGCTTCTTTCGCTGCATCTGATGCAGCTATGTATTCAGCTTCAGTGGTGGAGTCTGCAGTAGTTTCTTATTTGGAACTCTTCCAACTTACTGCACCACCATTCAAAGTGAATATATAACCTGACATTGACTTAGAGTCATCCACATCAGACTGAAAACTAGAATCAGTATATCCTTCTAATTTCATCTCTCCAGGGCCATATATCAAAAAGATATCCTTTGTCCTTCTCAAGTACTTAAAGATCATCTTGACGACCTTCCAGTGTTCTTTACCTGGATTTGACTGATATCTGCTCGTGACACTCAGAGCATGCACGACATCAGGTCTTGTACACAACATTGCATACATTATGCTTCCAATTGCTGAAGCATAAGGCACGCGGGTCATTCTTTCTATTTCTTCAGGTGTCTTAGGAGACATAGCCTTAGAAAGTGAAACCCCATGACTCATTGGCAAGAATCCTCATTTGGATTATTCCATACTAAATCTCTTTAGTATTTTATCTATGTACATGGATTGGGATAGTCCGATCATCCTTCTAGATCTATCTCTATAGATCTTTATTCCTATAATAAATGAAGCTTCTCCCAAGTCCTTCATGGAGAATTATTTAGACAACCAAGTTCTTGTTGATTGCAACATTCCTATATCATTTCTGATAAGTAGAATGTCATCAACATAGAGCACAAGAAAAGTAACTGCACCCCACTAACTTTCTTGTATACACATGGTTCATCCGGATTCTTTTGAAAATTAAACGATTTGATTATTTCATCGAATCGAATGTTCCAACTCCTCGAAGCTTGTATAAGCCCATAAATGGATCTTTGGAGCTTGTAAACCTTTTGCTCACTCTGATTAGATATAAAGCCCTCAGGTTGCTTCATATAGATCTGTTCCTTAACGTTACCGTTAAGAAAAGCAGTCTTTACATCTATTTTCCATATCTTATAGTCATAATATGCAGATATAGCTAATAAAATTCGAATGGATTTCAGCATTGCTACTGGTGAAAAAGTTTCCTCATAGTCAATTCCTTGTTTCTGAGAATAACCTTTAGCAACCAGTCTTGCCTTATAGGTTGCTACTGTTCGGCGTAAATCGCGCACCGTAACTAAAATCTCCAAGTGTAGAGATGTCAATTGCAGTGGCAAGTACCCAAGTTAAATTATCGAACCCAAGGGACGGTCAACTATCTATTTTCTTTAAATTACTATTTAACTAGAATTGTTATGCAGCCAAATTCTCAAGGATTTATCGATGATTATTATTAACTAAAGAATTTAAATGAAATAAATAAAATAAAGGAAAGCAAGGATTATTCAAGATTGATGCAAGAGAGAAATAACAGTTCTAAGGTGTCGGGTTTATTGCAGTTGATTTGGTCCCCTAGACGTCTTATTGTTCATTCATGTTATTGTATGGAAATACATCACACAAGATGATGCGTGAACAGTTATGAGCCCCCTGACTAGATACTAATAAGGCGGATTTCATAAACCCCCGGAAGGCCAACCCGAATAACATATATTCTCTAAAAGTACTACTCACACTTATTCACTTCCTACTTGATTTCCAAATTGCATTGTTCCACTAGGATTATCAAATATCATATTTACCGGCCCTTAGGATTATCGTGTTCATGGGCAAACTACCATAATCCCCAGTAAGTAGACAATATTAATAACATTTGCACACTTGCTAACACAATATACCACGCATCACGGGCAATGTCAATGGCATATTATGAAGACGTTACACACGTATTAACAAGGTCTTATAGAATCACATAAATAAGAATATCGATAGCATGAATTCAACAATATTAATCTAGGTTTCTTAATCGACTACATTAACCTTTCAAACCTTAGAACTTGTAATTTATTTAGCTCATGAAGTTGAGCACAACATTCATGGCTAAGCAATGCATAACAATAAACACAAGAAAAGATTAAAGAAAAGAATACAAAACCCTAGTGTCACGTGGCTTGCGTTCTTCCTCCGTCTTTTCGATTGGATTGCTCTCTCTTGATCGCTCTTGAATTCACCTTGCAGCAGCCCCTCACGTTGCAAGCTTTGCTACCCTTGCAAAGGGCAGCAAGCTTGCTGCAAGTGCAGCCCTTTTTTATGGTGGTGTGTTGTGTGTTGGTGTTGTGTTGTGAATGGGATTGAGATTGAGATTATTTGAATGTTGTGTTGCTGTCCTTTATATAGTTCTCCATAGATGCCTTGTTGGTGGAGGAATCATGGAGAAGGCATCTTCCATTCATAAACAACTGAATTGGCAGGTGGTGGTGAGCATCTTCCATGCATAAAACACATGTTCTTGTAGGTGGAGATGCTTTTACATCACTTTCATTTCCATTTTTAATGTAAATAAATGGTTGTTTGATGATTCTCCAAGAATCACAAGGTATCAAAGGCTGTTGAGGGTTGTTTCTTGGCTGTATGGAAGGTGTATGGTTGGTGAAAGTCGGCAACAAACCACCGGTGGTTGAAGTTTGGAGAATAACAGCCTATTCTGTACACCAGCAGCACCATTCGACCAAGTTGAAGGCCATTCAACCTGCCTTCAAGTCGAATGGCAGGTCGAATGAGGTAGAAAATGGTCATTTGGGCACCATTCGAGCAAAATGGAGGTCATTCGACCAGCACCTCTGGTCGAATGATGCATGTCGTGGTCGAATGAGGCGTCGGCAGCTTCCAGCAGTTCTATTCGACCACGATGGAAGCCATTCGACCAAGGCCTGATATCGAATGGCTGGTCGAATAGGGCACCTAGGACATCAGTAGCATCATTCGAGCAAGACTTCCTTCATTCGACCTGAGCTCAAGGTCGAATGGATGTTGTTGAGGTCGAATGGATGCCGAATGGATGTTCTAGGTCGAATTGAGCTGCACCTCTTCATCGTTTCGTGTATAACTTCCTCATCCGAGTTCCAAATTCAATAATTCTTGTGCTCACGCGATCCTCTCTTCCTTGGCTTTCAATCAACATAAAGATCATTCATAGATACCAAGAATTGAGTGTGCAATAAGCTATGGAAAGTGGCCTGCAATCCTGCTCAGCACCTCGCGCGCGTCGTCATCGTTTTGCTTATAACTTCTTCGTTTGGAACTCGATTGGGGTGTTCTTTGTGCCAAAATGACCCTCTCTTCAGTGGCTTTCCAACCATATATCATACCAACAGTTTGGATCTCTACAACAATACAGAAAAATTATGAAAGTTGGACGTGCATTTTTCATCATCCTTGCACAATTTGCACCTTTTTTTCAACCTTGCATTTTTTATCCTTTTTTCACCTAAAACACAATAAAACACCTCAAGTGCACCTTTATCTCACATATATGAAATATAAGACATTTGTGCTAATATATATCAATAATTCTCATCAAAAAGGTGTTAAATCGGACACTTAAACATGCTAATTTTCACTCTTATCAAACCCCCAAACTTACCTGTTGCTCGTCCCGAGTCAACAAAATAAAAAAATAAAGATCGAGAGAGTAAGAAAATTAGCTGGATATAAGGACCTTGACCAATACCATATTCAAAATACAATTGTCTTCAACTTAGGACATGTAACTCTCGTTTCATGTAATAATCAATTCATATCATACAAGTTAAGACAATTACCACCAATTCAAATGCTCTATTAACATGTTCTCACTGGAAGTATATATCACTCATACTCAAGTGTAAAAGATGTACACTTATGGGTTATGTTTTTATACTCATATTCAATTCAAGTGCATGCATAACCATAAGCTTGCCAAAAGTCTCTAACTTTTTACAACTAAAAGTAGGTTCGATAATGAGATCAAAAAGGACTTTTTCTTTTGGATATAACGTTGGCTCTTTGGTTTAGGAAGGAAATATATAGATAATGTGACTCAAATAGATGAGAACTAAGGCTGATTGATCACTTCAACTTTCATTCTCTTTTTCTTTTCAATGTAGACGATTTTCATTCCTTCTTCACCTTCAAGCACAACTATTTTTCTTCTTCTTTTGAGGTACCAGTTCTGGGCACTACCTCGCGCATTCTCCATAGGGTACTAGATTTAAGCACTACCCTAGGGTGTTTGATTAAATAGAGTACTAGATTTAAGCACTACTCCATTATTCTCCTTATATGCATTTTCAAGCTAAATCACTATGTAAACACAAATTCATCCCTTTCCCAAACTATTATCAAACTCCATCAACACATTTTGAAAAGTCATTAATTTTTTTCCAGACGGAAAAAAATATCAGATGATCAAAGTGGTTATTTCTCGTAGGCTGCCAAAGAATGAGGTTTTTAAGCTCAACATGGCTAACTACGGATAAACAATCATATGGTAAGGAATTCTTTGGCTAAGTGACTTATAATTCAATGATGACCTAAAATCATCTCCCATTATCTATCATAACATGTAGTTTAAGTAAGACAAGAGGCAAGTTCTGGAATACACACACAAGAACGATACTCACCAGAAATAAATATCATGTGTTTATATAACATGAATAAGGCTCAAAATCTCACATGTGTTTTTAACAATTAACAGAGCATTTTCCATGGTAAGCAATATCCCATAAGTATATAGAACTTCATATCACAATATAACTTAAGTACATTTCCTTTATTAATTTCAAGAGTATATGAATTTCAAAGACAATTTAAGCAATATAAGCTCCATGGATCACCACCATCCATCATTTTAAATTCAAGTGCTTAAGAAAGATCCAACAATCATATTTAAGAACTCAAAAATAACCACACTAAACTAGGAAAAACACACAATAAAAATAAATAAACGACACACACTTGTACAATCACAAAAAAATCGATCTCTCAATATAATCAAATTAATCAAAAATACTGAAAAATCGCAAAAAATTAATCATCCAAGCATACAACACTATGAAGCAATTTTACTTTGGTGTAGCAAGACGCAGGTATACACGTATCCCCCCAAACTTAGCTCAAACAAAGTTAGAGCATAAGTTTGTAAAGAAGTGTATACCCTAGTCGAGCAACACATAATAAAATTACTACATAAACTCAATAAAGCAATTAAAACGGGAGGGTCAGCCCCCAACAGGCGCTCATGTTTAACGTCGGAGAGTCACGACGGAATACCTCAGGCTCATCGGAATGGCCATGGATATCTTTCATCCTTGCCATTGTATTCTAATCGTTGTGCTTCTTCATCAATCCAATACTTATGGAAAGGGATGGCCTCATTGGCATTCTTAAAATTTATCTTTACCTTGCCAATCATGTTAAGATAAAATTTCATCAACCTTTTCATTCTACTCCGCCACTTATTCCTTCTTCCGATGAAAATTCCCAACTTTTCTTCTAGCTCCTTTCTACACCTGAGAGTATGTGAGGAATCATAAGGTGAAACAAAATCAATAGAAACAATATCATCAAATTCAATGAAACTTAAAGAGTTTAAAGGTTTAGAAATGCTCATCTCATTCTTTAAGTCCTCTTTGGTTGCTTCTTCGCTTTGCTCTTCTTCTTTCTTTTCTTCTTCAACATCCTCAAATAACGGCATAGGATCTTGTATTTCAGGGTAAAATGGAACAACAATATCTTCCTCCAACTCTTCTTCATCCATTATTTCTTCTCGTTGAAGTTGAGCATTTGAAGAGATGTTCGTAAGAAGTTTGTTTATCTCTCTCATTCTTTCATAAAACCCCTGAAATAATTCTTCCCTATCCTGCGATGTAACTTCCATTCTTCATTCTATAGCTTCCAACCTTCTTATGTTTTCTTCATGCTTCTTGATGGAAATATCAAATGCGTCTTGTAATTTTTGGGAAACTCCAATCGATCCAGAATAAATGTTCTCTTGATAAGGTTGATAAAAATTTTCATTGTAAGCGTAAGACCATTCATCTACATATCTAACTTGATTGTAGTACTTAGAAGGACTTTGATTCACTAGAGAATCATAACCATAACTCCTTTCTTCCATATAATATGGAGAAGAAAACATTAGATTTATGATTTTCATAGCGTTTCAATATTTCGTCAATGCATGGAGAAGGATCCATTATATTCAGATTTCCATATTTTTTTAATATTTCGTCCATCTCAAGTAACTCAAAGATAGTCAGAATATGTTTTTATAAAAATATTCTAATTAAATTAGCAATAAAAGAAAAATAAATAATTAAGTCGTCCCCAGCAACGGCGTCATAAACTTGTTCGGCGTAAATCGCACACCGTAACTAAAATTTCCAAGTGTAGAGATGTCAATTGCAGTGGCAAGTACCCAAGTTAAATTATCGAACCCAAGGGACGGTCAACTATCTATTTTCTTTAAATTACTATTTAACTAGAATTGTTATGTAGCCAAATTCTCAAGGATTTATCGATGATTATTATTAACTAAAGAATTTAAATGAAATAAATAAAATAAAGGAAAGCAAGGATTATTCAAGATTGATGCAAGAGAGAAATAACAGTTCTAAGGTGTCGGGTTTATTGCAGTTGATTTGGTCCCCTAGACTGTCTTATTGTTCATTCATGCTATTGTATGGAAATACATCACACAAGATGATGCGTGAACAGTTATGAGCCCCCTGACTAGATACTAATAAGGCGGATTTCATAAACCCACGGAAGGCCAACCCGACTAACATATATTCTCTGAATGTACTACTCACACTTATTCACTTCCTACTTGATTTCCTAATTGCATTGTTCCACTAGGATTATCAAATATCATGTTTACCGGCCCTTAGGATTATCGTGTTCATGGGCAAACTACCATAATCCCCAGTAAGTAGACAATATTAATAACGTTCGCACACTTGCTAACACAATATACCACGCATCACGGGCAATGTCAATGGCGTATTATGAAGACGTTACACACGTATTAACAAGGTCTTATAGAATTACATAAACAAGAATATCAATAGCATGAATTCAACAATATTAATCTAGGTTTCTTAATCGACTACATTAACCTTTCAAACCTTAGAACTTGTAATTTATTTAGCTCATGAAGTGGAGCACAACATTCATGGCTAAGCAATGCATAACAATAAACACAAGAAAAGATTAAAGAAAATAATACAAAACCCTAGTGTCACGTGGCTTGCGTTCTTCCTCCGTCTTTTCGATTGGATTGCTCTCTCTTGATCGCTCTTGAATTCACCTTGCAGCAGCCCCTCATGTTGCAAGCTTTGCTACCCTTGCAAAGGGCAGCAAGCTTGAAGCAAGTGCAGCCCTTTTTGATGGTGGTGTGTTGTGTGTTGGTGTTGTGTTGTGAATGGGATTGAGATTGAGATTATTTGAATGTTGTGTTGCTGCCCTTTATATAGTTCTCCATAGATGCCTTGTTGGTGGAGGAATCATGGAGATGGTATCTTCCATGCATAAACAACTGAATTGGCAGGTGGTGGTGAGCATCTTCCATGCATAAAACACATGTTCTTGTAGGTGGAGATGCTTTTACATCACTTTCATTTCCATTTTTAATGTAAGTAAATGGTTGTTTGATGCTTCTCCAAGAATCACAAGGTATCAAAGGCTGTTGAGGGTTGTTTCTTGGCTGTATGGAAGGTGTATGGTTGGTGAAAGTCGGCAACAAACCACCGGTGGTTGAAGTTTGGAGAATAACAGCCTGTTCTGTACACCAGCAGCACCATTCGACCAAGTTGAAGGCCATTCGACCTGCCTTCAAGTCGAATGGCAGGTCGAATGAGGTAGAAAATGGTCATTTGGGCACCATTCGAGCAAAATGGAGGTCATTCGACCATCATTCGACCAGCACCTCTGGTCGAATGATGCATGTCGTGGTCGAATGAGGCGTCGGCAGCTTCCAGCAGTGCTATTCGACCACGATGGAAGCCATTCGACCAAGGCCTGATGTCGAATGGCTGGTCGAATAGGGCACCTAGGACATCAGTAGCATCATTCGAGCAAGACTTCCTTCATTCGACCTGAGCTCAAGGTCGAATGGATGTTGTTGAGGTCGAATGGATGCCGAATGGATGTTCTAGGTCGAATTGAGTTGCACCTCTTCATCGTTTCGTGTATAACTTCCTCATCCAAGTTCCAAATTCAATAATTCTTGTGCTCACGCAAATCCTCTCTTCCTTGGCTTTCAATTAATATAAAGATCATTCATAGATACCAAGAATTGAGTGTGCAATAAGCTATGGAAAGTGGCCTGCAATCCTGCTCGGCACCTCGCGCGCGTCGTCATCGTTTTGCTTATAACTTCTTCGTTTGGAACTCGATTGGGGTGTTCTTTGTGCCAAAACGACCCTCTCTTCAGTGGCTTTTCAACCATGTATACACCAACAGTTTAGATCTCCACAAAAATACAGAAAAATTATGAAAGTTGGACGTGCGTTTTTCATCATCCTTGCACAATTTGCACCTTTTTTTCAACCTTGCATTTTTTATCCTTTTTTCACCTAAAACACAATAAAACACCTCAAGTGCACCTTTATCTCACATATATGAAATATAAGACATTTGTGCTAATATATATCAACAATTCTCATCAAAAAAGTGTTAAATCGGACGCTTAAATAAGCTAATTTTCACTCTCATCACTACCTCCCCATCAGCTCCAAGCTTTCGCTTGTAAACCCATTTGCATCCAATAGGAACTGTTCCTTCTGGTGGGTCTACCAAAGGCCATACTTTGTTAGAGTACATGGAGGCCATCTCGGATTGCATTGCTTCTTGCCATTTCTTTGAGTCAATGTCTGACATTGCCTCTCCATAGCTTCTTTGATCATTATCCAAGAGGAGTCCCTCTTCTTTGTTTTCCAATAACAAAGAGTACCTACTAGGTAACTTATGTATCCTTTCGGGTCTCCTAAGAGGTTGTGTATCAGATGCCCCAGTTTCTACTGGTTGTTCACTCACTGCAATTGGGAGTTTTGTTGTTTCTTGAATTTCTTCAAGTTCTACGAGTTTGCCATTTCTATCATATAGAAATTCTTCTTCAAGAAACGTAGCATTCCTTGAAACAAACACCTTTTGTTCTGAGATATCGTAGAAGTAATATCCAATTAATTCCTTTAGATATCCAACAAACTTACATATTTTGGATCTCATATCCAATTTATCTCCCATTTGTTGCTTCACGTAAGCATCACACCCCCATACCCGAAGGTATTTGTACGAGGGTGCTTTACCACACCACATCTCATAAGGTGTAGTAGGGACGACCTTAGAAGGCCCTATTTAATAGGTATGCTGCTGTTTCTACAGCATGGCCCCAAAAAGAAAGAGGTAATGAAGTGAAACTCATCATAGATCGAACCATGTCCATCAAGGTTTGATTCCTGCGTTCCGAAACTCCATTGAGTTGGGGAGTGCCAGGAGGAGTCCACTGTGAGAGAATCCTATTCTCTTTTAGATAATCTAGAAATTCTGCACTTAAGTATTCACCTTCTCGGTCCGATCGAAGTGTTTTTATACTTAAGCCAGTTTGTTTTTCTACTTCAGTTCTGAATTCTTTGAACTTTTCAAAAACTTCAGATTTGTACCTTAATAGGTACACATAACCATACCTAGAGAAGTCATCGGTAAAGGTTAAGAAGTAGCTGTAGTTCCCACGAGCATTACCATTTAATGGGCCACGTACATCTGTATGAACTGTAGCTCGCTCCACTTGTCCAACAAATGAAGATTTGGTCATTTTCCCTTGAGGCTGGACTCACATGTTGGTAGTTCTTGCTCGTCCTTTAGGTCAAGTAATTGTGCCAACTTATTTATCCTTTTCTTAGAAATATGACCTAATCTTGCATGCCATAATGTGATAGAACTATGGTTATCCAATTTTCTTTTATTTTGTTGAAGATTAAGAATGAAATTTTGGGGAGTTAAGGTATATAAACCATTCATCAATATGCAAGTAATGATTAAAGAAGAACATTTAGAAATGGATCAACTTCCATGTTCAAAGTTAAAACAATAACCTTCTCTATCCAAAACAGGAATAGAGATAATGTTCTTAATTTCTGGAACATATAGACAATTATTCAATACCAAAATAAAATCATTACTTAAAGCTAGATTAATAGTTCCTACAGCTAATGCAGCAACCTTTGCTCCATTCCCCAGCCTTAGAACCATTTCTCCTGTTTCTAGCTTTCTACTTCTTTCCATCATCTGCAAATCATTGCAAATGTGTGAGGCACAACTGGTATCCAATACCCAAGAAGTATCGTTAACTGATAAGTTAACTTCAACATAATAAATACCTGAACTTTTCAGGGTTGCAAGGTAATCCTTGCAGTTCCTCTTCCAGTGTCCAGTTTGATTGCAGTGGTGACACTTATCATTGGCCTGAGAAGTTTTCTTTTTCTTGACAGCTCCCTTTGCTTTCAGTTTGTTGGGATTGTTAGAACCCTTTCTATTTCCCTTCTTTTTCTTTGGCTTTGCAGCCTTAGATCCAGAAGTGGGCCCAACAAACATGACTGATTTGTCCCTTTTCATGGTGGACTCAGTTGTCTTTAACATATTGACAAGCTCAGTGAGACTTTTCGTCATGTTATGCATGTTATAGTTGACAACAAAGGTGTCAAATGAAGGAGGCAGAGACTGCAACATCAAGTCAATGCAAAGCTCAGGTGGAACCTCAACTTTCAAAGACGCGAGTCATTCCGTTAGGGCTATCATCTTCAATCCATGTTCCTGGACTGAAGAGCCCTCAGCCATGTGACTGCGGAAGAGCTCTTTAGATATCTCATATCTTTTATGCCTGCTATTCTCGCCAAACAAGTTTTCAAGGCGTTTAAGAATAGCATAAGCAGAGGTTTGATCCTCATTTTGTCTCTGTAGCTCACTTGACATGGATGCTAACATGTAGCATAGAGCTTTCAGATTGTCATCCTGATGACGTTTGAAATTCTCAAGTTCCTCAGTAGTAGCATTAGCACCAGGTGCTTCGGGGATTAGTTTGTCAAGAACATATTCACTTCTTTCGGATTTTAAGAGAATTTTGAAATTTCTCAACCAATCATTAAGTTTGGTCCAGTTAACTTGTTTTGCCCAATTAAAGCAGTTATAGGATTGTTTGCCATTTTAGTAGATGAATCTACAAAATGATAAAGCAGAAAATGAGAAAACTATGAAAATTAATATTAATTTAATATAAGGTCTTCAATATTAAATGTCTCCCACTATTTTATTCGAATTTCATAACCCCAATGAAAATCGGAAAATCATAATTTTCTAGTAGGATTGAGGTCCAATAAAAATTCCTCATGCCCCAATTTTATGAGCCCATGAAAATTTTTCTTTGGTAGTAAAACATTTTACAATTGTATCACTATACAACCCTCAATTTGTTTTACCTCACTTTTCATGCATACCTCAATTTTATGAGCTCATACGTTACTTAGTGTCAAACAATACCTATCAAACATTCATGCAATTAAAACATCAAAATACCCCACGACTCATAGTCGATGCAGTGATGCATTTAATTCATGAGCATCATTATGATAGATAAAGAACACAGCTTTCTTCCACAAACCCACCCCACGACTCATGGCCAGTGGTTAAGTGTAGTAGCATCATCATGTCTCTATCTTTTGATAGTAGGCATGGATTGATGGGTCATACTCATCATATCCATATTTGTTTGAAATAAAATTTTCGAAAAATTCTTATATAAGTTTTAAAAAAACTTAGGGATTATTTTATTTCCAAGTCCTAATCATCTTATTAAGGTAAATTATTTAATGTTCATCAAATGAGTACATTAAATAAATTCTAGCATGCATATATCCTATACATACATAAAGCGGTGGGATGATCAAGGCCAACCTATGCGACCCGTTTGAGCCAAAACGGGTCTATGGTCAATCTAAGGGACAATGAGAACTTTTACATCATAATGTAAAACCCATACACTTATGGGCCTTGAGCATCTATTCTATTACATTTAATTACCCATCAACAATTGGGTCTTCTTTTGGGCTTCCTTCAAGTCCTCCAATTTACAATGAATAAATTAAATTCTCACGGACTAATCTACTCTCATTGCATAAATTTAAAGAACTTACAAATGTAAATTAAAGAGGCTTGCAGTCCCCATAAAACCCAAATAAATTACAACCATCACATAAAGTCCAAGGCTCATAATCATCCCTAAATAAATAAATATGCATTTAACATACTAAATTTATTTATATCCATTCACAATGAATAATTTCATAACGATATATAAGAATAACAATTATTCCTATTTCTCATTTTAAAATAATACTAGTTGTGAATTATGACTAACAATTAGTCAATATTACAAAACTAAATTTTAGAATTGACTTTAAGAATTTTGTTGGCCTTTATTAATTAAGAAACAATTTCTAGATTAATAAAGCTAAATCAATTCAATGATAGCTAATTATTTCTTTTAGAAACATTTTTCTAGAAACCCATTTCTAGAAATCTATTATTGATTCATGCAATCTATTCTTTTATAGAAATTGGTTTACAAATATTTTTCTAGAAACTCATTTCAAAAAAAATATTTTTCTAGAAACTCATTTCTATAAATAGCCATCAAATATCATTGTTGATCATAAACATCTAATGTTTTTATTAAATTAAATATTAAATATTGATAACAAATTATCAATAATAATTATTATATTAAACAATGATATTTTAAGAAATAATTTCTGTTAAACACAACGTATTACTTAAGCTTCATTCCAAATGAATATTTTGAATAAGAAATATAAATAAATTTTATTTAATATTTCATATTCACACTTGAAACCAATAGATTCATAAACTAATATTTAGCCAATTTTATGAAATTACCAAAAAAAAAATTTTTAACTGTATAATTAGTAGTTTAAGAACAATTCTCATCCTACTATATCAGTTGAAATTTTAAAGTAATTAATGACTGTCGAGAAATATTTTCTCGTTGTTTCAAGTTTTCTTATTTAACCATTAAATAATACTAAAACAATTTTAGTACTGCATATATTTTAACACCGTGAACCTAGGCTCTGATACCACTGTTGGGTTCGTTATAGCGATCCGGGTGAACGTAGCGGAATTTAAAATTTTTCATAATTAAAAAATTATATTTATTAAATACATGAAAAGGTTTCACCCCGGATGCTAGCAAACGATTATCGGATCCGGTGTTAAAATATATTGAAAGAAATCTACGTAAAGATTATTCTTACCCTCGTAGACTTTCTTCCAATTGATGCAAGGAGTGAGGCAATCGATTCCCGGATTGTGGCTAAAACTCCGTTCTTCTCAAGAAGGGATCCAAATGTATCCCCTCTAAAGTAATCCACCAATTGAATAAACAACACAAATTTTACACTTCGCTAGTAGTGTAAAACTTGTGAATTAGAACAACAAGATGAATTTCAGATAGGGTATGGATAGTCGTATACTAGTAGAGAGAGAAGGAAGGAGGAGAGATTGAGGAGATCTGGCAAAGGAATCGCATTCCAAAATTGGCCAGTAGGGAGTTCCTCAAATTAACTTAGACAATCATATATATATCCTGCTTCCCATATTCTTCTACTAATAAACAACGTAGCATAATGTGTATGGTTCATTGGAGTATCTCAAAGTGTTTTTGTTTTTTACTCCATTAACCTCCACTAAATGCAATAAGGTTTGCTTTACATTCCATTAATGTTTCCACTATCATCATTCTTTTTTTAATTAAATAATCAAATTATTTAATTATAATAAATAGTTAACAATTTAACTATTATTCCAATTGATAAAAATTGTTCATTCAAATTACGGTGTGATCCTTTAGGTTCACTACTAACTCTAGCAGTAGGCTTACAACATTTGTAACTTATAAATAACAATTATTATATTAATTAATCCAATTAATTAATACGCTTGAAATTAAGTAATTAATTTCAAGAACCTACTAATCACGATAACATCTAGCAAGTAGCGTGATCTTCTAGTGTTAGGTGAATAGCGAGTAAACCTTCAAATTAACGAGTGACATACACGTACGGTCTTTCTAACAATTAATCTCCCGATTGAGTATAGAGTAGGAATATTAGTCGAAACTCTACTAACTCAATAACTGTGTCTCTATTTCATGTTACAATGATTCATTGTGAATCTCTATTCTCATTACCTTGGCCAAGGTCTTTGAATCATTAACAATGAAATACACAGGAGATTCTCGTGTCTTAGATAAGTGTCAGATTCTATCTTAGCCACACATAAGTCTCCATGTACATCAATATAATACCCAACATACCCCCTTTATGATTGCTAAACAATCAGAAGATAAATCTAAGTATTAGAAGAAGTACGCAAGACTACCATGGTGCTTCAAGTCTAAAGACTAATCGTGTACTATCGTAATTATAAAATTCTAATTTCGACACATATCCAATAAGAATTTTCTACGGATCATGTTCGATAAACTTATTCTCTAATAAGTATCTACATATATGAATTTGTGTCACAACACTAATATTGATGGAATACAATATTCTCGTCCGACGAGCATTCATCATATGTACGAGTCTTTACTGAATTATTCTTTGTCCCATTTAGAAAAATTCTTGACTCGGAACCATGTTTAAGACCAAAGCTCTATGTATAAATTCCATGATCACCATCATATGCGTAATCATACATTTTAGCTTAAATTAGTCTAGGGACTTTATCTAATAAGCATAATGTATAAAATAGATAAATTAAAACAGCCTTTAATAATATAATTTCCAATGAGATTGTTTATATTCAAAATATAAATAGTACAATTATCAAATCTAATTGGTGCGTTGGGCATACTACTCTAACAAAAAATACATGCACAAGAAGGGAAATCCAGGCCATGTCACTGCAAGCACTTCTTTGTAGGAAACTTAGCAGAATATGCAACATTTGAGGGGTTCCAAAGGGCAAACTTACCTACAGATAAGAATTTCATTTCAACATAACCTTGAACAAACTTCCAAAGCGTGCTTGTTTCCAGTGAAAAAAAAGGTTCTCTATAAAGTAATTTCACTAATTTACAAAAATAGAGTACAAATTTTAAATGACACATGAATTGATTATATATTAGAAAGTCGCACCTTTTATGAATGTAGTCTTCTTTGCTAGTTGGCAAGGTTTTACCTTCCCTCTTCTTCTTTTGGTTATCCTCCTTCTTCTTCGTCCTAGTAGTCTATCTTCCATCAAATTGGTAATCTTCAAGGTGAGTGAAGGGAGAAGCTTTGGTACCGCCTCGCGGTTTTCGTTTCTTTTTCCTTGTTTGAATCCATTCTCAAAATCACTCACATCTTTCGCCTGCCCAATGCAAATCTCATCATCACCATCTTCGTCATCATTGCCATTATCTACAGTTGTAGCTCCCTTTCTTCATCTCCTATCAAGTCATCATCCTCTTCGTCATCAAACTTGTCAAGTCATCGTAATATAAATCACATTATCAATAATATCAAATGAGTACACATCTCTCTCGATTTTATTTCTATCTTTTGAGCTTACAATAGGATCAGGGCAGCAGTTTATTGTTCGCACATGATCCATGGGGCACCAATATTAAGAACCATAGCCATATCTGCAGTCAGAGCAATTTTTATTTTTGATTATATGGATTAAAATAAAAATGAATTATTATCTACCTAGCACATTATGATTTTGGAGGCTCAAACAAATTTTCTAACTTCAACAATCCCACAATTTTCTAAACTAAGCTTCCCATAGCCGCTTCTCAGTAAAGCAGTACTCATCAGCTAAATAGCCACCTTCGAAGCTTTCCCTACCTCACATAGAAAGTCGATTCTTAGCAGAGCCACAGCTGGAGCATGTTGGCCTTGGCAATGTTTCAGCAGCGCGTATATAATTTCAAACGGGATTTCGATCTATAGAGATCGGGCAGTCGGTGGAGTTTCAATTTCCGGCAGCACAGGACGACGGCGCAATAGAGGGCGACGACCGTCTGGAAAAAGCTAATCCGTCATTCTAGGAGAAAGGAGAGGAGTTCTATTTGAAACAGAGAGTTTTAGGATGGAATTCTTCAATCAATTGATTACACTGCAAGAATACGATTACATCCTCAATCAATCGATTACATTTGGATGGAGTGGAGTAGCGATTTTAGAGCAAGAATTTGGAAGCCGGGGTGATAAATTTAGATGATTAGGGTTTCATGAGGAAAGGGGAGCTTTGGGGAAATCATGCTCTGATTCTTAATCTCGTTCAATCTTGTTTCTTAATCTACGAAAGTTTAACCGCTGCTCAAGATTTTAACGTGTTAAGGTGCTTATTTGAAAAAGCCACTAATTTTCCTCATATTAGTCCACAGTGTTGGCCCTATTGCTATAGAGTTATTTACTAATTTCTTATTGCATGATTCCATTCTGGTTGAAATATGTGAAATTACTGCTTTCCATTATGGGATGTGCTTATACACAATATTTTGACGTTAAAAAGAAATTAAATGCGGAATTGTTACCTCTTGTTGTATCCACACAAATATAGTGTATTTTAATTTTATGTGTGTGCTGGACATTCTTCCTAAAATACTAAGAATGTTGTAGCTGTAGTGTTGACTGTGTTTGTTATACGCATGACACTAGCCATCCTTTGGTGGAAAGCTTTCTTCGGATTCAAAAAGGTTACGAAAAAGGTATCCTGTCGAAATATATAAGCACAAATCACTCTATAAAACTGAGATCTCTCTCAAAATATATTGTTGCATATTGGACGTTTTTGTCTCAATTTGTCATTGCATTATGTATAGTGCGGTATAGTTGGAATCTTGGTCATCTTTTAGGAATAACATTGTATGTTGATTGGTAACGGGCTCATACTCTTCATTTTTGTGACATTTTCTTACCCCTGAATATTGCACACAATCTGCAAGTAATGGAGAAATACATCTATTCAATCTAAAGATGTCATTTTGTTGCAACTTGCAAGTAATGGGTAATTTTGTACTTTCATCTTGTTGGAAAATAACACATTCATCAGCATGCATTGAGAGGAATCCCTTACCTCTCACCAATGAATTGTGTTGCAGCGGAAGGGAACTGAGAACCGATTGACACTCACGATGTCTCTGGATCCAATCTTCAACACTGGGTTGAGAGATTATTTGCCACGAGTTTGTATTTAGTATGAATTAAGAATATGAGAAAAGAATAACCAGAGAGAGTTTTTCACTGCAGAACTTAATCTCCGTTATCTGTTTTGTGTACATGTATATATGTTGATTTCGTTTCTTAATTCAAATGGAAAACTGCAAGAAGAAAACTGCAGGAGTTGTTCTAACTCCTTCTTGCATGCATGACACATAATTCATATGTGTAAATAAATAAATAATATTCCTTATTATTTACATCTCCCACTCAAATATGAAATCAAAATTCTTCTGATTCATTTTCTTCATGAATCATATTCTTGTCCAGATTAATACATCGTGTGACCCACGAGATATGAGGTTTAATTGCTATACACTTGTTAGAGATATACAGCAACTCAACCAGTTTATCGAAGAAACTCAACAAGCTCGCTATACCCCAGAACTCTTGAATATTTAACATAAGTTGACAAATCTCTTTCAATCCCTGAACTTATCAGATCATATTCAACCCTTTTGCAAAATTACTATGTATTCATAATCAAGACCCTGCTTGATTGACTAGTCAATGAATCACAATAGTATATGTTAAATTAAGACATCCTTCCAATCTCACTACGTATCTACAGTCTCCCACTGCAGCTGCTTTCCTAGACATGCACCGCATTGCCGTTATTAACCATAGCTCTTTTGGTAACATGCTAAAGTAGCAACACTAAAGTGAAGACTTAGAATATAGTAGAAAGTCATAAGGGTAACTAATAGATGAGGACTCATACTTTTGAGAAAAAATGGGAATAATATTCTCAATCCTTTTGTGGTCAACTCAGCAAAAGTCGTTTTCCTAAAAAACACTTGTCACAATGTCTTTAACTTCCTTCCATGAAAGTGTATGTCGTATTTAATTTCAATATAGACATCGTATAAATCAAAGTTCAAGTGTGTCCCATACACTTAACCCGGATATCTTCCTCCAACGTATATGATCTCCATCGATTTAGCTTTACAACAAGTTGGATTAGATTCGTGGCAAAATCTATCCCGATTACACTGATTATCATAATCTCATCTCTGCGCTCCCACTTAGCCAGAGGTGATTGCTCGTATGAGAGAGCCAATCGTAACTTGCTGACATACTATTATATATGAATCATCATATATAATTTATAAAACATATACATATAGTTAAGCCTTTAACCATTACATTAACATACATAAACATATTCAATACATCGTTTTAAATCCTTCGCAAACCCAATCCTTTTACATATCCTACGAATACATCTCTGGGAATGGGTTTGGTAAAAGGATCTGCTAACATTAAACGAGTAGAAATGTATTTAAGAATCACTTTCTTCTTTTCTATAATATCTCTAACAAAGTTGAATTTAGTATCAATATGTTTGGTCTTTCCATGATGCTTGGGGTCTTTTGTGTAAGCAATGACCGCTTGATTATCACAATTGATTAAAACAGCTCCCACCGAAGTGTTTAAGACCTCCAAGTGTTTCATGAATCTTCTCAACCAGATGGCCTCTTGAACTGCAGACGCGCATGCTACAAACTCAGCTTCCATTGTGGACAATGCGATGCAAGTCTGTTTCTTGCTACACCATGAGATTGCTCCATTGTTAAGCAAGAAGACATAACCAGAAGTTGATTTACGTTCATCTAAATCTCCACTCCAGTCAGCGTTTGAATACCCATTTAGTGTACTGTTATTTCCTTGATAACAAAGAGAATAATCTGCAGTCCCTTTTAGATATCTGAAAATTCTTTTAACAGTCATCCAATTCTTCTTCCCCGGATTGGATTGATACCTGCTTACCAGACTAACGGCATAGCAAATGTCTGGTCTTGTACACAGCATTGCGTACATAAGACTTCCAATCGCATTGGCATATGGCACTTTGGACATTTCATTGATTTCATCTTGAGTCTTGGGACACATATGTTGACTCAATGATTCGTCTTTCACTATAGGAGTATCTATGGGCTTGCAAGTTTCCATCTTGAACCGTTCCAAAAGTTTCTTGATGTAAGTCTCTTGAGACAAACCCAATAACTTCTTTGAACGATCCCTATGAATCTTCACACCAAGTATGTATTCTGCCTCACCCATATCTTTCATTTCGAAGTTTGAAGATAACCATCTTTTTATGGTTTCAAGATACTCTTTGCTATTACTTGCTAGTAGTATGTCATCCACATACAAAGATAGAATCACAAAACTACCATTGGACTGTTTAACGTAAACACAGTGGTCTTCATTTATCATAATGAAGTTATATGAGATAATCGTATTGTGAAACCTCAAATACCACTATCTAGAGGATTGTTTGAGTCCATAGATTGACTTTTTCAATCTACAAACTTTATCCTCTTGATCACGAAGAATAAATCCTACAGGCTGTTGATGTAGATTTCTTCCTCTAATTCTCCGTTGAGAAATGCGATCTTAACATCCATTTGGTGTAATTCTAAATCCATACTAGCCACTATAGCCAATAGTAGACGAATCGAGGCAAACCTCACTATAGGTGAAAAAGTTTCTTCGTAGTCTATACCCTCTTGTTGAGTATAACCTTTTGCCACCAAGCGAGCCTTGTACCTTTCTATTGAGCCATCAGATTTTCTTTTGATTTTGAGAATCCATTTATTCCCAATTGCCTTTCGTCCCTTTGTAAGATCTACAAGTTCCCAAACTTGATTTGACTTCATAGACTCCATCTCCTCTTTCATCGCTTTCATCCATTTCTCCTTCGCCGGACAAGTCAGAGCTTCTTTAACATTCCTGGGCTCTTCCTCATCAACAGGAGAAACATCTCCATTTTCTGGTGAAACAAAGAAAGCATGTCCTTCAATATCATAATGCCTTTTGGGCACATGTTTCCTAGAATTTTTCCGAGATAGCTGTTGATGATCTTCTATAGACAAAATGCTCTCATTGAGAATCGCTTGATCCTCAATTGGCAAATATCTATCAAGATCCACACTATCAGCTAAACTTCTACTCCCACTTGGATCTTGTAGGAATTGGTTTTCTACTACCTTGAAAATAGATTCGGCATCCCTGATGCCCCCTCTACTAGGAAATTCCGTTTCCAGAAAATGAGCATTATGCGATTCTGTCTCAGTTAGACTCCCATCTTGATCTCCTATGAACACGTAACCCTTAGAATGTTCACAATATCTTATAAAGATACACTTCTTGCCTCTGGGACCCAACTTTCCATACTGACTTGATGAATCATGTACGTAAGCTGCTGATCCCCAAGCTCTAAGATTACTTAGGTCAGGTTTTCTACCCGTCTATAGTTCATATGGAGTCAAAACAACTGATTTTGAAGGCACTCGATTAAGCACATAAGTTGTTGTGAGTAACACATCTCCCCAAAAAAAGATCGGTAGATTAGCTTGTGCCATCATGGATCTTACCATCTCCAACAAAGTTCTATTCCTTCTTTCAGCAATACCATTTTGTTGAGGCGTATAAGGAATGGTTAATTGTCGGATTATACCCTTTTCATTACAAAATTCTTTGAATTGTTCTGATAAATATTCACGCCCTCTATCAGTTCTTAAAACTTTGATAGATTTGTCCTTTTGATTTTTGACTTCACTTAAGAATCGTTTGAAATAATCCAATGCTTCAGACTTATGAGATATCAAATAGACATATCCAAAACGCGAATAATCATCAATGAACGTAATGAAATAATGAGCTCCATGTCGTGCTCTCAATTTACAGGACCACATATATCGGAATGGATTACTTCTAATGGAGATTTAGCTCTAATGGCTTTACCAAACGGTTTTCTAGTCATTTTCCCAGCAAGACAATGTTCGCATTTGGATAATACAACTTTTGAAGAAAAATTCAACAATCCTTCTTTTACAAGTCTATTCATCCTATCTTGCCCAATATGACCCAATCTAGCATGCCAAACATTATCATTCACATTTGCATTACTAGAAGAACAAGCATTTAGTAAATATGAATAATAATCATAATAACTAAAAGTCATTCTATTACAATCTAAAACCATAAAATCATCATTCATATGTCCCGATGCATAACAAGTACCATTAATGATAATTACCACAGTATTTTTAGTAAATAATACATCATAACCCAAATTAACTAAAACTGAAACAGAGATAAGATTCTGCGTGATTTCTGGAGCATAGAGAACATCATGTAGAATAAAGACCCGACCATTGTCAAGGTCCAATTTGCAAGTCCCAAGTCCTTTGACTTCGACTCGAGCATTGTTTCCCACATATATCCACCTAGTCCCCTTTGGAACACGACGGAAATCTACAAAAGCTCCTCTGTCTCTCGTCACATGGTCCTTTGCTCCTGACTCTATAATCCACAACTGATAAGAATCAGTTAACAAGACAGTACTTGAGACATTAATTTCACACGCAAAAGTATAAGATGAATCTACCTTGTCCCTCTTGAGCTCAGGGCATTCACGTGCAAAGTGACCAAGCTTTCCACAATTGAAACATGGCATTTTGCTCTTATCCTTTTTATTCTTTTTGTTTTGCTTCTTTTTCTTCTTCTGTTCATCAGTTTTGGTTGCTGGGTGTTGTCATGCTTCTCACCGTCAGATCGTTTACCCTTTTTGCCCTTCTTCCAATTCCTTTTCCTTCTGAAGCCCGAAGCTCCTTTGGAAGTAGAACCGGCATAGAAAGCCCTAGAAGCTGGCTTTGAGGCTCCAAGCCTCTCATCTTCCAACTCAACATGACGAGCAGCATCATTAAAAGTTTTAATACTTTCATTATGAGTCAAGTTAACTTTAAGATGTTCCCAACGATCAGGTAGAGAGCGGATCAGTGCTTAGATTTGTTGCTCATCAGAGAGAATGTGACCAGCAGTCTTAAGTTCCATTATCATATTAGACATCTCCCTGAGATGTTGCCTAATGTTATGATCATGTTTCTTCTTGTAGATATCAAACTTAATAGTCAACTGCCTAAGCCTCGTAACCGATGTTCCACCATATTTTTCACGCAGATATACCCGGATATCATGTGCAGTGGGATGTTGTTCACACTCATAAATCATCATATCGATTACCGAGCTAACGAGAATACCACGGGCAACAGAATTTTTCTTTTTTCAAGCCAGGTATGCCTTTTGATCACGTCTCCCTTGAGTTCCATTTCCCATACCTGGATCAGCCATGACTTGGTTTATAGCGTCTAATGCATCTTGCTTATCTAACACGTACCAAATCTTATGACGCCAAGTGTCATAGTTGTCACCACTGAGTTTTTCCCCTTTGTTTAACTCAGCGACAATTGATTCCGATGCCATGATCTTAATTAGAGATTAAAGTGATTCAGTATATTAATAATGTTTTATCAAATTTTACGTTAAGTTAAACACAAACATCTCAATCAATAGCACAAGACTTAATCTCGAAAAATAGCTCGGAGACTACTAATCATCAATCTCATCAAGTGTTATAATACTAGATACTTATTTCAAAACGTAAAACACATTTCAGGTTCAAGTAATTAACAATAACATTGAACAACCACTAATAAATAGAACATCAACAACCATCCATCATTGTAAAATAAATCAAGTCTGACAATACATAAATTCTAATGAACTCCTTGAGTATTCAATTAGAGAATGGAATTATGAACGTCTACGAATGGAACCTCCATATACGTCACTTGATTCAAAATAACGCATATAATCAAAATCTCTAGTCCCCACACTATAAATAGCTCGTGCCAAAGGATCTGCAAGAGGATTCTTAATCTGATCCTTTCTTCGACTTTTCAATCTCAGAAAATCAGATCGTCGAACCCCACCCATACTTAAGCAAGCTGATCTTAGTGCTTGTCTATTATCTTCTTCTAAAGAAGCAATCATCAGATCATACATCAATTGACGACCATTTGGTTCCACACTATAAGTCTTCCTTTGAGCCCAAAACTTAGTTTGCAAGTAGGAAGGTAAAGTGTTAGCCCAGGTCTCACGACTAGAAATCTTATTATACTCACTAGATGGGAGAAACTTTTTATCGATCAAGAATAACAAATGGTTGTATCGTTCAAATAGTTCCAATGCATGGTCCCTAACGTTGTGTTGTGGTTTCATTTTGTAGTTCAGAAATTCATTACGGACTATTCGTTTAGTTTTGATGTCCCTTGTTGAAACTGTTCTCCTCCTTGATGTCATGTCTCTGAGAAAATGAGCAACCAAAACAAAAAACACACCAGTGTTAGTCAAACTATATCACATGAATTTCCTCTCCATATAATGCACACAGAAACAAATTTCCACAAGCAATAGGCATATTCACAAGTTAATGAGTTCAACTCTCTTTGGCTCCCACTTTCATAGGCTACAAGAGTTTGAACAATTCAACATTACAATGAATTTATGAGTAAATGACATTATGAGGTGCATAATCAATCATAAAATGCAGCCAAATAGCTACCATAAAGGTTTTTATTTAATAAAATGTCATAAAACTAAGTAAAACCACACATACACACTAAAAGATGAAGTCAAACGCGCATCGAAACGTGTCAGAATACATCAGACAGACGCCGAAAAATGCCTCCACGCGCTCCCACGCGCCGCCACGCACGGATGCTGTCAGGCTGAACCTCGGCGCGTGTAAGACACGCGCCGATGCCGGAGATGGTGTCTGCCGGCGCGTGGATTATACGCGCCACTGACGTTCCCAGCGCGTGGCCCTCACGCGCCACCGCCAGTACCACCAACTCGGAGCGTGTCTGGTACGCGCTGTCACACCTCCGGTGGTTCTCTGCCGTGGGTGACCGCCTGCTACAACCCAATTAATTGCAGAAAAGCCCCTCAATAATTTCTAATTCTCAAAAAACAACCCCTGAAGTTTCTGAAAATTTGCAAATTAAGCCCAGTTTCGTAAAAATCTTTGAAAAATCATAACTGGAGTTTTAGAAGGCGAAAAAATGCACAAAAAATACTGACGAACTCCTCTCGACGAGACCTATCCAGTAGTATAAACAAAACTTGCTTTTACTTGTACAAAAAAATGACGAAAAATACATATTTGTAAGTTTCATGGTGATTTACATTGTCATGCATTCATAGTCATTCAAAAAATATATAATATGCCTTATACTCACATAAATAACCTATTAAAGTCACATAATTCACCAATCATATAACTTCAAACAAAATCCATGTGAGAATATTTAAAAACATGAAAGCAGAATACAAAATCATGAATTCCAGAGAGAAAACCGAAGTATCAATCATTGGCTCTGATACCAATGTTGGAAAATAACACATTCATCAGCATGCATGGAGAGGAATCCCTTACCTCTCACCAATGAATTGTGTTGCAGCGGAAGGGAACTGAGAACCGATTGACACTCACGATGTCTCTGGATCCAATCTTCAACACTGGGTTGAGATATTATTTGCCACGAGTTTGTATTTACACTACAACAAAAAAGCATTGAGATAACATATATGATGTGTAGTCTATTACCTTATTTTAGCAAAAATGCTATGTAGTCAAAGCTCTTGTTGTCTTAGAGTATATTTATGACTACACAGTATATGTGTAGTCTTTGTGCGTCTTTTTTAAAAAGACGCACAAAGACTACACATTATATATGTAGTCTTTGTGCGTCTTTTTTTTAAAAAAATGCGCACAAAGACTATACATATAATGTGTAGTCTTTGTCCGAATATGTGTAGTCTTTGTGCTTCTTTTTAAAAAAAACGCACAAAGACTACATATATACGCACAAAGACTACCCATTATATGTGTAGTCTTTATGCGTCTTTTTAAAAAAAAGGCGCACAAAGACTACACATATAATGTGTAGTCTTTGTGCGCTTTTTTATGAACTCTTTGTTAAATGACAACACAATATATGTGTTGTCTTTGTGCCATTATATTAATAATTATTTTTAAATAACAAATAATTATATATGTTGTCTTATTTAGTTATATTTATTAAATTTTTTTATTTATTAATATATTTATTAACCTGTGGAATCGATAAAATTTAAAAAAGAATTAAAAGCATTCTATATGGTACACAATACACAACGTTAAATAATAATCTCAAATCCAAATGTTTGTAAAAACCAAATACATCACATTAAGGAGTAAGGACAAATCAAATCGTATTTGTTCAAAATACATCACAAATGAATTCAGAAATTGAGCCCTTCAAAATCAACGTCCACCTGCCCAACAACAACAACAACAAATTAGCAAATCCACAACATAAAAATTCAATTGAAAAATTCATAATAAACTTACTATAAGATACTATAACCAACTAAAATTTACAAGAAAAAATTCACATTAACATATGGAAATATTTAATCCATGCAAAAAGCAACAAAACTAAATAGCAATTCCATTACGGAAACCAATAAAATAAGAATTGATTCAAACCACAGCAAATTAATAATTACAATCTTTCTCTCCACATTCTTTCTCTCCATATAATAGCAACAAAAAGGGACTCAAAGAAAATGCACTAGGGCTCAGAACTTGTAGATTTCATTAGTAGCAAATCATTCAATTTTAAAACATCTTAAAGTTTGCATAGTGAGGTTACCTTTAATCCACTACATAAAGTTGAAAGAATTCTGCCTTTCACAGAGATAAAGCGTAGTGAACAGGCTGCAGCAGCTGCACCAACAATGTGTTTTACCGCAACCCGGGGTCCATATAAAAGAATATTGGACCGCAGTCTCAGTGGAGCTTGTGCAAAGATGTTGGAAAATTTTGAAGGTAGCTCAATCATCTAATTTTCAAGAATTTCGATTTAGTTAATTTTCTGGCACATTCCAGGTGATAGAGGACATCACTGATGAAGAAACAAGATAAAGTCAACACCATTTTATAGATAACAGCATAAAGTGACAGAAACTAGTGTTACAGTATTTGGGATATGTAATTGAATAGGAGAATGAATCTACACCCTGCAGAGAAAATATCACCTCTTCAATGGCATTTCGAATTTCATTAAGGCCTCCAACATCTTCCCAACCAGAACGACCACCTTCTGTAGCTGGTTTAGTTATATCACGCATGGCCACAGGGAGGAAGTTTTGCATTGCTTGCAGAAAGTCATCCCTGACCAGACCAGGCTTCTCACTTTCTGTAGAACCCATGTGCAGCAGATGTTATGTGAAGTAAAAAAAGAATGGGTAATGATGTCATGTGTAATAAAATTTATGTGCAGCAAATTATGTTTTATTAAAATGTAAATGAAAATAAAAAAAGGGGAGGAAAAGATTGGGCTAAATAAAAGATGATCTAAATCTAAAACGAAATGGCCAACAGTTGCCATGTAAAAGTATAGGATTAAGCCAAATAGATGGCTTGAAATGAGGCCAAAACAAGTGGCTCATCTTTAACCTGCTAAAGTGCTAAACTAGAAAAATCATAGGGTAAAGATGACGAAGCAACAACCAATATCAGCCTAAATCATGTAATAATTCTCCACATATCAATCAGCTCGAAATAAGCCTAGGCATGACCCATGCCTAATTCAATCAAGATAGGCCGAAACCCAATATGATGATCATCAGGACCTCATTAAACCAACAAAAATGAAGATAATAAACAAGACTTTTGAAATCAAAATAACACATCCTCAGGCCTGCACCCTTAATTCACCTCAAATGATTATGGTTCGTAGCTAAATTATCATTCATCAACAAGATGTCAAATTTGTATTAAGAATGTAATGAGATATTTGAACTAAGCAAGCCATAGTGCAACCTTGAAATAGACTAATATGTAATTCATTTCATATAATAAGCAGTCAGGTGCAAGTTTCCAAGATATCATTTACTTGAAGGTCAAAATTAAACATGATAATCATAAAGAGCTTCAGTTGGCAGCTATACCAAAGATCCAAAATAGACCGGTGGCGTCGGACTGTAGTCTGCCCAAAGCAACTTAGACTGAAATCGCGAGCAGCCGCCAAGGGGTCGGCACTGCAGACAGCAAAACAAAGGAGCCCTAGCGGCGCTGATGTGGGCTCGTAGGGAAAAAAGCAATCCCGCAGAGAAATCCTATGGGAGGGAGAATGACGACAGGACGCATCAGCAGCCCTGAATCCAAAGGAAACCAGAACGTGTGCAGCGCGGCCGACATTGGGACATCCACCATCGCAAACAGCCGATGTGGGAGAATAATTGAGAATCGACTGAGGTGCCCTAGACGGCGCTAGATCTGCCGTGTTGCAGCGGTTAAAAGCTTGGGCACCAGATCAAGTTGGAAGAGGCCCTAGCGATGGGCGACGAGGCACCAATGGCCGACTGGGTGGAAGGCCTTCGCGCACAACCTACTTGAAGATCGGGGATGCCTATTTAGAGGAAAAATACCTATGAGTAACCGGACGAGAGACCCTCCGAGTAAAAGTATCACCAAATGAACTCTGGCAGGGGTAATAAGAGATGGCAGCAGCCAGAAGATGCATTGTAGGGATCCGAGAGTGGCTGCGATGGTGGAAGCCCTAGTAGAAAGGCAGGGCAATCTGTAGATGTTGAAGAGGGAATCCATAGCCTGCCACACAGAGGAATTGGGTGATGATAAAGAATCAACTACATAATTGGGTGGCGACTAGGGATTATAACAGTTAAAAGGTTAAAAGCCCTTATTTAAAATGGAATTCTTTAATCAAGATCAAAGTTCGTTATAAAATCTAATAAGGAACTTTACAGAATTAAATATAGACTGGCAACTTAATACCAAATTATTCTAAAAATAAAACGCACCTAAGCATGCCCTAAACGCCTTCAACATCGGCTAAAGCGGGACTTACAGACTAGTGTCTACATATTTCAAGAGTAATCTGAATACAAGGCCTGTATATTTAATCTAACCTTATTAGATTATAATTCATTATGATCTTAATCTACAAATTATCATATTAATAACATCATAAACAGATATGTTATTATAACCATGTAAACAGTAAATAGCAGTTATGGATTAACACATATTGGTTTAGCCTATAAGGCTAACCATGAACATAATTTAAATTAATTAAACAATAAAAATTAAAACTGTAAATAATTAAAATACTTACAATATTTATTGCTTCTTCAGAATTATTACAGGATTTATATTACAATATGAAAGGAAAATGCTCAACACATGAGCTGCTAGCTTATGATCAGAGAAGGGGGAATTCTGATTGATCCCTCAAAATGAAAACTTCAAGCCTATATATACAAAATGAAAACGCGTCCCAACAGTAGTAAACGCGTGAATGAACAGTAAAAAGCTAAAATTTTCGGCCTGCACAGTATTATTCCTGTAGATGAACAGTATCCTGTCTGGCTGCTTTACTGTTGATGAACAGTATCTTGTCTGGTTATGACGTAATCCATGACATCATATCCACTGTTTTTGACGTATGCAATGACGTCATCTCTCTTTCTGGCTTATTTTCCTGAATTCATTGATTTATCTGAAGATTTTTCTTCTTCTGATAGCAATTTTTCTACCAAAGTGTCAGTCATTGCTGCAAATATATCATCTATATTCATCTCATTTGGATCTTGTGAATCTTGCATATAATCGGAGGTTATAGATCCACTTTTTGTTTCTTTATTAAAATGAGATAATAGATCTCTTTGTACCTCTGCAAGGTAAGAAGATATCATCTGCTTTTGAGTCAAATTTTCTGACTTCATTTTTGATTTCTTTATTATAAAATCAAATGGAGAAGGAGACTGTATTAATCTCTTTTGTTGTTCATACTCCGAAACTTTACTTTCTATCAGACATAAAGTTTCATCTCCTCTTATTTTTTGGGTTGTTGGATCAATTTCCAGCATTTTATCCCAGAATTTTACATGAAATGTCCTATGAAGACAAGGTATTCCAATATTATTGTATCCAAATTCTGGTGTCCATTTGACAATCCAAGGTATCGAAAATTCAATAAAGAAGAAACAAGATGCTATTCCTTCTATAAAGAGATTTGACTCTTGTTCTTTTAGAAATCTGGGAGAAACATCTACCCATCTATCAAAAACTTCCTTGATATGTTCTGGAAGAATATTTGGTGATGCACCAAAATAATGAAACCAGTTAATGAACCAGTAAGGAATACTTCTATTATAAACATTTGAGCAAACTTTGACAAACCATGTATGTTTATGTTTGTCATTTTCATAAAACATGACCATTTTAAATGAATCAATGTAATCCCAGTAATTATATCTCATTACTGCCTTAGTGTCATTATTTGTCACTTCTTTTTCTCTGAATGGTGAAATACCCCATTCTTTTAAGGATATAACCCTTTTTATAATGATTTTGCTAAAATTATAAACTTTAGGATTGTTCCCATGAAAGTGTTGGATATCACAAGAACCACTTTGCATCAGAATGTGTTCATAATATCCTCTCAATTTATAAGTCTTAAAGGGGATACTATTATTATCAATATATCTTTCCATTAAATCCCATGGATTATCAATCCAGTCCATATCTTCTTTTTCTAAGAGAAATATGATTTCTCTAATTTCTTTCTTATAGAATCCCACATCAGATTCCTCTTTTTCCACTATTTTGGAATAGGTAGGTATTTCAGCCTGTTTATCATCTCCAGTATTACTTGATGATGATTCACCAACCTTTTTCGATTTTAACCATGCTTCATATTCAGCATAGTCTCCTTGTAACATATTCATTGTTACAAGCTTTTTATTCCCTTGTTGAATTATAACTTCGGGAACTTTGTTCTTTCCTCTTCCTGTTTGAGGAGTATTTGAGGAATATGATCCTCTTCCTCCAGAATAATTTTGATTTGGAGGTCGTAATCCTCTTCCACCTCTTCCCCTATAAGAGGAAGATCCTCTGCCTCTATCGCTCATATCTGCAATAATAAACAGAAAATTATGAGAAATATTCTCTAGTTAAAAAATCTGGAAGATTATTATCCTCTCCTTTTTTATAAACAATATCAAAATCAAATGGGGCTAAATGAGCCTGCCATCTAGCAAACATTTGCTTTGATACATCATGTTTAAAATCTTTATTAAACATAAATTTAGCCGCATTACAATCTGTAATAACAGTAAATTTTTTATTATATAAATCATCTTGAAATTTTAAAACACATTTAACAATAGCAAGAATTTCTTTAGCTATTGTTGCATAATTCTTCTGAGCATTGTTCCATTTTCCAGAATGGAATCTTACTAAATGTTTCTGTTTATTAACAGGGTCTATTTGAGTAAGTATACCACCATATCCTATATCAGAAGCATCTGTTTCAATAAATTTATTCCAATTAGGGTTACTAATCATTAAACATGGTAATGATTTAACCTTAGATTTAATCTTTTTGACTGCCTCTGTATGACTATTAGTCCATACCTTAGGGTTTTTCTTTAACCTATCATATAAGATAGCTGCATCTTTAGCCAAATTTTTATAATAGGGAGCAATATAATTAAGGCTTCCTAAAAACCTTTGTAATTGGGTTTTATCTGTTATGATATCTGGAAATTTGTCAGCAAAATTTATGCTTCTATTAATAGGAATTATATTTCCTTTTTCTATATTATGGCCTAAAAATCTAATCTTGGTCTGGAATATTTCCATTTTTGGTTTTGATATCACTAAACCATTCTGAACAACAATTTGCTTAAATATACGCAAATGTTTAAAATGCATTTCTATTGATTTAGAAAATACAAGAATATCATCAATATAAACAATAATAAATTCACTATAAGGAGTAAAAATATCATTCATAATCTTCTGGAATTCAGAAGGAGCATTCTTCAAACCAAATGGCATAACATTCCATTCATAATGACCTATTGGTACATTAAAAGCAGTTTTGTATCTGTCAGATTTATTAATCTGAATTTGCCAATAACCAGATTTTAAATCAAATTTAGAGAATATGAGACTATCATATAATCTATCTAGTAAATCCTTTTTATTAGGGATGGGATGTCTAATCCATTTTAACACCTTATTAAGGGGTTTATAATTGATAACGAGTCTAGGAACTCCTCTTTCTATTTCAGAATGTTTATTAACATAAAAAGCAGTACATGACCAAGGCGACTGAGAAGGGCTTATTAAACCCTTTTGTAATAAGGAGTCAATTTCCTTTTTACATAACTCTAAATATTCTGAGTTCATTTGACATGGTCTAGCTTTTGTAGGAATATTATCTTCTTTAAATGTTTCCTCATAAGGAAGTGAAACAATATGTTTCTTTCTATCCCAAAAAGCATTAGGATGATCATTGCAAATATCTAATGCAAATTCATTCTTTAAAATGCTAATTTTATCCTGTAATTTAGGATTATTTAATTTTTCTTCAATAGTAATCATACTAATTTCTTGTTTTAAGAAATTAATTTGATTCTGTTTAGCCTTGATATTATTATATAAATTATGTAATTCCTTTATAAAAGGTTCAGTAATAAATTCTAAGAAAATATCATTTCCTTTATAAGTTCCCATTATACCCCTTTTATCAATATTTTTTATAGGGTATATCATATTAAGAAATGGAGTACCAAGTATAACTTGATTATTAATATTTTTCACAAGTATAAAACTTTGTGAAATACATGTGTTATTAACACAAACATAAGCTTTAGGAAGCTTATAATTAATTTGGAGTTTATCTCCTCCTGCATGATACAAGTTATGACTTGTTTTTTCAAAGTATCTTGTGGGTATTAACCCTTCTTGAATAACATTTAAATCTGCACCGCTATCAACAAGAGCAGTAAATGTCTTTGTATAATGATTATCAATTAATAATGATATTTTTATATACCATTTTTGTGATATTACCATTTCAATGGTAGATAAAAATTTATTATCAATCATTATATCATCCTTATTATTTTCTTGAGGAATAGCAATATTATTCATTCTAGAATTTTCTAACCTAGTAATTCTAGATTCTTGAATAATATTCTTATTCTTCAATGTTTTAATTTCTTCTTTGAGATTATTAATCTCTTTATGAAGATCTTGAAGAGATATTTCTCCTTTATTCTGATATTTATCTTTTAACTGACTCATAACTTCAGCCATACTATAACCTTTATTTTTATTTAAAATATTATTTGAAAATTCATTTTCTCCCTTATTAGAGGATGAAGCTCCATCATTGAAAGGAATTTCATCAATAATTTGTGCTTTCAATAATGGGTCTTTGATCATTTTTAATAAATCAAAAAGATTTTCATTATTTAAAACATTTATAGAAATGTCTGAAAATTGTGACATAATTTTATAAAATTCTGACTGGTTTATATTATTAACCTCTTTAGGACATATAAATCCTTCTTGACAAGGTTTGCATATTTCTGATTCTGATTCAGATTCAGAAATATCTGTATCATCAAGATTATTAATCTCTTCTTCTGATTCAGAAGTATTTGAAGAATCTGAAGATAATTTTTCAGCTTCAATTTTTTCTTCCAAAGATTGCAATATAATTGCTTTAATATCATCAGGGATTTCAAGAGAATTTATTCTCTTTTTAGTCCAACAGAATTCCTTAGTATGACCAGGTTTACCGCATAATTTGCAATATCTATTCATTTTTCTTTTAAAAAATCTAGGAGGTTTTTTCTTATCTCTTTCCTCCTTTCTCTTATCTTTCTTTTCTCTTTGTTTAGAAGAATATTTTCTTCTTTTTTTAGGTATATAAACCTTATCTTTTTTACTAGTTTTACTAGTTGAAGGATTATCAATACCAAATTGTTGACAAAATTCACCTAATTGCTTTCTCTCATTTAGGCTTTGTCTTTTAATTTGCTGATTTAGCTTTATTTCATTGCATAAAGCTAATCCTTCTTGTATACAGGTATCTATGAGAGATCCATATGTATACTGATTGTAATCAATAGAGATATTTTCTTTCTTTAACGTTTTACGTACTCTTTCAGCAAATAAGCTGGGAAGACCATCAATAAATTTTGATTTCCAATGAATGTTATTACATTCTGGAAGTTCCATAACTCTGCTTAAGAAAGTATCTTTATACCATCTGAAATCAGACAGAGTTCTACATCTCATAGTTTGTAACAGTGTCCGAATAGTATCACTATTGTCACTGAAACGACCAGTAAAATGTTCAATAATGTTGATTGCAAGTGTATAAACTGCATTTTCAACCATTATATTATCACCCTCTTGTTTAATAGTATTAATAATACTATTACGATCATTAAGAGATAAATAATTATCCCACCAGCCTTTAAGCTGTCCTGTAAAACCAGCAACAATCATTGAAGCAATAGTTTTATCTGTATTATTGCTGTTTTTACATATAGTAGAATACATCAACATACGATGTACAGTATTATAAATCTGTTTATTAGAAAATCCATCAATATTCCATTCATAAATTTTATTACCAGAATAACTGATATCAATAGTATCAGCATACTCCTCATGTAGAACATCCATAGGAGTAGGTCTAGAATAATAAAATTTATTTTGGATAGGCTTATCAGCCCATTTTGTGTTAATTTTATTAATCTGATTTTTGAAAACCTTTTTAAAATCATTATCATTTATTAAATCAGAAAATAACTCTTTATCAAGAGTTTTTATACTAAGTTTATCAAATTTTTCTTGCAACAATTTTTCTAATTCAAAAAGAGGTTGCATTTTGAAATTTGAAATAATTGGAGGAGGCTGAAAGCTTGGTATAGCTTCCTTTTTATTATCTATAATTACTTCAGATTGAATATTAAGACTTGTAGAAGCCTTATTCTGATCTGTAATAATTATAGGTTTCTTTTCCTCTTTTTTATTAAAAGCAATAATCAAATCCAATTTTTCATGAATTGATTGAATCTGTTCACCAATAATATTAAGGAACAGATTAGTATAATTCTGACATTTAAACATGGTGTTGATATGATCACACGTAATTCTAACTGTATCATCTTCTAATAATTTCGCAAAAGCAAGGAAGTTTTGAACTTTTCCTTCTTTTTCAATATGAAATTGTTGACATTGGGGAGGATATAATCCTTTAATACTCATCCCATTCTGAAAATTATAGTTTCTTTCAACAATATAGATATAATCTTTCACATATGTGTTCATAAACCATGCAACAAATGGAATTAAAACATTTTTCTCTTCACAAGTTTTATAAAACTCATTTTGAAAAATCATGGTTTCTTCTTGTGTAAAATTTTCAAAAAACCATTTTCTAAAAGGAATATAACCTTCATTAAAAAATTCATCAGAAATAATTTTTCTGGCTTGAGAACCTTTTGAAAAATCAATTTTTTTAAATAGTTCTGTCCAATCCATTAAAATGTAAAATTCATATCCGACATAGTCGGTCCTTCATCACTATTGTGAGTTTTTACAATATTATTCTTATTAATGAATAACTTCTCATTCATAGGAGTAAATACTGATGGAGTATTTTCTCTTATTTGAGAAGTTGAAGCTCTAGCCGATTCGACTATGTAATCAATTGGAGAAATATAACTTCTCATTGATTGACTTTTATTAAAGGTATTGTCAAACTGTATATTAACAGTTCCTTTTGTATCTTGAATAATATAAATCTCATTAGACTGATCTTGTACTTGTGTATGAACAGGTACAGCATTCTCAATAGTCCAATTATCTGGAAATTTTATTTCTTCCCATTTAATTGGTCTACGAGTCATAATATTAGATTTATTGAAATTTGTTTCAATAATAATCGTTTCATTTAACGATTTGTCCATAATTTTACATTGAGGATTTAATGTAATTAATGGTTTATAATATATTCTATAACAGATATATATTACTTCTGTTCCTTGAATATAATTATAACCATTTGTTTTAACATTTAATGTTAAAGCATCGAGTATATTAACATCAGACAATGATAATTGTAAATTTGGATAAACATTAAAATAAACAGGACCATTGGTCAAACTGGATTCTATTATACCCATTAACGATTGTTTCCAATTTAAATTTCTTCCATCACGTAAAGCTGCTATAAAGCTTTCTGGAAGACCCTTTAATGTTAAAGGCTTAAATGCAATCTGCACTAATCATATATGAAGAAATTTATGAGTATGTCTATATAAATTTATATCTTTTTTAGATAATAATCTGATTTTCATCTCATTATTATTAAGAGATATCGATTCCTCAGTAGTTTTAACTACTTGTCTAAGACTAATAATATCAAAAGTCCCTATTTTATATATCATCCTGGGATTAATCTTAGGAATAGTCCACTTATTAAGTAGATCTAAATTCTGAGGTATATCATACTCCTGACACATTGTATTTTTAATACTATAATCATTATTCTTAAATAAGTTCATGATATTCATGATAAAAGTGTGTTAATCCAATAACATGCTATTTACTATATCCATGGCTCTGATACCATCTGTTCAATTTCATATTTAATTAAAAAAAAATTACTTTTAAAAAATTCACAAATGTATGAGTAACAAAATATTCTAATTCTAATTATATATGTTGCTTCTAAATAAATTAATTAATTAGAAAAAAAATTATTATATAATATGTTGTCATTTGTTTAAGAAAAAAATATTTAAAAAATTTAAGACAACATATATTGTCATATATGTAGTCTTTGTGTATTTAAAAAATTTATAACTACATATGTTGTTATATATGTTGTCTTATAATAAATTTCATTACAAACTAACATGTTTCATACCACATTTAAGACACCACCAGTCAATATGTGTAGTCTTTGTGCGTGAAAAAAATATTTAAGACAACATATATATTTAAGACTACATATATAAAGCATACGACTACACATATTTCTAATATATGTAGTCTATTAACTGGTGTCTTAATGTTTTTTTGTTGTAGTGTTAGTATGAATTAAGAATATGAGAAAAGAATAACTAGAGAGAGTTTTTCACCGCAGAACTTAATCTCCGTTATCTGTTTTGTGTACATGTATATACGTTGATTCCGTTTCTTAATTCAAATGGAAAACTGCAAGAAGAAAAATGCATGAGTTGTTCTAACTCCTTCTTGCATGCATGACACATCATTCATATGTGTAAATAAATAAATAATATTCCTTATTATTTACACATCTAAACAGATTTGGATGGCCTAGAATTGCAAGCAGTTGCTTTTACTTTGAAACAAATCAAAGCTGTTGTTGACAACTTTGATGTTGCAAACAAAATTGGCTAAGCTGGCTTTTTCCTGAAAGATCTATTGTTCTCTTTATCTCTTATATTGTGGTTCCTATTTTTTTATATGCTAACTGTTACAGGGCTACTTCCTGATGGTACAATAATTGCTATCAAACAGTTCTTGTCTAGATCAAGACAAGGAAACTGTGAATTCCTCAATGAGATTGCCATGATTTCTTGTTTACAACACTCTAATCTTGTAAAGTTACATGGGTGATGTATTGAAGGCGATCAGTTGGTCGTGATATATGAGTACATTGAGAAAATAGCCATGCCTATGTTTTGTTTGGTAATTTTTGTTCATTCCTTGAATTTCTGATGTAATGGCTTTGTATATGTACTTATAACAGCTACTCGGTCTTTATTCAGATTCTAACTCAAATGAAAGCCAACTGATGCTGAATTGGCCAACAAGGTTCCGTACCAATACAATATACTCCCTCCGTCCAGCCGAAAGAGGTGCATTTACTGTAGTTTTTGTGAGAGCTTTTTGTGGTCAAACGTAGCTGTTTGACCGGGACAGAGGGAGTATTTTACAGCGGTGGTCTTTTGACAGCATCATAAATACGTGTTACTGTAAATACAACTGAAATGCTAAAAAATGACGTTAAAACAGGTGAACACGTGAGGCGGCCCTACTGGCTACTAGGTACTATATAAAAAGCGCAGTTCGCTAAATTGGCACGGTATACCGCCGGTTCCCAGTCTCACATCTATTACGTGTCTTCTCTCCACATGAGACGCGTTAGCTGCCAATTCCAGCCCGCAACCTCTCTCCCGCTTCTGCCCGTATAGCCCGATTTACTTCTGTGAGGGCTAACGTCAGCCCCCGCCTTCTCGCTCTTCTCCCCTCATGTGCTCTTTTACTTTCGCGCGACAGGCTCCCTTTCCTCTTTTCCCCTGTTTGCTTGCATTTTCCGTCGGTCAACTACTTCTTCACCGCCGCTTCGCTCCCACGAAGGTTTCTATAAGTTTCTACACAGTTTTCTGAACCCTTAAGCGACTTTCATGTAGGCAAAGGTATTCTTCTTTAATCAAAGCATGTCTTTTTATATATTGTTCTTTGAGTTCGCCTGTTGTTTTTTTAGTGTTCGACTTTCGTTTTATCATCTTTATCTCGCTCATTTGTCTTCGATATCACAAAAACAATTGGGTTTGATTTGGTTGCGGGTGAGGTAATCCTCTGTTCGAAGTTATTGCCCATTAAGTGTTTGATAAATTGCCTGTGATAAACTCACACGTCATATTTGTATACTTGAACTATGAAGTATTTTATGCACCTCCTTCTTCTCACTGCAAGTTTCCAACTATCAACGACGTCAACCACCTATAACACAATTACAATTACTCCATTATATACCTAACTCAAATTAGTTACTCCATTATATACCTAACTCAAATTAAACTAATTTATGATACAAATGCTTACAGTTTCTCATGGAGAAGTGCAACCAATATTTTCATATCAGTTCACCTTTCTTTTTATTTCCCGTTGTTATCTTTTTTTTTAATGTAAACTGAATGCTAAAAGAGCTGAAATTTGAACTACTGTTTTATGAAACAAACTCTGTTGCTTTGCAGTTGCTCATCTCCTACGTCAGTGTGTTTCATCCATTTCAGATATAACGCAATCTCGTCTTTCGCATCGACTATACCCTGACCTCCCTTTTGGCGTACCTCCAAGATTGATTAAAGGTATGGCTTTGACTTCAGACTTCGTTGTTCCATACTGATTATGAACATATCTGCATAAAAAGTATTACCTAGAGGATTACACTTTTATGTGTAACCCTAAACTCTAACTAGATCGACTTGTTTAGGTCGAATCGAGCTTTGCCTCTTAAATATTTAATAGAATTCCTTAGAAAAGGATTTACACGAGCTGGCAGGAGTTATTCTATTTTATGTGTACGCCACACCCTTTCCTTCGACTTAGTGATCATGTCTGTCTGCGGACATGCCTTCGGGTAGTAGCTACTTCCTCTTAGAATACTCACTCTATTTGGTTGGACACTCCGATCCACTAGGCGTATGAGAAATTTCCCCTTAGACTATTATGTTTACCTATTGGTTTTCCTACACATTTATGCCTTGTGTTTAGGAAGATAGTTGAACATAACTTCATTCCATAATTTAAAGCACTTTAATTAATCTATTTAGTTATCAAACATGAATTGTTGCCCTTCACTACTTCGTGTATGTTTATCCTCTCAGCTAGAGACTCAACAACATTATGACAGTTGTTAAGATCCTCTTGTTGTGACATTACAATCCAATTATGCGATTGTAAAACATTTAGTCAGATTTTTATAAAAAAAAATAATACATACATAAATGAAAATTTGATTATGATACATACATAAATGAAAAATAATACATACATAAATGATAAAGATGAATTCTTAAATAATAAAGGATTATGATTAAATTAAAAGGTTTCCAAAAGAGGTATATATGTTCATCAATTAAAATAGACAATTAAAAAAAATAAAACCCTAAAACCCCAAACCCTTAAATCCTAAACTCTAAATCCCTAAACCCTAAACCAGACTGAGATTATTGAGTCCAATTTTAGCAAAATCATTTTGTTGAATAAAAATGTCAAGGGATGGTTAATGGTGAAGATGAATTTTTAAATAATAAAGGATTATGATTAAATTTAAAAGTTTCCAAAAGAGGTAAAATTAAAAAAGGGGGGGGGGGGGGGAAATTGAGTCCATGTACTTAAAATTTGTTGAATAAAAATATATAAATAAATTAGAAAAGGAGGCACTTAAAATTTGTTGAATTTAGAAAATGAGGTACTTAAAATTTGTTGAATAAAAATGTCAAGGGATGGTTAATGGTGAAGATGAATTCTTAAATAATAAATGATTAGGATTAAATTAAAAGGTTTCCAAAAGAGGTAAAATTAAAAAAGGGGAGAAAATTGAGTCCAATTTTTAAAAGGTTTCCAAAAGAGGTAGAATTAAAAAGGGGGGGAAAATTGAGTCCAGGTACTTAAAATTTATTGAATAAAAATATATAAATAAATTAAAAAATGTTAGTCCAATTTTAGCAAAATCATTTTGCTCAAAGGATGGCTAATGGTGAAGATGAATTCGTAAATGATAAAGGATTAGGATTAAATTAAAAGGTTTCCAAAAAAGATAAAATTAGAAAAGGGGGAAAAATCCTAAGAGATTTGTTCCTAAACCCTAAAGGAGGCACTTAAATTTTTAAATGACAATTAAAAAATATAAATAAATTAGAAAATGAGGTACTTAAAATTTGTTGAATAAAAGTGTATAAATAAATTAGAAAAGGAGGTACTTAAAATTTGTGGAATAAAAATGTCAAGAGAGGGTTAATGGTGAAGATGAATTCTTAAATAATAAAGGATTAGGATTAAATTAAAAGGTTTCCAAAAGAGGTATATATGTTCATCAATTAAAATAGACAATTAAAAAAATAAAATCTAAAACCTTAAACCCTAAACCCTTAAATCCTAAATCCTAAATCCCTAAACCCTAAACCAGACTGAGATTATTGAGTCCAATTTTAGCAAAATCATTTTATTGAATAAAAATGTCAAGGGATGGTTAATGGTGAAGATGAATTTTAAATAATAAAGGATTAGGATTAAATTAAAAGGTTTCCAAAAGTGGTAAAATTAAAAAAGAGGGAAAAATTGAGTCGAGGTACTTAAAATTTGTTGAATAAAATATATAAATAAATTAGAAAAGGAGGTACTTAAAATTTGTTGAATTTAGAAAAGGAGACACTTAAAATTTGTTGAATAAAAATGTCAAGAGATGGTTAATGGTGAAGATGAATTCTTAAATAATAAAGGATTATGATTAAATTAAAAGGTTTCCAAAAGAGGTAAAATTAAAAAGGGGTGCAAAAATTGAGTCCAATTTTAGCAAAATCATTGGTTAATGGTGAAGATGAATTCTTAAATAATAAAGGATTAGGATTAAATTAAAAGGTTTCCAAAAGAGGTATATATGTTCATCAATTAAAATAGACAATTAAAAAAAAATAAAACCCTAAAACCCTAAACCCTAAACTCTTAAATCCTAAACCCTAAATCCCTAAACCCTAAACCAGGCTGAGATTATTAAGTCCAATTTTAGCAAAATCATTTTATTGAATAAAAATGTCAAGGGATGGTTAATGGTGAGGATGAATTTTAAATAATAAAGGATTAGAATTAAATTAAAAGGTTTCCAAAAGAGGTAAAATTAAAAAAGGGGGAAAAATTGAGTCCAGATACTTAAAATTTGTTGAATAAAAATATATAAATAAATTAGAAAATGATGTACTTAAAATTTGTTGAATTTAGAAAAGGAGGCACTTAAAATTTGTTGAATAAAAATGTCAAGAGATGGTTAATGGTGAAGATGAATTCTTAAATAATAAAGGATTGTGATTAAATTAAAAGGTTTCCAAAAGAGGTAAAATTAAAAAAGGGGGGAAAAATTGAGTCCAATTTTAGCAAAATCATTGGTTAATGGTGAAGATGAATTCTTAAATAATAAAGGATTATGATAAAATTAAAAAGTTTCCAAAAGAGGTATATATGTTCATCAATTAAAATAGATAATTAAAAAAAATAAAACCCTAAAACCCTAAACCCTAAATCCCTAAACCCTAAACCAGGCTGAGATTATTGAGTCCAATTTTAGCAAAATCATTTTGTTGAATAAAAATGTCAAGGGATGGTTAATGGTGAAGATGAATTCTTAAATAATAAAGGATTAGGATTAAATTAAAAGGTTCCCAAAAGAGGTAAAACTAAAAAAGGGGGGAAAATTGAGTCCAGATACTTAATATTTGTTGAATAAAAATATATAAATAAATTAGAAAATGATGTATTTAAAATTTGTTGAATTTAGAAAAGGTGGTAAGTAAAATTTGTTGAATAAAAATGTCAAGGGATGGTTAATGGTGAAGATGAATTCTTAAATAATAAAGGATTAGGATTAAATTAAAAGGTTTCCAAAAGAGGTAAAATAAAAAAAGGGGGGAAAATTTGTAAAAGGTTTCCAAAAGAGGTAAAATTAAAAAAGGGGGGAAAAATTGAGTCCAGGTACTTAAAATTTGTTGAATAAAAATATTTAAATAAATTAAAAAAGGAAATAATAAAGAATTATGATTAAATTAAAAGGTTTCCAAAAGAGGTATATATGTTCATCAATTAAAATAGACAATTAAAAAAAATAAAACCCTAAAACCCCAAACCCTTAAATCCTAAACTCTAAATCCCTAAACCCTAAACCATGCTGAGATTATTGAGTCCAATTTTAGCAAAATCATTTTGTTGAATAAAAATGTATAGGGATGGTTAATGGTGAAGATAAATTTTTAAATAGTAAAGGATTATGATTAAATTAAAAGGTTTCCAAAAGATGTAAAATTAAAAAAGGGGGGAAAATTGAGTCCATGTACTTAAAATTTGTTGAATAAAAATATATAAATAAATTAGAAAAGGAGGCACTTAAAATTTGTTGAATTTAGAAAATGAGGTACTTAAAATTTGTTGAATAAAAATGTCAAGGGATGGTTAATGGTGAAGATGAATTCTTAAATAATAAATGATTAGGATTAAATTAAAAGGTTTCCAAAAGAGGTAAAATTAAAAAAGGGGAGAAAATTGAGTCCAATTTTTAAAAGGTTTCCAAAAGAGGTAAAATTAAAAAAGGGGAAAAAATTGAGTCCAGGTACTTAAAATTTATTGAATAAAAATATATAAATAAATTAGAAAAGGTGAGTCCAATTTTAGCAAAATCATTTTGCTCAAAGGATGGCTAATGGTGAAGATGAATTCGTAAATGATAAAGGATTAGGATTAAATTAAAAGGTTTCCAAAAAAAGATAAAATTAAAAAAGGGGGAAAAATCCTAAGAGATTTGTTCCTAAACCCTAAAGGAGGCACTTAAATTTTTAAATGACAATTAAAAAATATAAATAAATTAGAAAATGAGGTACTTAAAATTTGTTGAATAAAAGTGTATAAATAAATTAGAAAGGAGGTACTTAAAATTTGTGGAATAAAAATGTCAAGAGAGGGTTAATGGTGAAGATGAATTCTTAAATAATAAAGGATTAGGATTAAATTAAAAGGTTTCCAAAAGAGGTATATATGTTCATCAATTAAAATAGACAACTAAAAAAATAAAATCCTAAAACCTTAAACCCTAAACCCTTAAATCCTAAATCCTAAATCCCTAAACCCTAAACCAGGCTGAGATTATTGAGTCTAATTTTAGCAAAATCATTTTATTGAATAAAAATGTCAAGGGATGGTTAATGGTGAAGATGAATTTTAAATAATAAAGGATTATGATTAAATTAAAAGGTTTCCAAAAGAGGTAAAATTAAAAAAGGGGGAAAAAATTGAGTCCAGATACTTAAAATTTGTTGAATAAAAATATATAAATAAATTAGAAAAGGAGGTACTTAAAATTTGTTGAATTTAGAAAAGGAGGCACTTAAAATTTGTTGAATAAAAATGTCAATAGATGGTTAATGGTGAAGATGAATTCTTAAATAATAAAGAATTATGATTAAATTAAAAAGTTTCCAAAAGAGGTAAAATTAAAAAAAAGGGGGGAAAAATTGAGTCCAATTTTAGCAAAATCATTGGTTAATGGTGAAGATGAATTATTAAATAATAAAGGATTAGGATTAAATTAAAATATTTCCAAAAGAGGTATATATGTTCATCAATTAAAATAGACAATTAAAAAAAATAAAACCCTAAAACCCTAAACCCTAAACTCTTAAATCCTAAACCCTAAATCCTTAAACCCTAAACCAGGCTGAGATTATTGAGTCCAATTTTAGCAAAATCATTTTATTGAATAAAAATGTCAAGGGATGGTTAATGGTGAAGATGAATTTTAAATAATAAAGAATTAGGATTAAATTAAAAGATTTCCAAAAGAGATAAAATTAAAAAAATGGGGAAAAATTGAGTCTAGGTACTAAAATTTGTTGAATAAAAATATATAAATAAATTAGAAAAGGATGTACTTAAAAATTGTTGAATTTAGAAAAGGAGGCACTTAAAATTTGTTGAATAAAAATGTCAAGTGATGGTTAATGGTGAAGATGAATTCTTAAATAATAAAGGATTATGATTAAATTAAAATGTTTCCAAAAGAGGTAAAATTAAAAAAGGGGGGAAAATTGAGTCCAATTTTAGCAAAATCATTGGTTAATGGTGAAGATGAATTCTTAAATAATAAAGGATTAGGATTAAATTAAAAGGTTTCCAAAAGAGGTATATATGTTCATCAATTAAAATAGACAATTAAAAAAAATAAAACCCTAAAACCCTAAACCCTAAAATCCTAAACCCTAAATCCCTAAACCCTAAACCAGACTGAGATTATTGAGTCCAATTTTAGCAAAATCATTTTGTTGAATAAAAATGTCAAGGGATGGTTAATGGTGAAGATAAATTTTTAAATAATAAAGGATTAGGATTAAATTAAAAGGTTCCCAAAAGAGGTAAAACTAAAAATGGGGGATAAATTGAGTCCAGGTACTTAAAATTTGTTGAATAAAAATATATAAATAAATTAAAAAAGGAGGTACTTAAAATTTGTTGAATTTAGAAAAGGTGGTAAGTAAAATTTGTTGAATAAAAATGTCAAGGGATGGTTAATGGTGAAGATGAATTCTTAAATAATAAAGGATTAGGATTAAATTAAAAGGTTTACAAAAGAGGTAAAATAAAAAAAGGGGGAAAAATTTGTAAAAGGTTTCCAGAAGGGGTAAAATTAAAAAAGGGGGGAAAATTGAGTCCATGTACTTAAAATTTGTTGAATAAAAATATATAAATAAATTAAAAAAGGTGAGTCCAATTTTAGCAAAATCATTCTGCTCAAGGGATGTCTAATGGTGAGGATGAATTCTTAAATAATAAAGGATTAGAATTAAATTAAAAGGTTTCAAAAAAGGTAAAATTAGAAAACGGAAAAACCTTAAGAGATTTGTTCCTAAACCCTAATGAGACATTTAAATTTTTAAATGACAATTAAAAAATATAAATAAAATATAAATAAATTAGAAAAGGAGCTACTTAAAATTTGTTGAATAAAAATATATAAATAAATTAGAAAAGGAGGTACTTAAAATTTGTTGAATAAAAATGTCAATGGATGATTAATGGTGAAAATAAATTCTTAAATAATAAAGGATTATGATTAAATTAAAAGGTTTCCAAAATAGGTAAAATTAGAAAAGGGGGGAAAATTGAGTCCAATTTTAGCAAAATCATTTTGCTTTTATATATGTATAGATAAAATAAAATTTTGTGATTTAATTGAGAAATGCAAAAAAGTTTGTGTATTTAATGGATAAAGAGAAAATTTGTGATTAAATTGAGAAAAAAATATAAGGTCATGCATTTTTTTGACAATAAAAAAAGGTTCATGATTAAATTAAATAAGGGAAGATTACTACTAGGTACACAAAAAAACCCTAAATTACTACTACTATGAGATACAAACATACAAAAGTATTACTACTAACTACAAAAATATATAGTGATATTCCAATATTATCCCTATAATGTTCTACACATAAATATTGTGTGCAGCAAAGTGTGTGCAGCAAAAAAAAAGTGTGTGCAGCAAAAAAGTGTGGTGGTCCGGCTGCGGCGGCGGCGGTCCGGCAGCTTTTCCGGCGATCAATTTTTATTTTTTTTTCGCGACCAGTTTTTTTTTTTCGCTGCGCGGCAACTTTTCCGACAACCAGTGTTTTTTTTTTCGGACTAACAGTTTTTTTCCGGAGCTCCGGCGGCGGCGGCAGCGGCAGCGGTGGTCCTGTGGTGGGTGGGGGTTGGGGTTTGTGGTTTAAAGGTATATGGGTTTAGGGGTATATTTGGTATTTTACTTTAATATTTTGTATTAAATAATAATTATTTTAAATCTATGTATCTAGTAGTAATTAGAGGTACAAAGTGTGTACCTATCAGTAATTATTTCATTAAATAAAAGATAAAAAAGTCATGTATTTTAATACAATTAACCCTAAAATAAACAATGGGACCAAAAATAAAGTGAAAAGGCCTAAAACTGAAATGAGACTCTTCGTATGGAATCAAAAATGTATTTTTTTCTTATTTTTAAAATATATAGCTGACTCACCTTTAAATACGGATCCTGTTTTTAGTGTATACGGTTGATCAACTCTTTAGTTCACATGGAGTTAATACATCGATTAATAAAGTTTCAGCGTTTGATTAAAGTGTAAACATGAAAATTCTCTTAATAATTTAATTAATTTTAAGGAATATGATGACCCACCTCCTCCTAAATTTTATTTCACCAGACATCTAGTTTTTCATTAATGGGCTTAAAAGATAGATTACCCAATATAAATAAATGCAATTAGTGTGGAAATTTTCTTATTTTTAGCAATTTTTAAGGTCTAGCTATTGAATAAAATTAACTCAATGTGGGTTTAGAAGATGGATTATCCCATTTAAATGCAATTAGTGTGCAAATTCATTTCCATCAATAAATTAACTCAACTTAAACCAAACACGCTCTAATAAATAAATTTTCCATGGATACATCAATTAATTAAGTAACAAAATAGCAAAGTGATATAGTATATATCTTTTAATGATGGAAGTTGAAGTTGGAGAGCCCCAGTTGAAGTTGGAGAGCCCCAGTGACGGTGCCAGGATTTTTATCCAGGGGGGCCGATCACTAACTAGAAATATTGATAGAAAAGACATCCTTCTTGGGCTTTATTACATATTTTATATTTTCTTATTTATTTCTTGAAATAATAATAATAATATAACAAATAAACTTAGCAATGTTAATAGAAAAAGCACCCTCCTTCTCATTTTTTTGCCGAGAAAAAAATAATAATAATATAAGAAATAATAAAAGGAGATTAAGAAAAAGATAAGAAAATGAAATTAAAGGAGATTAAGAAAAAGATTAAAAAATGAAATAAAATAGAACCAAAATACAATGGAAAAAGAGGTTTGGGAAGCAAAATAGAAAAAAATAATAAAAAGGGAAGTTTTGGGAAGCAAAATTAAAAAACAAAAGGTGAAAAAAAATGATTGTATATGCAAAATAGAAAAAAATAATAAAAAGGGAAGTTTTGGGAAGCAAAATTAAAAAACAAGAGGTGAAAAAAAATGATTGTATATATGATGAGAAAATATAAATATAATTAAATAAAAAAATATAAAAGAGAATTGCTGCCGTCGAAAGTCGAACTTATGACCATTAAGTGAATATAAGAGTGTCTATGCCATCAGGCCATCCATATAAAGTCTTAACTACTGTCACATATATAATAAAAATTATGAAAAGTTGAGGGGGGGCCAACGCCCCCCTTGTCCCCAACGTGGCACCGTCGTTGGAGAGCCCCATGACTTGAGAATCACTTCATGCATTATTACAAAACATGTAAAAAGGTGCAATAATTTGATCATATGGAGGGAGGGGGAGGTCCTTCAACCCTAAGCATCAGCTGCGGATCTATGTGCCACCAAAAGCCCATTATATTATATGTGGATAATTTGTATTTTTAAGTTTAACCCAATCCAAAAATATTTTAAGTCCACTCAAATAAAGCTAAAAAATAAATATATCTTCTCAAATTATATATATTCTATGAACCCATTACAATAAATATTAAAATTTAGCTAATTCTCTGTCTATTTTTGAGAAGATGATTCGTGTGTGAGTGTGTGTATATATATATTTTTTTTTATTTTTTTTAATTATTATTATTATTTATTTTTTTAATAAACTTAGCCCACCCCACTACGATTTTCTGGATCCGCCACTGCTAAGCATGGTGGCCAGCATCAAAGGTGATATGAAGGTGAACAAGATAGATTCTTTTGAATGGCCCCCTTTCCTAATTTTCTACACATTTTTTCAGTTTTAATTCTTGTAGGGACAGATGAAGGAACACAATATCCTAACCAGAAAATGCAGTCTCGTGTGAGACGGTGCAGGCAACATCAATCGATCTAACTTAAATGTATCTTGATCCGGTTAAAATTTTCCTTTTCGACTAATTGATGGAATTTGATTCGTCAGGACTCGAATCACTACATGTATTGAAGCTAAAATTTCTTGCATTGAGTTCAGAACATGACAAGATGGGCATGCAGCAATCAGCATAGGGCAGAATAAGTTCAGGCAGAGTTGGTTGTTAGGAAATTTTAATTTCCTACCTAATCTAACGGTAGGCAATATATTATTATGCAATTATATTAGCTATTAAATTATTTTATGAATTTAATTAAATGATTCAATTAAGGTTAAACGTGCATGAGCTATAATATTTTAATATGGGACAATTGAGTAGATACTTATGTGATTATGGGTGGTCTAGTCAAATAGTATATAAAGACTCACATGTTATGGTCTCAATGTACTAAGTCGCACATAGTCTTCCATTCTCCCCATCGAGAGGGATTACTGCGGTCCCATATCGGAATAAAGAGACTTAGTTAAGGAAGACCATAATATATATCTACCGATCTCCAAGTTATCGTGTTCCATCTAGACAACCCATGAATCCCCATGGATTAAGGTACTTCCGCTTTAAGGTTAAATCTCATTTAATCATAATAGGGTTAATGTTTATGGATTTATTTTCAACAAGTGGTATCAGAGCCATCTGATTCTGTAAGATATGTTATGATTATGTTTAGATAAAATATTTGTATTTTATCTTTACATGAAATTATCCAGATTTGAAATTGAGATCATTCATTTTTCGAATATGGATTCTTCGAAGATATTACAGAGAATTAAATTATTATGTTTCACTACTTACGAATCCAATGGTTGGATTATTTTAATCATATGAGGCATAGTTTGAATACATTTATTGATAATGCTGTGCATATATATGACCTTCAAATGCACGTGTGATCAATTATATTTATAATTGATTTACATTTTTTTGTTAAAGATTGCATCGTGAACTAAAATTCACTCATGTAATTCATTTTGGATAATTGTGGTTTGGTGAATTTTATTATTGATTTAAATTAAATTGTGATTATTAACTCATACTATTCGATTTTTTTTATAGAGTAATTCAATTAATTATAAAGAGTAGCCTTTATATTTATAAAGTGATTTATTTAATTCTAAATAATAAAATAATATAATTATTTTTATAGAACGATCCATTAATTAAAAAGAGTAATCTAATTATTTTTGTATGATAGTCTATCAACTTATAGATGACATATAATTTAATTTAATTCTTCACAATACATGACTTCATTTTCAGAAGATTCGAGTCTCAGATCAAAGAGTAAGCCAATTTATTATGAATAGTAATCCAATTAATAGGGAAAAGTAACATTGTTGATCAAATAGAATATAACATATTAAAACTTTCAGAAGAACCGAATCTCAAATCAAAGAGTAACCCAATTCATTACAAAGAGTAACTCAATTAATGGGAAAAGTAATCTTGTTGATCAAACAGAACATAACATATCAAATCAACATAAAGAGTTTGTTCATAGTAATACAAATCATTATAAAGAGTAATCAACTCTAATAGAAAGAGTAACCTAAAAGATGTTGATCAAATTGAACAATATTTTATTTTTTGAAATCCGAATATGAAATTAAAAAGTAACTCATATTATTAAAAAAAGTAACCTAATTAATAGAAAAGAGTAAACTAAAAAATGTTGACCAAAATAGAATAATATTTTATTTTCTTTGACCAAATGGAATAATATTATATTTTCTGAAATTCAAATATAAAATTAATGAGTAACACAAATTATTCAAAAGAGTAACCAAATTAATACAAAAAAGTAACTTAAATGATATTAATCAAATAGAACGATATTTTATTTTTTTGAAATTTAATAGACGCTCAGAAAGAGGTAAATTGTGATGTGGCATTAGTTTTGGGTGGGAAATGAAAATAAGAAAGAGTGAGAGAATGAGTCTATAGCTATAGAACCTTAATTGAATAAGATAAATCCCTCAAATACATCAAACAAATTAAGAGCTTTATTGTTTATAGCTAGTAGCTACAGCATCAGATCCATCCCTCTCTACACACTCGTCATACTCCCTCACAGCTGATACATAATCTTTTCCCACCAAATACATTAATGCCTTATTCCTACTCACTATATTCTTTAAGCTCACATTTTTTATTCTCACACCCCTCCATTGCTTTCTCTACCATTTCAAAGCTCTGCTTCGCCCCCATCGAGATCACCGTATTGCATTTGCACATACCATAATTTCGACACCAAGAATGGATCCTCATTCTCACTGATCTCCGCCTTCAACAAGTATAAACACACTTTGAATTCTTTCTTGCTCAAATGATGGCTTATAATGGAATTAATCACAAAACTCTCACGCTTCTTCCAAAGGGTTATCGAAACCTCACCAACATGATGACAATTTTGATTCGTGGATAAAATGTAGGAGGATTTAAAGGCTATCAAGGGATAACTGGTGATCACCTAGAGTGAAAGGCAAGTGAGCGTGCAACCAACAAAGAGCGAACCGAATCATGGATCCAAGCTTATGAATCGGATAATGATCGGTATAGGATTCGAATTGATACTGCTTGGATTCAAAATCATCGTCTAGGGTTTGAAGCTCTTGCTGTGTGTCGGAGCTTGACTAGGGCGATGTAGACGCGGGTATTCTGGCTTGGACGGTAATGAGGATGTGTGAGGTGGAATGAGATTTGGGGAAGGAATGAGTCTATCGGATCAAAATCCAATTTGTGCTTTGGGTGCATAAAAGATTCGATTTTACATCTTAAAAAAAAAGCATGTTGTATTAAAGTCTTTACCTAATACTCCCTCTGTCCATGGTTGTTTTTCCTTTTTGACACGTAGATTAAGAAATATTATTATTTAATGGGTAGTGAGTAGTTACATTATTGGGGGTGTGAACTCCATATTTTAATTATATTAGAGGGGTATGTGGGTCCCATGTGTGTAAAAAAGAAAAAGTAATCCTTTAAATGAGATGACCAAAATGGCAAAAAACAACATTTGCCGTGCGAGGGAGTATATATTATAATGTATTGATTTTAAAAACGGTTACATTAATTGAAAACAACTGCAATATTAAAGATAAAAAAATAATAACAAAGTAACTAGTTTTTATTATTAGTAGTAAAAAAAATAATGTATTATTGTAATTTGACTATTTAAACTTTTAAGTGTATTCCTTGATCAATTGGCTACAGTCAGACATGTGAGATTCATCCATTCGGGTTCGAATCCAGTGTAGCAATTAAATCAATTTATTTTTTAATAATTTAGAAAAAAGAAATAATGAATATGCTCCAATTAAATCAATTCATTTTTTTTATATTTTAGAAAAAAGAAATAATGAATATACGTAGGTAGCATTTCTGAGGATTTTACCGAATTTCCAGATTTGGAAGTTTTGGAAAATTTCACAAATTCTTAAGATCCAAACATGATCATAGAAAACAAAACATACGAGCTAGTTTTTATTATATTACGAGCTTTACCTAATGCATACTCGAAATGATGATGATTGAAGAGTTTCTGGTTTTAATCCCTCCCTATGGTGGAGAAACAACTTAAATAGTAACCTCTTATCCAATCAATAGTTTGTTATCCTCAAAATTGTATGTAGAGCTGTCGAAACGGGCCGGCGGGGCGGGGCGGGCCGTAGGCGGGTACGGGCTAGGATTGCTAGACCCAACCCATTTAAAGGCGGGTGGCGGTTATGGCGGGCCAACCCGTCTCTTTTTTTTTTTTTACGATGTTATTATCATTATTTAAAAATAAAATATCAAAATGATAGAAGTATGCAAAATTATTATTATTTGAAAATAAAATATCTAAATGATGGACACTCTTACAAAATCTATAATATTAATTAAATAATTAAAATATAAATATAGATTTTACAAAATGACTCCATGAACAATTAAACATAAAGAAAGATCATTAATCAAATAACATAAAGTTTACTAAATTATATACTTTATTAAGAATCTCAAATAAAACAATGTAAGTCTAATTATCCTTGAATAACACAAATTTAATCACAAAAAATTTACTAGTTCTAAAGGTGAATCACAAAACTCAAAACATAAGTATAAAGTAGTATAATATTTAAATTAACTTTATATGTTTTATTAATAAAAATTTTTCGATCAAAAAAAATAAGTATAAACTATAAGTATAGTATTCAAAACTCATCCATCATAACATCGTAATATAAATATTTCAATCTTCATGTTGGTCAATTATTTGATTATATCCTTGTCAATCTTCAAATGATTAGATATCTTAAAGGTTTATAATTTGCATTTGCTTCTAGTCCATATATATACATTTATATATTAAAATTTCAAAAATTAAAAAAAAATTCAAAATCAAGCAAAATAGGATTTTAAATTATTTACATATTTAGGTACAAAATATTTAAATTCATGTTAAGATTTAATTCATTATTTTAAAAAATATTTAACAAATGAACAACAAATAATTGTAATATTAAACACTTGAACATTCGTAAAAAAAAAAAAAAAAAAAATTATGGCGGGCCCAAGCGGGCCAACCCGCCCCCGTTTGGGCCAGCCCGTTTAGGCCCGCCTCCAAACGGGCTGTAAATTCTACGGCCCAACCCACCTATTTTGGAGGCGGGGGCGGGCCGGCCCGCGGGCCCAAACCCGTTTTGCCAGCTCTAATTGTATGGAGCTGGACCCTTTCGCATTCAGTTTGTTATCCTCCAAATTGTATGGAGCTGGATCCTTCCTTATTCTTCCGGATATATCGTAATAAGATCCATGGCAGGGGCAAAACCATCCTCCAAAATCACCAAATCACCATCATTCGGTAAAGGAATGCAACCCAAATGCATGCAGACTCCAATAACTACAAGCCACTTGAGATCCTTCACCCTCACCGAGTCTTTGTGGGTCCCGGAGATAACCAAATCGACACTGTTAGCCAACTTCACATCTAATTCCTTAGTTCAAGTGAAGCAAGGGCGAGAACATCTTTACTAGGTGATATGAGGATCAACTTCAAAACTAGAAGGCGGAGCAATGAAACATACACAAATCAGCCACCTGTCAAGACGAAATAGGCAAATGCCCGCTTACTAGGATCATCTATTGGTACCGCTCATGGTTGTGCTCATCATAGAATATATTTGAAGTAGGATTTTTCATAACAGACTCATCATATACTATATTTGAAGTTTCATAGCAGCTTTTGTTGCTACAGGACATGTGGAGTAGAGTTTTTTTTTTCATCTTTGGGGATATTGAATTAGAAGCAAAGCATCTAGGAGTGAAATGAAGCAACTAGTGGAAATCACATCAATCATAAAAAAATTAAACAAAATTTTGCGATCGAATAGATTTCGAAGGGGATTTGTACATCAGAGAGATCAGATCATGAGTGTTCATAACCCTTTGACGGGCACAAACTGGAGCTCTCCACTTATCTTCAAATGACAGACCTTCAGATATTATCTCCTTATCATGGTGAGACGTTATTGGGTCTTTAAAATGTTAATACCATTTTCAGCCATTGTTGTTTAAAATATGGTAAATTTTCAACAACTAAACTATATCAATTAAAAAATAAAGTTGTAATAATTTGAGGATTTAGAACTATATTATAACAATCTAATTTAATGTTACCCACTTCAAAATAATAACGAAGGTGGCGATAAGAAATCTTATCTAGATGGTGAACTTGTATCCCAAGAGTGAAAATGATAATCTTACCGCTAGTAATTATATCCCATTCATTATTATTCTTATAAAACCAATAAACATAAGTATGTTTACCTACATACTCCCTCCGTCCCAGGTTAAGAGTCTCATTTGTTTTTGGGCACGTGGATTAAAGAATATTATTATTTAATATGTAGTGGATAGTTGTATTAGTGGGTGTGGGGCCCCATATTTTACTTGTATTAGTGGGTGTGGGTGGGTCTCATATGTCCAAAAAAAAAAATGAGACTCTTTGGGCGGGACGACAAAAATGGTAAAATGGTCCTCTTAACCTGGGACGGAGGGAGTAATATGTAGATTTAATGTTATCCACTTCAAAATAATAACGAAGGTGGCGATAAGATTTCTTAAATAGATGGTGAACTTGTATCCCAAGAGTGAAAATGATAATCTTACGCTAGTAATTATATCCCATTCATTATTATTTTTATAAAACCAATAAACATAAGTATGTTTATCTACATATTCTCTCTTGTGAGACGGGTTGATCCATTATTAAAGTATGTCTATTTAAAATATACTTATTTGTAGTTAAAATATGTCAATAATAAATCATATTGTAACACCCTAAAATCATACTTTAAATCATCATTCATCATAATTTTGAAAACATACTTTAACCATCATTAAATATACTTTGTCTATGACCTCATTGTCATAATATATATGAAAAATTAGTGAAATTTTTGAAAAATCTGTAAAATCCTCAGAAATGTTCGTGTAAAGAAAAAAATTATATATATATATATATATATATATATATATATATATATATATATATATATATATATATATATATATATATATATATATATATATATATATATATATATAATTTCTTTTTTTTTTAATTATTTTTGGACTGGATTGGATTATGTAGGCTTCCACGTAGGCTCTGCTAAAAACAAATACCATCTCCTTCCAAATATAGTTAGAAATTTTAGGAAATCAAATATGTATTTGTCGTCTGCCCCTCATTTCATCTTAAATTCTTAAATTTCGTGTGTTTACAAATTCATTATGTAATTATATTTAAAAATCACAAGATTTAAATATATTAACATCCAAAATTTATTATGAATCTTGATGTATAATATAATTATTGCAATCTTATATATACACCCCCTATTAGGGATTTTTGTAATATATTGGGATGATTGTATTTTGTTTATATGCTTATCTTACTAAATGTTAATATATATATTCTTACCAACTCTCTATACAGTTCTTTTTAAAAAACGTATTTATACTCACTTAAGTTACAATGTTATATATACACGCACGGATACAAACCTTCTTAAACACCCTAGTGTATAGATCATCTGTATTTATACTCACTTAAGTTAATTACTTACTCCATTATGACACACATTCTTATTCCATCCCATCTTCTTTTAAACTATAATATATATACGTGTATAATCACGCGTGTATGAAAATGTGTATTTACACCTTCCTATATACACACATTCTTACATACACTATATCATTTTAGTATCATTAATCTTATACATGCACACTAACACACACCTCTTATAAACTCTCGTGTATAAGCTCCATTTCGTATACAATTTAGCGCGTATAAAAATGCGTGTGCACACACTTTCATTTTACTAATATTAGAGAGAGACTAGGGCGGAATCGATTCCATGAATATTTCATGGAACCGAATCCCAAATCACTACCATATAATATCTTGCGGGTTGCTGGGTCTCTGAAATATCCCAAATCAACTCCCCTGAATTCTACGGGTTATATACTCCAATATCACATTCCGTCTACAAATCAAAGCCGCGAATTCACTCTACGATTCAATGGAATATCAACATCCAGCATTGGTCGCCGGAGATGATGGTTACTTCCGCTACCTGTCCGCCGCCCTATTGTCACCGTCTCTCAATCTTCAAACAACACAGTTTTCCTACCTCAACAATGACTTCCCCTTTTCGCTTATGGGTGAGAATTAGGTCGAATATGGATGTTTTGCATTTAGGAACTCCAGTATGAAAGGTCCCTTATGGGAAGAAGTTTCCAGGTATTTAATTAATTTCAATCATTTATTTCTTTAATTGGAGTTAAGGAATTTGATGTAAAAGATGTTTCTTGATCACAATTCTCTCGAATGATTCCCATGGTTAATTGTTGATTTGAGCTTTGTAAGAAAATCTAGTATAAATTAAGAAGAAAATTTCCGAGTAAAGAGCTTTCATGGCTTACTTAGAAATGTGCAGTGTAGATTAGGAGATGCGTTTTGCTTGAATTTTTAGGAAACTTGTGTTATGAGTTTTTCATTTGATGTAGCAAGAACTTGTACTTTCATGTAATTGTTGGTAAAATTATGTAAGACCAATTATCAACATAGAGCTCCTTAAGATCATGACTATGTATTTTTCTATTCATGCTTTGTTATTGGCAGTCTAAAGCTTATTTGCACCTGGATATGCTCTTTGAAAATATGCATTGTTAGTTTTAGATTATCAACAATTTGAATTTAAAGTAGAAAGAATATTCGCGTGTGAAACATCCAGGTTTATGATGTTGATCATGTTAGCTATTTCCTTCAGTTTGATATTGGGATATTTAAAATTTGGATGTCTGCATGATTCATCCACATCATATCTTTGTGTAATGGAGATATGGTTACAATGTAATTTCTATCTCAAAAATAATATGTGCTCTATGGTATTTGCAGGACATAGCTAATTCAGATCTTACGGTCTTACCCCAACTCATCCAATTAGGCTAGGATTGGCCCTGAATTTCTCTATTTTTCTACTACTAAATCTTGAACTCTCTTGACCACGCATGCAACCTTGCCAAACAGGTAGATCCTAGCTTTCTTTCTAATGGAAAATTCCTTAATGCTTCCAACCTTAATCCATGTTTGTAATTCATTATCACTGCCTGGTACAGGTCTTTGACGAGTCAATTGCTGAGTTGGATACTTTAGGTGAGGAGTCCTACAAAGATAGCACCTTGATTACGAAACTTCTTCGCGACAAATGCAGGTATTGTGATTCCCATAAATTTTATTTTCTTTGTCTGGTTCTATAGCTTTGATGTGGATGTGAAAACAGTTAGCAAAAAAATTCATTGAAAATAATTAAAGGAGACAAAAGATGCCATTGAACTTTGAAATTGCTTCAAATAGGTAAAAATAAAACGAACATGAACTCAAGTTTAACCGAGTGACATTATATGATAAATAAATGCAGGAAGATGGAGCCGGTGATGATATCAAAATAGTTCCGAAACTTGAAGAAGCACAAGCGTGAGGAAACTCAAGTGGGTTGTCCCAATTTGGGGGCGTAGGATGTCCTGTTACAGTTTGGTGTTACATCTCCTGTTACATGCGTTAGATGAGTGACATGTGTGCGGAGAGAAAAATCTTAACTATTTCCCTTAGGGTTGATTGTTAGGGTATAGAATAGTCTATCCTACGTGTCAATCATCCAATGATTTGTAACAGGAGATATAACACCAAATATAACAGAAGATCCGAACCGGGTCGCAAGTTGTTCATTATTTCTCTTTTAATCTTCAATCTTCTTTTTTTGGGGTTTATTCTTGGAGTTGTTGCTACTGACTTTTCGCTCGTATTAAAACGCATTGCCCTGCACCCCTTAAATATATATGCTGAGTTATTTAATAAAAAATAATTTTATTTATTTTAAATAGTGACCCAACCAATTGCAAAGATTAATCTAATTTTTTTTCTATAAAGTCGTTTATCAATTTCTATATGCGCGTATTGCTTATAATTTAATTTTCTTTACTGAACATGACTTCATTTCTTCATTTTAAAAAATCAAAGTATTAAATTAAGAGAAATCCTATTTATTTAAAGGAGTAACTGAATTAATTTTAAAGAGTAACCTAATTATTTCTATAGAGTAATCTATCAACATAGTTTTATTGTAAAATATACAAGTATTAAATCAAATAATAACCCTATTAATTTCAAAGAGTAATCTAGTTAATTCTATAGAGTAATCTATCAACATGGCTTCATTTTAAATATATAAGTATTAAATCAAGAGTTAGTCTCTTGTGAGACGGGTCAACCCGTCACTAAAATATGCTATTGTGTAGATAAAGTATGCTTATTTGTGGTTAAAATATGTCGATAATAAATCAAATTATAACTTACTAAAATCATACTTTGATGCATAAGCCAACATAATTTAAAAAACACACATTAACAACCATTAAACATACTTTATCTAACTAATCGACATACTTTAACACGTCTAACAAACCGTCTCATGAAAGTAGCATCTCACAAGAGACTTTATTTTAAATCAAATAGTAACTCTATTAATTTCAAAGAATAATTGAATTAATTTCAAAGAGTAATTTAATTATTTCTATTGAGTAATCTATACATTAGCTTCATTTTAAAATATCAAAGTAATAAATCAAAGAGTAGTCCTATTTATTCCAAAGAGTAATATTTTTAATTTCAAAGTAATTTAATTAATTTAAAAAATAATCTAATTATTTTTATTGAGTAATCTATCCACATGGCTTCATTTTAAAACGAGTGAGGCTTGCGTGCACCCGGGCGCACGGAACACATCTCGTGCGTCTTTAGAAATTTAGTATTATGGGTAAGGGTACATTAATTTGGTCTAAAGGGTATACATTTTAATTACTAAAAGGTACAAAATTTTGTTCTAAAGGGTATACACTTTTCATTAATACTTTTTTTTTCTTTAGAAAATAAAAGGTACACATTTTTATATTAAAGGGTATACAGTTTAACACAAAATTTTAAAGGCGCACAGAGTGTTGTCCGTGCGCCCAGATTTTTCTTTAGAAAATAAAGGGTACACATCTGTATACTAAAAGGTATACAATTTAGCACAAATTTCTAAAGGCGCACGGAAAGTGTTCCGTGCACCCGGATGCACAGGAGCTTTTGCCTTTTAAAATATCAAAGTATTAAATAAAATAGTAACCCCATTTATTCTAAGGAGTAATCTAATTATTTTTATATTGTAATCTATCAACATGACTTCATTTTAAAATAATTAAGTATTAAATCAAAGAGTAACCATATTTATTTTAAAAAGTAATCAAATTAATTTTAAAAATAATCTAATTATTTCTATGGTAGTATCAAGGCTTTATTTTAAAATATCAAAATATTAATGAAAGAGAACCTTATTTATTCCGAAGAGTAATCTAATTAATTTTAAAGAGTAGTCTAATTATTTCTGTAGAGTAGTAATCTATCAACATGGCTTCATTTTAAAATATATAAGTACTAAATCAAAGAGTAATCTTTTTTATTTTTAAGAGTAATCTAATTAATTTCAAAGAGTAATCTAATTATTTCTATAAAATAGTCTATCAAAAGACTTCATTTTAAAATATGAAAGTACTAAATTATTGAACATATTTATTGTTTTTCTATTCCAATTCTAGGATAATCATGTCTGATATAAATGATTCTTCTTTGAAGCTCACATTAATAGCTGATTCGTCTCACGCGCAATTCATCAAGTACCATCCGTACTCCTCCGATTTGCTCAGGATCAAAGCTTTGATGAGCAAATGAATAACAGGCAACAAAAATCCGACCACGATCATTGCTACAACCATCTATTTTACTTTGGTGATCACGATAATAAAGATATGACCAATGCTTTCATGAAAAAATTCATTGCTATCAAGGGGGAATTGAATCGGACAAAAGCTTCAGTGTGCTTAAAATTGCATATGTTATTGACATTAAAGCCAAATCCAAGATTCTCACAGCCACTCTTGCTCTCAAATTTTCATCATTTTTATTTCACTGGAATCATCAGCAAGTGTCACAGCAATCAAATTACCAGTGATTTTTTTTAGTTAAATAATATAATGCAATAAATAATTAATAGATACGCCACTCTTGCTCTCAAATTTTCATCATTTTTATTCCACTTGACAAAAGGCCACATCAAAGTCAAGGCAACTAGAGTAGTCGAATAATTGAATCTTGCTTTCTATTGGTTACAGCAATAACCACTACACATGACACGACTTTAATCTTACCTTGTCATCAACAAATGCTCATTTTCCAATAATAGTGAGTTGTTCAAAATCATCAATTCCTGGATTTTTGCTGATCTGAGTTTTTTTTTTTTTTTTTGAGTGAGTGAGTTCTCTGTTTGACTGAATTATTGACTCTTTTTTTACTTAATATGATGGTTGAATTCACCTTGTGATTGATTTGGGTTGTTGATTGATTTCTTGAATTGTAGTCTTGAAATGGGAGAGATTCAAGAACAGAGGTATATTTGCAAGATATGCAGCAAAATTTGCGTGAGTGGGAAGTCATTGGGAGGTTATGAGGGTTCATATGGCACAAATTTCAGCTTCTAAGAAAGCAGAAAAAAAAAAAAAAGAAAGAAAGCTGAGATCAAAATCCAAGATGATGAATACGATTTTGCTCTTCTTAGTGAATAAAGTAACCCTAATTTCTGATGAATGGCAGCTATCAATTGAGAGAGAATCCTAAGAGATATTGGAGGGTTTCTGATCCCAAACGTGGTGCCTCTCAGACGGCGACGGAGCCTCATTGTAGCCTGTTGAAGACGGCGTCCCCAGAGCAAAAGCCCAATCACCCGACGGCGACAGGAGGGCGGCGCCGGATCACCCCTCTGACAGCGGCAAGAAGTCCTCATCGTCATAATCGTGATTTCTGCTGCACCATCTAATCTAACGTATAAGGAAAGAAAAAAACAAGAAAGAAGGCTGTATGTACGGAAAGAGAGAGAAAAGAGACTTGTATACGGATATAGGAAAAAAAAAGAAAGAAAAGTCAAAGGTATAGGAAGCCCCCGTAACCCAATCGGATCCGAATAAAATCCGATAAAACCAATCCATATAGTCCTAATCCCCTTGGAGCTACCAATGGAACTGTTGACAGTGGACTCAGAAACGTGAGATTTAGAATGATGTAGTCGGTTTAAGTCATCTATTACTGTTGCATGTTCTTGCTTGGACAAAGATTGAGCCCAAACACATATCACCTAGTAACACTCTGCCAAGGCCATTGAAGCCGATGACAATCTGAAGAGTGGAAGCTACAATCTTAGCCCCTTGAATTTCCCTCATAATCTTCCTAAATTTCTGTTTATGGAAAGAATTCTAGCAACCAAAATAATTAAACAATCTTATAAACGTGATATCATTAGGACTCATTAATCATCTCTTGAAGATCCAAAACATCACCATATGGACCAGCCAAGATGATGGACAACATAGCTAGGAAAAACATGTAAGAACCTCCAATCACAGCAGGCAATCGAGTCCCAAATAATGTTTGAGTTAATGTATTCAAACCAGCAACAAATCGCAGTGTTTGAATCATCAGAGCTTTCTCTTCCTAACACCAACAATCAGTCACAATCAATTAAAATCATTCAATGCTTCGAAATTCATCAGAAAATTCATATATTGATATATCCTTACTTCTCCACGTCCCATATGTAAATCCAAAAAAGGATGGTGTAAGAACAATTGTGCCAATCAGTATCGCCTAAGCTTTAACATTAATAAAAAAATATTCAAACATAAACATTCGAATTTAATCAAACATGTGTGATATATAAAATTCAGATAATTGTAGAAATCAGACAACTAATATGGAAGAACACGGAAGGAATTAATGACTTACCCCATGAAGGAGGGATAGTAATGCAGTAAGAAACTCCAAGAAGGTGATGTTTAACTGGATGCAAATTCATCCTGTTTTGGTGGCGGCGCACCTGCGGCACTGCCGGCCATGATTTATGCTTCCCGTTTTTTTTTACTCTCTGTAAAATCAAAGCACCCTTCAATATTTCTACCCTAAATCTCTAACAACTTGCCAAATCCTAATTACAACACCTCAAAACAGAATTAGGAAGAACGCTATACTGAAAATTACCACCAAGTAAATATACCCAATCCAAAATACTCATGTAAGGGTACTTGGTAAAATATGGTTTTGTGCGAACTTATAATTATGTATACATATCAAAAGTTCAAAATGATTCATGCTTACAATTAAGAACGAAAAATAGTAACATCTAAGTTTCTTATGCGTGAAATGAGGATTTCATCAAAAGAATACCTTAGGAGAACCTAATAGAGGAACAACAGTCATATTCCAATCAATTTCATCAATATACTTCTTACGTTCCTAGTAAACGGCCTTCGCACTGTTTCACTTTGGTTGATATTCAATCACAAGCTCTTTTTGCCTAAACCATACATTAATAATTAGATTAAAAATCCTACAAGATAACTGCCTAATGAGATAACACCGTAAACCATCTATTAAGACAAAAAATCACAATAGCTATACTTCAAGTGGACAAAAAAAAAATCTAAAGAAAATCACATGAAACCTAAAGCAAATTCTGACTAAAGTGTAGAGATTCAAGATTTTCATTCCAAATATAACTCGACCTAGTTTGGTAGGCAGGGCCGGTCCATTGATTTGAGGGGCCTGATGCAAAAAAAAAATTTTGAGGCCTTCTATTTTTATATAAGATACAAAGAAATGATAAATTTGTAATATGAATATTCAATATACTATTACATATTTTTTGCTGTAATATAACTCATTAAATAAAAAAAATATAATATTTATTACAAAAGAAATTATATATGAAACTAACTATGAAAATTTGATCTTGTGTTAGCTTTTTCAGTATAATTATTAATCAATTTTTTTAAGTTTGAATTTCTCCAGAAAATATTCTCACTTGAAATAAAAAAAATAATGCATTTAATCTTATTGACATAGATGATCCCAAATAAGAATAATTATCAAATTACTTTCTGGAAATGAATAACAAAATAAAATCAAATATTTTAGAGAATTATAAAGAAAATTTGAATAAAAAAATATGTGGAATAAAAACTTAAGTATGATTATGTATGGTAAAATGAAAGTACCTTATTCGGAAAGAATATAATATTCTATTTTTTTTTAAAGATGTTACCAAAATTTATCCTGAATAATTAACATAGAAGATGAATTGAAATGAATATTTAAGAAAGAAAAGATCAATAAAAAAATCAAAGAGGATGAATTATTGTTTAATCTAATTGGGAGATGATTAATATTAAGATTTTTTTAAGTTATTCCTATTCCTCAACATAAAAAATAAAAAATAAAATAATAATAATAGAAAAAAATGTATAAATCAAAAAGGGAATTATATTAATAAATACTCCATTTGACAAAAAGAAATAACTAAAAAGTGCTGGGATCAAGAAATAACAGGATACCACCCCAGGGCCGCCCATGTTGGTAGGTTGTTTAGTTACAACTTTACACTAGGAAAATATAATCCAACAAATAAACAGAAAATATAAGAAAATTATTACCCAGGCCCGGCTAACTGAATTCTGAAAATTCTCATAGTCCTCCAAAGTTGTTCAACATGATGAATAGGTGTAAGAATAGTTCTCTGGTATGTCTTACGTATGGTAGTCCTTCATGAAACTCCTCTATTGTTGTTTGAGCCTAATCCAACGTTTAAGGTTAATAATAAGGGTTGAAAAAGTAAATCAGCTCAAAAGAAGCAGAAAACAGGTTATACTGAGCATTAAAATAGAGGTCAAACTAATAAGGATTAAATTAGCACACTCGTATGATCTAATCAGCAATTAGCAACCTCATATTATATCATCTAGATGCACAAAGCGACTTCAATAAACTTAAAAACTTAATCAACAAGACAATAAGCTGAATTAGTTAAGTTATTAAACCAAGACTCTTCGCACGACAGTTCATCAATATTTGATTTCAATCGACCAAATGAATTAATGCACTAGTCACAATAATGCTATAAGCAATTACGGACCGGTTTAAGAAGATTATCAGCGATCTGGTTATCAATATTGATCTACTGAGACACGGAGCTGAAATTGATCGTAGACGAAGAGCACGACGTATGCCTCATTTCCCGGTGAAGAATCACCAAGTTTTCGGCAGGAGTTGATCTCCAGGTAGACAAGGGGCAAGAAAACGAAGCTGGAAATCAACATAGTCTAACAGCCCTGAGGTGGAAATCGAAGAAACAATTTATCCCTGCACACATATATCTCCGAAAATGAAATTTAAAATACATAAAAAAATTCACCAGTTTCATTACAAAAATCTCCAATACGCCACTTCAGGTAAAAACAAATACAATTATGCTACGAATTAACAGAAAGTGCCATTTAACAATATTTTACCTTCTTATGACTCCGAAATCATAAAATTCATCCTCGAGTTCTAGTTCACTGACTCGCGGATCCAGATGCTCAACCTTCATTATAAATCATCACAATGAGTGAGATTTACCAACCCAGCGAACAATTAAATGCCTCCAATCACAAATACAACGAAGCACACGAAATGAAGTCTATAATCAGAGATCTAACTGAAATTGAGGTTAATAATACCAACGACGTCAAGATCAAGAACATCAACACCTATCTAATATATCAAATGTACAGAAAACTCAAATGCATGAATTACCTTTGTCGAAATTTTGCCGGCAATGCGGAAAAAGGAGCACGCGTGAGCAGCAGCGGTGGAAAAATTTCAGTGAAATTCTCTGGACTATAGCGAATGAGGATGAACGAAAACAGATGGTGAGAGAACCTAAAGTGAGTGAGACTCATGAGAGGGGCAAGAGCGAAGGAGTTTAGGAAAGAAACACCGCTGAAAGCCCTAGAATTACACTGAAGAATTGATTAACAATACGGTGGCGACGGCGGAGAAGTGGTTGTGGAAGCGACCGCCATCACAATTCAGAGGGTTATTCGGAGGGAGAGGGAGGATTACTGTTTACTCCATATATATACCCAGACCAAAGAATTACATGTGTGTGGACCCCGTATGGCATCGACCTAATCGAAAGAGTGAACAGATTGACACGTAGCATTTTAACTCTTACTTGCTACCGTCTCATAGTTGTTGTCTTCGTTATTGTAGATACGGAGTTTAAGAAAAGTTGACTTTTTAGGGGTATTGTGGTATTTTTAGGTAATAAATAAATTATAAAGTATGCTAAGTGTGTTAGGTGAGTGTGGTAAAGTTGTAATTAAGATGAACTTTTAGGGGTGGAGATTAATGTGATATTTCCTTTTTTGGAAATAAGACAATTAGTTTGAGACGGATGAAAACGGAAAGTAAGAGAACGAGTTTGGGACGGAGGGAGTAGTTAATAATGCACTTACATTAATATGATTATTAATGGCATAATTTTTTTTTTAAAAAATATTAATGTGCATTGTTAAATTCTTGACATTTATTATGAATACAGTAATTGTCATAGAAATAAGACATGTGTAAGTTTTAAAATGAGATACATTTTGAACGGTAGTTTTATGATAGAAATAAATATTGATGTAGACAAATATATTAAATCTTACACTCTAATATGGCTTAACAATTATTATAATATGGAGAACGTGAGTCATTGACGTTCTCTAGAAAACTACCTAAAAGAGAGAATACTTTCATAGATCATTTTACGGAGGGTCTACGCCGGAAATACTCTCCAACGTATGCGTACGAGAAGTCTTAAAGAATGACGTGGGTTCATGTGCATGGATCGTAATGAGTAAATGAGCCCCAAAATGAAGGAATATTCATCAAAATGAAGGAAGCGTGGATCATAATGAGTGAATGAGCCCGAAAATGAAGGAATATGCATCAAAATGAAGGAAATGTAGATCTTAATGAGTGAATGAGCCCCGAAATGAAGGAATATGCATCAAAATGAAGGAATATAGAAATAAGACATGTGTAAGTTTTATCTTATTAAATGCACATTAGTGTTCAATCAATTGAATGTACATTAGTGTTTAATCAAAAGACGTAAAATATTAAATTTGGAGAATAAGGATAAAACAAGAAAAAACAGAGAACGCTTTGTATTCCTTAGTAATTATATTATGGCAAAAGCTCCTGTGCACCCAGGCGCACGGATCACATTTCGTGCGCTTTTAGAATTTTGTGTTAAATTGTATACATTTTAGTATATAGATAGATAGATGTGTACCCTTCATTTTCTAAAGAAAATTATTATGTGTATCTGGGTGCATGGATAACACTCCGTGCGCCTTTAGAATTTTGTGTTAAATTGTATACCCTTTAGTATAAAAATGTGTACCCTTTATTTTCTAAAGAAAAAAAAATATTAATGAAAAGTGTATACCTTTTAGAACAAAATTGTGTATCTTTTTAGTAAGGGCAAAGGATCAAATTGGACCTTCATCTTATTCCATGAGATCAAATTGGACCCTCATCTATATTTTTGTTCATCTATGCCCTTATCTATTATTTTTGTTCATCTATGCCCCTTATCTAATTTAGTTTGATCAATTAACCCATATTTTCAGAAAATTAATTGTCAAAATAATTATTTATTCTCCTCCTAATTAAAATGGGTTGAAAAATCTGGAAAAAATCCGTAAAATTGGTGAATCTCAGCCTATGCTTATGTAATTCCTTTTCCACCGCCGGAATATTCATCGAGCTGTTATGCTTATGTAACATAACATCTGAGAGTTAAGAATTAGGTGGAAAAGAATAATTGCAGTGATTTGTTCAAATAATGGATCTGGGAATCGGAACCCAAATTCGTGCGAATCCTACCCTCGAGAATAGGGTTTCTCTTGATCGCCAACGTTAGTAGAATCATGAAGCGCTTTTAGCAACCGCCAATATATAAGAAAGACGCCAAAGAAACAGTGCAAGAGTGCGTGTCGGCATCAACTTCATCTCCGATGCGGCGTCCGACAAGTGCCAATACTAAATGAGAAAACCCATCAACGACAATGATTTGTTGTGTCGATGACCGTTCTGGGACTTGAGGAATTCGTGGAGCCACTCAATACACAGGTTTAGGGACATGGATGGGGGAGAAGACAGCCATGCCGGCGGAGGAGACAAGGAGAGTGGTGGGGTGGTGATCCCTTTTTACCCATTTTAATTTTAAATAGGAGATAAAAATAATTATTTTGATATCTAACTGATTTTCTGAAAATAAATTCTGTCAAAAAAAAAAAAAATCTGAAAAAATGGGTTGTTTGATCATACTAAAATAGACAAGGGGCATGGATGATCCTACTAAAATAGATAAGGGACATGAATGAACAAAAACATAGATGAAGGGTCAATTTGAACCCATGGAATAAGGTTAGGGTCTAATTTGACCTTTTGACCTTTTAGTAATTAAAGTGTATACCCTTTACACCAAATTAATGTACCCTTACTCATAATACTAAATTTCTAAAGGCGCACGGAATGTATTCCCGTGGGCCCGGACGCACGCAAGCCTCACTCTTATATTATATTAATGTATTTATTAGTAATTAGGATATTTAAACGCGTAGCTATAATTAATTATCCAAGATTTATTCTTGAAACAATCCCTAATTTACTTAATTTTAAATAATATTTTAGGCAAAAGCTCCTGTGCACCTGGGCGCACGGACCATATTCCGTGCGCCTTTAGAATTTTATGTTAAATTATATACCCTTTAGTATACAGATGTGTACCCTTTATTTTCTAAAGAAAATTATTGTGTGTATTTGGGCGCATGAACAACACTCCGTGCGCCTTTAGAATTTTGCGTTAAATTGTACACCCTTTAGTATAAAAATATATACCCTTTATTTTCTGAAGAAAAAAAATATTAATGAAAAGTGTATACCCTTTAGAACAAATGGTGTACCTTTTATTAATTAAAGTATATACCATTTAGACCAAAGCAATATACCCTTATTCATAATATTAAATTTCTAAAGGCACAAGGAATATGTTCTCGTGCGCCCGGGTGCACGCAAGACTCACTCAATATTTTATTAAAAATTTAATCAAAGATTCAGATAATTAATTAATTGAAAAAGAAAATGGCAAAACTCCTGTGCATCCGGGCGCACGGAACACTTTTCGTGTGTCTTTAGAAATTTGTCCTAAATTGTATATTTTTTTGTATACAGATGTGTACCCTTTATTTTCTAAAGAAAAATCTGGGCGCACGTACAATACTCCGTGCGCCTTTAGAATTTTGTGATAAATATTATACCTTTTAGTATAAAAATGTGTACCCTTTATTTTCTAAAGAAAAAAAAATATTAATGAAAAGTGTATACCCTTTAGAACAAAATTATGTACATTTTAGTAATTAAAGTGTATACTATTTAGACCAAATTAATGTACCCTTATCCATAATACTAAATTTCTAAAGACGTACAGAATGTATTCCGTGCGTCCGGATGCACACAAGTCTCACTCAAAGAAAATACTCCCTCCTCCTACCTGAAAGGAACCCGCTTGGACATGTAGTCATATGATTATTCTTTTAATTAAATTCATTTTATCCGATGGTCCATATATTTTTACTTATATCCAACGATTATTGTTGGGCCTAAGCCCAAATTTCAGCAACATTTTTATTGGGCTTAGCCCAATTTTATATCCAAATATAAATTATGCTACTCTCACAAACCCTAGTTATATGTACTTGTTTCCGTCTTCTGACAGTCGGTGCAGCGGTGGCAAGATGGTTGGGTGATAGGATTTAGATATTATTATTATTTATTATATTTATCAATATTTAGATATTAGGATATTTACTTTCTGCATAAGTTAATTTTTTATGTAGGATTAGAATTTAGGTTTTAGGATTAGGTATTAAGATTGGGATATTCCCTAATCTTTAGAATTTTCAACCTTATAAGTATGATTGTAATCGTGACAATGAATATCAATAAAGAAGAAAAGTAAAGTTAACTTACAGTGTTTGCAAATGCTGACTTGAGTTAGAGTCTCGGTTCAATTATCGTCGTAACTCCGGGCCTGAGCCATATTTTTCAATATCTGAGAATATTAAATTCTCATCATTGGGCATACGCATTTCTTCTCTTCTCCTCACACTAATCACATCTTTCGATTAACGGCACACTTTGACTGGTTTCTGTTGTTCGTGAGAATTTTCAGGTGCCTACACTTACGTATCGGAGCTATGAAAGAAGAAACAATCCGACGTGATTAGGGATGACAATGGGACGGGTATTTCTGGGTACCCGGTGTACCCGAACCCTAATGGGTAGGGTACGGGTTGTTGTAAACGGTTTTGGGACGGGTACGGGTAGTTGTGAAAAATACCATTAGAGTTTGGGATGGGTACGGGTAATGCCTCAAATACCCGCGGGTAACCCGATTATATATATTTTTTATAAAATTTAATATATACTTATTATATAATTTTATGAGTCCAACTGCCATGCACCGGGTGCACCGGTGCACCTGGACGATCTTAATCGTTAGATTATATTTTAATTCGATCTCTACCATTAAATATAATAAAATAATTAATTTTAAAAAAAAAACTACCCACCTCTCTATTTTTAACTTACTAACTGCAGGTGCACCGGTACAGCCGGTGCACTGCAGAATAACTCATAATTTATATATGATAAGATATTTTATATATTAAATTAATAGTTATAAGTTTTATTTAATCATATTTATTAAATATTTATCTAAAATAATACAATTTATATTATATTTATTTTATATTTAATTAATAATAATGTAATTTTTATTATTATACTTATTTAGACAATAAAAAGATATAAATATATATAAAATAAATGAATATTAAGCGGGTATGGGTACCCGCGGGTATTGATAAACGGTAATGGGACGGGTACGGGTATCATAATAAATTTTTTAAATGGGACGGATACGGATACGGGTAGTTATTTTTTTAATCGGATACGAGTACGGGTACCCCAAAATAAGCTGGTACCCTACCCGTTGCCATCCCTAGACGTGATGCGGTTCTTGCTCTGGGTTCACTGTTGGGAGTGCCGCCAGCTTCCCGACGTTGTTCGTTTCACGCATCCGACCCGACCCGAGAAGGCTGTTAGGTTGGGTTTCCAAATATGTGAAGAGCCCAATAGCCAACAATGTTAGGGATAGCCCAAGTAAGCCCGATACTTAGTGTTATCTTGTCCTGTAAGTCATTGACGGAAGAGAGAAGAAAAAAGAGGGCAAAAACACAATTCACGTTTTTGAGAGAAAATCCAGCGCAGTGATACTGCAGAGCCAATAACCGGAGTTTCAACCGTCGGATCGATCTAAATTTTGGCTAGCACGTTTGGAACTCGTGGAGATACATTCTGAACAGTGGAGATCGTTTTAGCTTTGGGTTGACTGGAATACGCCGAAAATATAAGCAGGTTTTTTGGGCGATTTTGTTCTGCGCAGTCGAGGGAAAAGAGCCGTTTCTCACAAACTAACTGTTGGATCGAGCTGTAATTTGAACAGCACATTCAAGACTCATAGAGGTTGATTCTGGATGGTGGAAATAGGATTCTGCAGGTTTTACAGTTGCAAACTCAGAACGTCAGTTTGCGTAGTTTGGTGATGTCTTTCTAATCTCGTTGTTTGTTATCAAGTATTGATTGTCTTGATACATTTATGATAGTTCGTCTGTGGTGGCAGATTGTAACTCTTGGATTTTTGTCTCATAGTGAAGTTTTTGGTGGGCTTCGGTCCTATGGTTTTTTACCTTCTCACATTGAGGAGGTTTTTCACGTTAAATTATTTGTGTTGTGCTTTATTGATTGCTTGCTTTATCGTGAATCATTTTATTAGGATTGTTTCCTACTAGATTCAAACAAGAGAGGGATAATTGATCATTCCGCTGCGTAGACAAATAATTTATAATTTGATTATTCGTGTGTTTATCCCAACAAAGTGGTATCAGAGCGGGTTGCTGCTCTGTTCCTTGTGGTGAATATGGAAACTAATACTAATAGAATAGTGAATCTCAATGGTTCTAATTATCATGTGTGAAAAGGCAAGATGAAGGATCTTCTCTATGTGAAAGATTATATGCTTGTATTTGAAACCAAAATGCCTAATGATAAAACAGATGAGCAATGGAATATATTGCATCGTCAAGTATGTGGTTACATTAGGCAGTGGGTGGATGAAATGTATTGAACCATGTGAGTGAAGAAACACATGCACGGACATTGTGGAAAAAGTTGGAGGAACTGTATGCTAGAAAAACTGAGAACAACAAGTTATTTCTAATCAAGCAGTTGATGAATCTGAAATTCAAAGATAGCACTCCTATGACGGATCACTTGAATTCATTTCAGGGTATCATTAATCAATTGTCGGAAATGAATATCAAGTTTGAGGATGAAGTATAGGGCTTATGGCTTCTTGGTACATTGTCGGATTCACGGGAGACATTCAGGACATCTTTGTCTAATTCAGCCCCCAATGGTACCATTACAATGGATTTGGTTAAGGGCAGCGTTTTGAATGAGGAAACAAGGAGAAAATCACAGGGCCCTTTACAGCAATCAGAGGTTTTGGTTACAGAGAAAAGGGAAAGAAGTAATAGCAGAGGTCCAACAGGCAAGCAAAAAGGTAGGAGGAGTAAATCCAACAGACACAATAAGGTTGAGTGTTGGAATTGTAAAACTCCAGGACACATAGCAAAGTATTGCAGAAAACCCAAGCAAGATGACAAGAAAGAAAATGGGAAAGAAAGGAAGAATGAAGAAATGAAAGATAATGATCGAGTGTCTGCTGCAACAGGTGATTTTCTTATCTTTCGTGATTATGAAGTTGTCAATCTTGCATGTGGTGAAAGCAGTTGGGTGATTGATAGTGGGGCATCCATACATGCAACATCTCGTAGAGAGATGTTCACATCCTACATGTCAGGCGACTATAGAAATGTTAGGATGGGTGATGATGGCTTAGATAAAACCATTGGTGTTGGAGATGTATGTTTGCAGACTAGTAATGGTGCTACACTAGTTTTGAGAAATGTGAAGCACGTGCCTGATCTTCGGTTGAACTTGATATCTGTTTGGAGACTTGATGATGAAGGTTTCTGCAGTGTGTTCTTCGATGGTCAGTGGAAGCTTACAAGAGGTTCTTTAGTTGTTGCTAGAGGTCAAAAACACTCCTCATTGTACTTGATGCAAGCAAAATTACTTGATGGCTCTATTAATGCAGTTAAGAATGAGGGGATAGTTGAGTTGTGGCATAGCAGACTCAGTCATATTAGTGAAAAGGGATTAAAGATTTTAGAGAAAAGAAATCTCATTCCAGACTTGAAGAATGCATCTTTAAAGAAGTGCTCTCACTGTTTGGCAGGAAAGCAAACTCGAGTTGCTTTCAAGACCTCAACTCCTACCAGAGCATCATGTATACTCAATTTAATTTATTCTGATGTTTGTGGTCATATGAAAACTAGAACTCCTGGTGTGCTTTATATTTTGTTACTTTTATAGATGATCACTCAAGAAAGACATGGATCTACACGTTAAAGACGAAAGATCAGGTGCTCGATGCATTCAAGCAGTTTCATGCCTTAATTGAGAGACAAACTGGGAAGAAGTTGAAATGCATCAGATCGGATAATGGAGGGAAATATATTGGTCCTTTTGATGAGTATTGCAGAGAGCATGGTATCCGACATCAAAAGACTCCTCCAAAGACTCCTCAGTTGAATGGTCTTGCATAAAGGATGAACAGAACATTGGTCGAGAGAGTAAGATGTCTGCTATCAGAAGCAGGATTGTCTTCATCATTTTGGGGTAAGGCTCTGAGTACTATTGTACATGTTTTAAATCTTACTCCATGTGTTCCTTTAGACTTTGATGTTCCAGATAGAGTCTGGTCAGGAAAAGATGTTTCCTATAATCATTTGCGGGTCTTTGGATGTAAGACATTTGTGTATATTCCCAAAGATGAGAGGTCTAAGTTGGATATGAAGACTCGACAATGTGTGTTTCTTGGTTATGGCCAAGATGATTTTGGGTACAGACTTTATGATCCCATGGAGAAGAAACTTATCAGAAGTCGGGATGTTGTGTTTGTTGAGGATCAAACCATAAGAGACATTGAGAAGACGGATAGCTCAGTTTCTACACCGGGTGATGACTTGATTGACTTGGAAATTGTTCCTCACGATCAAGGTCAAGTAGAAGCTGAAGAGGAGAATCAGGATCAACCTGATTTTGGTAATGATGATCATGTCGATCATCCTTTGCATGATGAAGAGGATATCGAACAGCCGCAACCACCTGATGTTCCAGAGCAGGAGGTTCAAGAACCACCTAGAAGAAGTAGTAGAGCTCGTGTACCTCTAGGATGTATCCTCCTGATCAGTATGTGCTCTTGACCGACGGGGGAGAGCTTGAATGCTATGGAGAAGCAATTCGTGGAGAACACATGAATGAATGGTTGGAAGGAATGCAAGATGAGATGAAGTCCTTGCTTGAAAATGACACATTTGATCTGGTGAAACTACCAAAGGGGAAGCATGCTTTGAAGAACAAGTGGGTGTATAGGTTAAAACAAGATGAACACACCTCAAAGCCTCGATTCAAAGCTAGATTGGTTGTTAAAGGTTTCAGTCAGAAAGAGGGAGTTGATTTTGAAGAAATTTTCTCTCCGATTGTCAAAATGTCTACTATCCGTTTTGTGCTTGGTTTGGCAGCTAGTCTTGACTTGGAGATTGAGCAGATGGATGCCAAAACTGGTTTTTTTCATGGTGAGCTAGATAAAGAGATATACATGGTGCAACCTGAAGGTTTCAAGGTGAAGGGAAAAGAAGACCATGTGTGTAAGCTGAAGAAGAGTCTTTACGGTTTGAAGTAAGCACCTAGATTATGGTATCAGAAATTTGAGTCAGTTATGGGGGAGCAAGGCTACGAAAAGACTATTTCTGATCATTGTGTGTTTGTTCAGAAGTTCTCGGATGATGATTTCATTATATTATTACTGTATGTTGATGATATATTGATTGTTGGCAGGAATGTTTCAAGAATTGACAGGTTGAAGAAACAGTTGAGCAAATCCTTTGCCATGAAGGATTTGGGGCCACCAAAGAAAATCCTTAATATCAACATCACTCGAGATAGATCAAACAGGAAGTTGCACTTATCACAGGAGAAGTATATTGAGAAAGTGCTTGAGAAATTCAATATGAGCAAAGCTAAAGTGGTTAGTTCTCCTATTGCCACTCATTTTATACTCCTTCAACCAACGAAGAGAAGGAAGCAATGAGAAGAGTTCCATATGCTTCAGCTGTTGGAAATTTGATGTACGCAATGGTGTGTACAAGGCCAGACATAGCTCATGTGGTTGGTGTTGTTAGCCGTTATTTGTCTAATCCGGGAAAGGAGCATTGGAATGCTATGAAGTGGATAATGAGATATCTACGAGGTGGCGCTGTGTCGTGGCAATCAAGATTGCAAAAGTGTGTTGCACTCTCCACAACAGAATCAGAGTACATTGCTGCAACGGAAGCATGCAAAGAGGTGTTATGGTTCAAAAGGTTTATGGATGATATTGGATTGAAGCAACAGAGGTATGTAGTATTTTGTGATAGTCAGAGTGCTATCCATCTTAGCAAGAATGCTGCATTTCATTCAAGATCGAAGCATATTCATGTGAGATATCATTGGATGAGGGATGCCATCAATGATAAGTTGCTTGAACTTGAAAAGATTCATACAGATGATAATGGTGCTAACATGATGACGAAGACATTGCCTAGAGAGAAGCTCGAGGTATGTCGTGTGATAGCCGGAATGACTAGTCTCTCCACATAATCGGAAAGAGGGAGATTTGTTGGGTTGGGTTTCCAAATATGTGAAGAGACCAATAGCCAACAATGTTAGGGATAGCCCAAGTAGGCCCGATACTTAGTGTTATCTTGTCCCGTAAGTCATTGGCGAAAGAGAGAAGAAAAAAGAGGGCAAAAACACAATTCACGTTTTTAAAAGAAAATCCAGCACAGTGATATTGCAGAGGCAATAACCAGAGTTTCAACCGTCGGATCGAGATGAAATTTGGTCAGCACGTTTGGAACTCATGGAGGTATATTCTGAACGGTGGAGATCGTTTTTGGAGCTTTGGGTTGACGGGAATACGCCGAAAACAGAAGCAGATTTTTTGGGCGATTTTGTTCTGCGCAGTCGAGGGGAAAGAGCCGTTTCTCACAAACTAACCGTTTGATCGAGCTTTAATTTGGATAGAACGTTCAGGAATCATAGGGGTTGATTCTGGACGGTGGAGATTGGATTCTTAGGAGTCTACAGTTTCGAACTCAGAACGTCAGTTTGCGTAGTTTGGTGAGGTCTTTTTAATCTCGTTGCTTGTTATCAAGTATTGATTGTCTTGATACGTTTGTGGTAGTTCGTCTGTGGTGGCAGATTGTAATTCTTGGATTTTTTGTCTAATAGTGAAGTTTTTGGTGGGGTTCGGTCCCGTGGTTTTTTACCTTCTCACATTGAGGAGGTTTTCCACGTTAAGTTGCTTGTGTTGTGCTTTAATTATTGATTGCTTGCTTTATCGTGCATCATATTATTAGAATTGTTTCCTATTAGATTCACACAAGAGAGGAATAATTGATCATTCCGCTGCGTAGACGAATAGTTTATAATTTGATTATTCGTGTGTTTATCCCAACAAAGGCCAGACGCCTCGGCAACAAGGATAAGCAGGTTCACTCACCTATCTTATGTCATTAGTTTTTTGTTTAACGAACCGTGGCTTCTTCCTTTTTGTTGATTTGTTTGATTCTGCTGTCTTAAAGTGAAGTGGTTAATGGGTGGTTGGGTGGTATATGAATTTTTAGGATTGGTACACAGTAATATTTCCCATGTGTATTCATTTCCATTCTCCTTCAATTTCTTTTATAATGTCACTTGATTATTCCGAACACAAAAACATCAAGAACCATAATTAGAAGATAGGCAAATCATTTGATGAAAATTTCTAACTAAGCAGCATCATCGGAGAGAACTCGTACAGGTAGATCTATTTTCTCGTGCCCATGGATTAAAATTTGGATTCTTGACTAAATTATTTTTGAAAGACAATTAATGCCTATGATTCTCTGATAGCATATTAAGTACAGTGATTAATACATATTGATATAGCCGTATAGTTGATGGCGATTTATTTCCAAAATTCCAACTAAAACTGATTTTCATGGTGATTATTAATCCAATGGATTATTTAAATTAAATGTGTTTGTAATTAAATTTAAAGCAATGAATTGATTTAAAGAAATCGAAACTTTATTATGGGCGGCCCTAGCTAGTTGTACTGCTTTTTTTTTTTTCTTTTATGAATAATTCACCATTTTAGTTTGTAATTGAAAATGGACATGTGTGTAATTAGTTTCATTTTTAGATCAAAGTGAAAATGTTCTAATTTCATAAATGCTCATGATGAAAAGATTGAGATGCCCCATAACTAAGGGTCCCAGTAGTTAAAAGATTTGGAATAAGAATAGTAATGGAATCATTAAGAAAGATCATTGCGATATTATATTTAGTTCAAAAATTAAGAAATGGTTATTTAAAGATGAAGTCATTCTTCAGTATAAGGGGATTTATTCCCATCCTTGATGCATAATGCATGAGATCATGAGAATGTGGGGGCTGGGTGTTTGGTTTGAAGGTATGAGAGTGGATGTTTGTTACACTACAAACATTTTGCTAGGGTGCAGAGAAAACAACATACATTCAAGTCCAAATTGAACAACCCTTCCACCAACCAAACAAAATTTTAAAATTAGAATCGAAAAATCGAAAAAAAAAGCGCTAAGATTAATCAGCATTGCATAATTGTGTACTCATGGCTCATTTGCTCAAGAGTTTCCTCTTTATGCCCAAACCCCTTGCGGTTGTAATTCTTGCTCCTGGTCAAGTTGTGACGGAAAGCCTTAGCGTCTAACTCGGCGGAGGAAGATGAAGCTGCGTCGGCGAACGGAGGAGCATCGGAGCTTGGAAGGCTTCCATCGGCGGAATAACTTGGTCTCCTGTAAGGGAAGTTTGGTGCGTGTGGGGATACGACAGAATTGCAGAGAGATGGCCAATGTTATCTCAGGGCGCACTTTGGACAGAATTTGGCGTTATCATCATATGTTTTGAATATGTGATACATTTTTTTGCATTAATTTAATGTCATTGATTATACTCTGATTATAATACAAAAATGATTAATTGTATGGTGAGTGTATCAGTATTTTAGACGCAAGCAGTTCCTTTTCTTGGTTCTTAGATGATTTTTCCTTTAATCAGGGATATGTGATCTACTGTGTTCGCGTTAGACGTGGTGGAAGGACAAGGCTGGTCCCTAAGGGTATTGTGTATGGTAAACCCACCAACCAGGGTGTTACTCAGCTGAAATTCCAGCGCAGCAAGAGATCTGTTGCTGAGGAACGTGCTGGCCGAAAATTGGGCGGTTTAAGAGTTCTAAACTCTTATTGGATCAATGAGGTTTGCAATGTCTTCACATGTTGCTACTCACCTATGATGATGCATGATGAGTAGCTGTTATAATTGTTGTGACACTTAACATGTTTCATTTTCATCCAAAATGTAAAGCGGAAGTGTACCTGATCTAATGAGTCATCTAGCGGAACACGAACTCGTCATCTTGCGGAACACAAACTCGGGATCAGTAGTTTATGGCCTTCCTCAATTAAGCCTCTTTATTTCTTATGGGGATCGTAGTAATTCATCCCGATGGGGAGAAGGGAAGATCATGTGCAACTTAGTGAATTGTGGATCATAACATGTGAGTCTTTATATACTACACAATTGGGTCACCCATTATCACCCAATCATGTAGTATTGGACATCTACTCAATAAGCCCATATCAAATATTATTATAGCCCATAGACTTTTAATCTGAATTGAATCACTTAATTTTATTCATAAAATAATTGAATAGCTAATACAATTGCATAATAATATATTGTCTACAATTAGATTATATTCGAAATTATAAATTTTCTTACACAAAATTTATAGTATATTATGTCATATTAAAGTACTGAATAACAAAAATAAAATATAAAAAATATATTATTTGTAATGAGATACAAACAAATTACTTAAGAATTTAATTTCTTTTCTGATTGCAATATCGCGTGACAAAAGAGGATTCTGATTGCAATAGCGAGTGACTAATGAGGAAGGAGTGATGATTTCAATCAACCAAAGAAAGAAAAGATGAAGGAATAATAAGATGAAAGATAGACCATGCAATAGCGCATAATTTCAATCAACAAAATAATTAAAGAAAGAAAAGAGGAAGGAGAGGAATAGAGTAAAAGTACTGAAATTTTTTTTATAGCATGAATCATAATACCAAATACCAATTGCTCTTAATATTTATCGAGGTCCATACATGAATCTAAAAATGATCTTTGTTGCTACGATGCTTACTCTGCAAGAGGTGATTGCTGGAATATAGTCCACCAATGTAGTTAGAAATGCTCACTTAAACATTACAGAAATTACAAATCCATCAAGCCCACCAATGTAGTTAGAAACGTGCACTTAAGCAATAGAGAAATTACAACAAAATCATTCAAGAAAGTATAAAGCATGTAATAAATTGTTGATGCACATTATTAAAATAATTTGAGTAAAATAGATCAATCTAGAAAGTCTAGATGAGTCCCGAATTGTCTAGAAAAAGTAATGTTATGATGCAGTCTAGAAAAGTATAGATCATCTAGATAATTCTAAGACAAAATAATGGAAAGGGTGGAATAGTCGAGAGAGGGCTATCACCGCCCTATATTGTCTATAAATAGGATGCATCTATTGTAATTTAATGCAAGAAAAAGCCAGCCACATAATACTATCTTCCTTTCGAAAAAAAAAAAACCCATTTGCCTAATTCACTCTTATTCTAAAACCATACATCTCCACTAAGCCTATTCACTGCTCTTCCAACATAAACATACTAAAATCACAACTCTTCCTCCTCTTCCTAAACCATTATAACTCACGCCACCTCTCTTATCTATTTTCTATATTTTAAATACCAACAGTGGTATCAGAGCCCGGTTAATTCATTAACTGGATTAAAATAAGCTTCCGCATATTATCATAAAACCTACACTATACCCACCAACTATTTCCACACCTTAAAAAATGTCCTCTCTAGCCAATACCCACCAGATCCCAATCCCAACCTTTTCAGGTGAAGGATACAATTATTGAGCCATTAAAATGAAGACATATTTGATATCTCAATGCCTATGGGAGATCGTCGACAAGGGGTACACTATCCCCGCAGATGCATCATCTTTGTCTAGTACGGATAAAGAAAAACTAGACAAAAACACGGAGAAGGATAATTTGGCGCTATACATACTACAGATGGCTGTGGTGGAGTCTCTATTTCCGAGGATCAGTGGAGCGAAAACGTCCAAGGAAGCTTGGGATATTCTAAAAGAGGAGTATCAAGGGAGTGACAAGGTACGAAATCTAAAACTCCAAACTCTTAGGAGAGATTTCGTAAATATGAAAATGAAAGAATTTGAGACCATTAAAGATTACTACACTCAATTAAGAGAAGTAGTAAATCAACTAAAATCTTATGGGGAAGATATGACAGATAAGAAAATAGTGGAAAAGATTTTAATATCTCTCCCTACTAAATATAACCCAATAGTCACTACTATAGAAGAGACTAAAGATATAGAAGCGACGATCAATAAGCAATTAATCTTTTTTTCATATTCCATGAACTATCAATCCAATGACAAGTAATACCCATATAATCCGCTTTTTGCCAAAAATTGCTCTAAATATCCGAACATATAGACACTTTATGAGGTAATTGTTGCAAAACTTGTTTTAAAACCAAACCATACTTTTTAACAACTTTAGCAACACCAATTTTACATTTATTACGATGCAAATGTGGGGCTTGAGGATTTAAAGTGAGATTAACCAATCTTGAAAAAAAACATTATCGGTAAAGTTAAATGACAAATGTTTGGTGCACATAAGTTTAAGGTATAATCTCAAATAATTAGAATCATCAAATTTAAAAAGAATGTTACCCGACGCCGATGAACCTTCTCCTCCGGAAGATGTCGTGAATCCTCGTCCTATTTGTGGTTGACCGGTTGAGATGCCAATCTTATCCGGATGCTTTGAGTTGATGTGTTTGATGAACGTTCCATATCCTCCGCCATGTTTGAATTCATACTTCGTGCCACAATAGTTGCAAATAACTTTGAATTTATTCGAATTCTCAATCGCCTCTTTCTTGAAATGAATGGAAAATATATCGGAACGTAACACTTGTGGGGAACTTCGAGTCGATCCTCCGCCTCTGCTAGAGCCTCCGTCTCCGTCTCCAGTACCCGTACCATCCGAGGTTGGTTGACTTCCACTCGCCCTTTGTTGTGATTGACCTTGAGTATTATCGTTGTCGTCGTCGGAGGGGAAATCATCTCCAAGTATCTCCTTATAATTCAAGTTGAACAAATGAGGAGACATTTCTTCATTCGAAGGAATATTTTCAATATCTTCTAGAGTTGTTGGAAGTTGACGTGGAGGTGGTGGAGGACAATTTAAGGTGTTGTATATGGATTTTCCTTTAGAAGAAGAAGGTGAGACACCATATGAAGAAGAACCTCTTTTAGGCATTTTTTTTAGATTGAAAAAAAATATGAATATATATGATTTATGAACTAAAAGACTAGAAGTATACTAATAGTAGTATGGGTAGAAAGAATAGAAAATGATAATGAGAGAATTGAAATGAAAGTGATAATGAGAGAATTGAAATAAAAGTCGAGAACTTTTTTTTTTTGAGTTTGATATATATGAACTAAAAGAGTAAAAGATTAGATCACTAAAAGAGTACAAGATATACTAATACTAATATAGGTGAAGAATAGACTTAGAAAGTGATATGAGAGAATTGAAAATTTGAAGTTGAGTGAGAGAGAACACAAAAAATGAATTGAATTTGAGTTGAGATGAGAACTTGAGAATGTGTATTGTGTAGAGTAGAAGTAGTAGAGTAGAATGTTGTTGTGTGCTCAAATTGATCACACTTGGGGTATTTATAGAGGACCAGAATTGATCTCATCCATCCATTCCAAATTTTGAACAGAAAAAAATCTCAGCCCTTGATTTAAAAAAAAAAAATTCCTGCGGATTCGCCGGTTTACCAGAACTGCCAGTTAAAATTGGAACTGCTGGTTAGACGAAGCAATCTCGTCCGTCGATCTGCAACGACCACAAAATCTCGACCGCACGTTTGAAATTTCGAATTAAAATTTTCCCACCCGCCCCGCCGGTTTGAACCGGCAAAACCGAAACCGGCGATTTACAGACAAACGGTCAACTTTTTTTGGGCTGTCGGATCTCCAATGGCTAGATAATTTGGGCCGTCCAAAATATATATATATATATATATAAATAGAGGAACTGGCGGTTTTAACCGTGAACCGACACTTCGAACCGGCGGTTCCGGTTCACGAGTTGCTGGAACCGAAACCGAACCGTACTCTCCTAATTTTGGTTAGTTTTTAGCCAGTTTCGGGACCGCGGTTCCGATTCCGGTTACAACCGGCGATTCCAGTTAATCGGTGCATGTCTATAAGAAAGTAGATGAGAGAGAAGAGATAAATAGAAAAATGTATTAATTGAGAAGAGATAATGCATATATGTATATATATGAGTGATTTTAAAATTTGAGTGTGAAATTTGAATTTCAATTCTGCGATTTTAAAATCCGAAACAAACATATCCTTAGTGTTCAGTTTGAAATTGTGGTGTGTTTAATACCGATAAAAAACTAAAATTAGCAAAACAAAAGAAAAGAGTTGGTTAACAAGGCTCAAATATGAGCAACCCAATTGCTGATCCCAAATTCCCAGCCATAAAATGTAAATCGTTGGCCTGCCTCACTACCAAACAAATCCTACATTTCTCTCTTACTTGCAACATTATTAATGTGGGATTTCCCTTTCCAAAACACTTTCTCTCTCTCCTACTTTTGACCAAGAGAAATTCTCTCCACAAATTCAAACTAACTCCACACTCTTACACGCTCACTGCAGCACCGCCATCCACTCTTATTATCGCCTGCGAATAGACGACCAGCCTCCGGCCTTTCAACGTCGGCCCCGTCATCATCACCCGTCAACTTCTCGACGTACTCAGGTCTATTCTCTGCTATTTTGCGAGAAGATCCATTAAAAAAAGTGAAGGGTGTAGATGTACTAAAAATAAAAATAAGTTTGAGGCTCAATTGATCTTGGCAAACAAGTTTAAGGTCAATTATTACTAATTTGTCCACAATATTTGCGCTCTGTCCTATTCTTTCTAAATTTTCGCCCACTCTTTTCTTTCCTTATCGTGCTGCTTCCATCTCGCTGCAAAGGCGATTTAGGTTTTTTTTTTTTTTTTTTAATTTTGTTGTTGTCGAAAAAGCATATTTCTTTTCTTTCCATTCCTTCTGATTGTTTGCATCTTCTATTTCTCCTTTCTTTTCTTAAAAATTTTGGGAAACTGTGTTGTTTTTTTCAAATAATAATTTTGCAACTACCTCTTTTTCCGGACCTGCAGAGCTGATATGATCTATCATATCTTGTGTAGAGCTTTGAGATTAATCTCATCGCTTGTGTCTTTTTTACTTTGGGTAGATCTATCCCCGGACGGTGGCGGATTTAATTCAGATTAGGGTTTGAGGTTTGAACTTCTACTTTCTAATAATTCTTGATATAATGTATAATATTTTAGTTGGCTTATAGAACAATTTTTATTTGTATAAGCGCTTATGACTGTACCATGTTCTAAGGAACTAACTTAGAAATGAGTTATCATGTCTGCTGCCCAATATTGTTTTTGTTGAAGATGATGATCTATATCAACAATCTTCACACTCCTCTAACAATTAACAATCAACTAACAAAGATTTGAAGAAGAATTAAAACAAGAAAGCAAAAGAAAATGGAAGTATGTGTGTGTATGTGTAGTTGTATGAAGAAGAATACGTTTATAGTGGTTCAGCTTGATTGCTCAAGCTTACATCCACTGTGAGAGAGAGATCCTTTTATTGATTGAGAGAGAAATATGTGTTACACTACATACATGCACGAATTACAGCAATATATACAATTCATGCATGCATTGAAAGTTACAGGACCAGTGTGAGTAACTGACTTCCAGCTGGATTCTCAGTTGGTTAAAACGAATCTCGACGGTTATAACCAACTCCAACATACACCCCTGCATGGCCAGCTATCCATTCATGTATGGAACTTTCCAGAAGCCGTTCGGATGCGAATTGTACAACGGCCACAAGTCACCCCGCTCACAACTGGTGTACCCGGTGTAGCCTTGCTTCTTGTCTGTGTATTTCTTGATCTGCTGGTGCTGGTGCAGCCGTTTCACTCATGCATCATCATCAGCTTCAACCTTAAACACACACACATACTCATGCTAATGTTGATCACTCATTAGTATGTAGTTTTCTCCACAATTCTCCACCTAAAACTTCATACTCAACCAATACTCAACCACTCCTTCACTTCACTGTTTTTAACAAGACAGCCAACTTGTACACTGCTTTTCAAGAGAGCAGCTGAACTCTCCACTGATATGTTCAGCATACATTGAAAAGACTTTTGCATAGCTCAAATTTTGAACTAGGCAATGCCTTAGTGAGGAAATCAGCTGGATTATTAGCTGTTTCAATCTTCTTAAACACAATTTTCCCTCCTTCAACTAAGTCTCTAACAAAGTACATCCTTACATCTATGTGCTTTGTTCTTTCATGAAAACCCTGATGTCTTGACAGATGTATAGTACTAGAGTTATCACAATGCAATAGTACTGATCCTTGTATCACTCCAAACTCAGACAAAATTCCTTGTAACCACAAGCCTTCTTTAACTGCCTCTGTGAGTGAAATAAACTCAGCTTCAGTTGTAGACAATGCTACCACTGACTGATGTGTTGATCTCCAACTGACAGCTGTGCCAAACAAACAAAATACATAGCCTGACAATGACTTCCTTGTGTCTAAATTTGCAGCATAATCAGCATCCACATAACCTGCAAGAAACTCAATGTTAGAAGTAAACTTATTGAAATACAAACCTGTTGTCAAGCTGCCTCTGATGTATCTCTGAATCCACTTCACAGCCTCCCAATGATCTCTTCCTGGATTTCCCATGAATCTGCTCACCAAACTCATTGCATGAGCCAAGTCTGGCCTGCAACACACCATGGCATACATGAGACTGCCAACTACATTAGCATAAGGAACCTTTTCCATTTCTGATATCTCTGCACTTGTTTTAGCTGATTACTGAGCTGACAGACTCATCCCTTGCTTTACAGGTGTAGTAACAGCTTTACTCTGATCCATATTATACCTCTTGAGCACTTTTTCTAAGTAAGACCTCTGATGTAACACTATAGAACCTGCTGATCTATCTCTATTGATCTCCATGCCTAATATAACAGTAGCTTCACCCAAATCTTTCATATCAAATTCTGATTTTAACATCTCCTTCACCACAGTGATACCTTCCATAGACTTGCAAGCAATTAAAATATCATCAACATACAATAACAAGAAGATGTACCATTTACTGTCTTGTTTAATGTATACACAACTGTCAAACTTGCTTCTCTCAAAACCACACTTGATAATATACTCATCAAATCTGAGATACCATCTCCTTGGACTTTGTTTCAATCCATAAAGAGATTTTAAAAGTAAACAAGCCTTACTGGTTGGTGATTCAACTGAAACTCCATCTGGAACTGTCATATAGATTTTCTCCTCCAAATTACCATGAAGAAATGCTGTGGTCACATCCATCTGATGCAATTCCAGATTAAACTGAGCAACTAAAGCCAGCAAAATCCTAATGGAACAGTGTTTCACAACTGGTGAAAAAATCTCAATGTAATCAACACCCTCTCTCTGAGAGAATCCTCTAGCAACTAGTCTTGCTTTGAACCTGATTCCATCTGCTCTTTCTGGTGAGACTTTCTTCTTGTAAATCCACTTGCAACTTACTAACTTCTGATGCTTTGGTCTCTGAACAACTTTCCATGTCTTATTCTTCTCTAATGAAAGCAACTCTTCTTGCATAGCAGCACTCCATTTAGCATTATCCTTACTATTCATTGCTTCCTGATAGTTTCTAGGTTCATATGAATCTATATCCTCTGCAGAATACAGTGCAAAGGATACAATATCAGCTTCTGCAAACCTTGCTGGAGTTTTAATAACCCTTCTTTGCCTATCTCTAGCTAGCTGATAACTGTTAAGTAGCTCCTCAGTATCAGATGTAATCTGATCATCTTTTGTTGGTGAACCAGTACCTTCTTGAACTGATTCTTCCTCAGTTCTTGACTGTTCTTCCTGAGACTTCTTCATAAACTCCACCTCAAGCTCAGCCTTATTCTTCTGATTTTGAACTAGAGGTTTCAGTGGCATGACATCCTCATTAAATGTAACATCTCTGCTTAGTATAAACTTCTTACTTTCAATGCACCATAATCTGTAAGCTTTAACACCTTTAGGATATCCAATCATGACACATCTAATAGCTCTTGGAGCTAATTTATCTTGCTTGATGTGTGCATAAGCTTGACAACCAATTACTTTCAGTCTTGAATAGTTAGCAACTTTTCCAGTCCATACTTCTTGAGGTGTTTTAAATTTCAAAGGTGTTGATGGACTCCTATTGATAAGAAAAGCTACTGTGCTAACCAATTCACCCCAAAAATCTTTGGAAAGACCAGAACTACTCAATATACACCTTACTCTTTCAAGTAAAGTCTGATTTAATCTCTCTGCCACACCATTTTGTTGTGGTGTTCCTGGTACTGTCTTATGCCTTATGATTCCCCTATCCTTACAGAACTTATTGAATTCATCAGAGCAATATTCAAGACCATTATCAGTTCTTAGTATCTTAATTTTACTACAGCAAGTATTCTCAACCTCAGTTAACCAGTTCTTGAAAGTAATGAAAGCAGCATCTTTGGTTTTCAGTATATATATCCATATCTTTCTACTATAATCATCAATAAATGAAATGAAATACCTGCCTCCACCTTTTGTTAGTGTTCTTGCAGGTCCCCATAGATCTGAATGGACATAATCAAGTCTGGATTTGCTTGTATGTTCACCATTGCCAAACTTAAGTCTCTTAGCTTTCCCAAAGATGCAATCCTCACACTGATTAAGCTTGTCTGTTGAACTGATGTCAATGGCTTTCTGTCTTGCTAATTCCTGTAGTCCTTTCTCACTAATATGAGCCAATCTACCATGCCACATATGAATCTTATCATTTCCAGTAGTGACATAGTTTTGTCCAGTCACTGTATGGCCATCAAGAATGTACAATCCATCCTTCCTGATTCCTCTCATCACTTCACATTCCCCTTTCTCTACAATGAGTATACCTCCTTTTGATCTATACTCATAGTCTGAAGCATCTAAGATTCCTAATGAAATCAAATTTCTTTTAAGTTCTGGAACATACCTCACACCTGTCAAAGTCCTGACAGTTCCATCATGCATCCTCAATATAATTGATCCAATGCCTCTGATTTTACATGTGTGATCATTCCCTAACAACACTGATCTATCATTCTGGAGCTTAAGATCAGTGAACCAATGTTTTATAGGAGACATGTGAAATGTACATCCTGAATCTAAGATCCAATCCATGGATCTTCTTGATGAATCAACTAGCAATGCCTCAGGATAAACAACAACCTGATTTTGATCATTTGTTACCTGATTTACCTGCACTCTTTGTTGGCCATCTTTATCAGCTTCTTGTTTCCTTTTCCTTTCATTCTTAAACTTGTAGCAGTTCTTCTTATAGTGGCCTGGCTCATGACAGTGAAAGCACTTTCTAACTTCCTTTCCAGATCCAGAATAAACATTTCTGTTTGCTTGTTTCTTTGAATCAGAATTGCCCTTTTTGTTGTACCTTTTACCATGATCATTTCTTTTAACCATCAAGCCCTCCCCTGATGTTTCATGATCATCAGAAACCTTCTGAAATTCCTTTGTCTTCAGAGCTATTTCAACCTCCTCAAGACTGATAGTTTCTCTATTTCCAAACAAGAGTATATCCTTGAAGCTCTCAAATGACTTTGGAAGAGCTGATAACAACTTTGAGGCCTTATATTCTGTTTCAATAGTAGCATTAATATTTTCTAGATCATCTAATATCTTATTAAATTTATCAAGTTGCACCAAAACTGATCTATCTTCATCCATCTTAAATGAATAGAACTTCTGCTTTAGATATAAACGGTTAGCAAGTGACTTTACCATGTATAGATCTTCAAGCTTCTTCCATACTGCCCTTGCAGAAGTCTCCTTCTGTACCTCCCTCAGAGCCTTATCACCAAGGCACAACACAATGGCACTTAATGCTCTTTCTTGTGTATCAGCTTCTGCAGTGGCTTCAATGGATGATTGTGCAGTTGCTTCAGTGGTTGGAGGCTTCTCCTTAATAGCATCTGCCAAACCTTGTTGTACCAGAATAACTTTCATCTTGATCTTCCATAGTCCAAAGTCAGATTTCTCTGTGAATTTCTCAATATCAAACTTGGTTGCAACCATTGTGTGAACCACTTTCCAACTGCTTCTTGATTTCTTCTGTTTGATTGCAGATCTGTGTTTTTAGATTCCCACAGACGGCGCCACTTTGTTGAAGATGATGATCTATATCAACAATCTTCACACTCCTCTAACAATTAACAATCAACTAACAAAGATTTGAAGAAGAATTAAAACAAGAAAGCAAAAGAAAATGGAAGTATGTGTGTGTATGTGTAGTTGTATGAAGAAGAATACGTTTATAGTGGTTCAGCTTGATTGCTCAAGCTTACATCCACTGTGAGAGAGAGATCCTTTTATTGATTGAGAGAGAAATATGTGTTACACTACATACATGCACGAATTACAGCAATATATACAATTCATGCATGCATTGAAAGTTACAGGACCAGTGTGAGTAACTGACTTCCAGCTGGATTCTCAGTTGGTTAAAACGAATCTCGACAGTTATAACCAACTCCAACATACACCCTGCATGGCCAGCTATCCATTCATGTATGGAACTTTCCAGAAGCCGTTCGGATGCGAACTGTACAACGGCCACAAGTCACCCCGCTCACAACTGGTGTACCCGGTGTAGCCTTGCTTCTTGTCTGTGTATTTCTTGATCTGCTGGTGCTGGTGCAGCCGTTTCACTCATGCATCATCATCAGCTTCAACCTTAAACACACACACATACTCATGCTAATGTTGATCACTCATTAGTATGTAGTTTTCTCCACAGTTTTCAATGGCAAAAAATTGGAACTCTACTGTATCATATTTTAATGTTATTCAAGCTACTTCTTTTTTTTTGCTCCTGATATGCTGAGATGTGGAGCATTTATATCACTAAAGGGCCTATGCCAGTGAGTACAATCGATGAAGAAGAAAATTGAAGAGATTAAGCAACAATATCTTGTTTTTTAAGGAAAAAATCATTTTCCTTTTAATTTGCTTCCTATTTTTAGTCAAAGCAAGGTTTGATATGAATATTTGTGAGGTTATTATCTTTTTCAAGAAGTAAATCAGTTCATGAGGAGTCAATGTTTTTACATGAAGTCATTCTTCTAACTTGAATTGTGTTATTTCCTTGAATCATGCATCTAATAAGAATGTAGAAGATAGAGTTTAAATTGAGATGCTTATTATTCTTAATAAAAGTAAAGAGGCCTGTGCTTGACAGACCAATGGAACAAGCTGTAAAATAAAAATAAAAAATGCACAATTTGAATAATTATCTTCTAGAATATTGTTAGGTTTGTTAGCCTAAAGACGTTGCAGCAGCTTAAATTTTTTTTTTTTATACTATAATAGTAAATAAATATAATGTATCTCTTACCTCCCAATAACAGTAAGGGTTGCTCTTCACACATAATACCCTGAATCAAATTGACTTCAACTTTCCATTTTTAGAGAAAAATTTGGCCCTAACTTTCTTTTTTTAGCCTACCTTCTTATTTTTATAAAGATATAGATATATATATAGATATAGATTTTTGTCGATGTTCTCTGCATGATATGATTTAGATGGTTTTGAGGTGTAATTAGTATAGCTATGTTTCTTTTGCTTTGAAGCTTTGAAGGGTAAGCGATGTGTTTAATAAAGGGGTTTTGAATGGTGAGATTCAGTTGTATTTTCCCCCATCTTGGAAGAGGGGATTATTGTTCTTATTATTAATTTTATTCTTTTGTAACTTGCATTTGGTATTTTATATGGAATATGGTCCATAAACCTTTCTCAATTTCTCCTATCTCCAAGCCACAAATTGCTGTGTTTCTGCCTCTCTCACATTCGGTGTCTGCATTCCGCTGCCGTGCGGCCATCTTGTTGGATGGTTCAATCTCGCCGCAGCTTCTCTCTCTCAAACCGCGTCTTCCTTTAGAACATAGTCTTTCTCACTTCTTCCATCCATTCATTTCTCTCCATACACCTACTGTATCACTTTTTAACTAAAAAGAAAAGAAAAGAAAGGAAAAGAAAATCTACTATTAGTATTAATTGTCTCATTTCTCACACATTTCCTTCTCCAAACCCTCAACTTTCAGATCTGGCTAAGACTCTACGCTATGGCTTCTCAGATCGAGATGACTTCAACCACAGATCTGAAAAACACCGAGATGACTTCAACCACAAATCTGAAAAACACCGAATCTGTTGGCATGGGAGGTATAGGAAATATCAAAGGTAATTTACTATGACTTTTACATATATCGTGACATCTTGTTAGTTCTTGTTTCAATGCCTCCACACATAGGGTTTCTTATAACTTGTTCACCGCTATGGTTGTATCTTGATAGTGAATAAAATTAAGATTCTTGATTATTATTTTTTCTCCTTGATTCTTAGTTACTCCTTCAAGTAAATTTAGAAAGAAAAGAAAAACAATTCCTCGGTAACTTTTTCTTTTTTCTTTTGTATTTTTTAAATTAATACTTTTAATATATAAATGAAAATAATATAATTAGGTTACATCCTATGTAAATTTAACATATGATTTATTAATTTTTAATTAACTTATAGGACGAATAAAAGTAATAAAAAGTGACATTATTTTAAGAAAAAAATGATTATCATATAATTGAATAATTTAATAAATAATTCGTAGAATATATAATAAGTGATAACATTTTTAAGTAAAAGTGATAATCATTAATTAAATTATTGAATGAATAAATTATATATTATTAAACGATGAATAAAAAGTGATAATATAAATAATATAAAGTGAAATAATGTACCTTTATCCATAATACTAAATTCTAAAGGCGCACCGCGTGCGCCCAGGCGCACGCAAGCCTCAATCCATTTTAAAAAAAAAAGTTGTACAAAGAAGAAACAAAGATAGTAATAATAAAATAGTGTATTACTCCCTCCGTCCCAAAAAAGATGACACTTTATATCGTTTTAATGTTTTCATCGCTTTCTATATTACAATTTTACTTTGGGTGGGGCGTTTGGTGATCAATGTTCAGGTGCCGTTCTTGTTTAAGTTAGCTGCTGATTGGAAATGATGGTTCCCTTGCTGAGTTTACAGCTGCTAATGCTACTTTCTTAGTTTTTTTTGCTACCCCTGCTCCGATTCTGGTTGGATATGGTATAGCATGAACTGGGGCTTCTGCTTTCAATGGTATGTTGTTGAGTTTATTGTTGTTCTTTGATGAGACTTTGCATTATGTTCATTATCTATGATATTCACTTGGAGCTTATTGCAACTCTTTTGCTATAGAACTGCGAATTGCAAATTTCTCTTCTCCAAGGTGGCATTGAGAACTATTCGACAAATTGGAATAGTTGCATTGAACGTGGTGTCTAAATATAATGTAAATAGTTGCATTGAACTCAATATTTGAAATTGAAGTTAGAGCGTGTATCTATGGCCAGAAGTCATACATAATCATAAGAACAACCAAATTATAATTTAAGTTTTGATTCAAAATCCTTTTGTGTAGCATATAGTTAACTTAACACTACTGATCCCAACGAAAAAGACTAATCTATCACTTGGTTGTTCATGTTTGATTTTGAATAAGCTCATTGACTTATGTAAAGCTAATGGTTTTCGTGTTTTTACAGGGAAGGATAAAGAAGTGCTCTCCAAGTGGAGGACTCGAGTTGCAGAAAAAATGGTGGGATTTGTGCTTTCTTGCATCCAGGGGCGGATCCAGGATTCAATTAAGGGTGGACAAAATTTATTTTAAGATAAATAAATAATAATAATAAATAAATTATATATATATATATATATATATATAATTATTTATCTAAGGAAGAGAGTAAAACTTTTTTTTTCTTCGTTACTGACTTGTCATTCATTTTAAGGATTTGGTGCAATTAATTAATTATTTTAATTATTGTAAATTGGCTAATTATTTAAATCATTATGAAGAGGGCTAGGCTTGGGCCTTGGGCTCATATGAATGAAATATTTATTAAAAGTCTTTTTTGGGTGGGCTAATATCATGTTTGGACTGGGCTTTAAATAAAAATAAAATATACATACCTAACAAATAATGGGCTCTAGGTGGCAGTACTAGGCTTGGGCCTAGTGCTGTCCCTGCTTGCATCTTGACCTTAATTTTCATCGGAATAATTGGCCTTATCGAACAGGTCCACCCGCTCTACCTATGGTGGATTCGTATAGTTCAAGCATCCTCTTTTCTGAATATGGTTTGGATTTTGAGTGCTTAGTTTACTAGATGTTTCGATATTATATGCAAATTGAAATTGAATATAGTTTAAAATGGAACTTGTTTAAATTTTGTATTAAGTCAATTTATGGCAAAACATCATGCTCATTGTATGGATTGTAATTGAATTACGACTGATTTTAGTCTTTCCTTTGAGAATTTTTTATATGCGACTAAAGTCATTAGAATAGAATTAGTAATTCTTCTATTCTTTAAATTGACTAATTAATTAATTAAACGGTAAAGATCTGCATCCATATTATGGACATCCAGATAAAAATTATACTCCTATATACTCCCTCCGTCCAACCAAACTGTTCACCTTTCTTTTATAATTTACAGAGGAAATGGGTAAAGGTGAACGGTTTGATGGGAGAGAGTATATTTTAATATGTTAATTGCCATAATCAATCCTATTATTTTAGCGCTATATTAATGAATCTTTCCCTAGTGAAATTTTAAGATTTGTAATGGGTAGTTGAATCTCCTACATATGTGGCGCTAACTTTTTAATTTTTTTTATTTTTATCCTACAGAGAAAATAAATTTAATTAATATTATCAATAATCTATTACATAGATAATTTTAATTAAGATTATTTAGATGAGAATTAATACATTATTTTTTAATAATATATAATATTTTGATAAAAGAAAATGAGTTGGTTTCTTGTGCCTCGGGACACACAAGATTTTGTAAAAAAATATAAGACAAGTCTCACACTGTGAGAAAGATAATAATCCATCAATCTAATTAAATAAACTAAATATCACGTTTGGTTGTTATGAAATTTATAAATTAAAAAATTAGCTATAGAATATAATTAATTTGGTCTATATAGATTTAAAGGGTTGGTTGATATCAAATTAAAATTTTAAAAATTAATTATAAAGATGAAATTAATAATTAGGTCATACATGTAAATATATGGAGTATTTTTTTACAATTTTCTTATTAATTTAGGCAAAAGATCTGCACCCGGGGATACGGAGAGATACTTCGTGTCCCCATGTGAACAAAACCTCCCCTCTATATTCTATTTAAACCTATGTATTGATAGGAGTTTAAATTTAAATTGCAAAGGCGCATGAAAAATGCAAAGGCACACAGAATGTGCTCTGTGCGCCCGGGTGCACACGAGCCTTACTCTTTAATTCATATTTTTTGTTATTTTAAAATGTAATAATTTAAATTTATTATTCATTTAATTTATTTTTTAATTTTAATATAATAAATTTATAAAAATGTAATCAATCTTTTTTAAAAGTAGTAACATTTTTTAATAGAAAAAATAGTTATCAAATAAAAGTGATAACTTTTTATTTGAATAATATTACGAATAAACTCATAATGTTAAAATTGAGATCATCTTCTTGTGAAAGATAAGAAGGGAAAGTTTTATAAGGAAAAATGATACTCAATTGATTAAAAGTGATAATGATGTTGTGAATTATTTTATGAACAGTTTATAGTAAAATAAAAAGTGATAATATTTTAAAAGAAAAATTATAATACCTTTAATAAAAAGTGATAACTAATTATTAAATTGAATTTCACTGTGCAATGTTTAGAATGAATAAAATGTGATAATATTTTATATAAAATTAAGATAAAGTGATAATAGATTAATGGGTAGGTCTTGCATGAGACCGTCTCGCGTGAGACCATTTTTCACTTTTTAAAATAGTTATCACTTTCGCTATAAATCGTTATCACTTTCGCTATAAAATGTTATCACTTTTTATTTACACTATAATTGTTCATGAAAGAGCATTTTCACTTTTCATAATTTATTATCACTTTCCTTCATAAAAGTTATCACTTTCTGACCATCTCACGTCACTTTCCTGTAAGCCCTTACGTGAGACGGTCTCACACAAGTCTTTTCCTAGATTAATTGAACTATCTAATAAATGATTAATGTAAATAATAATAATAATTTTTTGATTAAATATATGATAATAAAAACTTATAATCTAATAAATAATTTTCGTTAATGAATAGTCATGGACATGTGATGAGAATTTAATATTCTCAGATATCGAAAACTCTGGCTTAGGCCCAAAGTTACTACCTTAAAAGAATCGAGACTCTGACTCAGGTCAGCAAGTCACGGGGTTTGCAAACACTGTTGCGAAGTTAACTTTACTTTTCTTCTTAATAATAATCATTCTTACGCTTACATGGATATTTATAAGATGGAAATCTTAAAAATTCGGGAAATGTCCCAATCTTGCTAACTAACTGATGCGCGTTTTTTTGCACGCAAAATTAATCCCCAAGTATCAAGCATATCAGTTGCAGCTTAAGCAAGCGACCAAATGAATATCGAACCCAAAGGACGGTGTATTATCAATTTAATTATTTATTAAATTAATTAAGACAAGATGACAATAAGATTGAGGGTTTGAATTATTAATCTACTAACAATTAATTAAAATAACAATAAAATAAAATATCACTTGGAAGAATACGAAAGTGGATCAAGTAGGGAATAGGTAGCTCTAGGATAATCCAGTTTCACTCATTAATCTCTTTTTCATGTGTTGATGTCCGACTCTGCCTTGTGGAATATGGACGCATCACTAAGCCATGCATATCTACTCTATAGACACAAGTAAAGATGCGTGTAACACGTGTGAATAACCTCAGAGCAAGAGGTATAATTTCACCCCCTTTCTAGGTACTATCAGTATCAATTATTTCCCACGTCTGGAACCTAACCCGATATGATCTCCATTTATAGGTACTATAAAATTATACTCTATATCATACTTACTAACCCGAATTCAATTCAATTAATAAGTATTCATATATGACAGTTCTAATGAAGCTTCGGAGTCCCCTCACTTAGAATCATAACATGGAATCCTGTTCAGCGGTGAACGCACTCAATCTACAACCAAGATATATTTTCAGACTCTATATACCAATTGAAGATGTACAAAACGACCGTGAATATGGATTAAGAAATTATAATCATATATATAATAAATCCACAAGTAGTGTTGTACGGAGTTTATACATGAAAGTTCGATTAATTCATAAAAACCTTCAGAACCCTAGATCTACCAAAATAGTTCTAGCCCATGATGTAATGAAGAACAATCATAGGTGTTGGATAGATCTTACCCGAATGTCTGAAAAATACAAGATAAATTAGGAACCGAATAAACCCTTGATGTGAGAGTTACCGCGTCCTTCTCCGTCTTGAATTCTGCTCTTGGTTCTCCTCTTGATTCCACAAACGAATCTTCAAAGTGGTGGATGGATGGAGGAAAAGATGTGGATGATGGTTGGGGGTTTATCCCCCCTTGTGGGGTGTTGTGTTGTTGTGGCCTCTTTCCTCTCCAATACGATTTTTCAATCTAATTTTTGATGTGATCTACACCCCTTTTTATACTTGTGAGCTCTCCTTGTAGGTCTTGGAAAGAGATTAAATAAGGAAAGAAATATAAGGAGATAAATAAGGTAATTTTTGGAAATTCTCGAAAATTCTTACCAACAGATGCGCGACTTCACGATTCTGAGCATAACTTCCTCGTCCGACCTCCAATTTGAATGATTTTTGTGCTTACGTGATCCTCTTTTCCTTGTCTTTCTCTGAATGTAAAGATCTCATCAAAACGCCAACATTTGAAGGTATAACAAGTCATGTAAAGTGGAACAGTCGTGCTGAGTAGAAACAGCTTGCGAGGCGTAACCATTTCGATCATAACTTCCTCGTTTATAATTCGAATGAGATGTTCTTTATGCTAAAACGACCCTCACTTCAGTGGCTTTCCAACCATGTATCATACTTCTAGTTCAGAGCTCCACAAGAATACATAATAAATACACAAGTTGGACGTGCGTTTTTCAGCATTCTTGCACAAATTGCACATTTTCTCCAACTTTGCACTTTTGATCCCTTTTTCCACCTAAAACACAATAAAACACCTCAAGTGCACCTTTATCTCACATATATTACATATAAGATACTTGTGCTAATATATAACAATAATTCCTATCAAAAAGGTGTTAGATTGGACACTTAAACACGCTTATTTTCACTCTCATCAATCCCCCAAACTTACCCGTTGCTCGTCCCGATGCAATAAAATAAAAATAAAGTGAGAAAGAGAGTAAGAAAATTAGCAGGGAAACAAGGACTATAACACATACCTCACTCAAAATACAATTGTCATCAACTTAGGTCATGTAACTCTCATTACATGTAATAATCAATTCATAGCATACAAGTTAAGACAATCACCACCAATCAAATGCTCCATTGACATGTTCTCACGGGAAGTATATATCACTCGCACTCAAGTGTAAAAGATGTACATGTAACAACAAATTTTGCATTTATAATAAAATAAATATGAATTGAATTACAATGATAATCCAGATGGATTGAACTTAATAATTTAGAAAACAATCTCTATCTATCCTCCAATTCTTCTCTCGAACCAATTTGGGCTTTAACTTTGACTTGTGTGTGTTGACTACGCTGACTATGTTGACTGCATATGTCGAGTTGAGCTGGATCTTCGAACGAAGCTTGTCTGAACTCGAATTAGGGACTTTGTAACATTTTTCCAGAGGCGTCGAACCTTTGTTTGGATTAAACGTGCTTGATGTGAAAACACTCGATCTGGGGGGCTTAGCACCTTTATCCTGGTTCGTATGCTGTTCTTGGCTCGAAGAACACTAAAGAACTCAACGTGCTTGCTATGAGAAACACTCAATCTGGGGGCTTAGCACCTTTATCCCGGGTCGTATGCTGTTCTTGGCTCGAAGAACACTGAAGAACTCAATGTGCTTGCTATGAGAAACACGCGATCTGGGGGGCTTAGCACCTTTATCCCGGGTCGTATATCATTCTTCGCCTTGAAGATCTTGAGGAGTGTTGCTCGTATTTCAATCTCTTCAGAGCGTCTGTGTCTTCAGATGCTTCAGTGTGTTTCAAATGAAGGGAGGAGACCCCTTTATATAGGTGAGAGGTGAAGGCTCCCTCATAAATATCTTGCATTCTGATTGGTCCACTCTATTTGGGCCATATTTTGCGGGCTTGGGCCTCCACTTGTTTGGGCTGTAATCTGGCCTATTTTATTTGGGCCTGATTTAATTTGTATAGGCTTGTTTGACTTAAGTCAGGCCTCATTTGACTTGGGCTTGCTTGACTTGGGTCAGACCTCATTTAATTTGTTGGGCTCAAATTATTTATTAATTTACTTGAGGAATTAATTTGTTTAAATTCTAAAATAAATTAATATTTAATTAATAAAATCCACGTGTTGCCATTTAATTGGACCATAAATTTTAACTGCTTACAAATGCCCCCTTGCGATTTATTCATAGACGCCACATCTTGATGTGTAGGAATCACAAAAGTTCCTTCCTTTTCTTTAACATTTGTAATTTTGGGCTTGAGAAATCACTTTATCCAAGTAATAACTTTTTTTCTTCTTGATCCAACTTTTTTTCAAGTAGCCCAATTTATTTATTTTTCAAATAGCCCAATTTATCTTCTTAGGCCCAAATCAACTTCCTTCACTGCTTGATATCAAAATTACGGGAGATAGCAGATTTGATGATTTGCAAATCTTTATTCCAAATAAAAGAGATCTCTTGAAATCTCTCTCAAGATTTCAGTCATGCAAATTTTCCATAATTTGCTGCAGCCTCTCCACTATATAAGAAGGACTCGGTCCATTTGATTTCTTCATCCACAGAACGTAAAACACTTACAGTTCTGATTTTTTTTCTTCATATTTTTTTTAATTTTTTTTGAAGAGTTATTCTCATTTACTTTGCAAATTCCTTCATCAATCATTGCCCACTATCAATGGAAGCCTTCAAAACACAAAATTCTTCCACTCTCATGCAAATTTGCGTCGTGAGTTTAATCAAATATCCTCGCTGCAAAATAAAGATGGAATCATTTGTCATGAAACTAAAGACATCCAAGCTATCATCCATGATTACTTTTGTGATCTTTTCTCCTCCTCCAAAAGTAGCTCTCATGATCTTCAGTTGGCTTTGAGCAGAATTCAAGGTAGAGTCGATGAGAGTGTGCATGATATCCTTGACCACCCATTTACTGGGGACGAGGTCCGAAAATCTCTAAAAGATATGCATCCTTTCAAATCTCCAGGCCCGGATGGTATGAGCCCTATCTTTTTTCAAAAATTCTGGCATATTATTGGTCTGGATGTAACTAAATTTGTTCTTGATTTTCTTAATTCCCTTATCTTCAATGGCCATGTGAATCACACTTTTATTGTTCTCATCCCGAAGATTAAAAATCCTTGCACAGTTAGTCAATTTAGACCTATCAGTTTGTGCAACATTGTCTACAAACTTGCCTCCAAATGTGTTGCTAATAGGATTAAGGCATTTCTTCCCCAGCTTATATCAGAGTCTCAGTCTGCTTTTATTCCTGGAAGACTCATAAGTGACAATGTGTTGATTGCTCATGAAATTCACCACTTTATGAGGTCCTGCCCTATAAACAGAAACGCCTCCATGTCTATCAAATTAGATATGAGTAAAGCCTTTGATCGCCTCGAATGGTCCTTTATCCTCCAAGTTCTCAAATATCTAAATTTTCCAGATAAGATAGTTCAAATTGTCAATATGTGTCTTTCTAGTGTATCTTTTTCTTACCTTCTAAATGGAATAAGATTTGGCAATCTTGTTCCCCAGTATGGCATTAGACAAGGAGACCCCTTGAGTCCCTACCTTTTCATCATTTGCTCTGAAGTATTTTCATGCATTCTGTAAGATCTTCTATATTGCAAGAAAATTCATGGCATCAAGATATCTAGACTTGCTCCTTGTATTTCTCACCTCTTTTTTGCAGATGATACTCTATTATTTGGAAATACTACTTTAGAAGAGGTACAACATCTTAAATGGGCCATAAACCTATTTGAGCGTGTATCTGGACAGCGTGTAAATTTCGACAAGTCTAGTGTTACCTTCAGCTCTAATACAACACAACATGTTGCAAACTCCATTTCAGATATACTCAGAATGCAACAAGTTGAATCTCATAGAAAGTATTTAGGCCTCCCATCGGTGATAGGGAGGAGTAAAAAACAGATCTTCAGCTCCATCAAGGACAGAATTTTCAACAAATCTCAGGTTGGACAACGAAGTTTCTTTCACGGGCGGGAAAAGAGATTCTCATCAAGTCGGTTTTGCAGGCCATCCCATCTTACGCTATGACATGCTTCAAACTACCTGATGGTATCCTTGATGAACTTACCTCAATGATCTCAGGTTTTTGGTGGGGTAAAAAAGATAACAGAAGGAAGATATCATGGGTTTCTTGGAGTAAGATGATGGTTAGCAAAGGTAATGGAGGATTGGGGTTTCGAGATTTGAAAGCCTTTAACCTTGCTCTTCTCAGCAAACAAGGTTGGCGCCTCTTGACACAACCACACTCACTCCTTGCGAGATTACTGAAGGCAAAATACTTTTCAAACTGTTCATTTTCAGACGCGACTCTTGGACATCAGCCTTCCTGGTCATGGAGAAGCATACTGGAGGGTAGGAAAATTCTGAATTTTAGATGCAGACGCCTCATCTTCTCAGGTGCAAACACCACAATTCTTAATGATCGTTGGCTTCCTAGAGCTTCAAACTTTTGTGTTAGACGAGTCCATTTGCCTTGCTCGAGCTCTACTCCAGTCAGTATGCTCATTGATCACTCCCTACATACTTGGAAATCTGATCTTGTTAGACAAATGTTCGATGTTGATGAAGCAGACCTCATTCTTTCATTGCCTTTGAGAAGTTGTTTTTCACCCGATCGATGGATTTGGCATTACTCTAAGAATGGTAAATTCTCTATCAAATCAGCCTACCATAAGATCATTGAAAGTGGTATTAATCACTCATCTGCTCACCCGTTTTGTCCTGCAAGCTCAGGCCCTCATCCGATTTGGAAATGCATCTGGAAGCTTAAAATTCCTCCACGAATCTCCCACTTTCTTTGGAGATGTTGTACCAACTCACTCCCAACTTCAGATAATCTCCAAAAATGAGGTATTTTGGCTGATTCATCATGCAAAATCTGCTTCCAGAATAGCTCTGCTGTCCACATCTTCTTCCAATGTTGTTTTGCCACCTCTGTTTGGCAACAAAGTGGAATTTCAGACTTTATTCAAAGCTTCCAACAACCTTTATCAGACCTCTGGTTTAAAGAGATTATTCTTTCAGGTGATTCTAACCTCATTGAATTTTTTGCTGTTCTTGCTTATTTTGTCTGGACTTCAAGGAACAAACATATTTTTGAGGATATTCTATCAGAGCCTAGGGATATTATTTTTGCTGCTGCTCGTCTACTCTCTGATTTCAAACTCTCTAATGGTTGGCCGGAAAGACTTGCTCTTTCTTTATCCTCTCTACAACTTCAAGCCCCCAACAGAGGATTACGCATCTTTTTTAACGGAGCGACATCTCGACGCTTCAATCGCACTGGTATTGGTGTTGTTATCCTCGACGATAATGGCTCTTGGAAGCATGGTCTCTCGAAATCTTTTGCTGGGATTATAGACCCTGAAATTGCTAAATTTTTGGCACTTCGTGAAGCACTCCGCATGGCCACTTCTCTCTACATGACGAACTTCTCTATTATTGGGGATGCTCGCACAGTTATTCTCTGTGCTTTGGGCGAGTCAGACTGTCCAGCTCATGCTCTCCCTATTTTTGAAGATATTCAGGATCTACTTCTCTTTACGGACTCTGTTAGATTTTGTTGGTTAGGTTGTGCTTTTAATTTGATGGCCCATGAACTTGCTTTTCACGCAAAAAACTTTGTCTCGGATGAAATTACATGGAATTCTCAACCGAATTTCATTATGTCAAACAATGCTGGCTGTTTCCAGCCCCTTTAAATGAATATCTTTACTTTCAAAAAAAAAAATCAATGGAAGCCTTCAATCATTTTTTATTTTATTTTTTATTTTTTGCCGCTTCATATTACTGTATGCTTTTTTTTTGAACTGTATATTTGTATCTGTGATTTTCTATCAATCTCATCGAATGAGCCTCGTCCCTTAACGGTTGCCTCTTTTCAGTTGCCCCCTTTATGAAATTAAGGATTGTCCCTCGATTGTCCCTTGGTAACAGTTGTGTCCCTTGGTGTCTCTATGGAAAGAGCAGAACATTGGGGTAGTTGGTGCGGGCATCGATATTCGCCGATAGAGAGTCAACATTATTCTGGTTTTGGGATTCCCAAGAGGTGAAACTGCAGAGGACGGCGAGAGTGGTGGTGGCAGCGCGTGGTTCTCAACCGGAGAATTGGCCTATTGGGCGCTAGTGGCACGTGACAGTGCGATGCACAAGGGCTTGTGGTAGTGATGGTTCGTAGATGGTGCTGTGCGGATCTGATGAGTGACGGTGACCATGGAAGATCCGACGTGAATAGTAATAGGATCCCGATTCTGACGGCTGCTGACAGATGGCTATAAGTGATGAAGAGCAGCAGCTGTTCGCACCCATGGTGGCGTCGAGGTGGCTGAGTTGAACGACGGAGGGTGATCGAAGGGTGATGGCAGACGTCTGTTCCCGACGGCTGAAGCGTGCGCTACAGCAGTTCTGGTCAGATCGAAGCCGATGGGGAGTCATGTGCGGTGGATCTGGGCATCAGCTGCGATGTGTAGAAGATTGGCAATGAGTAACGACTGGCGGTCGGATTAGTGGTGGTTCTCCGGCGATGGATTTCTACAAAGGGGTTTTGATTTCGGCTGGGTGAGCGGTGGATCCGCGACTGGAGAGAAGCAACACGAGATGGAGATCTTTGAAATCCGCGATTGAAGAGGAGCAACATGTGAATGAAAGATTGGGCGGTGATCGATGCGTACCTTGACGGCGCTGGCGATCTCCCAGCGGCAGCAGCGTGCGCGATGGCGCGGTGGTCGAGAGGGGTGGCTGATGTGTGATTGTCGTCGGACAAGGGCGGCAAATTAGACGAGTGGCAGTTGATTGCTGGGTTCATGCCTATGGCGGTGTCACAACTGGACGACGGTCAACGGTGAAACCATCGTGGTGTCTGCTTGTTGGTTCGCGCCTCCGGTGGCACTGCTTTGCATGGCCGAGATTGGGCAAGCATGTGGACGGCTATTTCCGGCGGCGGCGGCATGCGTGACTGCACGACAAGGGACTGACGGCTGATGTCGTGTTCTAGGCAACAAGGGTGTGGAGGAGATGAGTGCTGGAAGTCACAGCTGGCAACAATCACGCGCGGTGGTGATGCGTCGGATCCCGGCATGAGAGAGATGGGTAGCAGCGAAGGGAATCTAGAATTGTTTTCCCTTAATTTTGACTCCAATCTCCAATTTTGACTTTTCGATTTAACTTTTGAGAGATTCACGTCTCTTTACTCCCATGTGAAGAGAGAGAAAGCTTGATAGGTTGGAATGGGTATTCACGTGATTCTGCATCAATTTTTTTTGTCCTAAAATATAATGATATTATCAATAAAGTTCATCTTCTCCATTACTTCTTCATCATTTCATTTTTTGTTTTACTTTACTGCCTTTTGATATTTACTTGCTGCCTTCATACTTTAATTTACTTATTCCTTCACAAACTTGATGCGAACAAACAAAAAACATGACTGAACTTAACAAAATATTAAGCTGCCTACGTATCTCTTTAAAGAGAATCAAGTCATAACGTAGTTCAAAGGAACATGATGTTGATTGGGGTGCTGTGCACAGTTTATACTCATGCGGGTCAGGAGTTTATCGTACACATTTTATACTCATGCGGACCAGGAGTTTGTCGTACATATTTTATACTCGTGCGGACCAGGAGTTTGTCGTACATATTTTATACTCATGCGGACCAAGAGTTTGTCGTACACATTTTATACTCATGTGGACCAAGAGTTTGTCGTACACAGTTTATACTCATGCGGACCAGGAGCAGTTTAGGCTCATGCGTTATGGAGCGTTGTACTTGAATTTGCTGACAATTTATACTCGTATCAATGAGTTTTCTATTTGAATTTGTAGACAGTTTATACTCGTGTCAGGGAGTCTTGTGTGGACATTTTTTTTACTCATGTCGAGAAGTATTGTGTGGACAGTTTTCTCTCGTGTCAGGGAGTCTTGCATTATTTGTGTTAGATAGTTTAAACTCATATCAAGGAGTATTGTGTGGACAGTTTTAGCTCATATCAAGGAGCGTAATGTGGACGGTTTTCGCTCGTTTCAATGAGCTTTATGTGGATAGTTTTTGCTCGTATCGAGGAGCCTTGGCTTGAGCGATTTTAGATAGTTTAAGCTCATATCAAGGAGCGTGGTGCAGGCAGTTTCACTCATATCAAGGAGCTTTGAATTTGAGATTGTCAAGCGTTCATTGTCCCCCAATCTTGGGATGCACCACTTTCTCTTGCTTCCACTTCATTTCTATGAATCTCTATGGAAATTGCAGTATTTGTTTATGGTTCGTCTTCCACGAGCTCATCAGAAGGCATGTCCTCAAACTCGTAGGAGTCTTGAATAGATGGCCATTCAATATCATTTGATGTCAAGCTCAACTCCTGTCGTGAGCTCTTGTAGCCAACTCTTCAAAAGTCTTTGGCTGAATTCCTTGGAGTATGTAGCGAAGATTCCATGGCATCCCTTAAATGCACATTTCAATAGCTGAAGTTACTGATAGCTTCTCTTTGCAATTGAGACTGAGGCTCCTCCATCTGTTGATGTAGTCGATGACATATTCTTCATCACTTTGACGAGTATTTGTTAGCTCCATCATGCTAACAGTTCTTCATGTGCTGTAGAAGCGGTTGAGGAACACTTCTTCCATTTGCCCCCAACTGTCGATAGAGTTGGCTTCCAAGTTGATATACCAGTCGAACGCATTTCCTTTAAGAGAGCGGACAAACTGTCTCACCATTTGATCTCCGTAGGTCCCAGCATCATTGCATGTCTCGACGAAATGCGCCACATGCTATCTTGGGTTGCCTTTGCCATCGAATTGTTGGAATTTAGGAGGTTGGTAGTCAGTTGGCATCCTCAAGTTGTCAATTCTCTTTGTATATGGATTCTTATAGGCAACAAGGGATTTTGAGCTACCTTCAAACTTGTCTTTTATCGTTTCTAAAATGATGTTCTTCAGTTGGTTCACAGGAAGCATTTTGTCAGTTGAAACTTGTATTTTTTCTTCAACTGGCTTCCTTTCAAAAGGATGGTGTTTCACTGAGTTTCCTTCCTCGCGCTCATCCTCAACTTGTTTCTCATTTGTATGACTTGTCTCCACATTCTCCATTTTCTTCATAAGTATGGAGATCTTTATGTCTTGAGCTTCCATGTGCTTATTGAGTCCTTCAATGGCTATCATCATATTTGCAAGTTGTTCCTCGATAGTTATCGCACTCGTCGTCATCACTGCGGCTGTAGCTAATGCAGATGGCGAGCTTAGCATTGAACGAGGAGTTGAGCAAGTAGAAGCATTTTCACCACTCTTGTCTCCGTGCAATGGCTTGTTGAGAGTAATCCCCACCATATGGTTTGCCTCTACGGAGCCTTTGGGAATACTTCTTGTAATGACTCCAACCTTTTTAGTTTGCAACTCTGGAGGCTTTGATGCAGCAGGCTTTCTTATCGCAATCTTGAGTGGAGCTATCTTTTGAATCTCTTCAGTTTGCAACTCTGAATGCTTCAAGATAGAAGGCCTTCTAACTGCAATTCTAAGAGGAGTCATGCTTTATATCTTTGAGCTTGTAGAGAGAAGAGATGAGAGGTAGAGACTGTCCCACTGGGCATGCCAAAATTTGTAACAACAAATTTTGTATTTATAATAAAATAAATATAAATTGAATTACAATGATAATCCAGATGGATTGAACTTGATAATTTAGGAAACAATCTCTATCGATCCTCTGATTCTTCTCTCGAACCAATTTGGACTTTGACTTTGACTTGTGTGTGTTGACTACGTTGACTATGTTGACTGCGTATGTCGAGTTGAGCTGGATCTTCGAATGAAGCTTGTCCGAACTCGAATTGGGGACTTTGTAACGTTTTTCCAGAGGCGTCGAGCCTTTGTTTGGATTAAACGTGCTTGATGTGAAAACACTCGATCTGGGGGGCTTAGCACCTTTATCTTGGGTCGTATGCTGTTCTTGGCTCGAAGAACACTAAAGAACTCAACGTGCTTGCTATGAGAAATACTCGATCTGGGGGGCTTAGCACCTTTATCCCGGGTCGTATGCTGTTCTTGGCTCGAATAACACTAAAGAACTCAACGTGCTTGCTATGAGAAACACTCTATCTGGGGGGCTTAGCACCTTTATCCCGGGTCGTATATCGTTCTTCGCCTTGAAGATCTTGAGGAGCGTTGCTCGTGTTTCAATCTCTTCAGAGCGTCTGTGTCTTCAGATGCTTCAGTGTGTTTCAAATGAAGGGAGGAGACCCCTTTATATAGGTGAGAGGTGAAGGCTCCTTCATAAATGTCTTGCATTCTGATTGGTCCACTCTATTTGGGCCATATTTTGCGGGCTTGGGCCTCCACTTGTTTGGGCTGTAATCAGGCCTATTTTATTTGGGCCTGATTTAATTTGTATAGGCTTGTTTGACTTAAGTCAGACCTCATTTGACTTGGGCTTGCTTGATTTGGGTCAGGCCTCATTTAATTTGTTATGCTCAAATTATTTATTAATTTACTTGAGGAATTAATTTGTTTAAATTCCAAAATAAATCAATATTTAATTAATAAAATCCACGTGTTGCCATTTAATTGGACCGTAAATTTTAACTGCTTACAGTACACTTATGGGATAAGGTGTTTACGCTCAAATTCAATTCAAGTGCATGCGTAACTATAAGCTTGCCAAAAGTATCAAACCCTCCATTACTAAAAGTATGATTTGACAATGGGATCAAAAAGTACTTTTCTTTTGGATGTAATGTTGGCTCTTTGGTTAAGGTAGGAAATATATGGACAATGTGACTCAAATAGTGGAGAACTAAAGCTGATTGATCACTTCAACTTTCCTCTCTTCCTTTTCAATGCAGACGATTTTCATTCCTTCTTCACCTTCAAGCACAACTATTTTTTCTTTTCTCAAGCACATCATTTTTTCCTTCTCTTTTTCTGCTTTTTCTCTTGAGGTACCAGTTTTGGGCACTACCTTGCACATCCTCTATAGGGTACTAGATTTAAGCACTACCCTAGGGTATTTGAATCAATAGAGTACTAGATTTAAGCACTACTCCACGCTTCTCATTAAATGCATTATTAAGATCCATCACTATTAATTTCAACACCAATTTCATTCCTTCCCAAGCTGTAATCAAGCTCTATCAACACACTTTGAAAAGTCATTAATTCTCTACTAATAAGACAATCAAGGCTAAAAAAACACAGATGCTCAAAGTGGTTCTTTCTTGTAGGCTGCCAAAGAATGAGGTTTTTAGGCTCAACGGGGCTAACTATGGATAAACATTATTAGGTAAGGAATTATTTAGCTACGTGACTTATAAATTAAAGGATGACCTAATATCATCTCCCATCATCTAACACATATGTAGTTTCAAGTAAAATAAGAGGCGAGTTCTAGATACACACACAAAAACGATACTCACCAGAAAAGAAAAATCATGTGATTATGTATCATGATCAACGCGGCTCAAAATCTCACATGGGTATTTAACAAGTAACAGACCACTTTTCATGGTAAGCAATATCCCAAAAGTATACATAGAACTTCCTATCACAATATAACTCAAGTACACTTCCTTCATCAATTTCAAAAACATATGAATTCTAAGCACGATTTAAACATATAAGCTCATGTGGATCACCAAAAACTCAATCCTTCCACTTCATGAATTAAAAGCACGCATAAAAATTAAAATAAGGAAACGAGGGCAACTGATTTCTCCTCAACTATTGCACGAGCTCATCGAGTCAAAGCCTCAATGTAGAACTCAGTCATCTTGCCACTCTTCTACCTTTTTCTATCATCAAAGCTCAAACACTCTCATCATCACAAGATTCATCAATAATAAAATAGGAGAACTATAAAAAAGAATTAATTGACTATCTAATCGACTCTACACACTAGAAACACCACTGAACACTAGGCAAATTGTAAAAAATCGACACATCAAAACCGATTAAAGTTTCAACATACCGCAAAAAATAACTCCCCTAGAAAACATTACAATGAAAAGATTATACTCTTGGTGCTTCAAAGAGGTAATAACATCACACTCCCCCAAACTTAGTAAAAACGTAAATTGAAACTAAGTTTGCAAAGATGTAATTGCCGAATAGTAAGCACCTTAAATATAAAAATTTCTTACTCACACAAAAGAAATAATAAAGCAATAAAACGGAAGGGCAAGCCCCCAACAGGTGCTCATGTTTGACATCGAAGAGTCGCGACGGTTGTAACCTTTTTAGGCTACTGGATCAGAGGACGGTCTTGTCGCATCCTCACCTTCAAATACTTTCTCTCCCTTTTCTTGTCTACACTCAACACCTCACCTTTCTTGGTCACAAATATATGATCCTCAGAATTACCTTCCTCCCATGGCTGTTTAGACTCCTCCTTGTCAATCTTCCACTTAAATTCAGAATCACCTGTCTTAGAATGATCAAGATTAAACAAGTTAGAAACCACATATATGCTCTTGCACGATTGAGTCTCCATGGGCGTCTTCATTGCATGATCAAGAGAGAAAACCACATCTTCATTATCCATCTGCAGTCTAAGCTTCTCGGCTCTCAACCTCCTTGCTCTTTCCCACTTCTTCTCCGTTGTAAGCTCAGTATTCTGCTCATGTGATGGTACTGGAGTAACATCAACATCATGTGGAGCATTCGGCGCAGAAAATAGTGCAGGTTGGTGCGATTCGACCTCAATTCGACCAGGGCTCTTGGTCAAATTGGGCACATAGTGGTCGAATTGATCTTCTAGAACACGATTCTCCCTCTTATCTCCAATTCGACCTGGATTCAACCTGAAGGTCTGGTTGAATCAAAGTCCCCCAGGTTGAATCGACTCTCTATAAGATTTCTACCCTCTGATTCGACCTGAAGGTCTGGTCGAATCGATATGGTATTGGTCGAATTGGGCTTCTGAAAAAATAGAGTGCTCTGGATGATTGGATTTGACCTGAGGGCTAGGTCCAATCGACTGGATGTTGGTCGAATTGAGGTGCTGGTGCTTCCAAATCACGTCCAGTGGGCCAATTCGACCTCCCATGTTGGATTCAACCTGTGGTGTTGGTCGAATCGGGGTCAAATTAAGCCCTCGACGTGTATAATTTTGATTCCTGCCTCATCGGTCTCTCGTACTGTGTTCCAGACCTTAACGTGATGGCATTATTCTCCAATGTTTGTGTCAATTGATTCACATTCGCGGCCTTCTGCCCCATTTTCGAAGTAAGGTCCTTCAACTACTTAGATAAATTTGCATGATCAACATTAATTCTAGCTTCAAAGTGGTCAACCCTTGCATCATTCTCAGCCATGTATCGATTGAAGGTATCTTCAACACTCTTCACTTTATGCTGCTGCATACTAGCCCCCCTTAGTGTCAACTCTTTAATCTGCCTTTGCTGGGAGTAGCTTGTTGATGTTAGCTAGACTAGAGATGATCTCATCATCCCTATTTGGCTTTACCTCTTGATGTTCAACCTACGCTACCTTGCCAAGTACATATGATCCTCTATCTCTCTCTACAAGCTAGTCACGTAAATTCATAGAGATGTCTTCGAATAACTTTTCTGCTTCAATCGAGGTCTTGGATAACAACGCTTCTCCTGATGATGCATCAATAAAAATAAGCGACTCACAATCCAATCCATAGTAGAAGACGCTTATGTAATCAGCCTTAGACATTTCATGTTGTGGACACCTCCTGAGCATGTCTTTAAACCTGTCCCATGCCTTATAAAATTGCTCACCCTGATTCATAACAAATTGGGTGATCTCTTGCTTCATTCTTAAGATCCTTGAAGGTGGCATGTATCTCTCCAAGAACTTTTGCTGCAGTTGGTCCCATGTAGTGCATTTTGTAGCATCAAGAGTCTCATACCAAGCTTCCGCATTATCAATCAAAGAGAACTTGAATAGGGCAATCCGTCTAGCATTATCATTAGCTCCAGCTCCCTTTAGAGTGTTTGCATAACCAAGAAATCTTCTAAGGTGCTGATATGGATCTTCAAAATATCCTCCAGAAAAGGAATTCTTCTCTACCATGTTAATAAGAGCGGGATGTATCTCAAAATCATCATCTTCCCCCTTGCTCATATCAACCCCATGCTGCAATTCCATAGTTCGTGAAAATTTCACTTATGGGAATATTATCCGGATTCTGCCTTGCTCTGGCCATGTTTAGCTCAGTGTGTTATTCCTTCCTTTCCTTTTTCAAGCACACAAGTAACTCAGAAAAATTCATGGTTAGATAGAAATAAATAAGCACGAATAAAAGAAAAAAAATCTTAATCAACTAGAAATAATAAACTAATAATAACAGACGTCCCCGGCAACGGCGCCAAGAACTTGATGCGCGTTTTCTTTACACTCAAAATTAATTTCCAAATATTAAGGATATCTGTTGCAGCTTAAGCAAGTGACCAAGTGAATATCGAACCCAAAGGACGGTGTATTATCAATTTAATTATTTACTAAATTAATTAAGACAAGATAACAATAAGATTGAGGGTTTGAATTATTAATCTACTAACAATTAATTAAAATAACAATAAAATAAAATATCACTTGGAAGAATACGAAAGTGGATCAAGTAGGGAATAGGTAGCTCTAGGATAATCCAGTTTTACTCATTAATCTTTTTTTCATGTGTTGATGTCCGACTCTACCTTGTGGAATATGGACGCATTACTAAGCCATGCATATCTATTCTATAGACACAAGTAAAGATGCGTGTAACACGTGTGAATAACCTCAGAGCAAGAGATATAATTTCACCCAATCAGTATCAATTATTTCTCACGTTTGGAACCTAACCCGATATGATATCCCTTTATAGGTGCTATAAAATTATACTCTTTATCCTACTTACTAACTCGAATTCATTTCAATTAATAAGTATTCATATATGACAGTTCTAATGAAGATTCGGAGTCCCCTCACTTAGAATCATAACATGGAATCTTGTTCAGCGGTGAACGTACTCAATCTACAACCAAGATATATATTCAGACTCTATATACCAATTGAAGATACACAAAACGACCGTGAATATGGATTAAGAAAGTATAATAATATATAAAATAAATCCACAAGTAGTGTTGTACGAAGTTTACACATGAAAGTTCGATTAATTCATAAAAACCTTCAGAACCCTAGATCTACCAAATAGTTCTAGCCCATGATGTAACGAAGATCAATCATGGGTGTTGGATAGATCTTACCCGAATGTCTAGAAAATACAAGATAAATTAGGAAACGAATAAACCCTTGATGTAAGAGTCATCGCGTCCTTCTCCATCTTGAATTCTCCTCTTGGTTCTCCTCTTGATTCCACAAATGAATCTTCAAAGTGATGGATGGATGGAGGAAAAGATATGGATGATGGTTGGGGGGTGATCCCTGATGAATGTGTAAATTCACAAGTTTAGCATCATGTTTTGTGCTAGTTTTGGAGAGTTTTGAGGGTGAAATAGGTGGAAAACCTATATATATTGTGAATGAGCATGAATCAGGTGTTAGTGGAGCTATTTGAGTGGTTTTGATAGCGAAATCGGAATGGAAGTGCCAAGAATTAAAGACACGGAGTCGAAGCTATCTGAACCACCAAAGAAAGAGGATGGTTCGACCTGAAGGAGGAGGGTTCAACCTCTCCAGCAGGTCGAACCGGGCGTTTGAAGTATACAGAAGGTGGGTTCGACCAAGACCAGAGGGTTTGACCTGTTTAGAAGGTCGAACCATGGTCGAACCAGTTCGCGAGAAAGTTGATTCGAACACGACATTGTGGTTCAACCTGGATTCGACCTGCTAGTTGGTCGAATCAGATGCTGAAGTTATCCAATAGTGTGGTTCGACCTATGGTTCGACTTGGGGAAGAGTGGTTCGACCTGTCCAGTTGATAGAACCAGGAGTAGTTTTCATCCAGTAGCAAGGTTCGACCTGTGGTTCGACATGTTTGCTGAGGTCGAACCAAGATGCGGACACTTACCATATTTGGATTTTCGAGGCCTAAACGCGTGAAATCACTTGAAAAGCCCATTCCAAGCCCTAAAGACGTGATTACAAGTATAAAAGGAGGCTCATGTAGTCCAAAGAGAGAGCTTTTTGATCGAGCATCATAGAAGGAGACATAGAGTTGGAGAGGAGACGATCTTCCACCATCCGGAGGGCTATGACAGAGGTCCCGCTGGAGGTTCAAGTAAGATTGGTCTATCTAACCATGATTGCTCTTAGATCAATCATGGGCCAGAGCAGCTTCGGTAGTTCTAGGGCTATGAAGGTTTCATGAGTTAATTTATCTTACGTGTGTATACTCCGTACAACACTACTTGTGGTTTGTTTTATATAAGATTGTGCTTTTTTAATCCATACTCATAGTCGTTTTGTGCATCAATAATCGTTGTGTAGAGTCTGAATACATAACATGGTTATTGGTTGAGTGCGTTCACTAAAGAGCAGGGTTTATTGTTATAATTCTAAGTGAAGGGATTCCGAAGTCTTATTAGAACTATCTTATATGAATACTTATTAATTGAATCATATTCGGGTTAATAAGTAGGATAAAGAGTATAACTTTATAGTACCTATAAAGGGAGATCAAATCGGGTTAGAGTACTAAGTGCACAGGAAATAATTGATTATGATAGTACCTAGAAAGGGTGGTAAAGTATACATCTTGCTCCGAGGATATTCACACGTGATACAAGCATGTCTACTTGTGTCTATAGAGTAGATATGTATGACTTAGTGATGCGTCCATATTCCACAAGGTAGAGTCGGACATTGACACACGAGAGTATGAATTAATAAGTGAAATTGAATGACCTGACGAACTACCTATCATCTTACTTGATCACAACTTACTATCTTTTCTCTTGTTATTCGATTAATAGTTCCTACTCAATTTCAAAACCATATTTACCAACATAATCTTAGTTTATTAGAACATAATTAAATTAATATTTATCCGTCCCTTGGGTTCGATAATAACTTGGTCACCTTCGAAACTACAATTGATATCCTTCACTCTTGGGGATTAAATTGTGTGTTGAGAACATAAGGAACAAGTCAATCCCCCCTTGTGGGGTGTTGTGTTGTTGTGGCCTCTCTCCTCTCCAATATGATTTTTCAATCTGATTTTTGATGTGATCTACACTCCTTTTATACTTGTGAGCTCTCCTTGTAGGTCTTGGAAAGAGATTAAATAAGGAAAGAAATATAAGGAGATAAATAAGGTAATTTTCGAAAATTCTCGGAAAATCTCGCCAACAGATGCGACTTCACGATTCTGAGCATAACTTCGTCGTCCGACCTCCAATTTGAGTGATTTTTGTGCTCACGTGATCCCCTTTTCCTTGGATTTCTCTGAATGTAAAGATCTCACCAAAAATCTAACATTTGAAGGTGTAACAAGTCATGTAAAGTGGAGCAGTCGTGCTGAATAGAAACAGCTTGCGCGGCGTAACTATTTCGATCATAACTTCCTCGTTTATAATCCGAATGAGATGTTCTTTACGCTAAAACGAACCTCACTTCAGTGGCTTTCCAACCATGTGTCACAATTCTAGTTCAGAGCTCCACAAAATACATAATAAATACACAAGTTGGACGTGCATTTTTCAACATTCTTGCACAAATTGCACCTTTTCTCCAACTTTGCACTTTTGATCCATTTTTCCACCTAAAACACAATAAAACACCTTGATGAGTGTGTAAATTCACAAGTTTTATACCCGGATTTATGCTACTTTTGGAGAGTTTGAAGGTTGAAATAGGTGTAAAACCTATATATATTGTGAATGAGCATGAATCAGGTGTTGTTGGAGCTATTTGAGTGGTTTTACTAGCAAAATCGGAGTGAAAGTATCAAGAATCGAAGAGACAAAGTTGCAGCCATCCGAACAGGCGAAGAAGAGCACGGTTCGACCAAATGAAGAAGGGGTTTGACCTGTCACTTGGTCGACCCAGGTCGAACTGGTGCTGAAATATGTCCAGAAGGTTGATTCGACCAGGACTCAAGGGGTTCGACCTATCACTTGGTCGAACTGTGTCACGAGGAGGTTGGTTCGAGCACGACAGCATGGTTCGACCACAACGAGAGGGGGTTCAACCTACTCAATTGGTCGAACCACATGAGGAAATTATCCAGAAGCTGGGTTCGACCAGTGGTTCGACCTGGAAGACGTGGTTCGACCTACTCTGCTTTGGTCGAACCCATGTGTGGAACTTACCATATCCGTATTTTCAAGGCCTGAACGCGTGTGATTACTTGAAAAACCCATTCCAAGCCCTAGAGTCGTGATTACAAGTATAAAAGGAAGATCCTGCAGCACAAGAAGAGAACAAGAGAAGATACGATACAATCCTTATCGAAAGATAGAGAGAGACGATCCACCATCCGGAGAAGTTATGCAAGGAAGCTTCGCTGGAGATTCAAGTAAGATTGGTCCATCTAACCATGATTGTTCCTAGATCAATCATGGGCTAGAGCCGCTTCGGTAGTTCTAGGGTTATGAAAGTTTCATAAGTTAATTTGTATTTCGTGTGTAAACTCCGTACAACACTACTTGTGGTTTATTTTATATAAGACAATGCGCTTTTAATCCAAACTCATAAGTCTTTTTGTGCATCAATAATCGTTGTGTAGAGTCTGAATGCATAACATGGTTATTGGTTGAGTGCGTTTACTATTGAACAGGGTTTATTGTTATAATTCTAAGTGAAGGGTAGGTGTGGGAATTTTTTTTCGTGTTTCGGGTACCCGAACTGATCCGGAAAAAATTACCAGAAATACCCGGTTTTTTCGAGTAATTTTGGGTATCGGGTAAACCTGGAACAGGTTGCCCACTATCGGATCGGGTATCGGGTTTTCAAAAATATTCAAATTACCCGATCGGGTTACCCGGTTAATATATATTTTTTAATTTCTATTATATATATTAATATAATATAATATATACTAACTACACTTCTCACCCATACTTTTGTCTTTATCAATTATCATACACATTTCACAAATCAAGCATTAACTTTTACACCACATCAATTCCTCAAAATATCTTTTATTATACTCTAATTTACACTTCTCCTCTTGCAAAATTTTCCATCTTTTTTGCAATTTAATCGGTTATGCTTCAACATGCTAATTGATTTGATAAACAGTTTGCTTTAAATTTTGTTTTAGAAAAATACTACTATTAAATAAACAAATAAATAAATAAATAAATAAATATCAACTTATTTATTTATGGGAGTGTTATTGATTTTAATATTTAATGGAATAATATATATATATTAAACATCAATTATTATGAGTTTAATAATATCAAACCCCAAATTTATAATAATGCATCATGTCAATTTTTAGAATGTAAGAAAATCCTATTTAAATTCAAGCAAAATAAATATCTTTAGTTTAAAATTATATAATAAAAAAATTATGTAAAAATTGGGTAATCGGATCGGGTACCCGGACCCGAAACTCGAAAAACTCGATACCCGGTCCGATACTCATCCCTAGTGAAGGGATTCCGAAGTCTTATATAAATACTTGTTAATTGAATTGAATTCGGGTTGATAAGTAGGATAAAGAGTATTAACTCATAGTACCTATATAGGGAGATCATGTCGGGTTAGAGTACTAAGTGCATGGGAAATAATTGATACTTATAGTACCTAGAAAGGGTGGTGAATTGTATTCTTGCACCGAGGAGATTTACACGTGTCAAGCGCATATTCACTTATGTCTATAGAGTGAACTTGCATAGTTTAGAGATGCGTCCAAAAACCACAAGGTAGAGTCGGACACCGTTACACGAGAGACAAGTTAATAAGTGAAACTGGATTACCTTATGAACTACCTACTTCATTACTTGATCACAACAAATCTATTCTTTTTCTTGTTATTTAATTGCTTAAATTGCTATTTCAATTAATTGTTATTACTCTAACAATAAATACACTTTTCAACATAGTCTTGTTAAAGTAGAATTTAATTAAATTGATATTTAACTGTCCCGTGGATTCGATAAATAACTTGGTCACCTATCGAGACTACAATTGATATCCTTCATACTTAGAGATTAATTTTATGTGTTGAGAAAACGCTCATCACACCTCAAGTGCACCTTTATCTCACATATATTACATATAAAACACTTGTGCTAATATATAACAATAATTCCTATCAAAAAGGTGTTAGATTGGACACTTATACACGCTTATTTTCACTCTCATCACTAACTAATAAAGATAAACTATGTAAAAAAATAATTCTGTAGAAAGTAAATATCCTAAATAATATTGATAAAAATAATAAAAATAAAACTAATATCTAAATACGCATCATTCCCATCCCCTTCAAGAATATCCTTGTTCTCAAGGATAAACTTTTAAATGCAATCAACCGTAATCCTTTGGTTCATCTGGTTTATCGTTGGCTCTAATAAACCATGCTTGTTCGGATTTACACCTACGTCTGGGCACCAACTTTTCATTCCAGTTGAGGGAAAGCCCTTTTTCTCTCTCCTTTTGCATTTCAGATCCGATATGAATATTCTTCGTGTAAACTCGAAGATCATTATTCGATAATAAAACGTAAACGTGTTCCTCATAAACAACCGATGGGTCAGTTGGGAAGGTGGTACGGTTTATGATGGTTCACTAATTTTTGATGAAAAAGAAGCAGAAGACAATGCAATTGTATATGCTGATGACCGTTAATGTCCTATAAGGAGGATGGGGAGAAAAATACGAATACAAAAAATACGAATGTGATTGTTCAGGAGGGGGAGAATATTTTGCAAGAGGGGGAGAATATTAATATAAGGATTTTGAATGCATATAGTCGGTGCAATCAAGGCTTGTAATGTGCTATATTCACAATAAAAAGGCTTGTAGGCTCAAAGTGGTTGACTAGGGATGATGTTCATGGTAAGGGAATATATGGCAATGACTATAAATGACAAGGATGGCCTTAGATCATGTCACTAATCTCTACTAATCGGGCTTGTTCCTATAGTCCTTGAGCAAGTTCTAACTTATCAAACACAATCAATCCACTCATGAAGAAAAATACCATGTATGCACGGTTGAGGCTCAAATTCTCACAAGCTTATGCTCGAACCTTAAGGAACTTATTACACTACATCCATCTCCAAATTGAACAAGTTAAGTAAAACATGTCACAATTCGAAAGTGTAGAGATTCTTAATCATAACTTGTCATCACTTATCACAACAACATGTCATCAGTCATATTCAAAAATGACTCACAACCTCCCTAAACAAACCACTAAACATACCAAGACAAAAATAAGAAAACACACAAAATATAAAATAAAGACTCAACAAATAAGAAACACAACAAAAACACACAACATGCAATAATAAAAATCACCATCATTAACAATAAAGCACACATTCTATATCATCCATGACATTTAAGCTCACATTCATACTAACCTTATTGAAAAGGAAACCTCCCAAAAACATAACAAATGAAGTAGCATGCTAATCACATCAATCCAAATCAAATTATGTCAAGCAACTAAAAGTGATAAGGTGTAGATTACTCCCTCAATAGGCATTTGGTAAAGAAAGCATTCGCTCCAAGCTCCATTTGTGCTTCCACTACACTTCATTCATACTCAAAACTCATACAACACCATTAGCTCAACAATTTCATAAAAATATAGACAATCATGAACTTCAACACAACCAATCATACCAAAATCCAACCAAAACTCATGAGAAAAATTTTAAAATTGACCAATTTTTACAAGAAGACTTCTTATCATCAAAATATCATCATATCAAGCACACTGAAGTGGTGAGTCACACCACACACTCTCCCCCCAAACTTAAATCGAAACAAGTTGAGACTTAAGTTTGCAAAAAGTGGTGAGACTTACCCTTGTAGTTTCCATTGATGGTCTTCTTGTGGAGAAGCCATGAAACACTTCTCTTTTCTTCAATATGCTTTCTTCACACGAGCTCAATCCACCTACATGACCAAAATCAACAAAAAAGCATCAAAACATAAAAAGAATGGGTTACCTCCCATTTAGCGCTAAGTTTAACGTCTTCAAGCCGGACGGAATTTTCATGCTCATTGGACCAAAGGATGTTCCATCCCACTTTCTCCTCGCATCCTCATTTTGAACATTAGTTTTGCCCTCTTCTTGTCAACAAGCTCAACCTCACCATTCTTGCTTACAAGCCTCAAATCTTCATCAAGGAGTGATTCTAGTGGACTTCCTTTTTCTCCTTTATCAATTTTCCAATCAAGGTCCGGGGCTTTCATCCTATTACCATCATAAGAAGATAAGTTAGAATTTGACATTGTCATATAATCATGAAGAAATGAATTTAAGTTGTCAAATAGAAGAGAGTCATGATCCATTAGATCATCCGGAGGCCTTGTATGTTGAGACTTGATCCCTTTATCTTTCTTGCACACGAATGTGACACTCTCTCCATTTGAGCTCGAAGAAAGCTCTTCTCTCCCAACATCAATCTTTGCTCTTCCGGTGGCTAGAAATGGTCTTCCCAAAATGAGTGGAACTCGAGGGTCTGTCTTTACTTCCAACACCATGAAATCAACCGGGAAAGCTAGCCCCTTCACTTTCACCTCCACATCTTCAACAATCCCAAGTGGCTTCACAACTTCACCATTTACCACTTCAAGACGGATAGTCATAGACTTTAGCTCTCCAATTTCAAGGTCTTTAAACGTGGCATGAGACATCACGTTGACACTTGCCCCCAAGTCACAGAATGCAACAATGGTGCTTTTTCCTTCAAAATCATAAGGAATTATGAACTTTCCCGGATCACCAACCTTCGTAGGTCCCACTTTTTGCATCGACTCACTCGTTTCGGGTTGCTCCTCTTTCTTTTTCTCTTCATAATTCTTCTTAAGCGACATGACATACTCCTCAAATTCCTTCTTTTTCTCCTCATTTACAAACATTTGTGGATATGGAATAGGGAATGGAGTGATCGGAATACCCCAATAATCACGCTTGTACTCCCCTTCTTTCACCTTCTCCTCCACTATCTTTTCCTCTTGCACCCTTTTCCACTTTGGTAACCATTTAGGCTTTTGCTCTTCTTTCATTTCTCCAACAACCTTGCTTTCTACCAACCCTTCTTCAACCTTTCGTTCCTCTTCCATTTCAATAAATAAACATTGAGCTTTCGGATTTACCTCAGTTGTGGCTGGAAATTTTCCTTTTTGTTGAGCATTCAAAGAATTGACAACTTGTCCCACTTGATATTCCAAGTTTCTAAGCCTCTTCTCATTAGCTTCATCAAGTTTCCTTCTCGACTCCTCTTGAGCTTTGAATGATGCCTCTTGAGCTTTGTTAGACGCGAGCAATTCTTTAAGTAGCTCATCAATCGATGTTCTTCCCTTATTGTTCGGTGCTTTAGCTCCCGGTTGATACCCCGGAGGATAAGCAACCGCATTGTTTGGATTAGAGTAGGAGAAATTACCTTGCCTTTGTTGTTGTTGTGGGTATGAGCTTCCACTACTTTGACCATTGAAACCTCCTTGCCTTGGTGGGTAGTTTCCTTGATTTTGGTTAAAATTACCTTGGTAATTGTTTTGGAAATTTCCTTAGTAATTTCTTCCTTGCATGTATGACACATCTTCCACACGTGGCATAGAGTTGGCCCATTGTTCACCACTCACAATGTTCGGAGGTAACACACCTTGCTCACTTTGTAGCCCCTCAACCATATTCGCTCCTTGATTGTTCACACTTTAATTCAAGCTCATTTGTTTAATGACTTCCACCACTATCTTTTCCATGCTTGGTGTACTTTGATCAACACTTACACTCTTCACATTAAACGGCTGCCCTTGATCAAAATTCTCAAAACTATAGCATCCACTTACCCTCTCCGATGGCCATTGATACACATTAGTAGCAATTTCATCAAAAATTTTTATAGCCCTTTCCGGAGTCACTCCAAGTACGGATCCACCCGCCGAAGCATCAACATACAATCTTTGACTATTTACCAAACCTTGGTAGAAAAATCCAACTTGTTGATTCTCCGGGAAACCATGTTGCGGACACTTGCGTAGCATCTCTTTAAACTGTTTGCCTATTTTTATAGCACTCACGAGCAAGAATACTCGATCGTTGTAGTAGTATATCCCAAGAAAAATTATCAATCCAATAAGGAGTTATTTTCGTACTAGCAAAATACGTGAGCTCATGTTCATTGTTGTTTTTGTAAAGATGATCGGGGGTTTTGAGATTGGATAACAACTAAAACAAGTAACACGTAAATAACAATATCAAATAAGTAGAATGACAAGAATAGAAAATGGGTGCTTAAGTTCAAGTATGGAAAAACATGGGATTAGAAACATCCAAGCACACTCAATTCATATTATCATGCAAACGGAATTCAACTCAATTGATGTAGACTAAGGGTGATCACGATTGTATCCTAAGCTCCCTTTCGGGTTACAAAGGTTGTTGATCCATTTTGGACTCCCAAAAGCACTTAAGATCAAAGCCCAACATTAACCCCTTCCATCTAGGTACTAGTTAGACTAAACTCTCCCTTTTTGTGTACTAAGGCCAACGAATGGATTGGTTCCCCTCATTGAATTCAAATATCCTTTCGGTCAAACCCAAACTCAATGTCTAATCATGCCTTCCTAATACTATAGAGGGTCGTTTCCGTCTCACTCCAAGCAATACATACATGAACATCATAATAGCATTTAATTACCACAAATAATCCATTGATCAACAATCCATTAAACCAATAAACATTCATGAATAACAAACCATGCCATCACAATATCAAGACAATTAAACTCCATGAATAGAAATCAACATCAATTAAATCAAAAACCAATTTAATCCACATGATAATATAAATCTAATATGCTCTTCATGTTCCTAATCCCACTAGAGGGATTAGCCTATCATAGTAAAAGTAACAAAACAATTAAATGATTCATTACAATTACCCATAGTCTAAGATCTAAAGAAATACAAAATGAATGGATTCTTCCCTATCAATTTCTTGAAGAGAATCTTCTATTCTTCTTGATCTCCCCCTCTAGCTCTTGATTCCTTGAGATCTCTCACACCCAATGGAAGGGATGAAGTTTTGAATGAGAATTAATGGAGATGATGAAGATGGATCAAAATGGATGAGGTGGATGAAGATGATGGTGGGAAATGGAAGAAATGGTGTGTGAGGTGTGTGTAGATGATAGGATTTTCGGATCTCCTGGCAATTGTTGAATAAAGGGGTATTTATACCCCTTTGGAGGCTTCTAGAAGGATCTGGAAATTTCTGCAGGAAAATACCCGGCACGAGTCGTGCTCTGCAACACGGCCACGAGGTGGCCGTGTTGTGTCTTCTGATGCTCCCGCACGGCCTCGCCTTACAGGGCCGTGTTACGCAACACGGCTCGTGTGCTGTAACACGAGTCGTGTGTTGTAACACAGGCACAGGTGTAGTCGTGTTGGCTCTTCTGATGTCGCCACACGGCCACCTTCTTACAGGGCCGTGTTGGCGACACGGCTCGTGCTCCCGACTCGACTCGTGCGACTGGACACGATCGGAAGTTGCCCGTGTTGAATGACTAGATGTCGCCACACGGCCAACTCTTACAGGGCCGTGTTGGCTACACGGCCCGTGTTGGTGCTGGCTCCTGCATTTCTTCACTATTTTGGCTCGTTCTCCCTCGTTTCAACTCCGAATTGAGATCCGCTTTTTCCTACACCTTCCTTATCATGTTTAGCATCCAATAAAAAGTGAAAATCTTACGTTTAAGTTCATTCACACACATTTTAATAAAAATACAAAACACAACCAAATAACATATAAAATACGGATAAAATAATACGAAAATACATATAAAAAGACACTAAAATATAGGTGAAAATAGCTCTAATAAACCCTCAAACTTAAGGTGTTGCTCGTCCCCGAGCAACGAAAATGACAAATCAAAAGGAGAAATTTTCACCTAGAAAAGACTAAACGAATATAAGCAATAACACATCTTTAGCACTAATAACAACAAACTATGCTAAGTAATCCTACAACATTAAAATCATGACATGAGAAATTAACAAGTTCAATCAAAAGAGAATAAAGTGTAATATAGTTCCTTTTAAGTCCAAGCCTCGCAATGGATATTAATGTCTCTCAACACTCTTTTGAAATAGGGTAAATCATACTCATTAATCGATTGGCTCGACTCGCTATAAGCTTGCTCGCGGACTATATTCTCAAACCACCAAAGTTTCAATTAATGATCAAAAAGGTCTTTAATTAGGATGTAATGATAGGCTCTTTGGTATGGTAGGAAGTATATGGATAAGAGTGACTAACAAGTGTAAGTAATCGAAGAGATGATCAACTTCCTCAACTTCTCCACTTTTCTTTCTTCCTTTCTCAACTTTGGTACTCACAAGCACTACTCATCAACATTCCTTTGGATTGAGCTTCTTATGATGCATGCTTCCTTTCTTTGAATTTTTATTTCCTTGAGCATCTTGTTGTTGCTTTACTCATTTTTCTTGTTTTGAGGTTGCATGTTCATTCTTTTTTTATGCTCTTTCATCCTTTTTCTTGCTTGTTTACCATTCCCTTTTCTTCTTTTTCTAATCAATCAATCCTTTCTAGCTACCATCTCCTCAATGCCCCACACAAAGGTGTATATAAGCTTGAATGGGTAATTAAGGCTTGTAATGTGCTAAATTCACAAGAAATAGGCTTATAGGCTCAAAATGGTTGACTAAGGATGATGTTCAAGGTAGGAAACATATATGGTAATGACTATAATAACAAGGATGGCCTTAGATCATTTCACCAATCTCCACTAATCGGGCTCGTTCCTATAGTCCTTGAGCAAGTTCTAACTTATCGAACACAACCGATCCACTCATGAAGAAATACCATGTATACATGGTTGAGGCTCAAATGCTCACAAGCTTGTGCTCGAACCTTAAGGAACTTATTACACCACATTCATCTCAAAATTGAACAAGTTAAGTAAAACATGTCACAATTTGAAAGTGTAGAGATTCTTAATCATAATTTGTCATCACTTATCACCACAACATATCATCACTCACGTTCAAAAATGACTCACGACATCCCTAAACAAACCACCAAACATCCCCAGACAAGAATGAAAATACACACAACATACAAATAAGGACTCAACAATCAAGACACAACAAAAACACAAAACATGCAAAAACACAAAATACCATCATCCATAAGAAAATTAAGCACACATTCATCCCAACCTTTATTGAAAAGGAAATCCTAATTTACGAAAGTAAACCTCCCACAAACATAACACATGAAGTAGCATGCTAGTCACAACAATCCAAATCAAACTCAATTCATTTCAAGTAGTAAAATGATAAGGTGTAGAGTACTCCCTCAATAGGCATTTGGTAAGGAAAGCGTTAGCTCCAAGCTCCATCATGCTTCCAATACCTCTCATTCATGCTCAAACACTCAATAAACAAAATTATTTCAATAATTTCATTATAAATATGGACTGTCATGCACTTCAACACCACCAATCATGCCAAAATCAACCCAAACTCATGAGAAAATTTTTAAAATTGACCCAATTTTACAAGAATCATACTCAAGTGGTGAGTCACACCACACACTCTCCCCCCAAACTTAAATCGAAACAAGAGTTGAGACTTAAGTTTGCAAAAAGTGGTGAGACTTACCCTTGTAGTTTCCATTGATGATCTTCTTGTAGAGAAGTAACCGCATCCACACGACTCAAGCTATGTCCACCACGCACTAGCACCCCCCAAACTTAACTCGAGACAAGAGTCACGAATTAAGTTTGCAACAAGTTGTGGAACATGTCAACTTGAATCCATGAAGCATTTCTCTTTTCTTCAATGTGCATTTTTCTCCATGAGCACAATCAACCTAAAAGGCCAAAATAAACAAGCAACAAAAATAAAGCAATAAAGATAGTGATGGGGTGCCTCCCATCGAGCGCTAAGTTTAATGTCTTCAAGCTAGACGAATGTTTAGCTCATCTTTCACATAAAGTATCCACAAAGAGGGTCTCCCTTTGTGATGGATCCACATAATGCTTCACACGATGACCATTGACCAAGAACTCTCCCCCGTTCTCATCTATAACCTTTAGAGCTCCCCCATCAAGTACTTCCTTTACCACATAAGGTCCTCTCCATTTGGACTTCAACTTGCCCGGGAAAAGTCTTAGTCGAGAATTGAATACCAACACCTTCTCACCCTTTTCAAAGCTCTTCTTCCTCAAACGAGCATCATGCCACCTCTTGGTTTTCTCCTTAAAAATTCTTGAATTTTCATAAGCATTTTCTCTAAATTCCTCAAGCTCATTCAATTGTAAGAATCTTACCTTCTTCGAAGCTTTCATGTCAAAATTCAACTTTTTAATGGCCCAATAAGCTTTATGCTCTAACTCCACCGGAAGATGGCAAGACTTACCATAGACAATTTGAAAAGGAGACATACCAAGAGTGGTCTTGAATGCGGTTCGAAAGACCCACAATGCATCATCAAGTTTATTTGACCAATCCTTTCTACTCACACTCACTGTTTTCTCCAAGACTTGTTTGATTTGTCGATTAGAAATTTCAGCTTGACCATTCGTTTGAGGGTGATACGGAGTAGACACTCGATGCTTCACTCCATAAGTCTTGAGAATGTTCTCCATGAGCTTATTTATGAAGTGACTACCCCCATCACTTACCAACACTCTAGGTACTCCAAATCTTGTGAAGATATGCTTCTTTAGAAACCCCATGACCACTCTAGCATCACTTGTTCTTGAAGGTATGGCCTCAACCCATTTCGAGACATAGTCAACCGCCAATAGGATATATAGGAATCCATTCGATTGAGGAAATGGTCCCATGAAATCGATGCCCCACACATCAAATATCTCCACTTCTTGAAAGCTCTTAAGGGGCATCTCATCCCACTTGGAGATTCCTCCCATCCTTTGACATCGATCACAACCCTCTACAAATTTCTTACAACTCTTGAACAAAAATGGCCAATACAACCCCGATTGTAAGACTTTTGCAGCGGTCTTTTGAGCTCCAAAATGGCCTCCACTAGGTGAAGAGTGGCAAAACTCCAACACACTATTCCATTCTTCCTCGGGCACACATCTTCGCACAAGAGAATCATTACACATCTTGTATAAGAATGGATCATCCCACAAGTAACTTTTAACATCATGAAAGAACTTCTTAGATTGATACTTATTAAGCTCATAAGGTCTCCTTCCACTAGCCAAGTAATTCACATAGTCCGCATACCACGGGCTTCCTTCTTCCTCCACTAAAGCCTCAATTTGATAGCAATCACACTCCAAGATTTCTTCATCGGGAAAAACCTCTTTGATTAACTCATAAGTACCTTCACAATGCTCCCTCGACTCTAACCTTGAAAGATGGTCGGCTATCACATTCTCCGTGCCCTTCTTATCTCTCACTTCAATATCAAATTCTTGAAGAAGTAGTACCCATCTTATCACCCTTGGCTTTGCATCCTTCTTTGCCATGAGATACTTGATAGCGGCATGGTCGGTGTATACAATAGTTTTCGTTCCTACCAAATAAGGACGAAACTTATCAAATGCGTATACTACCGCCAAGAACTCTTTTTCGGTAGTGGTGTAGTTCCTTTGAGCCGCATCAAATGTCTTGCTTGCATAGTAAATAGCTCGAAATTTTTTCTCTCTTAATTGCCCCAAAACCACTCCAAGAGCTACGTCACTTGCATCACACATCAATATAAATGGCTCCTTCCAATCGGGGGTGATCAAGATGGGTGATGAAATTAAAGCTTCCTTTAGCACCTGAAAAGCATTTAAACAATTATCATCAAACTTAAACGGCACATCTTTTTCAAGGAGATGAGATAGAGGTTTAGAAAATGAAGAAAAATCCTTTATGAATCTACGATAGAACCCGGCATGGCCAAGGAACGATCGTACTCCCTTCTCATTTGTTGGTGGTGGAAGCTTCTCTATAGCAACAACTTTGGCTCGGTCAACTTGCAATCCCTTTGAAGAGATGTGATGTCCAAGTACAATGCCATCATTTGCCATGAAATGGCACTTCTCCCAATTCAACACTAAATTAGTGTCTTGACATCGCTTCAAAACAATAGCAAGGTTAGACAAACAATTATCAAAAGAAGAACCAAACACCGAAAAGTCATCCATGAAAACTTCCATTATATTCTCAATTAATCCTTCAAAGATTGCCATCATACACCTTTGAAAGGTGGCCGGTGCATTGCAAAGTCCAAATGGCAATCTTCGAAAAGCAAATATTCCATAAGGACAAGTGAAAGCGGTCTTTTCTTGGTCTTCGGGTGCTATGAGAATTTGGTTATACCCGGAATACCCATCAAGAAAGCAATAAAACTCATACCCGGCCAACCTATCCAACATTTGATCTAAGAAAGGTAAGGGGAAGTGATCTTTACGTGTGTTTTCATTAAGCTTTCTATAATCAACACACACACGCCATCCCGTCACCGTCCTAGTGGCTATGGTTTCATCTTTATCGGTCTTCACTATAGTCATACCCCCTTTTTTAGATACTACATGCAACGGGCTCACATAGGGGCTATCACTAATAGGAAAAATCATATCGGAGTCTAACCACTTAAGAACCTCTTTTTTTACCACTTCTTGCATGATAGGATTAAGTCTTCTTTGGTTTTTAACACAAGCTTTCCCTTCATCCTCAAGTCTTATCTTATGCATGCAAATTGTTGGACTAATTCCCTTCAAATCATCAATACACCAACCAATAGCCGACTTATGCTCTTTAAGGACATTAAGCAATTTATCAAGTTGACTAGAAGTTAGAGATGATGATACAATTACCGGATAAGTCTCATTTTCACCAAGGTAGGCATAAGTAAGATGATCGGGTAGAGGCTTCAACTCCACCTTCTTTTCCTTTTTCTCTTCTTGCTCGAATGGATCTCTAAGTGTTAAGAACTTTTCATTTCCTCTTGAGATGGCGGCTGCAACCTCTTGAGCTTCACTACAATCACCTAGATCAAGCAAGCAATTAATCAATTCTTCATTTAAATCAAGAGAAGTAGTAGAAATATTAGAAAGAGATAGAGAATTGCTCAAGCATAGTTCAAGTGGATCCTTGGTTACAATGGAAGGCCAACTCTCCTCGACACTTCCCTTTACAACATCCACACTTTTACATTCTTCATCATTCATTGGATATTGCATGGCCTTGTGTAAAGAGAATACCACTTCCTCATCATTAACTCTCAACTTCAATTCTCCTTTGTACACATCAATAAGAGCTCTCCCGGTAGCAAGAAACGGTCTCCCAAAAATCAATGGCACATTTTCATCCTCCTCCATATCTAGAACAACAAAATCAACCGGAAAGACGAACTTATCAACTTTCACCAACACATCTTCAACTACTCCTTTTGGATGTGTCATAGATCGATCCGCCAATTGAAGTGTGATGGAAGTTGGTTTTACTTCACCTAATCCAAGCTTCTTGAATATGGAGAGAGGCATGAGATTAATGCTTGCACCGAGGTCACAAAGAGCCTTGTTCTTCTTGTTCTTTCCAATTTCACATGGTATAATGAAACTACCCGGATCCTTCAATTTTTGTGGAAGTTTCCGTTGTAGAATGGCACTACACTCTTCGGTTAGATTAACCGTTTCATTGTCCACAAGACTTCTTTTCTTTCCCATGATGTCCTTCAAGAAACGAGCATAATGAGGCATTTGATCCAAAGCATCGGCGAAAGGCATATTGATTTGAATCTTCTTGAAGATTTCAAGAAACTTTTTGAACCTCTCATCCAAACCCTTCTTCAAAAACCTTTGAGGAAAAGGAACCGGTACTTGAGTCTTGGGTATTCCCCAACTATCTCTTTCAACTTCAACTTCCTTTTCCCTTAACTCCTTTGCCTTTTTCCACTTTGGAATTCTCTCTATCTTCTCTTCATCTTTCTTTTGCTCAACAATTTATTTTTTCTTGCTTACTTCCTCCATTTCAATCTCTTCTTGCACCAACCCTTCTTCCACCTTGCTTTCCACTTCCCTTTCAATGACAATACTATCTTCTTTAGGCATAGGAGGTTCCTCATACTCTTTTCCACTTCTAAGAGTGATAGCTTTGCAATCTTCTTTAGGATTGGTTACCGTGGTAGATGGAAACTTTCCTTGTTGGTGTTGAGATCCCACGGAAGAAGCAATTTGACCCATTTGATACTCAAAAGCTCTCATCCTATTGTCGGATTTCTTCTCATTTTCCTCCATTCTAGCCTCCATCTTTTTCATTAATGTTAGCAATGTCTCTTCCACCGATGCTTTCCCCTCTCCATTTGGTGGTTTAGCACTCGGATCGAATCCCGGAGGATATGACACGGCGGCTTGAGGATTAGAGTAAGAAAGATTCTCATGCTTCCTCGGAGCTTGATAATTTCCACTTGATTGATTGAAATTGCTTCCCCGAGCTTGTCCTTGATATCCTCCTTGGTAATTACCTTGATTAGAAGGATAATTACCTTGGAAATTCCCTTGATGATGGAAATTCCCTTGGTAATTTCTCCTATCTAAATAGGCAACATCTTCTATACTTTGCATAACCTTGCTCTCATCATTCACCATAGAACTTGTGCTTCCCCCTTGGCTTACTCCTTGAGTGATCAAATTCAATTGCTTTGTTAAAGCTTGAATGCTCTCATTGAATTCTTCCATTCCCTCACTTTGGAACATATCACTCTTCACTTTGTTCACACTCTCCACTTGAGCTACTTTTCCAAAGGCATAACCTCCCATTACTCGCTCGGAAGGCCATTGATAAGCATTCATTGCAATGTCTTCAAAAATATCCATGGCTTTCATAGCATCCACTCCAAATATAGACCCTCCGGATGAGGCATCTACATGCATCCGATTTTGTTGATTCAACCCTTGATAGAAGAAAGCCACTTGTTGATTCTCATGAAAATCATGTTGAGGACACTTTCGGAGCATCTCTTTGTAGCGTTCCCATGCTTCATAAAAATTTTCATCCGGAAGTTGCCTAAATTGAGTGATAAGGCTTTTCAATTGGAGCGTCTTTGAAGGAGAAAAGTACTTGTTTAGGAACCTTTGCTCAAGATCTTCCCATGTATTACAACTTCCCAAAGGAATTGTATTGTACCATGCTTTAGCCTTGTCTCTTAAAGAGAAAGAGAACAACCTCATTCGAATAGCATCCTCCGACACTCCCTTCATCTTGACGGTATTTGCAACCTCCAAGAAAGTAGATAGATGAGTATTCGGGTCTTCAAGAGGACCTCCCCCAAACTGATTTGCTTTAACCATGTTGATCAATCCGGTCTTGATTTCATAATCATTGGCTTGAACCGGAGGAACCATATTGTGTACGGCTCTCGGTTGGAAGTAATCCCGAATTGCTCTAGGCCTTGGCAACTCTTGTTGTTGAAATATCCTTTGAGCTTCTTGATTGGCAAGCAATTGCATATACTCTTGATTTTGAGCAAAGACATTCCTCATTATCTCCGCTTGATTCTCTTGCACTCCTTCTTTTACCCCCATTTGATCTTGTAAAGGATCTTGGGGTGGGTCATAATTAACATTGTCTCCCCTTTGATTCTCCATTTTTGTTCCTTTTCTAGCTTTACGCCTCTCTCGTTTCCTTTGTCGTGCGGTCCTTTCAATCTCCAAATTCAAAGGAATGATCGATTGATTTCCCTTTGATCTTGTGATCATAAAACACCTACGAAAAGGCCAAGAGTGAGACCACAAACACAAATAATAAATAAAAGAAAATAAAAAGAATCCTTATCAAGAACAACTAAAACAATAACACAGTACTCGACTAGTCCGTCAAACTCCCCTTTGGCAACGGCGCCATTTTCTTGTTTGCCTATTTTTATAGCACTCACGAGCAAGAATACTCGATCGTTGTAGTAGTATATCCCAAGAAAAATTATCAATCCAATAAGGAGTTATTTTCGTACTAGCAAAATACGTGAGCTCATGTTCATTGTTGTTTTTGTAAAGATGATCGGGGGTTTTGAGATTGGATAACAACTAAAACAAGTAACACGTAAATAACAATATCAAATAAGTAGAATGACAAGAATAGAAAATGGGTGCTTAAGTTCAAGTATGGAAAAACATGGGATTAGAAACATCCAAGCACACTCAATTCATATTATCATGCAAACGGAATTCAACTCAATTGATGTAGACTAAGGGTGATCACGATTGTATCCTAAGCTCCCTTTCGGGTTACAAAGGTTGTTGATCCATTTTGGACTCCCAAAAGCACTTAAGATCAAAGCCCAACATTAACCCCTTCCATCTAGGTACTAGTTAGACTAAACTCTCCCTTTTTGTGTACTAAGGCCAACGAATGGATTGGTTCCCCTCATTGAATTCAAATATCCTTTCGGTCAAACCCAAACTCAATGTCTAATCATGCCTTCCTAATACTATAGAGGGTCTTTTCCGTCTCACTCCAAGCAATACATACATGAACATCATAATAGCATTTAATTACCACAAATAATCCATTGATCAACAATCCATTAAACCAATAAACATTCATGAATAACAAACCATGCCATCACAATATCAAGACAATTAAACTCCATGAATAGAAATCAACATCAATTAAATCAAAAACCAATTTAATCCACATGATAATATAAATCTAATATGCTCTTCATGTTCCTAATCCCACTAGAGGGATTAGCCTATCATAGTAAAAGTAACAAAACAATTAAATGATTCATTACAATTACCCATAGTCTAAGATCTAAAGAAATACAAAATGAATGGATTCTTCCCTATCAATTTCTTGAAGAGAATCTTCTATTCTTCTTGATCTCCCCCTCTAGCTCTTGATTCCTTGAGATCTCTCACAATTAATGGAAGGGATGAAGTTTTGAATGAGAATTAATGGAGATGATGAAGATGGATCAAAATGGATGAAGGTGGATGAAGATGATGGTGGGAAATGGAAGAAATGGTGTGTGAGGTGTGTGTAGATGATAGGATTTTCGGATCTCCTGGCAATTGTTGAATAAAGGGGTATTTATACCCCTTTGGAGGCTTCTAGAAGGATCTGGAAATTTCTGCAGGAAAATACCCGGCACGAGTCGTGCTCTGCAACACGGCCACGAGGTGGCCGTGTTGTGTCTTCTGATGCTCCCGCACGGCCTCGCCTTACAGGGCCGTGTTACGCAACACGGCTTGTGTGCTGTAACACGAGTCGTGTGTTGTAACACAGGCACAGGTGTAGTCGTGTTGGCTCTTCCGATGTCGCCACACGGCCACCTTCTTACAGGGCCGTGTTGGCGACACGGCTCGTGCTCCCGACTCGACTCGTGCGACTGGACACGATCGGAAGTTGCCCGTGTTGAATGACTAGATGTCGCCACACGGCCAACTCTTACAGGGCCGTGTTGGCTACACGGCCCGTGTTGGTGCTGGCTCCTGCATTTCTTCACTATTTTGGCTCGTTCTCCCTCGTTTCAACTCTGAATTGAGATCCGCTTTTTCCTACACCTTCCTTATCATGTTTAGCATCCAATAAAAAGTGAAAATCTTACGTTTAAGTTCATTCACACACATTTCAATAAAAATACAAAACACAACCAAATAACATATAAAATACGGATAAAATAATACGAAAATACATATAAAAAGACACTAAAATATAGGTGAAAATAGCTCTAATCATAAACCTCTCCCACGCTTCATAAAAACTCTCTTGAGGCATTTGCTTGAATTGAGTGATCAAGCTCTTCATTTGAAGCGTCTTAGAAGGTGGGAAATACTTGTTCAAAAATATTTGTGCTAGCTCGTCCCATGTGTTGCACGTACCCAGAGTAAGAGTGGAGAGCCATGTTCGAGCTCTATCCCTCAACGAGAATGGAAACAACCTCATCTTGATACAATCTTCACTCACCCCATTTATCTTCACGGTGTTGGCAATCTCCACAAATTGAGCTAGATGAGCATTAGGATCTTCATTCGGGGATCCACTAAATTGTTGCTCTCTCACCATAGAAATCAAGCCCATTTTAAATTCAAAGCTGTTGGCATTGATTGGTGGTCCCATCATTTGTGGCATTGCCCTTGCCATGAAGAAATCCCGGATCACCCTTTGATCATTTTGTATTCCATGTTGCACCGGAGGTGGTGGTGGTGGCGACATATAAGCTTGTTGTGGAGGAGCATAAGCTTGCGGATATCCTTGTTGCCTTAGAACTTGTTGCACCATTTGTTGAAGCAAAGCTTGGTTGTTAAAAGCTCCATGATTTTGATAGACTTGTTGAGGAGGATTTTCATTGAATTGATGTGCGTTGTCTTGCACGTTCATATTGTGTCCTCCTTCCCCATCATGCTCTATCTCCACACGATTTTCACCTTGAAAATTCTCCATTCGCTCACTATTTTTGTTCTCCTTTCTTCTCCTTCTCAACGTATGCTCAATCTCCCAATCGATAGGTTCTACTTGTTTCCCCTTGGATCTTGTTTGCATACACCTTCAAAGCAAAACAAGTTAGAACAAGGTTTCACAAAGCAAATACAAGTAAACAAATAAAATAATAAAAAAATATCTCTATTAAGATTACTCAAAATGATCCTTCTTCAAGCTACTAGCAACCATTGCCTCCCCGGCAACGGCGCCATTTGATTAGTCATAGTTTAGTGGAGAATGACCAATTTAAGAAATTATCGAACCCAAGGGGGTAGGCACTAGTGCTTAAGCGATCTCACGTTTCTTATAATTTTATAGAGACTAATCATCAAAGGGAGGTTGATCAAACAAGAAATTAAATCAATCAATGCAAGTGAACAAGCAATGATCAAACGAACAAGATGGATGGATGGAAAGTGGTTTACCAAATTGATTAAAAGTGAGATTAACAACAATCAAGAAGTGGTAATTCTAGGAATTATGTATCAAATGCATATGTATCATGGATTGAAGACTAAGGGCCAACACTAAGATCACCTAAACTCCCTCTCGAGATGGATATGATATGAATATCAAAAAGCTCAATGGATTGGTTCTCACCTAAACAATTCCAACTATGTACTAAGCTTAAATGAGAATCCCTTCACACAATTAATCAATCTCTCGATCAAACCAATCACATGTCCTACCAAAGGGTTCTAAACTATGAAGGACTTCTCAATCTCTTCATAATCTATAATGCACATGAAGTGTTTGATGAAAGGATTCACTTAATTATCCTAAGCATATAATTGATTTCTCAATCTAATCACATATCTAGAACAACTAAACACACAAATAATTAATACAATTCAAGCAATTAATATTCAATGGTAGAAAATCATAGATCCAATCAACATATGAATTCAAATACACAAATCCCCAAAATTATCCAACAACTATCATGTTGCTAATCTCACAAGGGAGATTAGCCTACCATATTAAGAAGGAAATGAACATAGACATTACGATCCTTACAAAACATGATGAAACTATGAGGTTTAATACAAGAAATGAATGAAAACTCCCTTGATGTCACTTCAATGGTGATTTTCTTCCTTCCCTTGTTATTTTCCTCTCTTCCTTGCTTCTTTTCTTCAATTGGATAATGATTTTGATGGTTGGATGATAGTAGATCCAAAGGATGGTGAGTGGATGAAGATGATGGTGTAAAATGGAGAGAATTGTGTGTGATGTGTGTGTGGAAGGGTGGAATTCTGGATCTCCTTATAAAATGTTAAATAAAGGGGTATTTATATCCCTTGGGAAGCTTCTAGAAGGATTCTGATTTTTGGCAGAATTTACACCTACACGGCTCGTGCGTTGCTACACGGCCCGAGTTGCTGCTACACGGCTCGTGTTCTGCACACGGCCACAGGGGTGGCCGTGTTGTGCAATCTGGTGTCCGCACACGGCTTTCAGGACAGGGCCATGCACGGTACACGGCCCGTGTTCTTGTACTGGGCACGGTGCGTGTTGCAGGGCTCGGCTGGCCGTGTTTGTGCTGTTCGTTTCACTGTTTTGGCTCATTCTTCCTTGTTTCAACTCCAAATTGAGATCCATTTTTTCTTATGCCTTCCTTATCATATCTAGCATCAAATAAAAACACAAAACACAATCAAATAGCACATAAAATATGGATAAAATAATACGAAAATACATATAAAAAGATACTAAAATGTAGGTGAAAATATCACTCATCAATACAAGTACGTAATAATTAATTCATTATTAAATTATTTTCTTCATTATTAATAATTTTGAATTAATATTATTGATCATAACATCTTAATAATTTTAAATGAGTATATATAATCAACGGGTAATGATAAACGGATTTGGGACGCGGAGTATCATAATATATATTTTAAATGAAACGGGTACGAATTGTGTAGTTTATATTTAAATGGATACGAGTAAGTAACAATTAATTCATTATTAAATTATTTTCTTCATTGATAATAATTTTGAATTAATATTATTCGTCCTAACATGTTAATAATTTTAAATGGATATGCGTAATCAAATGGTATTAATAAATGGGTTAGGTACGAGTATGAGTATCATAATATTTTTTTTAATGAAATGAGTACGAATATGAATTACATTAGTTATGGTTTAGGATTTATGGTTTTTATTTCTAATATAGTTGATTATTTGTAATACATTTTTAAGGTTTATTTTTAAAACTTGATACCAACATGACGGATATTTTCGAATATCTGATTTAACCAAACCCTAAAAAATGAGTACGGGTAGTTCAAAAAATATTATTAGAACTTGATCAGGTATTCACAAATATTAAAATCATACAAAATATTTTATCTATATTAATATATACTAATATATTATGAAATAATTATATAATTAATTAATAATTACGAGTACGGGTATTTCGAATATGTTATGTTATATAATTAATTAATAGTTATAACTTTTATTTGATCATATTAAAAATAATAAAGTGAATATTATATTAAATTTATAATTAATTAACAATAATTTTGTAATTTTTATTTCAATATTAATTTTAACATAAAAAAAAACACTACATATACATATAAATTAATTTATACACTAAAAAATATAAATACATTATAAATATATATTAGTAGTTTTTTTATTTAATCATATTTATTTTAAATATATAAATATTAGAAATACACAGTTTCATCTTCTTACTGCGAAAAAGTAACATACATAGCATGAAAGTAATTTTATTATATACTAATATTTAAATTCAAAGAAATTTTAAGTCAAGATTTACTTATATTTATTTTAATAAAATGTGTTATCGTGCAACGCATGGTACGTGTATTATTAGGTTTCTATGTCGGGTAGAGATAGAATGATTTATGTAAAAGGTATAATTTAGGCTTCTCCTTCGTGTTTAAATAATATCAAAACACCTTTGTCCCGTACAGGTTCAAACACTAGTTTGATAAAAAGAGAAAATGATGTAACTGTTGGGTATATTTGGGTTTCGATACGTTGACTACAAATATGTGACAAAATAATAAGAACGGAAGTTGAGTCGAGTCAAAAGTTACACTCTTTCTCCTTAAGACGAAATTGCCCCGCTCTGGTGCTTACGGTTCGATGACAATCATCTCCAAGATACAACGACTCACATCTTGTGATATTAGTAGCACTACAAATCATAAGATACAGCAAACCAATCGATATTATGAACGTACCTTAGGAGTACCACGATTTGAAAATACACTATGAATCAGTTACAACGTCACAACTTTATTGGATCTTTTCGGATATCCACGACTTTGTGACAAGTGCTTAAGTAACACAAGTGAAAATCAATTGCGGAGTGAAAATCCAGTTATAAGTGAAGGATTATGAAATAGGAGGGCCTATTTATAGATTTTAAGGCATCTTTACGTGAATTGATGCGACTATTGAATTTGATTTTGAATTTAAATTTTAATGTTTTTTCATGAAAAGACACAATTTATTCAAAAATTACACCATTAAACATACTTTAATATATTAGACATCATTTTAAGGTTACTTTTCTATTCACGTTAATTTTCCAACAGTAATGAATTGGAATGTGCACTGCCGGATTTGCTAAAAAGAAAAAATGATGTAACGAAGAAAGCTGCTGAAGCCTCTCTACATTTTAGTACATGATAAAATTATGCTAAGCTTTCTTTGTGCACACAAATTATTCTTATAATTAAATTATATTTTTAATTTAATATATCTATTAATATATATAATGGGGGAATAGCCAGTTTTCGGCCTGTTTCTTCCCCATTACCGATTGCCCCCTTTCACGTGTCTAACTCTCTCACCCTCACCCTCTCCATGCGTGTAAAAGCAGAGTCTGACTTTTCTCCCATCTTCTCCCATCGCTTATCTTCCGCACCGCTTTCCGCACTCTTTCCCATCTTATCTCTCTCGGTAATCTTCATCTATCACGCAACCCATCTCTCTTCGTCATCTTTCTGTTCCACTCCCTTCGTCGGTCGTCTTCATTGTGCCTCCTCCTTTTACGTCCAAATTGGTAAGTTATTTTGGGAATTTTTTTGGGCTTCCTTTTAATTAGCCCTAATTTCCCTGCAGATTTAACACGAGTACAGTTTTTGTTTTGTTTCAGTTTTTTTTTTCTTTTGTGTATTCAAGTTCCTTCCCTTCCTGGTGAGCGAATCTCCTGGTTTTTCGGCTACGCAGTGTTCAGGTTCTTAAATTCATTGCCTCTCTGGATTATGAATCTATGTGATTTCAGTATGAATCCATTTCGTATACTTATAATTATTCTGAGCTCAATCCAAATGATTCTGATTCTTTATTTCGTTCTCTTATGCATACACTAAAATCTGCAACCATTGGCCACCCCACCCAACTGTACTCCACCCCACCTCAATCCACCCCATTACTGCTATAATCCAATAAATATGGAACGGGAAATCACATCAGTGTAGGGAAAATAAGCTATATTTCAAACTCCCCAAAACCTCAAAACAAACATCACCTTAAGGTTTGGGAATTCAAGTACATCCTCACGCGAGCCTGTGGCCAACAACACTGAACTCCTCGTGTTCATATTATCTATTCGCAAGCTTCCTGGAGAAAACTTCACATTTTTCAAGACAGGTAATAATGGCAGGATTGGGGAAATGAAAAATGGGGTGGGGTCCACTACTTTGTGTTGTGGAACACAAAGTGGAACACTCATTTGGAATAGGGATCCCTCCTAGAGAATTGATTAAGGGAAATGGTAATAAGATTAAAATTGTCATAAAGGGTGATCAATAGTGCAGAAAAATTGTTAGAAACATGATACAGTATGGGCCAAGAAAGATGATTAAGGCCTCCATTACAACGGATTACCTTAAATATCTGAAAAGTTTTTCTTTTGTTCCTACATGAGTTGTTTATTTTTGTGACATATAAATTAATTTATAGTATTTAATATATAGTGAACACATTATAGGTTATTTTAATTTTAAATTGATTTTTTTCTTGAAAAAAATGATTGATTGCATTGAAACTCATGCATATTTTTATTACTTAAATAGTTCACACAACCATGCTCAAGATTTTACTTGGTGACGAGCCACTTATGGACAGAGTAATTTTCAAAACTAGAAAGAAAGTAGTTGTAATAACCATTTATACTCAAATTAAGAACTAATAATGTTTTTGCTACACTCCCACCTATTCGAAGTGTGTAATAATAATCCCGATCATACCATCAATAGAGTATTTGTACACTTATTCATTATTTTCAGATAAAAGTGAATTTTTTTAATAACAGTGCAAAAAATAAATATAACTTTAAATTGAAATAAAAGAACAAAAAGAATATATTTTTTTCATGCAATGCACTGGTAATTACTAGTTTACATTCAAGTTATGTAAATAATAATTTTTTTATAGAAATTCTTATAATAAGTTAATTTATATAAAAATGAAATATAATTATTTAATAAAAAATATTGGCAATCCTATTTTTTAAAATATATGGAACCGGATCTTTTAGGTTAAATGGGTAAAAATATTGGAATGGTTGTTTCCATTTTTTTCTCTCTCAGCCGCACGTCCTTTCTTTCTCTCAATTGCTAATACTACATGTACTTCGCCTCCTCCTTCTTGTCGGGCTTCTTATGGAAAATGTTCAACGCCTCTTCTTCTTCCTCTTGTTGTCGGCGGATATCTTCTTCTCCAGAGCGGCGTCGCCAAAGGTAATAAAATATAGAAAAATTGGAATATAGAAAGGTATTTGAATATTTAGAGCTTAGGTAGGGATTCCGAGATTGAGACATTGAATAAATTTAAATATTTTAATGGATGCTTGCCGATGTTTATGATTTTTGTCGTAACGTTTGCCTATGTTGCCACTTGATAAATAAAGAGTATCCCAAATGATTAAAAAAAATAATCCAATTAATCATAAAAAGTAATCTTATTATTTCAAGTTCATCACTTATCCTAGAAATATTTTATTTTTATTAACATTTTTTAAATTACTCTTTTCTATTAATTGTGTTACTCTTTAATTTTATATTTGGATTTCAAAAAGTAAAATATTGTTCTATGTGGTAAATATATATTGGGTTACTTTGTTTTTATTAATTTGGTTACTCTTTTTAATAATTTGAGCTACTCTTTATTTTCATATTCGGATTTCAGAAAATAAAATATTGTTATATTTGGTTAAAATATTTTAGTTTACTCTTTTATAATAATTATATTACTCTTTTAATAATTTGGGCTACTCTTCATTTCAAATTCGGATTTCAGAAAATAAAAAATTGTTATATTTGATTAACATATTTTTAGGTTACTCTTTTCTTTTAATTAGGTTACTCTTTTTAATAATTTAGGCTACTCTTTAATTTCATATTTAGATTTCAAAAAATGAAATATCATATAGGTTACTTTTTTTAATAATTTTGGCTACTCTTTAAATATTTGGATTTCAGAAAATAAAATATTGTTTTATTTGGTTAACATCCTTTAGATACTCTTTTCTATTAATTAGGTTACTTTTTTAATAATTTTAGTTACTTTTTAATTTCATATTTGGATTTCTAAAAATAAAATATTGTTTTATTTGGTTAACATAGTTTACATTACTTTTTTTATTAATTGAGTTATTATTTTTAATAATTTGGATTAATTTTAATTTCATATTCGGATTTCAAAAAATAAAATATTGTTCTATTTGATTAATAACTTTTAGGTTACTCTTTTCTATTAATTGAATTACTCTTTTTAATAATTTGGGTTACTATTTAATTAGAAATTATGATTTTCTAAAAAAAATTAAGAGTAAATAATGGAGTACAATTTAAAGGGTGTCTCACAAAAGGGGTCTTAGACTACCCTCATTCACAACCCACGACAACCCAAACCAATAATATAATATTCATTTCTCTCTCATCCACATATACAACCCACAACTCAACCCAACCTCAACTTTTTTATACTCCATCAACAACCCAACTCAACCTACCTTTTTAATAAAATATTTATTTCTCTCTCATCTATATATAATATATATATATATATATATTATATATGTATATAATTATTTATAATCATTTTGAGATTTTTTAATAATTATATTAAAAATTAAAATAATCTCATAGTATATTAAAAAATATTTAATTCCGTAATTATAGTAAAAAAAATCTCTTAAAAACACACAAAATAACAATATTAAAATTGCAATAATCATATAAAAATTACATAATTGAGATACAAAAAAAAATTAAAATTACATGAAATATAAAATTATAAAAATAAAAGGTACAAATCATTACAATCAATTGTCATTATCAAAATTTTTTCATATATGCTCAATCAAGTCATTCTTAAGAGCATTATGAGCTTCTCTATTTCGAAGTTGTGCCCTATTAGTCATATAAGTGGACAAGCTTGCAATGCGTATGGTAGAGTATGGCAAATTGTGATCATCTACATCATGTACTCCACTTGTGCTTTCTTGTCGGTTTAGAGGCCTATCCCTAATAAATTCGCTGGGATCATAATAGTTTTGATATGTATGTCGTTCATCCTCTACAATCATATTGTGCATGATGATACAGCCATCATAATTTTACCCATCTGAAGTTTATCCCATACAAGATATGGGCGTCTAAGAAATGCGAAACGAGCTTGTAGAACTCTAAATGCGCGCTCTATATCTTTTCTCACAGCCTCTTGGTGTTGAGCAAACAACTTATGTTTTTGGAGTTGTGGAGCAGAAATTGACTTAACAAATACAGCCCATGAAGGATATATGCCATCAGTAAGATAATATGCTTTATCAAATTTGTGGTCATTCACAACATAATTAATTCTTGGTGATCGACCCTCTAACACATCATTAAAAACTGGAGAACGATGGAGTACATTAATATCATTGCACGTACCTCGTGTTCCAAAGAATGCATGCCATATCTATAAGTCATATGATGCAGCAGCTTCTAAAATGATTATTGGCTTCCCACTTCTTCCTGCATATTGTCCAGCCCATGCAGTTGGATAATTTTTCCATTCCCAATGCATGCAATCAATACTGCCTATCATGCCTGGGAATCCACGTTGTTCCCCGACGTAGAGTAATCTAGACAAATCTTGTTCATTAGGCCTTCTAAGATACTCATCACCGAAACAAGAAATAACACCATCTACAAATTTTATGAGAGCTTTTCTTGCCATAGTTGCACTCATTCGCAAGTATTCATCAACAGAATCAGTTGACGTACCATACGCTAACACCCTCATAGCTCCAGTACATTTTTTTAATGTTGAAATCCCTCGTCTGCCTGTGGCATCAAGTCTTTGTTGAAAATATTCATCATTGGAAGCAACAGCCTCCACTATATGAAGAAACAATGATTTTGCATGCGAAACCTGCGTCGAAAAACTTCAGGAGGATAGGTTGGTCTGTCGACAAAATAGTCATTCATCAAACGCTCCTCACCAAGTTCACGTTCTCTATCAATATATCGTCGTCTAACTCTAGGAGTGTGATTTTCCACAATCATATTAGGATTGTTTAAGATCACATCCTCAATCATCTTATCAATTTGATGATTGCTTTCAACAACTTGATTTTCCCATTCAACAAATTCTGGAAAATTGATGGAATCAGAACTTGAATCTGAATCAACAAATGAATTTTTATTGAAAGACATTTTTTGCATTTGAGGAAAAAAAGTTGTGTGTAATTTATGAACAATTTCAACAAATATATATAGAGAATCTTTTCAAAGATAGCATATGAAAGCCATCTTAAAGTTCTGTACATGCATGTGACTAAAGGCAGGTTGAGTAATGGTATTGAACAACCCACGTGAATAAAGTAAAAATAATGTGCATGCATGTGACTAAAGGCAGGTTGAGTAATGATATTGACAATTGCATGTGAATAAAGGGAGAATACAGACAAATGGAAGACAAAAAATGACAACTCAATTACTTGATTAAAATTACATGAAATTAATTAAAATGCTTAAAATACATTTAATTAAAGGACATTAATTAAAATGCGATATCTAAAACACATAATAGTAAGACAGGTCTACTGTCCAAATACAATTGCCATTAATTTGCGTTTCATTTCTTCATCTTCTGGATATAAGTGATCTTTAGCTAGCAATGTATTCAGCATAAGTTCTTTCATCCTCATTTGATTCCTGTGTAGTTTCTCTCTTTCCAATTCAAAATTTTCTTTTCCCAAATTTTTCATTACTTCAATTTCATTATCTCTAGTGATCCTCAATGCACGAATTTCAGCAGCAACCTCATTCGTAGCAAAAGATTGTGAGGCCTTACCTTTTTCCTTTTTTTTCGCCTTATCTCTACCACTAGGACGTGCAATGGATGAGCAACCACTACTTGGAGTTTCAAGATTTTGGGGAACAGAATACTCACAATCCTCACTTGTTTTGGCTCTTTTGGAACTTCCACCACTTTCGTCATTGTCTTCTTCATCTTCAGTACGGAAATGTGTTGAGTCACGATCTAATTTCAGCTCCCATTTTGGATGTTTACACATGACTTCATTAAATACAATTAAATCAGTAAACTTAGTACCACTTGCTTCATAAATTGTATGAGCTTCTTTCTCGATATCTTTCTGGCTCATTCCGCTCCTTCTTCGAGTATGTGCTTCCTTGCAAGCTGCAATCCACTTGTTTGCACTTTCATTGAGTCGTTTGAAGTGACCTTTCAACATATCCACAGTCCTTTCATTCATTTCTTCAGGATTTTCTGCTCGAGTTTCATGAAACATCTGATGAATTTGTTTCCATAATGAAGTAGACTTTTGATTTTTTCCATGCACTCTATCTTCACTAATAAAACACCAAGATGACATAAGAGCAACATCTTCCTTCACACACCATTTGGTATTTGGGGGTGGGGGGTTTGTTTTTTGAACATTATTGAATAAATTTTGAGAAATATTTTGTGATGCATGAACTTGTTCGGAAATTGATGTTTGATTGAGATTTGGCGAAAATGGGGAGCTTTGATGGTATTAAGAGTTTTGGTAACTTCCAAAATTAATAAAATCATCAAAGTTTGAAATTTTTTGTGAGTTTGGATAGAAATTTGAATTGTTTGGATCCATGAGAAATGAAAAAAAACTCAAAAAAAGAAAATATACAATTGGAGATGGAGAGAAAAAGGAGTGTTTTTCGTTTTGTGTCTAAAACATATCAATATTGTAGTCTATTTATAGAGAAAAAAAATTATGAATATTAATTATTTTTTTTTTTTACATAATTTAAATATTAGATAATGAAAATCTAAATTCTATCAATAAAAATAAAACCCCACCAATAGTTGACTGACAAGTGTCAGCATGTTGATTACAAAAATTGGGTTGGCACGCATTTCAATGTGGTTGTGGCAGGCCAAGATACAGCAACCGGTTGCTGATTAATACATAATTTTTCTTTTTTTTTATTCTTTTGGCAGGTAGTGGGCGACCTAACGTGGACTGTCACAGATGGGGGTAGTCTTAGTTAAATAAAGAGAAGAGAGAGAGAGAGATACACAACAATGAGGTCACAAAAAACATCAAGAGAGACAAGGCAAGGAGTAGACTTGGATGGCCATCCAAGAAAAATAATAACAGGCCAAGAGGAAATATGAACAACTAAACCAACTCAAATGGAATTTGGTCAAAAGTATCAAGTAGTTACAACAACCCCTAATCAATACTCCCATTTCTTCTAACTCCATTCCATCCGGAGCGCTTTCTTCCATCTTCTTGGAAGGTGGAACCTATTTGTATCATAAAACAAATCTACAAGTATATAATTGAACTCAAGTAACAATGCCATAAACTTAGGCTAGGGAATTTTTTTTTACATATAAGCTATAACATGAAAAACCACCTAGCAGAGTAAGGCATATAATTAATTATCTTAAAAGACAATAAAGTTGCTAACAAGTAAATTCTAGCGGAGGTTCACAGCCCACATTCCAACGCAATAAATCCACCAGTCCTGTATTTAGTATTACCAATCTTAAATCAGCAAAAGAAAATGACACAGTAGTATTAACTACATCAACATCCACAAATGAGGACAGCAGGAGTTGCTTCATCAAATCACTCACATCACCGGATAGACCAGAGATGAATAATTGATTCTAGACACATTTAAAAAAGTGCTTGTCAGAAAAAATAACCTTAATTATTTTGAGAACCTTCTAATACAAAAGCAAATGTGAGGATAAAAGGTGAAGTGATCACAGACCTCAATGTAGACAAAATTTCTGCTTTGTCAATTAATAAACAATAGTGAATGCTTTCTTCAATATCTTGTACCTTGGCAGACACTCCATATTAGTATTTGAGAATCAGAAAGTCATAAATGAGTACAACAACATAAATTCAATATTGCAAATGAAGCACATCAGTAGTCACAGCATCATTGCTTAAGAATTAAGAAATTAGGTAGCACCAGAAAAAAAATTAAGGCAGTGTCACTAAAAAATCCAAAAGATGGAATTACAGTTTTAACAAATGTTTGACTATTTTGTAGTAGTAGTACTCACGAGCAAGAATACTCGATCGTCGTAGTAGTATATTCCAAGAAAAATTAGCAATCCACAAAGGAGTTATGTTCGGACTAGCAAAATACGTGAGCTCATGTTCATGTTGTTTTTGTAAAGATGAAAAGGGGGTTGTGATGATTGATTGACACGTAAACAAGTAAATTAAATAGCAAATAAGAGAATTGAAAAGTGAAGATGAATGAAAATAAAAAATGAATGGGTGCTAAAGTTCAAGTATTAAAAACATGAGATTAGAAACATCCAAGCATACTCAATTCATATTATCATGCAAAAGGAATTCAACTCAATTGATGTAAATTAAGGGTGATCACTAATGTATCCTAAGCTCCCTTTCGGGTTATAAAGGTTGTTGATCCATTTTAGACTCCCAAAAGCACTTAAGATCAAAGCCCAACATTAACCCCTTTCATCTAGGTACTAGTTAGATTAAACTCTCCCTTTTTGTGTACTAAAGCCAACGAATGGATTGGTTCCCCTCATCGAGTTTAGATATCCTTTCGGTCAAACCCAAACTCAATGTCTATTCATGCCTTTCTAGTACTATAGAGGGTCGTTTCCGTCTCACTCCAAGCAATATACACATGAACATCATAATAGCACTTAATTACCACAAATAATCCATTGATCAACAATCCATTAAACCAATAAACATTCATGAATAACAAACCATGCTATCACAATATCAAAGCAATTAAATCCCATGAATAGAAACCAACATCAATTAAATCAAAACCAATTTAATCCACATGATAATATAAATCTAATATGCTCTTCATGTTCCTAATCTCACTAGAGGGATTAGCCTAACATGATAATAGTAATAAAACACAAGGATGATTCATTACATATACCCATAGTTTCAAATCCAAATGAAAAACCAAAGAGATGTAAATCTTCCCTATCAATTGCTTGTAGAGAATCTTCAAAACTCATGGATCTCCACCTCTAGCTCTTGATTTCTTGAGATCTCTCACACCCAATGGAAGGGATGAAGGTTTGATGGAGAATTAATGGAGATTATGAAGATGGATCAAGATGGATGAAAATGGATGAAGATTATGGTGTGAACTAGAGAGAAAAGTGTGTGATGTGTGTGAAACAGTGAAAGCCCTAATGATCCATGTGTGAATGTTGAATTTGGGTGTATTTATACCCCTTGAAAATCCTGAAAATTGCACTTGACAGCTGGAATTTTTGTCCAAAAATTCGACCGAGTTTCCAAAAACTCGGTCGAGTTTCCATGCAAAACACGTTTTCTTCAAGCAGCGCGCGCTTTTGTCCCGCCAAGTGCTCATAAATTCGACCGAGTTTTCAGAAACTCGGTCGAGTTTTTATGCTGCCCTGCTTCCGACTTCTTCTGTAAGAGAAACTCGACCGAGTTTTTAGAAACTCGACCGAGTTTTCAGAAACTCGACCAAGTTTTTATGCACAACTTTAGTCCCTGTTTTTGAATCTTCCTGTAAGAGAAACTCGACCGAGTTTTCAGAAACTCGACCGAGTTTTTATGCTCCTCCTTGGATCTTCAATTTCATCACGTTTATGCTCCGTTTTCTCCTATTTTTCATATGTTTAAGTTCATTCTCACACATTTCCATAAAAACACATAACACAACCAAAATACACACAAATACGGATAAAATAATACGAAAAGATGTACAAAAGACACTAAAATCTAGGTGAAAATAGCGACAATCAAACCCCCCAAACTTAAGGTGTTGCTCGTCCCCGAGCAACGAAAATGACAAACCAAGAGGAGAAATTTTCACCTAAGAAAAATACTAAACAAACATAAGTAATAACACATCGTTAGTAATAATAACTACAAACTATACTAAGTCATCCTACAACATTAAAATCATGACATGAGAAATTAACAAGTTCAATCAAAAGAGAATAAAGTGTAATATAGTTCCTCTTAAGTCCAAGCCTCACAATAGATATCGATGTCTCTCAACACTCTTTGAAATAGGGTTAATCAACACTCATCAACCGATTTGCTTGATTTGCTATAAGCTTGCTCGCGAACTACATTCACAAACCTCCAAAGTTTCAATTAATGATCAAAAAGGTCTTTAATTAGGATGTAATGATAGGCTCTTTGGTATGGTAGGGAAGATATGGATAATAATGACTCAACAAGTATAAGTAATCAAAGAGATGGCCAATTTCTTCAACTTCTTCACTTTCCTTTCTTCCTTCTTATCTTTACAAATCTCAAGCACTATTCATTAACTTTCCTTAGATTGAACTTCTTTTGATGCATGCTTCCTTTCTTTGAATTTTTGTTTACTTGAGTATTTTGATGTTGATTTGCTCATTTCTTACTTTGAGGTTGCATGTGCCTTCTTGTTTTGTTCTTTTTCATCCCTTTTTCTTGCTTGTTTACCATTTCCTTTACCTCTTTTGATTATTTAATCAATCCTTTTTAGCCACCATCTCCTCAATCACCCACACAAAGGTATATCTAAGTTTTAGTGGGTACTTTAAGGCTTGTAATGTGCTAAATTCACAAGAAATAGGCTTATAGGCTCAAAGTGGTTGACTAGGGATGATGTTCAAGGTAGGAAAATACATAGCAATGGCTATGAATAACAAGGATGGCCTTAGATCATTTCACTAATCTCTACTAATCAGGCTCGTTCCTATAGTACTTGAGCAAGTTCTAACTTATCAAACACAACCAATCCACTCATGAAGAAATACCATGTATGCACGGTTGAGGCTCAAATACTCACAAGCTTATGCATTGGACCTTAAGGAACTTATTACACAACATTCATCTCAAAATTGAACAAGTTAAATAAAACATGTCACAATTTGAAAGTGTAGAGATTCTTAATCATAATTTGTCATCACTTATCACCACAACATATCATCACTCACGTTCAAAAATGACTCACGACATCCCAAAACAAACCACCAAAACCAATCCCTAAACAAGAATAAAAAAATACACACAAGGCACAAAACAAAAATAAAAAACTCAACAAACAAGACACAACAAAAACATAAAACATGTAAAAACACAAAATACCATCATCCATAAGAAAATTAAGTACACAATCATCCCAACCTTTATTGAAAAAGGAAACTTCCCATAAACGTAACAAATGAAGTAACATGTTAATCACCACAATCCAAATCAAAACATGTCAAGCAATTTAAAAGTGATAAAGTATAGAGTACTCCCTCAATAGGCATTTGGTGAAGAAAGCGTTAGCTCCAAGCTCCATCATGCTTCCAATACCTCTCATTCATGCTCAAACACTCAACAAACACATTACCTCAACAATTTCATTAAACATATGGACTATCATGCACTTCAACACCACCAATCATGCCAAAATCAATCCAAACTCATGAGAAAATTTTTAAAATTTACCCAATTTTACAAGAATCATACTCAAGTGGTGAGTCACACGACACACTCTCCCCCCAAACTTAAATCGAAACAAGAGTTGAGACTTAAGTTTGTAAAAAGTGGTGGGACTTACCCTTGTAGTTTCCTTTGGTGATCTTCTTGTGGAGAAGCTTATGCATCCAAACGAAACAAGTTATGTCCACCACGCACTAATACCCCCCAAACTTAACTCGAGACCAAAGTCAAGAATTAAGTTTGCAACAATTGGTGAGACATGTCAACTTGCATCCATGAGGCACTTCTCTTTTCTTCAATGTGTATTTTTCTCCATGAGCACAATCAACCTACACGGCCAAACAACAACAAAATCACAACCTTTATTGAAAGCACTAAAATAAAGCAATAAAGATAATGATGGGGTGCCTCCCATCGAGCGCTAAGTTTAACGTCTTCAAGCTAGACGGAGTATGAGGTCATCTTTCAAACAACGTATCCACAAAGAGGGTCTCTGATTAGCCATAACTTGTAGTCGGGTTGACCAATTCAAGAATTTATCGAACCACAGGGAGGTCGATACTAGCACTTAAGCGATATCACGTTTATCACGATTTTATAGAGACGAATCATAGATGGATGGTTTGGGTAACAAGTAATTAAATGAAAGTAGACAAACAATAATCCAATGACAAGATAAAAATGATGAATGAGTGGTTTTCCAAATTAAGTAGAAGTGAGATTAACAACACTATTGAAGTGGTAACTTATGGATTCATGCATTAAACTCATATGTATCAAGGGTTAAGACTAAGGGCCAACACTTATACCACCTAAACTTCCTCTCGAAATGAATAGGATGTAGATCATTTGCACAATCTCAAAATAGCTCAAAGGTTGGTTCTAAATTAAACTATTCCAACTAGGTACTAAGTTCAATTATAGAATCCCTTCATATAATCAATTGACTTCTCAATCTAACTAATCACATGTTCCATCAAAGGGTTCTAAATAATAAAGGACTTCTCAATCACTTTACCATCTATAATGCACATGAGGTGTTTGATGAAATGATTCACTTGACTATCCTAAGCACATAATTGATTTCTCAATCTAATCATATAATTAGAACAATCAAACACACAAAACATCATAGATCTCAAGATATATAAGCACCAATGATAGAAAATCAAATATCCCCATCAACATATGAATTTAATTACATAGATCCACAAATTAACCAACAACCTTCATGTTGCTAATCTCACAAGGGAGATTAGCCTACAATCTTCATAAGATCCATAACATAGACATTATAATTCTTACAAATCATGATAAACTAAAGGATTAACACAAAATTGGAATGAAAACTCCCTTGGAAATGGATCCAATTGAATCTCCCTTCTTCCTTTGGTGATCACCCAAGCTTCCTTGCTTCTTCACTTGATTTGGATGGAGGAAATTATGGAGAGATGATGTAGATCTCAAAAATGGATGAATGGGATGGAGAATGTGGTGTGAAATCAAAGGAATGGTGTGTGAGGTGTGTGGGAACAGTAGAATTTCGGATCTCCTCTCATAAAATCTGAATGGAGGGGTATTTATACCCTTATGGGCCTTCTAGAAGGATTCTGATTTTTTTCTGGTCCAAGACACGACACGAGTCGTGTGGCGCAACACGGCCATGAGGTGCCCGTGTTGCGTGAACTGATGCTCCCGCACGGCCATCGCTTACAGGCCCGTGTTGGCTACACGGGTCGTGTGCTGCAACACGAGTCGAGCTCCGCAACACGGCCAAGTGGTGGTCGTGTTGGATGAATAGATGTTGCTACACGACCATTCTGGACAGGCCCGTGTTAGCTACACGAGTCGTGCACTGCGACACGGCTCGTGCCACCGACACGGCCAGTCGTGTTGCTGCTGCCCTGATTCCTTCACTGTTTTGGCTCGTTCTCTCTCGTTTCAACTCCAAATTGAGATCCGCTTTTTCCTACATCTTCCTTATCATGTTTAGCATCAAATAAAAAGTGAAAATAGTAGGTTTAAGCTCATTCGCACACATTTCCATGAAAACACAAAACACAACCAAATAACACATAAAATACGGATAAAATAATACGAAAACACATATAAAAAGACACTAAAATCTAGGTGAAAATATCACTCATCAGTCTCCCTTTGTGATGGATCCACGTAGTGCTTCACACGATGACCATTAACCAAGAATTCTCCCCCATTCTCATCCATAACTTTTAGAGCTCCCCCATCAAGAACTTCCTTCACAACATAGGGCCCTCTCCATTTGGACTTCAACTTGCCCGGGAAAAGTCTTAGTCGAGAATTGAATATCAATACTTTTTCACCCTTTTCAAAGCTCTTCTTCCTTAAACGAGCATCATGCCACCTTTTAGTTTTCTCCTTAAAAATCCTTGAATTTTCATAAGCATTTTCTCTAAATTCCTCAAGCTCATTCAATTGCAAAAATCTCACCTTCTTCGAAGCTTTCATGTCAAAATTCAACTTCTTAATGGCCCAATAAGCTTTATGCTCTAGCTCCACGAGAAGATGGCAAGACTTGCCATAGACAATTTGAAATGGAGACATACCAAGAGTGGTCTTGAATGCGGTTCGAAAGGCCCACAATGCATCATCAAGCTTAGTTGACCAATCTTTCCTATTCACACTCACCATTTTCTCCAAAACTTGCTTGATTTGTCGGTTAGAAATTTCAGCTTGACCATTCGTTTGAGGGTGATACGGAGTAGACACTCTATGCTTCACTCCATAAGTCTTGAGAATGTTCTCCATGAGCTTATTTATGAAGTGACTACCCCCATCACTCACCAACACTCTAGGAACTCCAAACCTTGTAAAGATATGCTTCTTAAGAAATCCCATTACCACTCTAGCATCACTTGTTCTTGAAGGTATGGCCTCAACCCATTTCGAAACATAGTCGACCGCCAATAAGATGTATAGACATCCATTAGATTGAGGAAATGGTCCCATGAAATCGATGCCCCACACATCGAATATCTCCACTTCTTGAAAGCTCTTTAAGGGCATCTCATCCCACTTGGAAATTCCCCCCATCCTTTGACACCGATCACAACCCTCTACAAATTTCTTACAACTCTTGAACAATGAAGTCCAACACAACCCCGATTGTAAGATTTTTGCAGCGGTCTTTTGAGCTCCAAAATGGCCTCCACTAGGTGAAGAGTGGCAAAACTCCAACACACTATTCCATAATTCTTCGGGCACACATCTTCTTACAAGAGAATCATTGCACATCTTGTACAAGAATGGATCATCCCACAAGTAGCTTTTGACATCATGAAAGAATTTCTTGGCTTGGTACTTTGTAAGCTCATAAGGTCTCCTCCCACTAGCCAAGTAATTCACATAATCCGCATACCACGGGCTTCCTTTTTGTTCCACTAAAGTCTCAATTTGAAAGCAATCACACCTCAAAATTTCTTCATCGGGGAAAACCTCCTTGATTAACTCATAAGTGCTCTCACAATGCTCCCTCGACTCTAGCCTTGAAAGATGATCGGCTAAAACATTCTCCGTGCCCTTCTTATCTCTCACTTCAATGTCAAATTCTTGAAGAAGTAGCACCCATCTTATCACCCTTGGCTTTGCATCTTTCTTTGCCATGAGATACTTGATAGCGGAATGGTCGGTGTATACAATAGTCTTCGTTCCTACCAAATAGGGACGAAACTTATCAAATGCGTATACTACCGCCAAGAACTCTTTTTCGGTAGTAGTGTAGTTCCGTTGAGCCGCATCAAAAGTCTTGCTTGCATAGTAAATGGCTCGGAACCTTTTCTCTCTTAGTTGCCCCAAAACTACTCCAAGAGCTACATCGCTTGCATCACACATCAATATAAATGGCTCTTTCCAATCGGGGGTGATCAAGATGGGTGATGAAATCAAAGCGTCCTTCAGAACCTGAAAAGCATTTAAACAATTTTCATCAAACTTAAATGGAACATCTTTTTCAAGGAGATGAGATAGAGGTTTAGAAAATGTGGAAAAATCCTTTATGAATCGACGATAGAACCCGGCATGGCCAAGGAACGATCGTACTCCCTTCTCATTTGTTGGTGGTGGAGCTTCTCTATGGCAACAACTTTAGCTTGATCTACTTGCAATCCTTTTGAAGAGATGTGATGTCCAAGTACAATGCCATCATTTACCATGAAGTGGCACTTCTCCCAATTCAACACTAGATTAGTGTCTTGACATCGCTTCAAAACAATAGCAAGATTAGACAAACACATATCAAAAGAAGATCCAAACACCGAAAAATCATCCATGAAGACTTCCATTATATTCTCAATCAAGCCTTCAAAGATTGCCATCATACACCTTTGAAAGGTGGCCGGTGCATTGCAAAGTCCAAATGGCAATCTTCGAAAAGCAAATACTCTATAAGGACAAGTGAAAGAGGTCTTTTCTTGGTCTTCGGGTGCTATGAGAATTTGATTATACCCGGAATACCCATCAAGAAAGCAATAAAACTCATACCCGGCCAATCTATCCAACATTTGGTCCAAGAAAGGTAAAGGGAAATGGTCTTTACGTGTGTTCTCATTAAGTTTCCTATAGTCAACACACACGCGCCACCCCGTCACCGTCCTAGTGGCTATGGCCTCATTTTTCTCGGTCTTCACTATAGTCATACCCCCTTTTTTAGATACTACATGCAACGGACTCACATAGGGGCTATCACTAATAGGAAAGATCATATCGGCGTCTAACCACTTAAGAACCTCTTTTTTTACCACTTCTTGCATGATAGGATTAAGTCTTCTTTGGTTTTGAATACAAGCTTTCCCTTCATCCTCAAGCCTTATCTTATGCATGCAAATTGTTGGACTAATCCCCTTCAAATCATCAATACACCAACCAATAGCCTACTTATGCCCTTTAAGGACATTAAGCAATTTATCAAGTTGACTAGAGGTTAAAGAAGATGATACAATTACCGGGTATGTCTCATTTTCACCAAGGTAAGCATAGGCAAGATGATCGGGTAGAGGTTTCAACTCCACCTTCTTTTCCTTTTTCTCCTCTTGATCGAATGGATCTTTAAGTGGTAGGAACTTTCCATTTTCCCTCGATATAGCGGCTGCAACCTCTTGAGCTTCACTACAATCACCTAGATCAAGCAAACAATTGATCAATTCATCATTTAAATCACAAGAAGTATTAGAAATATTAGAAAGAGATAGAGAATTGCTCAAGCAAAGTTCAAGTGGATCCTTGGTTACAATGGAAGGCCAACTCTCCTCGACACTTCCCTTTACCACATTCAAACTTTTACACTCTTCATCATTCATTGGATGTTGCATGGCCTTGTGTAGAGAGAATACTACCTCCTCATCATTCACTCTCAACTTCAATTCTCCTTTGTACACATCAATAAGAGCTCTCCTGGTAGCAAGAAATGGCCTCCCAAGAATCAATGGAACATTTTCATCTTCCTCCATATCTAAAACAACAAAGTCCACCGGAAAGACGAACTTATCCACTCTAACCAACACATCTTCAATCACTCCTTTTGGATGCGTCGTAGATCGATCCGCCAATTGAAGTGTGATAGAAGTTGGCTTTACTTCACCTAACCCAAGCTTCTTGAATATAGAAAGAGGCATTAGATTAATGCTCGCACCGAGATCACAAAGAGCCTTGTTCTTCTTGTTCTTTCCAATTTCACATGGTATAGTGAAACTACCCGGATCCTTCAATTTTTGAGGAAGTTTCCGTTGTAGAATGGCACTACACTCTTCGGTTAGATTAACCGTTTCATTTTCCCCAAGACTTCTTTTCTTTCCCATGATGTCCTTCAAGAAACGAGCATAATGAGGCACTTGCTCCAAAGCATCGGCGAAAGGGATATTGATTTGAATCTTCTTGAAGATTTCAAGAAACTTTTTGAACCTCTCATTTAAACCCTTCTTCAAGAACCTTTGAGGAAAAGGAACCGGTACTTGAGTTTTGGGTATCCCCCAACTATCTCTTTCAACTTCAACTTCCTTTTCTCTTAACTCCTTTACCTTCTTCCACTTTGGAATTCTCTCTATCTTTTCTTCTTCTTTCTTTTGCTCAACAATTTCTTTTCCTTTACTTACTTCCTCTATTTCAATCTCCTCTTGCACCAACCCTTCTTCCACCGTTCCTTCCACTTCCCTTTCAATTACAACACTATCCTCTTTAGGCATAGGAGGTTCCTCATACTCCTTTCCACTCCTAAGAGTGATAGCTTTGCAATCTTCTTTAGGATTAGTCACCGTATTAGATGGGAATTTTCCTTGTTGGTGTTGAGATCCCACGGAAGAAGCAATTTGTCCCATTTGATGCTCAAAAGCTCTCATCCTATTATTGGACTTCTTCTCATTTTCCTCCATTCTAGCCTCAAGCTTAGCATCCCTTTTTTCCATGTAAGCCCTTGTATCTTTCATGAATGCCATCAATGTTTCTTCCAACGATGATTTACCTTCTCCATTGGATGGCTTAGCACTCGGATCCATTCCTTGAGGAAATGCCACGGCGGTTTGAGGATTAGAGTAGGAGAAATTCTCATGCTTCCTTTGAGCTTGATAACCTCCATTAGATTGATTGAAATTACTTCCCCGAGCTTGCCCTTGATAGCCTTCTTGAAAATGACCTTGGTTAGAAGGATAATTACCTTGGAAATTCCCTTGATGCTGGAAATTCCCTTGGTAATTTCTCCTATCTAAATAGGCAACATCCTCTACATTTTGCTTCTCATTGCTCTCCTCATTCGAATTAGCACTTGTACTTCCCCCTTGAGTAACTCCTTGAGTGATCAAATTCAATTGCTTTGTTAAAGCATTGATGCTCTCATTGAATTCTTTCATTTCTTCGCTCTTCAACACATCACTTTTAACTTGATTAACACTCTCCACTAGAGCCACCTTTCCATATGCATAACCTCCCAATATCCTCTCGGAAGGCCATTGATAAGCATTCATTGTAATATCTTCAAAAATATACATAGCCTTCATTGCATCCACTCCAAATATAGATCCTCCGGATGAGGCATCTACATGCATCCGATGTTGTTGGCTCAACCCTTGATAGAAGAAAGCCACTTGTTGATTCTCATGAAAGTCATGTTGAGGGCACTTTCTTAGCATCTCCTTGTAACGTTCTCATGCTTCATAAAAGCTTTCATCCGGAAGTTGCTTAAATTGAGTGATAAGGCTTTTCATTTGGAGAGTCTTCGAAGGAGGAAAGTACTTGTTTAAGAACCTTTGCTCAAGGTCTTCCCATGTGTTACAACTTCCCAAAGGAATTGCATTATACCATGCCTTAGCCTTGTCTCTTAAAGAAAAAGAGAACAACCTCATCCGAATAGCATCTTCCGACACTCCATTCATCTTAATGGTATTTGCAACCTCCAAGAAGCTAGCTAGATGCATGTTTGGATCCTCAAGAGGACCTCCCCCAAACTGATTTGCTTTGACCATATTGATCAATCCGGTCTTAATTTCAAAATTGTTAGCTTAAACCGGAGGAACCATATTATGCACGGCTCTCGGTTGGAAGTAATCCCGAATTGCTCTAGGCCTTTGCATCTCTTGTTGTTGGAGTATCCTTTGAGCTTCTTGATTGGCAAGCACTTGCATATACTCTTGGTTTTGAGCAATGAGGTTTCTAAACATCTCCATTTGATCTTCTTGCACTCTTTCTTGTATCCCCCGTTGATCTTGTAATGGATCATGAGGTAGATTATGATTGACATTCTCTCCATGTTGATTCTCCATCTTTTCTTTTCTAACTTTTCGTCTCTCTCGCTTCCTTTGTCGTGCGGTCTTTTCAATCTCCAAATCCAAAGAAATAATCGATTGATTTCCCTTTGACCTTGTGATCATAAAACACCTACGAAAATTCAAAGAGTGAGACCACAAACAACAATCGTAAACAAAGTAAAAATAAAATACAAAGTATCCTTATCAAGAACAACTAAAACAATAACGTAGTACTCGACTAGTCCGTCAACAACATAAATTCAATATTGCAAATGAAGCACATCAGTAGTCACAGCATCATTGCTTAAGAATTAAGAAATTAGGTAGCACCAGAAAAAAAATTAAGGCAGTGTCACTAAAAAATCCAAAAGATGGAATTACAGTTTTAACAAATGTTTGACTATTTTGTAGTAGTAGTACTCACGAGCAAGAATACTCGATCGTCGTAGTAGTGTATTCCAAGAAAAATTATCAATCCACAAAGGAGTTATGTTCGGACTAGCAAAATACGTGAGCTCATGTTCATGTTGTTTTTGTAAAGATGATAAGGGGGTTGTGATGATTGATTGACACGTAAACAAGTAAATTAAATAGCAAATAAGAGAATTGAAAAGTGAAGATGAATGAAAATAAAAAAAGAATGGGTGCTAAAGTTCAAGTATTAAAAACATGGGATTAGAAACATCCAAGCATACTCAATTCATATTATCATGCAAAAGGAATTCAACTCAATTGATGTAAATTAAGGGTGATCACTAATGTATCCTAAGCTCCCTTTCGGGTTACAAAGGTTGTTGATCCATTTTAGACTCCCAAAAGCACTTAAGATCAAAGCCCAACATTAACCCCTTTCATCTAGGTACTAGTTAGATTAAACTCTCCCTTTTTGTGTACTAAAGCCAACGAATGGATTGGTTCCCCTCATCGAGTTTAGCTATCCTTTTGGTCAAACCCAAACTCAATGTCTATTCATGCCTTTCTAGTACTATAGAGGGTCGTTTCCATTTCACTCCAAGCAATATACACATGAACATCATAATAGCACTTAATTACCACAAATAATCCATTGATCAACAATCCATTAAACCAATAAACATTCATGAATAACAAACCATGCTATCACAATATCAAAGCAATTAAATCCCATGAATAGAAACCAACATCAATTAAATCAAAACCAATTTAATCCACATGATAATATAAATCTAATATGCTCTTCATGTTCCTAATCCCACTAGAGGGATTAGCCTAACATGATAATAGTAATAAAACACAAGGATGATTCATTACATATACCCATAGTTTCAAATCCAAATGAAAAACCAAAGAGATGTAAATCTTCCCTATCAATTGCTTGTAGAGAATCTTCAAAACTCATGGATCTCCACCTCTAGCTCTTGATTTCTTGAGATCTCTCACACCCAATGGAAGGGATGAAGGTTTGATGGAGAATTAATGGAGATTATGAAGATGGATCAAGATGGATGAAAATGGATGAAGACTATGGTGTGAATTGGAGAGAAAAGTGTGTGATGTGTGTGAAACAGTGAAAGCCCTAATGATCCATGTGTGAATGTTGAATTTGGGTGTATTTATACCCCTTGAAAATCCTGAAAATTGCACTTGACAGCTGGAATTTTTGTCCAAAAATTCGACCGAGTTTCCAAAAACTCGGTCGAGTTTCCATGCAAAACACGTTTTCTTCCAGCCGGCGCGTGCTTTTGTCCCGCCAAGTGCTCAGAAATTCGACCGAGTTTTTAGAAACTCGGTCGAGTTTTTATGCTGCCCTGCTTCCGACTTCTTCTGTAAGAGAAACTCGACCGAGTTTTTAGAAACTCGACCGAGTTTTTAGAAACTCGACCGAGTTTTTATGCACAACTTTAGTCTCTGTTTTTGAATCTTCCTGTAAGAGAAACTCGACCGAGTTTTCAAAAACTCGACCGAGTTTTTATGCTCCTCCTTGGATCTTCAATTTCATCACGTTTATGCTCCGTTTTCTCCTGTTTTTCATATGTTTAAGTTAATTCTCACACATTTCCATAAAAATACATAACACAACCAAAATACACACAAATACGGATAAAATAATACGAAAAGATGTACAAAAAGACACTAAAATCTAGGTGAAAATAGCGACAATCAACAAACCACAATTTTTTGTACCAAATTCATTCTTAACAGAGAAATAAGTTAATATTAGCCTGTTGATCACTGAAAGTACCTTATGAAGTAGATATAGGAACTGATGTTAAGATTTCATACATGATGCATAAATCCCAAAAGAGCCTTTCTGAAATACAAATAACATGGCAGAGTTACCGATACCGCTGAAGCCAGGAAAATTATGATTCATCTTAACTAGGAAAGTATGAGCCATTTGGAAGTTCTATGTAGAAACCTCAATTAGCAACTCACAAAGATATGGAAGTACCAAAGCTTCATCATTCTGGTGATCGGATTCTATTTTGACCACAAACAAAACTCCTTGCAAAATAACTTAGGCATGTTCTACTTCTACCTAATATCAATAATATAAGTTCCACAACTAATTAAAAATCTCATGGGCAGAATTGAGAAAATATGATATTTTGCAGTTTAAAGCATTAGCATATTCCAAATAACAAATTAAAACAAACGCACTTACATAGAGCTACAATTGCTTCCTCTCCACCATCTCGCACGCATTTTGATCAACCTCGCTTAAACTCTCCATCACTGACCTTCAAATGACGTTATTCGGGCCTATAAAATCCAATTGATTTAGAAACTCCAACGTAGAATTCTGTTGAGTTCTGGATCGAAATTAAGAAGCAGAGATTTAGGTTTTTGCTGCAGGCCTTTTCATAAACTCACAAAGAAATTGGGAAAGGTTTCGATGACGGCGGGATCAAGGTCGTGCGTGGCTGTAGCTCGGCGAGTGATGAAATTGGGAGAAGAGAATTGGTATGAAATCACAAAGAAGAAGGCAAGTGAGATGAGAGGGAAAGAAAATAGTGTATCCGAGCAAGCGATAAGAAAGAAAGAGAAGGTAAGAATGTAAGATCTGGTAGATCTAGACAACCCGCAAGACTTCGTGAATTAGGATCCGGTTCCATGAATATTTTGGGACCGGTTCCACCCTAGTCTCTCTCTATTAAATATTTTTATAAATATATTTGCAACGAAAATATTATCCTTTATAGCAAACATTAGCAATGAAATATAATTATTTGTCGTAAACATGTTTTCCAAAGTCAGTGAGGCTTGTGTGTGACCGGGCGTAAGGGAATACGTTTCGTGCACCTTTAGAGAAGATTAAAGGGTTGTTTTGGATATGTTTGGCGTGAGACCGTCTCACGTGAGATCATTTTATATTTTTTAAAAAGTTATCACTTTCGCTATAAAATGTTATCAATTTTGCTATAAAATATTATCACTTTTCATTTATACAATACTAGATTGTTTATGAAAAATAATATTATCATTTTTAATTAATTTAACATTCCTTTTCAGTATTAAAGTTAACATTTTTTTACTGTCTCACGTAACACAAGTCTTTACCTTGTTTTGAGTACTCCCTCCATTTGCAGGATTAATAAATAATGCCAAAGACTTAATGTGAATAAAAAGCAATATTTAATTAATGAAAAGTGATAATGTAAAACAGTCTCACGTGATATATGATCACCATAAAATATTCTCACTCAAGACATAACTAATTTAAAACATTTTTTTTGGTGCAGATTTTGTTCTTTTAATGGTATATTATTATATAAAAATCACCTAAGTATATGTGGGTATGTATAATAATTTTTTTGACAATTAATGTAACTCCGTTATTTAAATTCTAACCTTAAATTTAAAGTATATAATTATTTTTTTCCATTTTTGACAAGACAATAAGGTTGTGTTTGGATGGGAGGATTTGAGGAGGGATTTATAAATCCTTCCCTCAAATCCCTCCATGGATAACATTGAAATAAATGGATTTATAAATCCAAGATTTTAAATCAATGGAATTCAAATCAATGGATTTAATTTTAATTTTTTTAGTTATTTTATAATGGATTTCAAATCCTCACTAAAACCGTGTCATTTGAAATTCTTCCGTTATTGAGTAATTGATATATTAATATATATAAAAATAATATATAAAATTAATAAATTAATTAAAAAATATTTAATATTAAATATTTTTTTATGTTTTAAACTCTACCCCACCCCAAAACCCCCAACCCACTCAGCCCACCAACCCCAAATTTTTTTTTTAATTTTAGATTTTTAATATTTTCATAATAAAATATTACCACCCTACCCTACCCCACTACCCACCCCACCAACACCACCCCACCCAAAAAAAAATTATAATTGTAAATTTTAATATTTAAATAAATAATAAAAATATTATCACTCAACCTACCCACCCCCTCCACCCACCACCCCCTAAAAAAAATTTTTTATAAAATTTTAGATTTTAATATTTAAAAAATAAAAATATTACCACCTAACCCAATGATGAGAGTGAAAATAAGCGTGTTTTAATATCCAATTTAACACTTTTTTTATTGATATTGTAGTCTTATATAAGCACAAGTATTTTATATTCGATATATATGAGAATCATGTGCACTTGAGGTGTTTTGTTGTGTTTTAGGTGAAAAAAGGACCAAAAGTGTAAAGTTGGAGAAGGAGAAATTTTAGCATTGATGCTGAAAAACGCACGTCCAACTTTCATAATTATTTTGTATTGTTATGGATCTCGAAACTGTTGGTGTGATATATGGTTGCAAAGCCACTGAACAGAGGGTCGTTTTGGCATAAAGAACACCTCAATCGAATTCCGAATGAGGAAGTCATGATCGGAATGGTGACATCGCGTGAGTTGTGCCGAATAGAATTGCAGTGCTAATTTCCATGGCTTGTTTCACATTCAAATCTTAGAGTTTTCTTGTATTTCTTTATATGGATAGAAATCCAAGGAAGAGAGGATCGCGTGAGCACAAGAATCACTCAAATCGGAGCTTGGATGTGGAAGTTATACGCGAAACGGTGAGACTGCGCAAGTTGATTCCGACCGGTTCGACCTGGGAAGGTCGGTTCGACCTGTTTGTGAGGTCGAACCAAGGTCAAACCGGATGAAAAAAGAGTTGGTTCGACCACGACATGCTGGTTCGACCTGTTGGGCTGGTCGAACCAAGCACCTGGGGCTTCCAAAAGGGTGATTCGACCTCGGTTCGAACTGGAGGGGTGGTTCGACCTGTTTGTGAGGTCGAACCATACTTCGGGAACTTACTAAATCTGTATTTTTTAGGCCTAAACGCGTGGGATAATTAAGGAAGCCCATTCCAAGCCTAGGAGACGTGATTACAAATATAAAAGGAGGTCTATGAAGCCACAAAAGCGGAGGAACACAACAACAATAGAGGAGAAGAGAGGCCACAACATATTACACCCCACAAGGGGGGATCACCCCCCAACCATCATCCTTTCCTCCATCCATCCATCACTTTGAAGATTCGTTTGTGGAAACAAGGGGAGAACTAAGAGGAGAATTTAAGAGCGAGAAGGACGCGATGACGCCACATCTAGGGTTAATTCGTTTCCTAATTTATCTTGTATTTTCCGGACATCCGGGTAAGATCTACACAACACCCATGATAGTTTTTCGCAACATCATGTGCTAGAGCCTTTTTAGTAGAACTAGGGTTATGAAGGTTTTATCTAGTTAATTGAACTTCCATGTGTACACTCCGTACAACACTACTTGTGGATATATTTTATATATGATTGTACTTTATTAATCCATACTCATGGTCGTTTTGTGCATCATTAACTGTTATGTAGAGTCTGAATACATATCTTGGTTATTAATTGAGTGCGTTCACTGCTGAGCAGGATTCCATGTTATGATTCTAAGTGAGGGGACTCCGAAGCTTTATTAGAACTATCATATATGAATACTTATTAATTGAATTGAATTCGGGTTAATAAGTAGGATAAAGAGGATAATTTTATAGTACCTATAAAGGGAGATCATATCGGGTTAGAGTACCAATCCTAGGGGAAAATAATTGATGCTGATAATTCACACGTGTTACACGCATGTTTACTTGTGTCTATAGAGTAGATATGCATGGTTTAGTGATGCGTCCATATTCCACAAGGCAGAGTCGGACATCAACACATGGAAGGGAAGTTAAGTAGTAAAACTGGATTTCCCTAGAGCTACCTATTCTCCTACTTGATCCACTTTCGTATCCTTCGAGTGATATTTTATTTTATTTGTTATTTAATTTCCAGCATATTAGTTGTTAGATAATAACCATTCAAACGTAATTACCTCGTCTTAATTAATTTAGATAATAATTAAATTGATAATACTTCATCCCTTGGGTTCGATATTCACTTGGTCATCTTTCAAAACTTGGGGATTAATTGTGTGTTGAGAAAATGCACATCAAGTTCTTGGCGCCGTTTCCGGGGACGGCTGTTATTATTAGTTTATTATTTCTAATTTGATTAAGAATTCTATTTATGATTATTTATTTCTATCTAACCTTGAATTTTTCTGAGGTACTTGTGCGTTAGGAAATGGATAGAAAGGAAAGAAAAGAATAATACATTGAGCTAAACATGGCCGGAGCAAGGCAGAATCCGGATAATGTTGCAATCTGTGAAATTTTCACAAACTATGAGATTGGTAACATGGGGTTGATAGGAGCAAGGGGGAAGATGATGATTTTGAGATAAATCCCGCTCTTATTAATATGGTAGAGAAGAATCCCTTTTTTGGAGATTACTTTGAAGATCCATATCAACATCTTCGAAGATTTCTTGGTTATACAAACACTCAAAAATGAGCTGGAGCTAATGGTCATGCTAGGCGGATCGCCTTATTCAAGTTCTCTTTGATTGATAAAGTAGAAGCTTGGTATGAGACTCTTGATGCAGCCGATTGCACTACATGGGACCAACTGCAGCAGAAGTTCTTGGAAAGATACATGCCACCCTCAAGGATCTTAAGAATGAAGGAAGAGATCACCCGATTTTTTATGAATCAGGGTGAGAAATTTTATGAGGCGTGGGATATGTTTAAAGACATTCTCAGGAGGTGCCCACAGCATGGAATGCCGAAGGCTGAATACATAAGCATCTTCTAATATGGATTGGATTGTGAGTCGCGTTTTTTTATTAATGCATCATAAGGAGGAGCGTTGTTATCTAAGATAACACTTGAAACAGAAAAGTTATTTGAAGACATCTCTATGAATTTACGTGACTGACCTACGGAGAGAGATAGAGGATCATATGTACTTGGCGAGGTAGTGCAGGTTAAACATCAAGTGGTGAAGCCAAATAGGGATGATGAGATTGTCTCTAGTCTAGCTAATATCAACAAGCTAATAGAGTCCCTGCAGAAGCATATTAAAGAGTTGACACTAAGGGAGCCTAGTATGCGGCAGCAAGAAGTGAAGAGTGTTGAAGATACCTTCCATCGATACATGGCTGAGAATGATGCATGGATTGATCGTCTTGAGGATACCATGAATGTTGATCGTGCAGATTTATCTAAGCAGTTGAAGGAGCTTACCTTGATGATGGGGCAGATGGCCACGAATGTGAATCACTTGAAGCAAAAATTGGAGAATAATGTCATCACGTCAAGGTCTGAAACACAGTCGCAGCAACGGTTCGACCACGATGGATATGGTTTGACCAATCTATCGGGTCGAACCTTGGTCAAATCGGAGGGCAGAAAGAGTACAGTAGGCCGGTTCGACCTAGGGGGCAGTGCTTCGACCTACCAAACAGGTCGAACCCACGTCGAACCTCAACTTCAGAAAGAGAGCAGTCTTCCAGACGATCGGTTCGACCACTAATTACCTGGTTCGATCAGTACCCCTGGTCGAACCCAGGTCGAACAAGTCCAGAATGCATCTATTTCTGCGCCGAATGCTCCGCATGATGTTGATGTTACTCCAGTACCATTACATGAGCAGAATACTGAGCTTACAATGGAGAAGAAGTGGGAAAGAGCAAAGAAGTTGAGAGCCGAGAAGCTTAGACTGCAGATGGATAATGAAGATGTGGTTTTCTCTCTTGATCAAGCAATGAAGATGCCCATGGAGACTCAATCGTGCAAGAGTATTGATGTGGTTTCTAACTTGTTTAATCTTGATTTTTCTAAGACAGGTGATTTTGAATTTAAGTGGAAGGTTGTCAAGGAGGAGTCTAGACAGCCATGGGAGGAAGGAAATTTCAATGATCATATTTTTGTGACCAAGAAAGGTGAGGTGTTGAGTGTAGACAAGAAGAGGGAAAGAAAGTACTTGAAGGTGAGGATGCGACAAGACCGTCCTGTGATCCAGTAGTTTAAAGTGGTAAACCATCGTGACTCTCCGACGTTAAACATGAGCGCCTATTGGGGGTTTTCCCTTCCGTTTTATTACTTTATTTCTTTCGTGTGAGTAAGAAATTTTTATATTTAAGGCGCTTACTAATCGGCAATTACATCTCTTTGCAAACTTAGTTTCAACTTACGTTTCTACTAAGTTTGGTGGAGTGTGATGTATTACCTCATTGAAGCACCAAGAGTATAATCTTTTCTTTATAATTTTTGCTAAGGGAGTTGATTTTTGCGGTATGTTGAAACTTTAATCGGTTTCGATGTGTCGATTTTTTGCAATTTGCCTAGTGTTCTGTGGTGTTTCTAGTGTGTGGAGTCGATTAGTTAGTCAATTGAGTCGTTCTTAGAGTTCTCCTATTTTATTATTGATGAATCTTGTGATGATGAGTGTGCTTGAGCTTTGATGATAGAAAAGGGTAACTAGGTTGCAAGACGAGTTCTACATTGAGGCTTTAACTCGAGGAGCTTGTGCATTCGTTGAAGAAAAAATCAGGTGCCCTCGTTTCCTTATTCTAATTTTTATGTGTGCTTTTAATTCATGGTGTGAAGGGTTGAGTTTATGGTGGTGATCCATGTGAGCTTATATTTTTGAAGTGTTCTAAAATTCATATGCTCTTGAAATTGATGAAGGAAGTGTAATTGAGTTATATTGTGGTATGAAGTTCTATGTGTACTTGTGGATATTACTTACCATGAAAAGTGCTCTGTTACTTGTTAAAACCCATGTGAGATTTTGAGCTTTATGATCATGTGCATAATCACATGATATTTCTTTTCTGGTGAGTATCGTTCTTGTGTGTGTATTCTAGAACTTGTCACTTGTCTTACTTGAAACTACATATGTGTTAGAAGATGGGATATGATTTAAGGCCATCCTTGAATTAATAAGTCAGTTAGCCAAATAATTCTTACCGAATGATGTTTATCTGTAGTTAGCCCCGTTGAGCCTAAAAACCTCATTCTTTTGTAGCCTACGAGAAATAACCACTTTGAGCATCTGAATTTTTTGAGCCTTTATTAGTGGAGAATTAATGGCTTTTCAAAGTGTGTTGATAGAGCTTGATAACAACTTAGAAAGGAATGAAATTGATATTGAAATAGTGATTTAGCTTCATAATGCATTTAAGGAGAAAATCTTGGAGTAGTGCTTAAATATAGTACTCCATTGAATCAAATACCCTAGGGTAGTGCTTAAATCTAGTACCCTATGGAGGATGCATGAGGTAGTGCCAAAAACTGGTATCTCGAGAGAAAAAGCAGAAAAAAAGAAGGAAAGAAAAAGTATGTTGAGCTTGAAGGATAGGAGAGAAAAGAAAATTAGAAGAGCATGAAGCTGGATAGCTTTGAAGTGTAAGAATCTGCAGTACAAAAGATCTCCAGTTTTAATTCTCTACTAATTGAGTCACTTTATCCATATATTTCCTACCCTTACCAAAGAGCCGATTTTACATCCTATTAAAAGTCCTTTTTGATCACATTGTTGAATCATACTTTTAAGTGGTGGAGAGTTTGAGACTTTTGGCAAGCTTATGGTTACGCATGCACTTGAATTGAATCTGAGCGTAAAAACCATAACCCATAAGTGTACATCTTTTACACTTTAGTTCAAGTGATATACACTTTTCGTGAGAACATGTCAATAGAGCATTTGAATTGGTGGTGATTGTCTTAATTTGTAGTCTATGAATTGATTATTATACGTGATAAGAGTTACATGACCTATGTTGATGATAATTGTATTTTGAATTGGGCATTTACCATAGTCCTTGTTTCCTCGCTAATTTTCTTACACTATTTCTCTTTATTTTTATTTTGTTGCCTCGGGACGAGCAACGAGTAAGTTTGGGGGATTGATGAGAGTGAAAATAAGCGTGATTTAATATCCAATTTAACACCTTTTTGATTGATATTGTAGTCTTATATGAGTACAAGTATCTTATATTCGATATATATGAGAATCATGTGCACTTGAGGTGTTTTGTTGTATTTTAGGTGGAAAAAGGACCAAAAGTGTAAAGTTGGAGAAAAGGAGCAATTTGTGCATTGATGCTGAAAAACGCACGTCCAAATTTCATAATTATTCTGTATTGTTGTTGAGCTCGAAACTGTTGGTGTGATACATGGTTGGAAAGCCACTGAAGAGAGGGTCGTTTTGGAATAAAGAACACCTCAATCGAATTCCGAATGAGGAAGTTATGATGTCGCGCGAGTTGTGCCAAACAGAATTGCAGTGCTACTTTCCTTGGCTTGTTTCACATTCCAATCTTGGAGTTTTCTTGATTTCTTTATATGGATAGAAAGCCAAGGAAGAGAGGATCGCGTGAGCACAAGAATCACTCAAATCGAAGCTTGGATGTGGATGTTATATGCGAAACGGTGAGACTGCGCAAGCTAATTCCGACCGGTTCAACCTGGGAAGGTCGGTTCGACCTGTTTGTGAGGTCGAACCAAGGTCGAACTCGATGAAAAAAGAGCTGGTTCGACCATGACATGATGGTTCGACCTGTTGGGCTGGTCGAACCAAGCACCTGGGGCTTCCAGAAGGGTGATTCGACCTCGGTTCGACCTGGAAGGGTGGTTCGACCTGTTTGTGAGGTCGAACCATGCTTTGGGAACTTACCAAATCCTTATTTTCGAGGCCTAAATGCGTGGGATAATTAAGGAAGCCCATTCCAAGCCTAGGAGACGTAATTACAAGTATAAAAGGAGGTCTATGAAGCCACAAAAGGGGAGGAATACAACAACAAGAGATGAGAAGAAAGGCCACAACATATTACACCCCACAAGGGGGGATCACCCCCCAACCATCATCTTTTCCTCCATCCATCCATCATTTTGAAGATTCGTTTGTGGAAACAAGGGAAGAACTAAGAGGAGAATTCAAGAGCGAGAAGGACGCGAAGACGGCACATCTAGGGTTAATTCGTTTTCTAATTTATCTTGTATTTTTCGGACATCCGGGTAAGATCTATCCAACACCCATGATTATTCTTGGCAACATCATGGGCTAGAGCCTTTTTGGTAGAACTAAGGTTGTGAAGATTTTATCTAGTTAATTGAATTTCCATATGTACACTCCGTACAACAGTACTTGTGGATATATTTTATATATGATTGTGCTTTATTAATCCATACTCAGGATCGTTTTGTGCATCATTAACTGTTATGTAGAGTCTGAATACATATCTTGGTTATTGATTGAGTGCATTCACTGCTGAGCAAGATTCCATGTTATGATTCTAAGTGAGGGGACTCCGAAGCTTCATTAGAACTATCATATATGAATACTTATTAATAGAATTGAATTTGGGATAATAAGTAGAATAAAGAGGATAGTTTTATAGTACCTATAAAAGGAGATCATATCGGGTTAGAGTGCCAATCCTAGGGGGAAATAATTGATACTGATAGTACCTAGAAAGGGGGGTGAAATTATATCTCTTGCTTTGAGGTTATTCACACGTGTTACACGCATGTTTACTTGTGTCTATAGAGTAGATATGCATGGTTTAGTGATGCGTCCATATTCCACAAGGCAGAGTCGGACACCAACACATGGAAGGGAAATTAAGTAGTAAAACTGGATTTCCCTAGAGCTACCTATTCTCCCACTTGATCCACTTTCGTATCCTTCGAGTGATATTTTATTTTATTTGTTATTTAATTTCCAGCATATTAGTTGTTAGATAATAACCATTCAAACGTAATTACCTTGTCTTAATTAATTTAGATAATAATTAAATTGATAATACGCCGTCCCTTGGGTTCGATATTCACTTGGTCACCTTTCGAAACTACAATTGATATCCTTCATACTTATGGATTAATTGTGTGTTGAGAAAACGCTCATCAAGTTCTTGGCGCTGTTGCCGGGGACGGCTGTTATTATTAGTTTATTATTTCTAATTTGATTAAGACTTCTATTTGTGATTATTTATTTCTATCTAACCTTGAATTTTTCTGAGGTACTTGTGCGTTGGGAAAATGATAGAAAGGAAAGGAAAAAATAACACTTTGAGCTAAACATGGCCGGAGCAAGGCAGAATCCGGATAATGTTGCAATCTGTGAAATTTTCACAAACTATGAGATTGGTAACATGGGGTTGATAGGAGCAAGGGGTAAGATGATGATTTTGAGATAAATCCCGCTCTTATTAATATGGTAGAGAAGAATCCCTTTTCTGGAGATTACTTTGAAGATCCATATCAACATCTTCGAAGATTTCTTGGTTATGCAAACACTCAAAAAGGAGCTGGAGCTAATGATCATATTATCATGCAAAAAGAATTCAACTCAATTGATGTAGATTAAGTAGTGCCGTCGAAACGGGCCGGTGGGGTGGGCCCTAGGCGGGTACGGGCTAGGATTGCTAGGCCCAACCCATTTAAAGGCGGGTGGCGGATTATGGCGGGCCAACCCGCCTCTTTTTTTTTAACGATGTTATTATAATTATCATTATTTAAAAATAAAATATCAAAATGATAGAAGTATGCAAAATTATTATTATTTGTAAATAAAATATCTAAATGATGTATACTCTTACAAAATCTATAATATAAATTAAATAATTAAAATATAAATATAGATTTTACAAATGACTCCATGAACAATTCAACATAAACAAAGATCATTAATCAAATAACATAAAGTTTACTAAATTATATACTTTATTAAGAATCTCAAATAAAACAATGTAAGTCTAATTATCCTTGAATAACACAAATTTAATCACAAAAAATTTACTAGTTCTAAAGGTGAATCACAAAACTCAAAACATAAGTATAAAGTATAGTATTTAAATTAACTTCATATGTTTTATTAATAAAATTTTTCGATCATAAAAAATAAGTATAAACTATAAGTATAGTATTCAAAACTCATCCATCATAACATCATAATATAAATATTTCAATCTTTATGTTGGTCAATTATTTGATTATATCCTTGTCAATCTTCAAATGATTAAATATCTTAAAGGTTTATAATTTGCATTTGCTTCTAGTCCATATATATACATTTATATATTAAAATTTCAAAAATAAAAAATAATTCAAAATCAAGAAAAATAGGATTTTAAATTATTTACATATTTAGGTACAAAATGTTTAAATTCATGTTAAGATTTAATTCATTATTTTAAAAAATATTTAACAAATGAACAACAAATATTTGTAATAGTAAACACTTGAACATTCGTAAAAAAAAAAATTGTGGCGGGCCCAAGCGGGCCAACTCGCCCCCGTTTGGGTTGAGCCCGCCTAGGCCCGCCCCCGTTTGGGTCAGCCCGTTTAGGCCCGCCTCCAAACGGGCTGCAAATTCTACGGCCCAACCCACCTATTTTGGAGGAGGGGCGGGCCGGCCTGCCGGCCCAAACCCATTTTGACAGCTCTAAGATTAAGGGTGATCACGATGGTATCCTAAGCTCCCTTTTGGGTTACAAAGGTTGTTGATCCACTTGAGACTCCTAAAAGCACTTAAGATCAAAACCCAACATTAACCTCTTCCATCTAGGTACTAATTAACTCCCAATTCTCCCTTAGAAGGTACTAATTAGAATTAACTCTCCCTTTTTGTGTACTAGAGCTAACGAATGGATTGGTTCCCCTCATCGAATTTAAATATCATTTCGGTCAAACTCAAACTCGATGTCTATTCATGCCTTTCTAATACTTAAGAGGGTCGTTTCCGTCTCACTCCAAGCAATATACACATGAACATCATAATAGCACTTAATTATCATAAATCATACATTGATCAACAATCCATTAAACCAATAATCATTCATGAATAACAAACCATGCTATCACAACATCAAATCAATTAAAGCCCATGAATAGAAACCAACATCAATTAAATCAAAAACCAATTTAATCCACATGATAATATAAACCTAATGTGCTCTTCATGTCCCTAATCCCACTAGAGGGATTAGCCTAACATGATAATGGTAACAAAATACATAAATGATTCATTACACATATCAATAGTCTCAAATATAAATGAAAAACAAAAGAGATGTAAATCTTCCCTAGCAATTCCTTGTAGAGAATCTTCAACACTCATTGATCTCCTCCTCTAGCTCTTGAATTCTTGAGATCTTTAACACCCAAATGAAAGGGATGAAGAGTGGATGAAGATTAATGGTGTAAAATGGAGGAAATGGTGTGTGATCTATGTGTTTTGGTGCAAACCCTTGGTGGAATATCCAATCCCCTTTTGAATGTTGAACTTGAGGCTATTTATACCCTCTCCAAGTTGGGCCACGAATTTAATATCAAATGGGCTTTTACACACACTTACACACATTGGCAGGTGAAAATCCGAATTTCTGGCCCAAAAATGCCCTTACTCGACTTGGTCTGTCTTACTCGAGTTATCAGCTCGAGTCGAGCTGCATGTGATGCAACTCGAGCTACACAGGTCGACTCGTATCGCCAACTCGAGCTTTTGCCTGTTCGGTCGTGTTGCGAGGCTCTAAAACTGATCTGACTCCGGAGGCCCTACTCAACTCGAGTTGCCAAGTCATGTTGCTACTTGCAACTCGAGTAAGCACACTGTATGATTTTGAACTCCTGCCCTGCTCCGCATGACTTACTACTCGACTTGGAGAGACGCAGCTCGACTCGAGCTACAAGTCTTCCAAGTCGAGTTAAGCTACTAGACGATTCTGGATAACTTTTGGGCACCTACCCGACTCGAGTTGACAACTCGAGTTTCACCATGCAACTCGAGTTGGGTCTCATGAATTTGTGTCTTGCTCGTTTCAGCTCCCGACTCCATTTTTTATCTATTTTTAACATATTTAGGCTCATTCACACACATTTCCATGAAAACATATAACACAACCAAATAACACATGAAATACGGATAAAATAATACGAAAAGATATATAAAAATACATTAAAATCTAGGTGAAAATAGCGACAATCAAACCCCCCAAACTTAAAGTGTTGTTCGTCCCCGAACAACAAAAATGACAACCAAGAGGAGAAATTTTCACCTAGGAAAAGACTAAACGAACATAAGCAATAACACATCGTTAGCAATAATAACTACAAACTATGCTAAGTCATCCTACAACATTAAAATCATAACATGAAGAATTAACAAGTTCAATCTAAAGAGAATAAAAGTGTAATATAGTCCCTTTTGATCCAAGCCTCACATCGGATATCAATTTCACTCAACACTCTATACTATAATGTAGAACAACACTCATCAACCGATTGGCTTGACTCGCTATAAGCTTGCTCGTGGACTACATTCACAAACCTCCAAAGTTTCAATTAATGATCAAAAAGGTCTTTAATTAAGGATGTAATGATAGGCTTTTTGGTAGGGTAGGAAGTATATGGATAAGAGTAACTAATCATGCGTAAGTAATCGAAGAGATGACCAATTTCTTCAACTTCTTCACTTTCCTTTCTTCCTTTCTTATCTTTACAAATCTCAAGCACTATTCATTAACTTCCTTAGGATTGAGCTTCTTTGCTTGCATGCTTCCTTTCTTTGAATTTTGTTTACTTGAGCATTTTGATGTTGCTTTACTCTTTCTCTTGCTTTGAGGTTGCATGTGCATTCTTGTTGTTGCTCTTTTCATCATTTTTCTTGCTTGTTTACCATGTCCTTTTCTTCTTTTGCTAATCAATCAATCATTTCTAGCTACCATCTCCTCAATGTATATATATATATACGGCTCATGTGGGTAATCAAGGCTTGTAATGTGCTAAATTCATAAGAAATAGGCTTATAGGCTCAAAGTGGTTAACTAGGGATGATGTTCAAGGTAGGGACATGTATGGTACTAACTTCAAACAACAAGGATGGCCTTAGATCATATCATTAATCTCCACTAATCGGGCTCGTTCCTATAGTCCTTGAGCAAGTTCTAGCTTATCAAACACAACCAATCCACTCATGAAGAAAATGCCATGTATGCACGGTTGAGGCTCAAATGCTCACACGCTTATGCTCAGACCTTAGGGACTTATTACACCACATTTATCTCAAAATTGAATAAGTTAAGTAAAACATGTCACAATTTGAAAGTGTAGAGATTCTTAATCATAATTTTTCATCACTTATCACCACAACATATCATCACTCACGTTCAAAAATGACTCACGACATCCCTAAACAAACCACCAAACATCCCAAGACAAAATAAGAAAACACACAAAATATAAAATAAGGACTCAACACACAAGACACAAACAAAAACATAAAACATGCAAAAACACAAAATACCGTCATCCATAAGAAAATTAAGCACACAATCATCCCACTCTTTATTGAAAAAGAAACTTCCCAAAAACATAACATATAAAGTAGCATGCTAATCACAACAATCCAAATCAAAATTACTTCATGTCAAGCAATTAAAAGTTATAAGGTGTAGAGTACTCCCTCAATAGGGATTTGGTAGTGGAAAGCGTTAGCTCCAAACTCTATCATGCTTCCAATACCTCTCATTCATGCTCAAACACTTAACAACACCATTAGCTCAACAATTTCATTAAAAATATGAACTATCATGTACTTCAACACCACCAATCATACCAAAATCAAACTAATACTCATGAGAAAAAATTTAAAATTTGACCCAATTTTACAAGGATCATACTCAAGTGGTGAGTCACACCACACACTCTCCCCCCAAACTTAAATCGAAACAAGAGTTGAGACTTAAGTTTGCAAAAAGTGGTAAGACTTACCCTTGTAGTTTCCTTTAGTGATCTTCTAGTGGAGAAGCCTATGCATCCAAACGAATCAAGTTATGTCCACCACGCACTAACACCTCCCAAACTTAACTTAAGACAAGAGTCAAGAATTAAGTTTGCAACAAGTAGTATGACATCCTAACTCAAATCCACGAAGCACTTCTCTTTTCATCAATATGCATATTTCTCTATGAGCACAATCAACCTACAATGCTAAAATTACAAAATCACAACAAAACCACAACCATTATTGAAAACACTAAATAAAGCAATAAAGATAATGATGGGGTGCCTCCCATCAAGTGCTAAGTTTAACGTCTTCAAGCTAGACGGCATGTGAGATCATCTTTCAAACAAAGTATCCACAAAGAGGTTCTCCCTTTGTTATGGATCCACGTAGTGCTTCACACGATGACCATTAACCAAGAACTCTCCCCCATTCTCATCCATAACCTTTAGAGCTCCCCCATCAAGAACTTCCTTTACCACATATGGCCCTCTCCATTTGGACTTCAACTTGCCCGGGAAAAGTCTTAGTCGAGAATTGAATACCAACACTTTTTCACCTTTTTCAAAACTCTTCTTCCTCAAACGAGCATCATGCCACCTCTTGGTTTTCTCCTTAAAAATCCTTGAGTTTTCATAAGCATTTTCTCTAAATTCCTCAAGCTCATTCAATTGTAAGAATCTTACCTTCTTCGTAGCTTTCATGTAAAAATTCAACTTCTTAATGGCCCAATAAGCTTTATGCTCTAGCTCCACGGGAAGATGGCAAGACTTGCCATAGACAATTTGAAATGGAGACATACCAAGAGTGGTCTTGAATGCGGTTCGAAAGGCCCACAATGCATCATCAAGTTTATTAGACCAATCTTTCCTACTCACACTCACTGTTTTCTCCAAGACTTGCTTGATTTGTCGGTTAGAAATTTCAGCTTGACCATTAGTTTGAGGGTGATACGGAGTAGACACTCGATGCTTCACTCCATAAGTCTTGAGAATGTTCTCCATGAGCTTATTTATGAAGTGACTACCCCCATCACTTACCAACACTCTAGGAATTCCAAACCTTGTGAAGATATGCTTCTTTAGAAATCCCATGACCACTCTAGCATCACTTGTTCTTGAAGGTATAGCCTCAACCCACTTCGAGACATAGTCGACCGCCAACAAGATATAGAGAAATCCATTAGATTGAGGAAATGGTCCCATGAAATCGATGCCCCACACATCGAATATCTCCACTTCTTGAAAGCTCTTAAGGGACATCTCATCCCACTTGGAAATTCCCCCCATCTCTACAAATTTCTTACAACTCTTGAACAATGAAGGCCAATACAACCCCGATTATAAGACTTTTGCAGCGGTCTTTTGAGCTCCAAAATGGCCTCCACTAGGTGAAGAGTGGCAAAACTCCAACACACTACTCCATTCTTCCTCGGGCACACATCTTCTTACAAGAGAATCATTGCACATCTTGTACAAGAATGGATCATCCCACAAGTAGCTTTTAACATCATGAAAGAACTTCTTGGATTGATACTTGTTAAGCTCATAAGGCTTCCTTCCACTAGCCAAGTAATTCACATAGTCCGCATACCATGGGCTTCATTTTTGCTCCACTAAAACCTCAATTTGATAACAATCACACCTCAAGATTTCTTCATCGGGAAACACCTCCTTGATTAACTCATAAGTGCTCTCACAATGCTCCTGATGAGTGATATTTTCACCTAGATTTTAGTGTATTTTTATATGTGTTTTCGTATTATTTTATCCGTATTTATGTTATTTGGTTGTGTTCTGTGTTTTTATGAAATTGAGTGTGAATGAACATATTTATATGTAAAACAAGTGAAAAATGAGCAAGAACGGAGATGGAAGATGAAACAAAGAAGAAAAAACAAGGAAGCAAGAGCACGACTCGTGTCGCCAACACGGCCCTGTAACAGGTGGCCGTGTGGTGACATCTACTCCTTCAACACGGCCATGCCTTGGCCGTGTGTCGTCGCATGAGTGACAGCCGTTCGGGGACATCTATTCCGCCAACACGGCCACCCATTGATCGTGCGACAGCACACGACTCGTGCACCATTTCGAGCAAAGTTGACAGATAAACCCTGATATGACTCGACTCGTGCTGCAGCACACGAGTCATGTCGGTGCCAAAACAGGATATTTTTCACACATCTTCTAGAAGGTCTCCAAGGGGTATATATATCAATTCATTCAATATTTTAAAGAAGCCCCCATGAAATTGAGCTGCCAACACACACCTCACACACAATTCTCTTCATTTTACACCTTTTCTTCATCCATTCATCATCTATCATTCATCCTTTCATCAATCCACCATCATTTCATCTTCAAATCAAGTGAGGAAGCAAATAAGAGGAGGATTTCACTCAAGGAAGGAAGGAGATTCAATTGGATCCAATCCAATGGAGTTTTCATCTTGATTTAGTGTTAAACCTTTTAGTTTACAATGATTTATAAGATTTCTAATGTCTATGTTATGGATCTTGAGATGATTGTAGGCTAATCTCCTTTGTGAGATTAGCAACATGATAGGAGTTGACTAATTTGTAATATTCATGTACTTAAATTCATGTGTGGATTTGGTAATTGATTTTCTATCATTGATGTTTAATATCTTGAGGTTGATGATGTTTTGTGTGTTTAATTATTTTAAGAATGTGATTAGATTGAGAAATCAATTGCATATTTAGGATAGTTAAGTGAATCATTTCATCAAACACTTCATGTGCATTATAGATTATGAAGAGATTGAGAAGTTCTTGATAGTTTAGAACCCTTTGATAGAACATATCATTTATTAGATTGAAAAGTCAATAGATTATGTGAAGGGACTCTTAATTGAATCTAGTACCTAGTTGGAATGATTTAATTGAGAACTAACCATGGAACCTTTATAAGATCATATCCTACCCATTCCGAGAGGAAGCTTAGGTAACATTAGTGTTAGCCCTTAATCAAGCCTTAAACCACATGAGTTTGAATGCATGAATATATGAATTACCACTCCTTGATTGTTGTTAATCTCACTCTTGCTTAATTTGGAAAACCACTCAATCATTTAATCTTATTTGCATTGATTGATTTAATTTCTTGTTTGATCACCCTTCCTTTGATATCCGTCTCTATAAAATTATAATGAACATGAGATCGCTTGAGCTCTAGTGCCGTCCTCCCTGAGGTTCGATAATTTTTAGTTGGTCATACCACTAAACTATGGCTAATCAAATGGCGCCGTTGTCAGGGAGGTAACGGTCGCTAGTAGCTTAACGAAGGAACGTTTGGAGTAATTTTACTAGAGACATTTCTTTTCTTAGTTTATTTGTTTATTTGTATTCGCTTTGTGAAAATTTGTTCTAATTTCTCTTCTTTTGAAGGTGTATGCAAACAAGATCAAAAGGGGAAGAAGTTGAATCAATTGATCTAGAGCTTGAAAACACTTTGAGGGGAAAGAGAAAAGAGGATAAAATCAAAAAGAGAAATCAAATGGAGAACAATCAAGATGAACGTGGTAATGTTAGGAACGATGGAGGCGGAATGCAAAATGCACAAGACAATCTACAAGTACCTCAAGCTAACGCCAATCTTCCTCAACAAGCTTACCAACAATATGGAATCAAGCTTTGATCCAACAAATGGTGCAACAAGCTATGCTTCAACAAGGATTTCAACATGCATATGCACCTCCACCACAAGCTTATGAGCCACCACTACCACCTCTGGTGATTCAAGTTGATCAAAGGGTGATTAGGGACTTTTTCATGCCAAGAGCAATACCACAAATGATGGGGCCACCAATTCATGCCAATAACTTTGAATTTAAAAAGGGGTTGATTTCTTTGGTGAGAGAACAACAATTTGGTGGGACTCCAAATGAAGATCCTAACGCTCATCTAGCTCAGTTCATTGAGATTGCAAACACAATAAAGATGAATAGGGTGAGCGAGGATTGCATCAAGATGAGGTTATTCCCATTTTCATTGAGGGATCGTGCTCGATCATGGCTATCTACTCTTACTTCGGGAACGTGCAACACTTGGGAGGAGCTTGCATAAATATTTTTGAACAAATACTTCCCACCTTCTAAGACGCTTCAAATGAAGAGTTTGATTACTCAATTCAAACAAAAGCCTCAAGAAAGTTTTTATGAAGCGTGGGAATGATTTAAAGATATGTTGCGTAAGTGTCCACAACATGGATTCCCGAAGAACTAACAAGTGGAATTTTTCTATCAAGGTTTATCGAATGGGCAAAGAATTCTTGTTGATGCCTCGGCTAGTGGATCAATACTTGGTGTAACTCCGGAAAGGGCAATTAGAATTTTCGAGGAGATTGCTACGAATGTCTATCAATGGCTACAAGAAAGAGTTAGTGGATGTTATGGATTTGAGAACTTCGAGCAAGGACAACAGTTTAGTGTGAAAAGTGCTAGTGTGGAACCAAGTATGCCAAGTGTGGAGATGATAGCAGCTGAGATAATGAAACAGATGGAGCTTAATCAAAGTATGAAGCAAGGAGTTAGCATGGTGGAGAATCAAGTAGAGAAAGGAATACTACCTCCTAATGGTGTTAGTGTGGAACAATGGGCTATGAATATGCCAAAGGTGGAGGATGTGCAATATTTGCAAGGAAGAAATTACCAAGGTAATTATCAAAACAATTACCAAGGTAATTTCAACCAAAACCAAGGAAATTACCCACCAAGGCAAGGAAGCTATAATAATCAAGCTAGTGGAAGCTCATACCCTCAACAACCAAGGAGGCAAGATAACTTCTCTTATTCCAACCCGAACAATGCAGTTGCATACCATTTGGGATATCATCTGGGGGCAAAAGCACCAAATCAAGAGGGCAAAGCAACAACGGAGGAGTTGATTGAGAAGTTGATTGCATCTACCAAAGCTCTAGAGGCATCTAACAAAAATCTAGAGGCATCTAACAAAACTCTAGAGGCATCAGTCAAAGCTCAAGAGGAGTCGAGAAAGAAACTTGATGAAGCTAATGAGAAGAGGATTAGAAACTTGAAATATCAAATGGGACAAGTTGTTAGCTCGTTAAGTGCTAATGAGAAAGGAAAATTTCCGTCTACAACATTTGTGAATCCAAAAGAACAATGCAAGGCTATCACCTTGAGAAGTGGAGCTAAGTATAAGGGTCTGTCGATGCCTATTGAGGATGAGAAAGAAGTTGAAGTTGAAGATGAATTAGTGGAAGAAGAACATGTGGAAGATATTGAAGTGGAGCAAAAGGAAAAAGATGATGCGGAATTAATTGAACCGAAAGAGAATGTTGAAAAAAAAATGGGAAAGAACTAAAGCAATGAAAAAGAGAAAGAATGAAGAGGAGTTTGAAAGGGATAGTTGGGGGATACCAAAAACCCAAGTACCTATTCCTTTTCCTCATAGATTTTTGAAGAAAGGGCTTGATGAGAAATTTGCTAAGTTCTTGGAGATCTTTAAAAAGATACAAATCAACATACCTTTCGCAGATGCATTGAGGCAAATGCCCCATTATGCCAAGTTTTTGAAGGACATCATGTCAAGAAAGAGGAGTTTAGTAGAGCATGAGACCGTCAATTTGACAGAGGAGTGTAGTGCAATAATTCAAAGGAAGTTGCCTCCAAAGCTTAAAGATCCGGGGAGTTTTGTTATTACATGTGAAATGGGCAAGAGTGAGGTTCATAAAGCTCTTTGTGATCTTAGGGCAAGTATCAACTTGATGCATATGTCCATTTTCAAGAAACTTGGTATAGGGGAAGTGAAACCTACATCTGTTACATTGCAACTCGCGGATAGGTCTTTAACTTACCCTAGAGGAATAGTGGAGGATGTGTTAGTTAAAGTTGGAAAGTTCATATTCCCAGTTGATTTTGTAGTGCTTGATATGGACGATGATGCAAATGTTCCATTGATTTTGGGGAATCCATTTTTAGCAACGGGAAGAGCTTTAATTGATGTACAAAAAGGGGAGTTGAAGTTGAGAGTAAATGAGGAGGAGGTGGTGTTCTCTTTGAAGAGTGCTATGAGGTATCCAAATGAGAAAGAAGAATGTAGAAGGATCGACATGATTGATGAAGTTGTTGAAGAGAACCTACCATTCATCTTATCTAAAGATCTTCTTGAAACGATCATAAGCCATTCTCTTACTTTATCATTAAACTCTAACTTTTCTTTTCATTGTTTAGAAGATGAGGATATAAATGATTGTTTACATGAATTGAATGCTTGTAGGGAAATGCAAGAGGATGAAGCAAAGTTGGCTTACTATGGAAAAAGGGAATATCTTCCATTGGAGATGGAAAATGAGGAGTCAAAAGTCGATAAAGGAAAGGAAGAATTGAAGCCTCTACCCAATCACCTTAGGTATGCATATTTGGGGGACAAGAAGACATTTCCGGTAATTGTATCATCATCCCTTTCACCTCTAGAACTTGATAAATTATTGAGAGTACTTCGAAATCATAAAAGTGCTATAGGGTGGAGTCTTGATGATTTAAAAGGAATAAGTCCTACCATTTGCATGCATCATATTAGGTTGATTGATGAGAATAAATCATGTGTACAACCTCAACGTCGTTTGAATCCTATTATACAAGAAGTTGTTAGGAAGGAAGTTTTAAAATGGTTAGATGCTAAAATTGTTTATGCCATTAGTGATAGTCCTCATGTAAGTCCTTTGCATGTTGTGGCTAAGAAAGGAGGGTTAACCATTGTAAAAATGGAATTTGATAAAGAACTTGCAACAAGGGTGAAAACGGGGTGGAGAGTTTGTTGTGACTATAGGAAGTTAAATGATAACACTCATAAGAATCATTTTCCTTTGCCATTTATTGATCAAATGCTTGATAGGTTAGCGGGATACAAGTACTATTGTTTTCTAGATGGTTACTCGGGGTACAACTAAATCATGATAGCCCCCGAGGATCAAGAGAAAACAACTTTTACGTGTCCGTATGGCACATATTCTTTCTATAAATTGCCTTTTGGGTTGTGCAATGCTCCCGCTACCTTTCAACGATGCATGATGGCTATCTTTGGAGAGTAAATTGAAAATGTTATGGAAGTCTTCATGGATGATTTTTCCGTGTTTGGATCTTCATTTGATAAATGCTTAACTAATTTGTCCATGGTCTTACAGCGATGTCAAGATACGAACCTAGTCTTGAATTGGGAAAAATGTCATTTTATGGTTCAAGAGGGTATCGTACTTGGACATTATATTTCGGAAAAAGGTTTGAGAGTTGATAAGGCAAAGGTAGTAGCCATTGAACATCTTCCCCCACCAACAAATGAAAAAGGGGTTAGATCGTTTCTTGGCCACGCCGGGTTCTATCGACGTTTTATAAAGAATTTTTCTAATATAGCCAAACCGTTGTGTAAATTACTTGAGAAAGATGCTCCATTTGAATTTAATGGTGAATGTCTTGATGCTTTTAGGGTGCTAAAGGAAGCTTTGATTTCTTCACCAATCCTTGTCTCTCCCGATTGGAGCAAGCCGTTTGAACTCCATTGTGATACAAGTGATAATGCCTTGGGAGTAGTACTTGGACAAGTGCGAGAGAAGAAATTTCGAGCTATCTATTATGCATCCAAGACATTCAATGACAATCAAAAGAATTACACCACAACGGAAAAGGAATTTCTTTCCGTAGTCTATGCTTTTGAAAAATTTCGTCCATAACTAGTTGGCACGAAAACCATTGTCTACACGGATCATGCCGCCATTAGGTATTTGATGAGTAAAAAGGATGCTAAACCAAGACTAATTCGTTGGGTGTTTTTGTTGCAGGAGTTTGATGTGGAGATACGTGATAAGAAGGGAGTCGAAAATGTCATAGCCGACCACTTGTCACGGTTGGAGAATGTTGATGAAAAAGGATCCATGGAGCTCATCAATGATATGTTTCCGGATGAAGAGATCCTTCAAGTGGATTTTCACAGGATGTACACTCTGTGTGAGACCAGAAGACCGTGGTACGCAGATTTGGTGAATTACTTAGCATGCGGTCTCAAGCCGAACCATCTCACCGAGTCAAAAAGGAAGAAGTTTTACCATGCTGTTAAAGAATATTTGTGGGATGATCCCTTGTTGTTTAAGAATTGTCCGGATGGTATCATAAGAAGGTGTATTCCGGAGGAAGAAAAAGTAAGTGTCATGGAGATGTACCATAGTTCACCATGTGGAGGACACTTTAGGTTTCAAAAGACGGGAGCTAAGATCTTACAGTCGGGATTATTTTGGCAAACATTGTTCAAGGATTGCAAAGATTATGTCAAGGGGTGTGATAAATGCCAAAGAATTGGAAGTATTGGCCAAAGAGATGAGATGCCTATGAGGAACATCTTTGAAGTTGAAGTGTTTGATGTTTGGGGAATGGACTTCATGGGGCCATTTCCGCCTTCCAATGGTTTTCTTTACATTTTGCTTGCGGTAGACTATGTATCTAAATGGGTAGAAGCAATTCCCACAAGAACGAGTGATGCTCTAGTTGTCAAGGCTTTCTTGAAAAAGAACATTTTTGCAAGGTTTGGAGTGCCAAAAGCGATCATTAGCGATCAAGGGACTCATTTCATCAACAAGATCATTGAGAAGCTTTTGATAGGCTATGGAGTGAAGCACAAGGTGTCAACACCTTATCATCCGCAAACAAATGGTTTAGCGGAAGTATCAAATAGGCAAGTGAAGCTTGTGCTTGAGAAGACAGTCAGGGGGAACTGGAAGGATTGGTCTTCTAAGCTAGATGATGCGCTTTGGGCTTATCGAACGGCTTACAAGACCACTCTTGGTTTTTCTCCGTATAAACATGTTTATGGGAAAGCATGTCATCTTCCGGTTGAGATAGAACACGAGGCTTTATGGGCATTGAGGAAGTTGAATCTTGAGGAGAAAGAATCTGAAAAGAAGAGATGTCTCCAATTGATTGAGCTCGAGGAATTTCGTGAAGAAGCATATTCAAACTCACGAATTGTCAAGGAGAAGCTTAAAAGATGGCATGATAAAAGAATCAAAGAAAAGGAGTTCATACTGGGGGATAATGTGCTTTTATTCAATTCAAGATTGAAACTGTTTCCCGGAAAACTTCGTTCTAAATGGACCGGCCCGTACTCGGTGATCGAGGTGAGAAGTGATGGATCTTTAAAGCTTGAAGGATCGGATGGGAGCTCCTTTGTTGTCAATGGTCATAGAGTGAAACATTACCATTCTCCCTCGCAAAGGGAGTTGGTATATGTTGACACTTTCTCTTCATGAAAACCGTATCCTTTCGTAGTTTAGGTTTGTACATATTTTTTTTTGTTGTTTTGCATTTTTGGTCTTGTAGGTGGATAGTGCTCATGAGAAGAAGAAGTGATTCATGGATAAAATACGGTATATCTTACCACTTTTTGCAAACTTACATTGAAATTCTCATTTCGAAATAAGTTTGGGGATATCGTGTGGTATGATATACTTGTTGAATATTTGTGTCTTGCGCTTATGAATTTCAAATTTTTCTCATGAGTTCGGGTTGGTTTTGGTTCGTTTTGGTTGTGTGGAAATTGATAATCCTTTTGTTTTTGATTCTAATGTTGAGCTAATGATATTTTTGAGCATATATAGGGAGTATTTGAAGTATGAAAACAGGGAAAGACAAGTTTTGAAGTTGAAAAGTGGAGCAAACAGAGGTGCAGCTACACAACTCGTGTCGCCAACACGGCCCTGTAATAGGTGGCCGTGTGGCGACATCAGCTGGATCAACACGGCCACGTCTTGGCCATGTGGCGTCACACGAGTCGTGTCGTGTGCAGAGACACGGGGCGTGTCACCAACACGGGCCTGTAAGGTGAAGCCGTGCTAGAGCATCAATTTACGCAACACGGCCATAAAATGGCCGTGTTACGTAACACGACTCGTGTCGTGTCAAGTACAGGTTTAAAAACCCGACGCGGCTGCTCAGTCCATTCGCACACAAAACTTCCCCAAGTCTTTGAAGAACTCCCAATTGCTAAAATTCGCCATCCAAACATAAAGAGAGTGGTAAGATTGTGTGATTGAAAGGTGACTCTCAAGGTTAATCTTCATGTTCTTTCCATTTGATACAAAATCATTCAAGGTATGATCTCTTGTGCCCTAGTTTTCAATTGAATGTGCAAACTTTGAAATTCATGAATGGAGATTGTTTGAAGCATGTTTTGGATGTTGAAATATCAATTTATGAGTTTACTTGTTGGATTGATTAAAAATTATACAAGAATTAGGGTTGAAGGATATTGAATTTGGGGATTTTGAATGATAATTGATCTAGGGAATAGGATGTTTCTAATGGATTAATAATGTTTCTATGTGATGGCATTGTGAGGAACTAGATAATGTTGAAAAGTTGAGCATGAAGAATGGTAAATTAGTATGGAATTGATTGTGAATTGTGTGAATACCACATGCTCGATGAAATGCCTAAGTGAAGTTTTGAATAGAACTACAAGCTTGTGCATGAAACATTGTTGATATAAGTGGTACCATTTGAATTATGATGATTTATAAAAGGATGGAATGAACAAGAGGTTGTTGAAATAAATTGTTGTTAAAGTTGCTTGAATTAAGAAAGAGCATGTCTTTCGTGAGTTAAAATTGAAAGATCAATTGAAATGTGTTGTATATTGCAGATGGCTGAAAGAAAAGTGAGGAAACGTAATGAAGATTTCATCATTGTTGAGACGGATATGGAACTATCCGACCTTGATGCAAAGTTGATGATGAAGGGAATACACCCAGTGGATTTTGGAGTTGAATTTACAGAATGGGAGAAGTATGCATTGAGGTGGGAATATATACTCCCCAAGATTAGGGCAACTCGATTTCAAGATCAAGCCGCTATGGAGAGTCTGGGGATAGAGGGTGATCTAAGACTCATGTTCCGATGGGTGGATATGGAAGAATTCTTCAACAAGAGACCTCCAACTTACCATCATCTGACCGCCGAATTTATGAGCACCCTAGAGGTTCAGAAGGATAGGAACAAGTTTCCTATCTCGATCACATTTCAATTGAATAATCAAATGTGGGAGAAGATTCCATTGAATGATCTCAATAGGTTCTTTAGATGTTCAATTATGAGAGGTCACCAAAGTTTTCTACCAGGAGGGGGTTTTAATCAACAAAGTTGGTGGAGAAAGTTGGTTGACGATGGAACAGAACCTGAGGAGTACATTCCAAGCTCTTCAAAGGTGACAGCTATAAGAAACCCGGTCATGAGGTATCTTGAGAAGATCATCTCGAATACAATTTTGGGGAGATTTGAAAGTGGAGCTGTTGGAGAAAAACAATTGTACATCATGTATAGTATCTTTAAAGAGTTTAGATTGAACATTGCAGCTCATTTGATTCAACATGCTGAGAGAGTGGCGAAAAGAGAAAACACTCGAGGAATTATGATTAGAGGAATGGTGACCATGATTGCTCAAGGGTTGGGCATCGACCTTGGAGGTATGCCACATAGGATGGTGAGTGAGGGACTCACACTCACGCAACTCGTAAGGATGGAGTTCCTATCATTCATAGGAAATATGTATTGCTAGAGGCAAGATAAAGGAGCTCCATTCCCTCTCCCTGCTCCTGAGCTTACCACATTGCGCGGAAAAAGGAGGAAGCAAAACTTATCAATGGCAAGTCAAAACCACTCTACAATGGTGAAAGCTTTCTACAGGGAGAATAAGCAAGGAGTAGAAGCAGTGCTCCAGCAGATGACAGTAGAAGAGAATCCAGAGCTTCGAGATCTGAGAGCTGAGCCTGTGAACATGAAAATAGGAGATGAAGATGAGCAACCACATCAGATGGAATTTGAAGAGCAAGCACTAGAACCTCCATTATTTGAGCAAGAAGAAGAGGAAGACCAAGATGAGGAGTTTCAGCAACAACAACAGTTTATAGAACCTGGAGTGGGGATTGCAAGGTGGAATCTGTTAGAAGAAGAGGTCAGGGAGATTAGGCAGACTCAACAATCACACAGGGATCAAATGAGAGAGTTCCGAGAGGAGCAACAGAGACAGAGTGTGATGATAAGAGAGATACATGATGGACAGCGGAGAAGAGATTATAATGATGAGCGAAGGTGTGCCCATTCGAACAACATGGAGGAAATGCTCACAATGATGTTCAACTTCCAGTTCCCGGGGTCACCTCGTTCTTACACTCCCTGGGCAGCGTATCAAAGAACATCACCTCCTCCACCGGAAAATTGAAGGGAGTACTTTTAAGTGCTCGACACTTCTTTAGCTCATGTTTAGTTAAATTGGAGTATTATGGATTTGATTTTTCATTTGTTGTTTTTGGGATGTTTTAATTTCTAATTTAGGATTTCTTTTCAATTAAGGATGGGTTGAGATGTGTTTTATCTTGATTATGGATGGATGGTTTGATTATGTTGATTCTTGTTTGGTGTGTCTTTATGTTACTTTCTTTTTATGTGATTTGTGTGTATTTTTATTCTTGTCTAGGGATAGATTTGGTGGTTTGATTTGGTATGTTGTGAGTCATTTTTGAATATGAGTGATGACATGTTGTGGTAGTAAGTGATGACAAGTTATGATTAAGAATCTCTACACTTTAGAATTGTGACATGTCTTACTTAACTTGTTCAATTTTGAGATGAATGGGGTGTAATAAGTCCTTAAGGTCCAATGCATAAGCTTGTGAGCATTTGAGCCTCAACCGTACATACATGGTATTTTTCTTCATGAATGGATCGATTGAGTTTTGATAAGCTAGAACCTGCTTAAGGACTATAGGAACGAACCCGATTTGTGGAGATTAGTGATATGATCTAAGGCCATCCTTGTCATTATTAGTCATTGCCATATATTTTCTCTACCATAAACATCATCCCTAATTAACCATTTTGAGCCTATAAGCCTTTTTATTGTGAATTTAGCACATTACAAGCCATGATTACCCACTTAAGCCTTACATATATATCCTTTGTGTGGGTGATTGAGGAGATGGTAACTAGAAAGGTTTGATGAGATATTGTGCAAAACATGAAAGAAATGGTAACAAGCAAGAAAAAGGATGAAAAGAGCAAAGATAAGAATGAACATGCAACCTCAAAACAAGAAAATGAGCAAAGAAACAACAAAATGCTCAAGTATTTAAAAAGTTCGAAAAATGAGGCATGCATCTATAAGAAGCTCAAGAAATCCAAGGAAGTTGATGATTAGTGCTTGTGAGTAATAAAGAAAAGAAAGGAATAAACAAAAAGTGGAGAAGTTGAGGAAATTGGCCATCTCTTCGATTATTTACACTTGTTAGTCACTATTAGCCATATTCTTCCTACCTTACCAAAGAGCCTATCATTACATCCTTAATGAAAGACCTTTTTTATCACTAATTGAAACTTTGGTGGTTTGTGATTGTAGTCCACGAGCAAGCTTATGGCAAGTCGAGCCAATCGGTTGATGAGTGTTGATTTACCCTACTTAAAAGAGTGTTGAGTAACTTTTATAACCTATGTAAGGCTTGGATCGAAAAGAGACTATATTACACTATCATTCTCTTGTAATTGAACTCGTTAATTTCTTATGTCATGAATCTAATGTAGTAGGATGACTTAGCATAATTTGTGGTTATTATTATTATTGATGTGTTATTACTTGTGTTCGTTTAGTCTTTTCCTAGGTGAAAATCACTCCCCTTGGTTTATCATTTTCATTGTTCGGGGACGCACAACACTTTAAGTTTGGGGGTGTGATGAGTGATATTTTCACCTAGATTTTAGTGTATTTTTATATGTGTTTTTGTATTATTTTATCCGTATTTGTGTTATTTGGTTGTGTTCTGTGTTTTTATGGAATTGAGTGTGAATGAACTTATCTATATGTAAAACAGGTGAAAAAGGAGCAAGAACGGAGATGGAAGATGAAACAAAGAAGAAAACACAAGAAAGCAAGAGCACGACTAGTGTCGCCAACACGGCCCTGTAATAGATGGTCGTGTGGCGACATCAACTCCTTCAACACGGCCATGCCTTGGCCATGTGTCGTCGCACGAGTCGTGTCCAGTGCAGAGACACGGGCCATGTTCCCAACACGGGCCTGTAAGTGATAGCCATTCGGGGATATCTATTCCGCCAACACGGCCACCCATTGATCGTGCGACAGCACACGACTCGTGTGCCATTTTGAGCAAAGTTGACTGATAAACCCTAACACGACTCGACTCGTGCTGCAGCACACGAGTCGTGTCGGTGCCAAAACAGGATATTTTTCACACATCTTCTAGAAGGTCTCCAAGGGGTATATATATCAATTCATTCAACATTTTGAAGAAGCCCCCACGAAATTGAGCTGCCAACACACACCTCACACACAATTCTCTTCATTTTACACATTTTCTTCATCCATTCATCATCTATCATTCATCCTTTCATCAATCCACCATCATTTCATCTTCAAATCAAGTGAGGAAGTAAAGAAGAGGAGGATTTCACTCAAGGAAGGAAGGAGATTCAATTGGATCCAATCCAAGGGAGTTTTCATCTTGATTTAGTGTTAAACCTTTTAGTTTACAATGATTTGTAAGATTTCTAATGTCTATATTATTGATCTTGAGATGATTGTAAGCTAATCTCCTTTGTGAGATTAGCAACATGATAGGAGTTGACTAATTTGTAATATTCATGTACTTAAATTCATGTGTGGATTTGGTAATTGATTTTCTATCATTGATGTTTAATATCTTGAGGTTGATGATGTTTTGTGTATTTAATTATTTTAAGAATGTGATTAGATTGAGAAATCAATTGCATATTTAGGATAGTTAAGTGAATCATTTCATCAAACACTTCATGTGCATTATAGATTATGAAGAGATTGTGAAGTCCTTGATAGTTTAGAACCTTTTGATAGAACATATCATTTATTAGATTGAGAAGTCAATATATTATGTGAAGGGACTCTTAATTGAATCTAGTACCTAGTTGGAATGATTTAATTGAGAACTAACCATGGAACCTTTATAAGATCATATCCTACCCATTCCGAAAGGAAGCTTAGGTAACATTAGTGTTAGCCCTTAATCAAGCCTTAAACCACATGAGTTTGAATGCATGAATATATGAATTACCACTCCTTGATTGTTGTTAATCTCACCCTTGCTTAATTTGGAAAACCACTCATTTAATCATTTAATCTTGTTTGCATTGATTGATTTAATTTCTTGTTTGATCACCCTTCCTTTGATATCCGTCTCTATAAAATTACAATGAACATGAGATTGCTTGAGCTCTAGTGCCGTCCTCCCTGAGGTTCGATAATTTTTAGTTGGTCATACCACTAAACTATGGCTAATCAGCTCCCTCGACTCTAGCCTTGAAAGATGATCGGCTACCACATTCTCCATGCCCTTCTTATCCCTAACTTCAATGTCAAATTCTTGAAGAAGTAGCACCCATCTTATCACCCTTGGCTTTGCATCCTTCTTTGCCATGAGATACTTGATAGCGGAATGGTCGGTGTATGCAATAGTCTTCGTTCCTACCAAATAGGGACAAAACTTATCAAATGCGTATACCACCGCTAAGAACTCTTTTTCGATTGTAGTTTAGTTCCGTTGAGCCGTATCAAAAGTCTTGCTTGCATAGTAAATGGCTTGGAACCTTTTCTCTCTTAATTGCCCCAAAACTACTCCAAGAGCTACATCGCTTGCATCACACATCAATATAAATGGCTCCTTCCAATCGGGGTGATCAAGATAGGCGACGAAATCAAAGCTTCCTTTAGAACCTGAAAAGCATTTAAACAATTGTCATCAAACTTAAATGGAACATCTTTTTCAAGGAGATGAGAGAGAGGTTTAGAAAATGCGGAAAAATCCTTTATGAACCGACGATAGAACCCGGCATGGCCAAGGAACGATCGTACTCCCTTCTCATTTGTTGGTGGTGGAAGCTTCTCTATAGCTACAACTTTAGCTCGGTCTACTTGCAATCCCTTTGAAGAGATGTTATGTCCAAGTACAATGCCATCATTTACCATGAATTGGCACTTCTCCCAATTCAACACTAGATTAGTGTCTTCACATCGCTTCAAAACAATAGCAACATTAGACAAACACATATCAAAAGAAGAATAAAACACCGAAAAGTCATCCATGAAGACTTTCATGATATTCTCAATCAAGCCTTCAAAGATTGCCATCATACACCTTTGAAAGGTGGGCGGTGCATTGCAAAGTCCAAATGGCAATCTTCGAAAAGTAAATACTCCATAAAGACAAGTGAAAGCGGTCTTTTCTTGGTCTTTAGGTGCTATGAGAATTTGGTTATACCCGAAATACCCATCAAGAAAGCAATAAAACTCATGCCCCACTAACCTGTCCAACATTTGGTCCAAGAAAGGTAAGGGAAAATGGTCTTTACGTGTGTTCTCATTAAGTTTCTTATAGTCAACACACACACGCCACCCCATCACCGTTCTAGTGGCTATGGTCTCATTTTTCTTGGTCTTCACTATAGTCATACCCCCCTTCTTAGATACTACATGCAACGGACTCACATAGGGGCTGTCACTAATGGGAAAGATCATATCGGAGTCTAACCACTTAAGAACCTCTTTTTTTACCACTTCTTGCATGATAGGGTTAATCCTCCTTTGGTTTTGAACACAAGCTTTTCCTTCATCCTCAAGCCTTATCTTATGCATGCAAATTATTGGACTAATCCCCTTCAAATCATCAATACACCAACCAATAGCTGACTTATGCTCTTTAAGGACACTAAGCAATTTATCAAGTTGACTAGAGGTTAAAGAAGATGACACAATTACCGGATTTGTCTCGTTTTCACCAAGGAAGGCATAAGCAAGATGATCGGGAAGAGGCTTCAACTCCACCTCCTTTTCTTTTTTCTCTTCTTGATCGAATGGATCTCTAAGTGGTAAGAACTTTCCATTTCCCCTCGAGATAGCAGCTGCAACCTCTTGAGCTTCACTACAATCACCTAGATCAAGCAAACAATTAATTAATTCCTCATTTAAATCAAAAGAAGTATTAGAAATATTAGAAAGAGATAGAGAATTGCTCAAGCAAAGTTCAAGTGGATCCTTGGTTACAATGGAAGGCCAACTCTCCTCAACACTTCCCTTTACAACATCCACACTTTTACACTCTTCATCATTCATTGGATATTGCATGGCTTTGTTTAGAGAAAATACTACTTCCTCATCATTCACTCTCAATTTCAACTCTCCTTTGTAGACATCAATAAGAGCTCTCCCGGTAGCAAGAAACGGTCTCCCAAGAATCAATGGCATATTTTCATCCTCCTCCATATCTAAAATAACAAAGTCCATCGGAAAGACGAACTTATCCACCTTTATCAACACGTCTTCAATTACTCCTTTTGGATGTGTCAAAGATATATCCGCCAATTGAAGAGTGATGGACGTTGGCTTTACTTCACCTAACCCAAGCTTCTTGAATATAGAAAGAGGCATTAGATTAATGTTTGCACCTAGATCACAAAGAGCCTTGTTCTTCTTGCACTTTCCAATTTCACATGGTATAGTGAAACTACCCGGATCCTTCAATTTTTGTGGAAGTTTCCATTGTAGAATGGCACTACACTCTTCGGTTAGATTAACCATTTCATTTTCTCCAAGACTTCTTTTCTTTCCCATGATGTCCTTCAAGAAACGAGCATAATGAGGCATTTGCTCCAAAGCATCGGCGAAAGAGATATTGATTTGAATCTTCTTGAAGATTTCAAGAAACTTTTTGAACCTCTCATCTAAACCCTTCTTCAAGAACCTTTGAGGAAAAGGAACCGGTACTTGAGTCTTGGGTATCCCCCAACTATCTCTTTCAACTTCAACTTCCTTTTCTCTTAACTCCTTTGCCTTCTTCCACTTTGGAATTCTCTCTATCTTCTCTTCATCTTTATTTTACTCAACAACTTCTTTTTTCTTGCTTACTTCATCCTCTTGCACCAACCCTTCTTCCACCATTCCTTCCACTTCCCTTTCAATAACAACACTATCCTCTTTAGGCATAGGAGGTTCCTCATACTCTTTTCTACTCCTAAGAGTGATAGCTTTGCAATCTTCTTTAGGATTAGTCACCGTAGTAGATGGAAATTTTCCTTGTTGGTGTTGAGACCCCACGGAAGAAGCAATTTGTCCCATTTGATACTCAAAGCTCTCATCCTATTGTCGGATTTCTTCTCATTTTCCTCCATTCTAGCCTCAAGCTTAGCATCCTTTTTCCCATGTAAGCCCTTGTATATTTCATGAATGCTAGCAATGTCTCTTCCAATGATGATTTACCTTCCCCATTGAGCGGCTTAGCACTCGGATCGAATCCCGGAGGAAATGACACGGCGGCTTGAGTATTAGAGTAAAAAAGATTATCATGCTTCCTTGGAGCTTGATAATTTCCACTTGATTGATTGAAATTACTCCCCCGAGCATGCCCTTGATATCCTCCTTGAAAATTACCTTGATTAGAAGGATAATTACCTTGGAAATTCCCTTGATGTTGGAAATTCCCTTAGTAATTTCTCCTATCTAAATAAGCAACATCCTCTACACTTTGCATAACATTGCTCTCATCATTCAAATTTGCACTTGTACTTCCCCGTTGACTCACTCCTTGAGTGATCAAATTCAATTGCTTAGTTAAAGCATTAATACTCACGAGCAAGAATACTCGATCGTTGTAGTAGTATATCCTAAGAAATAATTATCAATCCACAAAGGAGTTAGGTTTAGATTAGTAAAACACTTGAGCTCTTGTTTATGTTACTTTTGTTAGGATGATCGGGGGTTTTGAGAATGATTAACAACTAAAGCAAATTAACAAGTAAATGAAATAGCAAATAAGAAAAATGACAAGTGAAGATGAATTAAAATAAAATAGAATAGGTGCTAAAGTTTAAGTATGGAAAACATGGGATTAGAAACATCCAAGCACACTCAATTCATATTATCATACAAAAGGAATTCAACTCAATTTATGTAGATTAAGGGTGATCACGATGGTATCCTAAGCTCCCTTTTGGGTTACAAAGGTTGTTGATCCACTTGAGACTCCCAAAAGCACTTAAGATCAAAGCCCAACATTAACCTCTTCCATCTAGGTACTAATTAACTCCCAATTCTCCCTTAGAAGGTACTAATTAGAATTAACTCTCCCTTTTTGTGTACTAGAGCTAACGAATGGATTGGTTCCCCTCATCGAATTTAAATATCCTTTCGGTCAAACCCAAACTTGATATCTATTTATGCCTTTCTAATACTTAAGAGGGTCATTTCTGTCTCACTCCAAGCAATATACGCATGAACATCATAATAGCACTTAATTATCATAAATCATACATTGATCAACAACCCATTAAACCAATAATCATTCATGAATAACAAACCATGCTATCACAACATCAAATCAATTAAAGCCCATGAATAGAAACCAACATCAATTAAATCAAAAACTAATTTAATCCACATGATAATATAAACCTAATGTGCTCTTCATGTCCCTAATCCCACTAGAGGGATTAGCCTAACATGATAATGGTAACAAAATACATAAATGATTCATTACACATATCCATAGTCTCAAATCTAAATGAGAAACAAAAGAGATGTAAATCTTCCCTAGCAATTCCTTGTAGAAAATCTTCAACACTCATTGATCTCCACCTCTAGCTCTTGAATTCTTGAGATCTTTAACACCCAAATGAAAGGGATGAAGAGTGGATGAAGATTGATGGTGTAAAATGGAGGAAATGGTATGTGATCTATGTGTTTTGGTGAAAACCCTTGGTGGAATATTCAATCCCCTTTTGAATGTTGAACTTGAGGCTATTTATACCCTCTCCAAGTTGGGCCACGAATTTAATATCAAATGGGCTTTTTACACACACTTACATATATTGGCAGGTGAAAATCTGAATTTCTGACCCAAAAATGCCCTTACTCGACTTGGCATATCTTACTCGAGTTATCAGCTCGAGTCGAGCTGCATGTGATGCAACTCGAGCTACACAGGTCGACTCGTGTCGCCAACTCGAGCTTTCGCCTGTTCGGTCGTGTTGCGAGGCTCTGAAACTGATCTGACTCCAAAGGCCCTACTCGACTCGAGTTGCCAAGTCGTGTTGCTACTTGCAACTCGAGTAAGCACACTGTATGATTTTGAACTCCTGCCCTGCTCCGCACGACTTGCTACTTGACTTGGAGAGACATAGCTCGACTCGAGCTGCAAGTCGAGTTGGCTCGCCCAAGTCGAGTTAAGCTACTGGACAATTCTGGACAACTTTCGGGTACCTACTCGACTCGAGTTGACAACTCGAGTTTCACCATGCAACTCGAGTTGGGCCCCGTGAGTTTGTGTCTTGCTCGTTTCAGCTCCCGACTCTATTTTTTACCTGTTTTTAACATATTTAGGCTCATTCACACATATTTCCATGTAAACATATAACACAACCAAATAACACATGAAATACGAATAAAATAATACGAAAAGACATACAAAAAGACACTAAAATCTAGGTGAAAATAGCGATAATCAGTAAGATCTATCCTACACCTATGATTGTTCTTCGCAACATCGTGGGCTAGAGCCTTTTAGGTAGAACCATGCTTCGGGAACTTACCAAATCCGTATTTTCGAGGCCTAAACACGTGGGATAATTAAGGAAGTCCATTCCAAGCCTAGGAGACGTGATTACAAGTATTAAAGGAGGTCTATGAAGCCACAAAAGGGGAGGAACACAACAACAAGAGAGGAGAAGAGAGACCATAACATATTACACCCCACAAGGGGGGATCACCCCCCAACCATCATCCTTTCCTCCATCCATCCATCACTTTGAAGATTCGTTTATGGAAACAAGGGGAGAACTGATGAGTGATATTTTCACCTAGATTTTAGTGTCTTTTTATATGTGTTTTCGTATTATTTTATCCGTATTTTATGTGTTATTTGGTTGTGTTTTGTGTTTTCATGGAAATGTGTGCGAATGAGCTTAAACCTACTATTTTCACTTTTTATTTGATGCTAAACATGATAAGGAAGATGTAGGAAAAAGCGGATCTCAATTTGGAGTTGAAACGAGAGAGAACGAGCCAAAACAGTGAAGGAATCAGGGCAGCAGCAACACGACTGGCCGTGTCGGTGGCACGAGCCGTGTCGCAGTGCACGACTCGTGTAGCTAACACGGGCCTGTCCAGAATGGTCGTGTAGCAACATCTATTCATCCAACACGACCACCACTTGGCCGTGTTGCGGAGCTCGACTCGTGTTGCAGCACACGACCCGTGTAGCCAACACGGGCCTGTAAGCGATGGCCGTGCGGGAGCATCAGTTCACGCAACACGGGCACCTCATGGCCGTGTTGCGCCACACGACTCGTGTCGTGTCTTGGACCAGAAAAAAATCAGAATCCTTCTAGAAGGCCCATAAGGGTATAAATACCCCTCCATTCAGATTTTATGAGAGGAGATCCAAAATTCTACTGTTCCCACACACCTCACACACCATTCCTTTGATTTCACACCACATTCTCCATCCCATTCATCCATTTTTGAGATCTACATCATCTCTCCATAATTTCCTCCATCCAAATCAAGTGAAGAAGCAAGGAAGCTTGGGTGATCACCAAAGGAAGAAGGGAGATTCAATTGGATCCATTTCCAAGGGAGTTTTCATTCCAATTTTGTGTTAATCCTTTAGTTTATCATGATTTGTAAGAATTATAATGTCTATGTTATGGATCTTATGAAGATTGTAGGCTAATCTCCCTTGTGAGATTAGCAACATGAAGGTTGTTGGTTAATTTGTGGATCTATGTAATTAAATTCATATGTTGATGGGGATATTTGATTTTCTATCATTGGTGCTTATATATCTTGAGATCTATGATGTTTTGTGTGTTTGATTGTTCTAATTATATGATTAGATTGAGAAATCAATTATGTGCTTAGGATAGTCAAGTGAATCATTTCATCAAATACCTCATGTGCATTATAGATGGTAAAGTGATTGAGAAGTCCTTTATTATTTAGAACCCTTTGATGGAACATGTGATTAGTTAGATTGAGAAGTCAATTGATTATATGAAGGGATTCTATAATTGAACTTAGTACCAAGTTGGAATAGTTTAATTTAGAACCAACCTTTGAGCTATTTTGAGATTGTGCAAATGATCTACTATTCATTTCGAGAGGAAGTTTAGGTGGTATAAGTGTTGGCCCTTAGTCTTAACCCTTGATACATATGAGTTTAATGCATGAATCCATAAGTTACCACTTCAATAGTGTTGTTAATCTCACTTCTACTTAATTTGGAAAACCACTCATTCATCATTTTTATCTTGTCATTGGATTATTGTTTGTCTACTTTCATTTAATTACTTGTTACCCAAACCATCCATCTATGATTCGTCTCTATAAAATCGTGATAAACGTGATATCGCTTAAGTGCTAGTATCGACCTCCCTGTGGTTCGATAAATTCTTGAATTGGTCAACCCGACTACAAGTTATGGCTAATCAAATGGCGCCGTTGCCGGGGAGGTAACGGTTGCTAGTAGCTTAAAGAAGGAACGTTTAAAGCTATCTTACTAGAGACATTTATTTTCTTGTATTTATTACTTGTATTTGCTTTGTGAAAATTTGTTCTAATTTTTCTTGTCTTGAAGGTGTATGCAAACGAGGTCAAAAGGGAAGCAAGTCGAACCAATTGATCTAGAGCTTGAAAACACTTTGAGGAGAAAGAGAAGAGAGAACAAAACCAAAAATAGTAATTCAATGGAGAATTTTCAAGGAGACAATCGTGTTGGGATAGAGCATGATGGGGAAGGAGGACACAATATGAACGTGCATGACAACGCACATCAATTCAATGAGAATCCTCCTCAACAAGCCTATCAAAATCATGGAGCTATAAACAATCAAGCTTATATTCAACAACTGGTGCAACAAGCGATGATTCAACAAGGTTTTCAACAACCTTATCCTCCTCAACAACAAGCTTATGTGCCACCACCTCCACCTCCGGTTCAACATGGAGTTCAAAATGATCAAAGAGTGATACGGGACTTCTTCATGCCAAGGGCAATTCCACAAATGATGGGACCACCAATTCATGCTAACAATTTTGAGTTTAAAATGGGCTTGATTTCATTGGTGAGAGAGCAACAGTTTGGTGGAGCTCCGAATGAAGATCCTAACGCTCATCTAGCTCAGTTTGTGGAGATTGCCAACACAGTAAAGATGAACGGAGTGAGTGAGGATTGCATAAAGATGAGGTTATTCCCATTTTCTTTGAGGGATAGAGCAAGAACATGGCTCTCCACTCTTACTCCCGGTACGTGCAACACTTGGGATGAGCTAGCGCAAATGTTTTTAAACAAATACTTTCCACCTTCTAAGACGCTTCAAATGAAGAGCTTGATCACACAATTCAAGCAAATGCCTCAAGAGAGTTTTTATGAAGTGTGGGAAAGGTTCAAAGAAATGCTACGCAAGTGTCCACAACATGGCTTCCCGGAGAATCAACAAGTTGGATTTTTCTATCAAGGACTTGTGAACGGACAAAGAGTGCTTGTTGATGCCTCGGCAGGAGGATCCGTACTAGGTGTAACTCCGAAAAGGGCTATTCGAATTTTTGATGAGATTGCTACAAATGTCTATCAATGGCCATCGGAGAGAGTTAGTGGAAGCTATGGTTTTGAAAGCTATGATAAAGGACAACAGTTTAGTGTGAAGAGTGTAAGTGTTGAACCAAGTATGCTAAGCATGGAAAAGATAGTGGCGGAAGTTGTTAAACAAATGAGCTTGAATCAAAGTATGAACAAGCAAGGAGTGAATATGGTTGAGGGGCTACAAGTCGAGCAAGGTGTGCTACCTCCGAATGCTGTGAATGGTGAACAATGGACCAACTCTATGCCACGCGTTGAGGATGTGTCTTATATGCAAGGAAGAAATTATCAAGGTAATTATCAAAACAATTACCAAGGTAATTTCAATCAAAATCAAGGAAGTTATCCACAAAGGCAAGGAGGATTCAATGCTCAGAGTAGTGGAAGTTCGCATTCACAACAACAACCAAGTCAAGGAGCATTCAATGGCCAAGGAAGCGGAAGTTCTTATCCACAACAACCAAGGAGGCAAGATAATTTTTCTTATGCAAACCCAAGTAATGTGATTGCTTATCCTCCGGGGTATCATCCTGGAGCTAAAGCGCCAAATAATGAAGGGAAGGCGACTACCGAAGAACTTCTTGAGAAATTGATTGCTTCCAACAAAAATCAAGAGGAAGTAATTGAAAGAAAATTCAAGGCTTTTGAGGAAGTAAATGAAAGACGATTAAAAGCCATTGAGGAAAACAGTGATAGAAAACTCAAAGCCTTGGAGTATTCATTTAGTCAAATGGCGAGCTCAATGAGTGCTAATGAGAAAGGAAAATTTCCTTCCACTACCATTGTGAACCCAAAGGAACAATGTTTATTTGTTGAAACGGAAGAGGAAAGAAAGGTTGAAGAAGGGTTGGTGGAAAGCAAGGTTGTTGAAGAAATGAAAGAAGAGCAAAAGCCTAAATGGATACCTAAGTGGAAAAGGGTGCAAGAGGAAAAGAAAGTTGAAGAAAAGGGTAAAGAAGAGGAGTACAAACGTGATTATTGGGGTATTCCGATCACTCCATTCCCTATTCCCTATCCACAAATGTTTGTAAAAGAGGAGAAGAAAAAGGAGTTTGAGGAGTATGTGAAAGAGCTCAAGAAAAAGTATGAGAAAAAGAGAAAAGAAGAGCAACCCGAAGCAAGTGGATCAATGCAAAAAGGGGGGCCTACAAAAGTTGGTGATCCGGGAAAGTTCATTATCCCTTGTGATTTTGAAAAGAAAGGTACCCTTGATGCATTGTGTGACTTGGGGGCAAGCGTTAACGTGATGTCTCATGCCACGTTCAAAGACCTTGCAATTGAAAAGCTAAAGCCTACTACTATCCGTCTTGAAGTTGTCAATGGTGAGGTTGTAAAGCCATTAGGAATTGTTGAAGACGTGGAGGTAAAGGTGAAGGGGCTAGCTTTCCCGGTCGACTTCATGATTTTGGAAGTGAAGGCGGACCCCAAAGTTCCACTCATTTTGGGAAGGCCTTTTCTAGCTACGGGAAGAGCAAGAATTGATGTTGGTAGAGAAGAGTTATCCTTGAGCTCAAAAGGAAAGAGTGTCACGTTCATGTGTAAGAAGGAAAAAGGAGCCAAGTCTCACTTAAAGCCTCCGGATGATTTCGATGATCATGACTTCTCTTTGACAATTTAAATTCATTTCTTCATGATTATATGAAATTGTCAAATGCTAACTTGTCTTCTTGTGATGTTGATAGAAAGAAAGCTCCGAACCTCGATTGGAAACTTGACAAAGGAGAAAGAGGAAGTCCACTAGAATCACTTCTTGATGACGATTTGATGCTAGTGAGCAAGAATGGAGAGGTTGAGCTAGTGGACAAGAAGAAGGCCAAGCTAATGTTCAAAGTGAGGATGCGAGGAGAAAGTGGGATGGACCATCCTTTGGTCCAATGATCGTAAAATTCCGTCCGGCTTGAAGACGTTAAACTTAGCGCTAAATGGGAGGCAACCCATTCTTTTGTTATTTTGATGCTTTTTGTTGTTTATTTTGATCTTGTAGGTGGATTGTGCTTGTGAGAAAAATGCATGTTGAAGAAAGGAGAAGTGCTTCATGGATTTGAGTAAAAATGTCACCATTTGTTGCAAACTTAATTTTCGACTCTTGTCTTGAGTCAAGTTTGGGGGGAAAGTGCATGGTGAACATAGCTTGAGTCATGTGGATGCGTTTACTTCTCCACAAGAAGATCATCAATGGAAACTACAAGGGTAAGTCCCACCACTTTTTGCAAACTTAATTCTCACCTCTTAGTTCGATTTAAGTTTGGGGGGAGAGTGCGTGGTGTGACTCGCCACCACTTAAGTTTGATATGATGATATATTGATGATGATAGGTTTTTTTTTTGTAATATTCACCCAATTTTAAAATTTTTCTCATGAGTTTTGGTTGGATTTTGGTATGATTGGTTGTGTTGAAGTGCATGTGAATCCATATTTTAATGCAATAATGGAGCTAACGGTGTTTGTTGAGTTTTTGAGCATGAATGAAGAGGTATTGGAAGCATGAATGGAGCTTGGAGCAAACGCTTTCTTTACCAAATGCCTATTGAGGGAGTACTCTATACCTTATTACTTCTAGTTGCTTGATATATTTTGATGTGGATTGATGTGATTAGCATGTTACTGCATGTGTTATGTTTTTGGGATGTTTATTTTCATTATTTAGGATTTCCTTTTCAATAAAAGTTGGGATGATTGTGAGCTTACATTGTATGGATGATTTGAATGTGTGCTTTATTGTTTAATGATGGTGATTGTTGTTTTTGCATGTTATGTGTTTTTGTTTTGTTTCTTGTTTGTTGAGTCTTTATTTTATGTTTTGTGTATTTTCTTATTTTTGTCTTGGTATGTTTGGTGGTTTGTTTTGGGATGTTGTGAGTCATTTTTGAATATGAGTGATGATATGTTGTAGTGATAAGTGATGACAAGTTATGATTAAGAATCTCTATACTTTCGAATTGTGACATGTTTTACTTAACTTGTTCAATTTTGAGATGAATGTGGTGTAATAAGTTTCTTAAGGTCCGAGCACAAGCTTGTGAGCGTTTGAGCCTCAACCGTGCATACATGGTATTTTTCTTCATGAGTGGATTGGTTGTGTTTGATAAGTTAGAACTTGCTCAAGGACTATAGGAACGAGCCCGATTTGTGGAGATTAGTGACATGATCTAAGGCCATCCTTGTTATTATAGTCATTACCTTATATTTTCCTACCATGAACATCATCCCTAGTCAACCATTTTGAGCCTTTAAGCCTTTTATTGTGAATATAGCACATTACAAGCCATGATTACCCACTTAAGCCTTACATATATACCATTTGTGTGGGTGATTGAGGAGATGGTAACTAGAAAGGTTTGATAAGGAAGAAAAAGAAAAAGAAAATGGTAAACAAGCAAGAAAAAGGATGAAAAAGAGCATATAAAAAAGAATGAACATGCAACCTCAAAACAAGAAAAATGAGTAAAGCAACAACAAGATGCTCAAGGAAATAAAAATTCAAAGAAAGGAAGCATGCATCATAAGAAGCTCAATCCAAAGGAATGTTGATGATTAGTGCTTGTGAGTGCCAAAGACAAGAAAGGAAGAAAGAAAAGTGGAGAAGTTGGAGAAATTGGCCATCTCTTCGATTACTTACACTTGCTTAGTCACTATTATCCATATCTTCCATACCCTACCAAAGAGCCTATCATTACATCCTTAATGTAAGACCTTTTTGATCATTAATGGAAACCTTGGCGGTTTGTGAATATAGTCCACGAGCAAGCTTATAGCGAGTCGAGCCAATCGATTGATGAGTGTTGATTTACCTACTTTAAAGAGTGTTGAGTGAAATTGATATCTATGTGAGACTTGGACTAAAAAGGGACTGTATTACACTATCATTCTCTTTAGATTGAACTTGTTAATTCTTCATGTCATGAATCTAATGTTGTAGGATGACTTAGCATAAATTGTGATTCTTATTATTATTGATGTGTTGTTACTTATGTTCGTTTAGTCTTTTCCTAGGTGAAAATCACTCTCATTGGTTTATCATTTTCGTTGTGCGGGGACGCACAACACTTTAAGTTTGGGGGTGTGATGAGTGATATTTTCACCTAGATTTTAGTGTCTTTTTATATGTGTTTTCGTATTATTTTATCCGTATTTTATGTGTTATTTGGTTGTGTTTTGTGTTTTCATGGAAATGTGTGCGAATGAGCTTAAACCTACTATTTTCACTTTTTATTTGATGCTAAACATGATAAGGAAGATGTAGGAAAAAGCGGATCTCAATTTGGAGTTGAAACGAGAGAGAACGAGCCAAAACAGTGAAGGAATCAGGGCAGCAGCAACACGACTGGCCGTGTCGGTGGCACGAGCCGTGTCGCAGTGCACGACTCGTGTAGCTAACACGGGCCTGTCCAGAATGGTCGTGTAGCAACATCTATTCATCCAACACGACCACCACTTGGCCGTGTTGCGGAGCTCGACTCGTGTTGCAGCACACGACCCGTGTAGCCAACACGGGCCTGTAAGCGATGGCCGTGCGGGAGCATCAGTTCACGCAACACGGGCACCTCATGGCCGTGTTGCGCCACACGACTCGTGTCGTGTCTTGGACCAGAAAAAAATCAGAATCCTTCTAGAAGGCCCATAAGGGTATAAATACCCCTCCATTCAGATTTTATGAGAGGAGATCCGAAATTCTACTGTTCCCACACACCTCACACACCATTCCTTTGATTTCACACCACATTCTCCATCCCATTCATCCATTTTTGAGATCTACATCATCTCTCCATAATTTCCTCCGTCCAAATCAAGTGAAGAAGCAAGGAAGCTTGGGTGATCACCAAAGGAAGAAGGGAGATTCAATTGGATCCATTTCCAAGGGAGTTTTCATTCCAATTTTGTGTTAATCCTTTAGTTTATCATGATTTGTAAGAATTATAATGTCTATGTTATGGATCTTATGAAGATTGTAGGCTAATCTCCCTTGTGAGATTAGCAACATGAAGGTTGTTGGTTAATTTGTGGATCTATGTAATTAAATTCATATGTTGATGGGGATATTTGATTTTCTATCATTGGTGCTTATATATCTTGAGATCTATGATGTTTTGTGTGTTTGATTGTTCTAATTATATGATTAGATTGAGAAATCAATTATGTGCTTAGGATAGTCAAGTGAATCATTTCATCAAACACCTCATGTGCATTATAGATGGTAAAGTGATTGAGAAGTCCTTTATTATTTAGAACCCTTTGATGGAACATGTGATTAGTTAGATTGAGAAGTCAATTGATTATATGAAGGGATTCTATAATTGAACTTAGTACCTAGTTGGAATAGTTTAATTTAGAACCAATCTTTGAGCTATTTTGAGATTGTGCAAATGATCTACATCCTATTCATTTCGAGAGGAAGTTTAGGTGGTATAAGTGTTGGCCCTTAGTCTTAACCCTTGATACATATGAGTTTAATGCATGAATCCATAAGTTACCACTTCAATAGTGTTGTTAATCTCACTTCTACTTAATTTGGAAAACCACTCATTCATCATTTTTATCTTGTCATTGGATTATTGTTTGTCTACTTTCATTTAATTACTTGTTACCCAAACCATCCATCTATGATTCGTCTCTATAAAATCGTGATAAACGTGATATCGCTTAAGTGCTAGTATCGACCTCCCTGTGGTTCGATAAATTCTTGAATTGGTCAACCCGACTACAAGTTATGGCTAATCAAATGGCGCCGTTGCCGGGGAGGTAACGGTTGCTAGTAGCTTAAAGAAGGAACGTTTAAAGCGATCTTACTAGAGACATTTATTTTCTTGTATTTATTACTTGTATTTGCTTTGTGAAAATTTGTTCTAATTTTTCTTGTCTTGAAGGTGTATGCAAACGAGGTCAAAAGGGAAGCAAGTCGAACCAATTGATCTAGAGCTTGAAAACACTTTGAGGAGAAAGAGAAGAGAGAACAAAACCAAAAATAGTAATTCAATGGAGAATTTTCAAGGAGACAATCGTGTTGGGATAGAGCATGATGGGGAAGGAGGACACAATATGAACGTGCATGACAACGCACATCAATTCAATGAGAATCCTCCTCAACAAGCCTATCAAAATCATGGAGCTATAAACAATCAAGCTTATATTCAACAACTGGTGCAACAAGCGATGATTCAACAAGGTTTTCAACAACCTTATCCTCCTCAACAACAAGCTTATGTGCCACCACCTCCACCTCCGGTTCAACATGGAGTTCAAAATGATCAAAGAGTGATACGGGACTTCTTCATGCCAAGGGCAATTCCACAAATGATGGGACCACCAATTCATGCTAACAATTTTGAGTTTAAAATGGGCTTGATTTCATTGGTGAGAGAGCAACAGTTTGGTGGAGCTCCGAATGAAGATCCTAACGCTCATCTAGCTCAGTTTGTGGAGATTGCCAACACAGTAAAGATGAACGGAGTGAGTGAGGATTGCATAAAGATGAGGTTATTCCCATTTTCTTTGAGGGATAGAGCAAGAACATGGCTCTCCACTCTTACTCCCGGTACGTGCAACACTTGGGATGAGCTAGCGCAAATGTTTTTAAACAAATACTTTCCACCTTCTAAGACGCTTCAAATGAAGAGCTTGATCACACAATTCAAGCAAATGCCTCAAGAGAGTTTTTATGAAGTGTGGGAAAGGTTCAAAGAAATGCTACGCAAGTGTCCACAACATGGCTTCCCGGAGAATCAACAAGTTGGATTTTTCTATCAAGGACTTGTGAACGGACAAAGAGTGCTTGTTGATGCCTCGGCAGGAGGATCCGTACTAGGTGTAACTCCGAAAAGGGCTATTCGAATTTTTGATGAGATTGCTACAAATGTCTATCAATGGCCATCGGAGAGAGTTAGTGGAAGCTATGGTTTTGAAAGCTATGATAAAGGACAACAGTTTAGTGTGAAGAGTGTAAGTGTTGAACCAAGTATGCTAAGCATGGAAAAGATAGTGGCGGAAGTTGTTAAACAAATGAGCTTGAATCAAAGTATGAACAAGCAAGGAGTGAATATGGTTGAGGGGCTACAAGTCGAGCAAGGTGTGCTACCTCCGAATGCTGTGAATGGTGAACAATGGACCAACTCTATGCCACGCGTTGAGGATGTGTCTTATATGCAAGGAAGAAATTATCAAGGTAATTATCAAAACAATTACCAAGGTAATTTCAATCAAAATCAAGGAAGTTATCCACAAAGGCAAGGAGGATTCAATGCTCAGAGTAGTGGAAGTTCGCATTCACAACAACAACCAAGTCAAGGAGCATTCAATGGCCAAGGAAGCGGAAGTTCTTATCCACAACAACCAAGGAGGCAAGATAATTTTTCTTATGCAAACCCAAGTAATGTGATTGCTTATCCTCCGGGGTATCATCCTGGAGCTAAAGCGCCAAATAATGAAGGGAAGGCGACTACCGAAGAACTTCTTGAGAAATTGATTGCTTCCAACAAAAATCAAGAGGAAGTAATTGAAAGAAAATTCAAGGCTTTTGAGGAAGTAAATGAAAGACGATTAAAAGCCATTGAGGAAAACAGTGATAGAAAACTCAAAGCCTTGGAGTATTCATTTAGTCAAATGGCGAGCTCAATGAGTGCTAATGAGAAAGGAAAATTTCCTTCCACTACCATTGTGAACCCAAAGGAACAATGTTTATTTGTTGAAACGGAAGAGGAAAGAAAGGTTGAAGAAGGGTTGGTGGAAAGCAAGGTTGTTGAAGAAATGAAAGAAGAGCAAAAGCCTAAATGGATACCTAAGTGGAAAAGGGTGCAAGAGGAAAAGAAAGTTGAAGAAAAGGGTAAAGAAGAGGAGTACAAACGTGATTATTGGGGTATTCCGATCACTCCATTCCCTATTCCCTATCCACAAATGTTTGTAAAAGAGGAGAAGAAAAAGGAGTTTGAGGAGTATGTGAAAGAGCTCAAGAAAAAGTATGAGAAAAAGAGAAAAGAAGAGCAACCCGAAGCAAGTGGATCAATGCAAAAAGGGGGGCCTACAAAAGTTGGTGATCCGGGAAAGTTCATTATCCCTTGTGATTTTGAAAAGAAAGGTACCCTTGATGCATTGTGTGACTTGGGGGCAAGCGTTAACGTGATGTCTCATGCCACGTTCAAAGACCTTGCAATTGAAAAGCTAAAGCCTACTACTATCCGTCTTGAAGTTGTCAATGGTGAGGTTGTAAAGCCATTAGGAATTGTTGAAGACGTGGAGGTAAAGGTGAAGGGGCTAGCTTTCCCGGTCGACTTCATGATTTTGGAAGTGAAGGCGGACCCCAAAGTTCCACTCATTTTGGGAAGGCCTTTTCTAGCTACGGGAAGAGCAAGAATTGATGTTGGTAGAGAAGAGTTATCCTTGAGCTCAAAAGGAAAGAGTGTCACGTTCATGTGTAAGAAGGAAAAAGGAGCCAAGTCTCACTTAAAGCCTCCGGATGATTTCGATGATCATGATTCTCTTCTCTTTGACAATTTAAATTCATTTCTTCATGATTATATGAAATTGTCAAATGCTAACTTGTCTTCTTGTGATGTTGATAGAAAGAAAGCTCCGAACCTCGATTGGAAACTTGACAAAGGAGAAAGAGGAAGTCCACTAGAATCACTTCTTGATGACGATTTGATGCTAGTGAGCAAGAATGGAGAGGTTGAGCTAGTGGACAAGAAGAAGGCCAAGCTAATGTTCAAAGTGAGGATGCGAGGAGAAAGTGGGATGGACCATCCTTTGGTCCAATGATCGTAAAATTCCGTCCGGCTTGAAGACGTTAAACTTAGCGCTAAATGGGAGGCAACCCATTCTTTTGTTATTTTGATGCTTTTTGTTGTTTATTTTGATCTTGTAGGTGGATTGTGCTTGTGAGAAAAATGCATGTTGAAGAAAGGAGAAGTGCTTCATGGATTTGAGTAAAAATGTCACCATTTGTTGCAAACTTAATTTTCGACTCTTGTCTTGAGTCAAGTTTGGGGGGAAAGTGCATGGTGAACATAGCTTGAGTCATGTGGATGCGTTTACTTCTCCACAAGAAGATCATCAATGGAAACTACAAGGGTAAGTCCCACCACTTTTTGCAAACTTAATTCTCACCTCTTAGTTCGATTTAAGTTTGGGGGGAGAGTGCGTGGTGTGACTCGCCACCACTTAAGTTTGATATGATGATATATTGATGATGATAGGTTTTTTTTTTGTAATATTCACCCAATTTTAAAATTTTTCTCATGAGTTTTGGTTGGATTTTGGTATGATTGGTTGTGTTGAAGTGCATGTGAATCCATATTTTAATGCAATAATGGAGCTAACGGTGTTTGTTGAGTTTTTGAGCATGAATGAAGAGGTATTGGAAGCATGAATGGAGCTTGGAGCAAACGCTTTCTTTACCAAATGCCTATTGAGGGAGTACTCTATACCTTATTACTTCTAGTTGCTTGATATATTTTGATGTGGATTGATGTGATTAGCATGTTACTGCATGTGTTATGTTTTTGGGATGTTTATTTTCATTATTTAGGATTTCCTTTTCAATAAAAGTTGGGATGATTGTGAGCTTACATTGTATGGATGATTTGAATGTGTGCTTTATTGTTTAATGATGGTGATTGTTGTTTTTGCATGTTATGTGTTTTTGTTTTGTTTCTTGTTTGTTGAGTCTTTATTTTATGTTTTGTGTATTTTCTTATTTTTGTCTTGGTATGTTTGGTGGTTTGTTTTGGGATGTTGTGAGTCATTTTTGAATATGAGTGATGATATGTTGTAGTGATAAGTGATGACAAGTTATGATTAAGAATCTCTATACTTTCGAATTGTGACATGTTTTACTTAACTTGTTCAATTTTGAGATGAATGTGGTGTAATAAGTTTCTTAAGGTCCGAGCACAAGCTTGTGAGCGTTTGAGCCTCAACCGTGCATACATGGTATTTTTCTTCATGAGTGGATTGGTTGTGTTTGATAAGTTAGAACTTGCTCAAGGACTATAGGAACGAGCCCGATTTGTGGAGATTAGTGACATGATCTAAGGCCATCCTTGTTATTATAGTCATTACCTTATATTTTCCTACCATGAACATCATCCCTAGTCAACCATTTTGAGCCTTTAAGCCTTTTATTGTGAATATAGCACATTACAAGCCATGATTACCCACTTAAGCCTTACATATATACCATTTGTGTGGGTGATTGAGGAGATGGTAACTAGAAAGGTTTGATAAGGAAGAAAAAGAAAAAGAAAATGGTAAACAAGCAAGAAAAAGGATGAAAAAGAGCATAAAAAAAAGAATGAACATGCAACCTCAAAACAAGAAAAATGAGTAAAGCAACAACAAGATGCTCAAGGAAATAAAAATTCAAAGAAAGGAAGCATGCATCATAAGAAGCTCAATCCAAAGGAATGTTGATGATTAGTGCTTGTGAGTGCCAAAGACAAGAAAGGAAGAAAGAAAAGTGGAGAAGTTGGAGAAATTGGCCATCTCTTCGATTACTTACACTTGCTTAGTCACTATTATCCATATCTTCCATACCCTACCAAAGAGCCTATCATTACATCCTTAATGTAAGACCTTTTTGATCATTAATGGAAACCTTGGCGGTTTGTGAATATAGTCCACGAGCAAGCTTATAGCGAGTCGAGCCAATCGATTGATGAGTGTTGATTTACCTACTTTAAAGAGTGTTGAGTGAAATTGATATCTATGTGAGACTTGGACTAAAAAGGGACTGTATTACACTATCATTCTCTTTAGATTGAACTTGTTAATTCTTCATGTCATGAATCTAATGTTGTAGGATGACTTAGCATAAATTGTGATTCTTATTATTATTGATGTGTTGTTACTTATGTTCGTTTAGTCTTTTCCTAGGTGAAAATCACTCTCATTGGTTTATCATTTTCGTTGTGCGGGGACGCACAACACTTTAAGTTTGGGGGTGTGATGAGTGATATTTTCACCTAGATTTTAGTGTCTTTTTATATGTGTTTTCGTATTATTTTATCCGTATTTTATGTGTTATTTGGTTGTGTTTTGTGTTTTCATGGAAATGTGTGCGAATGAGCTTAAACCTACTATTTTCACTTTTTATTTGATGCTAAACATGATAAGGAAGATGTAGGAAAAAGCGGATCTCAATTTAGAGTTGAAACGAGAGAGAACGAGCCAAAACAGTGAAGGAATCAGGGCAGCAGCAACACGACTGGCCGTGTCGGTGGCACGAGCCGTGTCGCAGTGCACGACTCGTGTAGCTAACACGGGCCTGTCCAGAATGGTCGTGTAGCAACATCTATTCATCCAACACGACCACCACTTGGCCGTGTTGCGGAGCTCGACTCGTGTTGCAGCACACGACCCGTGTAGCCAACACGGGCCTGTAAGCGATGGCCGTGCGGGAGCATCAGTTCACGCAACACGGGCACCTCATGGCCGTGTTGCGCCACACGACTCGTGTCGTGTCTTGGACCAGAAAAAAATCAGAATCCTTCTAGAAGGCCCATAAGGGTATAAATACCCCTCCATTCAGATTTTATGAGAGGAGATCCGAAATTCTACTGTTCCCACACACCTCACACACCATTCCTTTGATTTCACACCACATTCTCCATCCCATTCATCCATTTTTGAGATCTACATCATCTCTCCATAATTTCCTCCGTCCAAATCAAGTGAAGAAGCAAGGAAGCTTGGGTGATCACCAAAGGAAGAAGGGAGATTCAATTGGATCCATTTCCAAGGGAGTTTTCATTCCAATTTTGTGTTAATCCTTTAGTTTATCATGATTTGTAAGAATTATAATGTCTATGTTATGGATCTTATGAAGATTGTAGGCTAATCTCCCTTGTGAGATTAGCAACATGAAGGTTGTTGGTTAATTTGTGGATCTATGTAATTAAATTCATATGTTGATGGGGATATTTGATTTTCTATCATTGGTGCTTATATATCTTGAGATCTATGATGTTTTGTGTGTTTGATTGTTCTAATTATATGATTAGATTGAGAAATCAATTATGTGCTTAGGATAGTCAAGTGAATCATTTCATCAAACACCTCATGTGCATTATAGATGGTAAAGTGATTGAGAAGTCCTTTATTATTTAGAACCCTTTGATGGAACATGTGATTAGTTAGATTGAGAAGTCAATTGATTATATGAAGGGATTCTATAATTGAACTTAGTACCTAGTTGGAATAGTTTAATTTAGAACCAATCTTTGAGCTATTTTGAGATTGTGCAAATGATCTACATCCTATTCATTTCGAGAGGAAGTTTAGGTGGTATAAGTGTTGGCCCTTAGTCTTAACCCTTGATACATATGAGTTTAATGCATGAATCCATAAGTTACCACTTCAATAGTGTTGTTAATCTCACTTCTACTTAATTTGGAAAACCACTCATTCATCATTTTTATCTTGTCATTGGATTATTGTTTGTCTACTTTCATTTAATTACTTGTTACCCAAACCATCCATCTATGATTCGTCTCTATAAAATCGTGATAAACGTGATATCGCTTAAGTGCTAGTATCGACCTCCCTGTGGTTCGATAAATTCTTGAATTGGTCAACCCGACTACAAGTTATGGCTAATCAAGAACTAAGAGGAGAATTTAAGAGCGAGAAGGACGCGATGACGCCACATTTAGGGTTAATTCATTTCCTAATTTATCTTGTATTTTTCGGACATCTGGGTAAGATCTATACAACACCCATGATTGTTCTTCGCAACATCATGTGCTAGAGCCTTTTTGGTAGAACTAGAGTTGTGAAGGTTTTATCTAGTTAATTGAACTTCCATGTGTACACTCCGTACAACACTACTTGTGGATATATTTTATATATGATTGTGCTTTATTAATCCATACTCACGGTTGTTTTGTGCATCATTAACTGTTATGTAGAGTCTGAATACATATCTTGGTTATTGATTGAGTGCGTTACTTGCTAAGCAGGATTCCATGTTATGATTCTAAGTGAGGGGACTCCGAAGCTTCATTAGAACTATCATATATGAATACTTATTAATTGAATTAAATTCGGGTTAATAAGTAGGATAAAGAGGATAATTTTATAGTACCTATAAAGGGAGATCATATCGGGTTAGAGTACCAATCCTAGGGAGAAATAATTGATACTGATAGTACCTAGAAAGGGGGGTGAAATTATATCTCTTGCTCCGAGGTTATTCACACGTGTTACACGCATGTTTACTTGTGTCTATAGAGTAGATATGCATGGTTTAGTGATGCGTCCATATTCCACAAGGCAGAGTCGGACACCAACACATGGAAAGGAAGTTAAGTAGTAAAACTGGATTTCCCTAGAGCTACCTATTCTCCTACTTGATCCACTTTCGTATCCTTCGAGTGATATTTTATTTTATTTGTTATTTAATTTCCAGCATATTAGTTGTTAGATAATAACCATTCAAACGTAATTACCTTGACTTAATTAATTTAGATAATAATTAAATTGATAATACGTCTTCCCTTGGGTTCGATATTCACTTGGTCACTTTTCGAAACTACAATTGATATCCTTCATACTTGGGGATTAATTGTATGTTGAGAAAACGCTCATCACCCAACTCATCCCCCTCCACCACCCCCCACCCAACCCTACCCCACCCCACCAAAAAAATTAATAAAATTTAAGATTTTATTTTTTAAATATTAAAATCTATTTTTTAAAAAAAAATTGGTGGATGGGGGGTGGTGAGAGTGGGAGTGGGGTGGGTAAGGATTGGGTGGTAATATTTTTATTATTTAAATATTAAAATCTAAAATTTTATATTAAAAAAATTGGATGGGGTGGTGTTGGGCCGGTGGGGGTGGGTGGTTAGGGGGTAGGTTGGGTGGTAATATTTTTTATTATTTAAATATTAAAAATTTAAAATTTAATAAAAAAAAAATTTTTTGGGGGTTGGGTTGGTGGGTGGGGTAGAGTTCCCTCCAAAAAAAATTTTTTAATAAAATTTTAGATTTTAATATTTAATATAATAAAATATTATTATTTTTATTTATTATATATATAATTTTATTTTAAAAAATAATTTTTGAATTATGGATTTGAAATCCTTTCAAATATTCGTAATTTATCCAAATAGTGAAATTCAAATGAATTGATTTTGTAACACCCTATATTTATTTTCTAATTTTATGTTAATTTATTCTTTTTAAGTAAATTATATTCTACGCTTTTTAATATTTTATTAATATTCTCATTTAAATAAATTATTTACATTATTTAATCTTAATTTTTCTCACCTCCACATTTTACTCGTGAGGTTATATTTGGATTTGAATTAAATCTCAATGTTCACAATACGTACGTGATCTCCTTAGATTACGTAACCACTTTTTAATTTAGATTACATAACTACTTTTTAATTTTTAAAGGACTTGATCTACTCAATTTTCTCCTTTAATTTCGTAACTGGGAGCACGATTTAAAGTCACAAATTTCATTTGGAAGAAGACAGAATGGACTCTCACCCTAAATCTTTAAGATTTCCTTTTCACGTATACGAAACTCCACTCTACCCGTGAGAATACAGAGAAGAAGTAAGGTGTGACTGTTGTTAAAGGTTTGAGGTGGGGTAAAATCTTTTCAACTTTTATGTTATTACCTTAAAGTGTATTTGAGATTGAGATTTACTTTTCCTATATTCATCATGATGAATGATTTGTTGATGATACGTGATATTGGAATTGATATGTGACATTGAAAATTATATGATTGATTGATATTGATACGTGATACATACGTGACATAAATTTATATGATTCTTGCATTTTACATCGATTCAATGAGTTGGTCAACGACATAGAAAAAGGAAAAGGAAAACGTAAAAAGTGAAATGGTTTACGTGTCGCATTGAATCGATGAGTTGACCAACGGCACAATTTCATGAATAATGGAAATAACGATATAGTGATTTTTATGGATGCAAGTTGAATGATATTTTAAACAGTATAACCCACTGAGTATTTTTGTACTTACCCCAAAAATGTTTTCAAATTTCAGGATTCATGGAGTACGCGTGGTGTGGTGGTGGATGATGAATAAGAAGTGAATGATTAAATGTTTTTACTTAAATTAGTTTTAAATGCTTTCCGTTTAGACAAAGTAATCATTTATTGAAATTCTTATTTAAATATTTTTAGACAAGTGTTTATGAAAGATTTATTTTCCTTAAATTTAACGTAAGTATTTTTCGCTACGTATGAATATATTTACTGCATTAATCTTGTATATATGCCACAAAAAAATCCGGGATGTTAATGAGGAATTGGAAGATCAAAATCAAGAATCCTTTGAGAAAATTTGATTTTACGATTGAAGATTGTTATTATATTTCGAGGACGAAATATTTTTATTTGGAGGGTAGGATGTAACACCCTATATTTATTTTCTAATTTTATGTTAATTTATTCTTTTTAAATAAATTATATTCTACGCTTTTTAATATTTTTATTAATATTTTCTTTTAAATAAATTATTTACATTATTTAATCTTAATCTTTCTCACCTCCATATTTTACTCGTGAGGTTATATTTGAATTTTAATTAAATCCCAATGTTCACAATACGTACGTGATCACCTTAGATTACATAACTACTTTTTAATTTAGATTACGTAACTATTTTTTAATTTTTAAATGACGTGATCTGCTCAATTTTCTCCTTTAATTTCGTAACTGGGAGCACGATTTAAAGTCACAAATTTTATTTGGAAGAAGACAGAATGGACTCTCACCCGAAATCTTTAAGATTTCCTTTTCACGTATACTAAACTCCACTCCACCCGTGAGAATACAGAGAAGAAGTAAGGTGTGACTGTTGTTAAAGGTTTGAGGTGGGGTAAAATCTTTTCAACTTTTACGTTGTTACCTTAAAGTGTATTTGAGATTGAGATTTACTTTTCCTATATTCATCATGATGTTGAATGATTTGTTGATGATACGAGATATTGGAATTGATACGTGACATTAAAAATTATATGATTGATTGATATTGATACGTGATACATACGTGACATTTAAATTTATATGATTCATGCATTTTACATCGATTCAATAAGTTGGTCAACGGCATAGAAAAAGGAAAAGGAAAACGTAAAAAGTGAAATGGTTTACGTGTCGCATTGAATTGATGAGTTGACCAACAGTACAGTTTCATGAATAATTGAAATAACGATATACTCCCTCCGTCCCAGGTAATGAGGGCCGGAGACCTTATAGTTAACATAAGGTCTCCTGCCCTCAATACCTGGGACGAAGGGAGTAGTGATTTTTATGGATGAAAGTTGAATGATATTTTAAACAGTGTAACCCACTGAGTATTTTTGTACTCACTCCAAAATATTTTCAAATTTCAGGATTCATGGAGTACGCGTGGTGTGGTGGTGGATGATGAATAAGAAGAGAATGATTAAATGTTTTTACTTAAATTAGTTTTAAATGCTTTTCGTTTAGACAAAGTAATCATTTATTTAAATTCTTATTTAAATGTTTTTAGACAAGTGTTTATGAAAGATTTATTTTTCTTAAATTTAACGTAAGTATTTTTCGCTGCGTATGAATATATTTCCTGTATTAATCTTGTATATATCCCACCAAAAAATCTGAGATGTTACATATTTAAAATTAAAGGAATTTAAAATCCACTCATTTTCAAATCCATTGATTTGAAATGACTCAATCCAAACACAGCCTAAATTGTACCAAGAATATAATAATACAATAACATCTCATGTATTTTTCTAAAGGTGAGGCTACATATATTATTATTGTTACATATATAACCTAAATCGCCCATGTTTAATAATTTCAAATTGGGGAGTAAAGTGAAAATATTCGTTGCCTATAATATCAGTTACACATCAAAATACCCGAAATTGTGGAGCAAAGTGAAATTACCCGCAAATGTCTACTCATAATGACACATCAAGATTCAAATGGTTTAAGATAAAATATTATGTGAACGGGTGCAAATTTATTTACACTAATAAATAAAAATATATACATGCGGAATTTTTTATTAATTTTTTAAATGAAGAACTAAATGTAAGAAAAAAAACTATACAATTATTAAAAAAAAGTATATACTATATTGAATATATATATATATATATATATATATATATATATATATATATATATATATATATATATATATATATATATATATATATATATATATATATATATATATATATATATATATATATACGCGCGTGTACCCGAATACATATGATATCAACTTAATGTGCAAGTGTGTGGGTTTCATGTGTTTAAAAAAATAAATGTATATTTTTAGTGCAATCGTTTAAAATGACAAAATGTATTATATCTTACCAATGGATGGTAGAGTACTATATTCCTTAATCATTATATAATATTAAACGTAACAATAATTGAGGGTAGAAGGTATTTTTAGTATATAATATAAGAAAAAAACAGTGATAATTTTTGTAATTCAAAGATAAAACAATGAATAAAGTAGTTGGTTTTGATTAATTATAAAGGGTAGAAAGTATATAAGATTTTTGTAATATTATGGTGTTAGAAAAAATTATGTAGTATTATCATTATTAAAAATATGTAACAGGTGAAAATAATACTCCGAAGATGGGAAAAAATATAAGAAATAGTGGGAGGGAGTATTTAATTTAGGGGTGGCAATTCGTGTAAACGAGTTGGGTTTTGTGTCGACACGATAGTGACACGACACGATATGGATTCGTTCCAACACGACACAAACACGAAAAATAACGGGTTGACACGACACGACTTGATAACAACACGATAAGAAAATAAAAAATAAAAAAAATAAAAAAATACTAATTAAAATAAATAAAAATTTAAATTAATATATTTTAAAATTATTATTAAATATTTTTATCATATATTTTTCTAATTTTATATTTATATTGGGTCGTTAACAGGTTATTGGGTTGTTAACGGGTTAATGGGTCATCTGTTAATATTAATCGTGCTTAACGGGTTGACACGAACCCGACACGAACACGACACGAAATTTTCGTGTCCTTATTGGGTTGACACGATAATGACACGAACCCAATAAGGCCAAACACTAACCCGCAATTATCGTGTCGTGCTCGTGTCGTGTCGTGTCAGGAATTGCCACCCCTAATTTAATTATAGCATTTCATTTTTATAATCTTTTATTTTTCTTTCTCTAGAGTCTTTTTTTCTAATTATAATATTTGAGTTGGTTTCTTGTGTCCTTAGGACCACAAAGTGTGTAAAAGTATATCATTTTGTTTTAAAGGGTATACATTTTAATTAGGGATGGCAATGGGACGGGTATTTCCAGGTACCCGGTCTACCCGAACCCTAATGGGTAGGGTACGGGTAGTTGTAAACGGGTTTGGGACGGGTACGGGTAGTTGTAAGAAATACCCGTTAGGGTTTGGGACGGGTACGGGTAATGCCTCAAAACCCGCGGGTACCCCGATTATATATATATATATATATTTTTATAAAATTTAGTATATATTATATAATTTATATATTATAAGATGGTTTATATATTTAATTAATAGTTATAAGTTTTATTTAATCATATTTATTAAATATTTATTTAAAATAATAGAATTTATATTATATTTATTTTATATTTAATTAATAATAATGTGATTTTTATTATTATAATTATTTAGACAATAAAAAAATATATATATATAAAATAAATGAATATTAAACGGGTACGGGTACCCGCGGGTATTGCTAAATGGTAATGGGACAGGTACGGGTACCATAATAAATTTTTAAACGGGACGGATACGGGTACGGGTAGTTGTTTTTTAATCGGATACGGGTACGGGTACCTCAAAATAAGCGGGTACCCTACCCGTTGCCATCCCTAATTTTAATTAATAAAGCTACAATATTTTGTTCTAAATATTATACACTTTTCATTAATACTTTTTTTTATTTTTTAAAAAAAAAAGGTACACGTCTTTATATTAAAAAATATACTACAATTTAACACTGAAGGATATGAATGCACAGTGTGCCCCGAGACGCAAATTTTTGCCATAATATTTATTTATAACGTACTTATTACTTTTCTTTACTTTTTAGTAAAATATATGCCGTCCAAAAACACGTTAATCACTAGTTTGAATAAAAATACTTCATTTAGTATCATAAATGCATGTTTGAGAGAAACTTTAAAATCAAATCAAAATATATAAAGGGTACAAATGGTACTTGCACAAAATTTATTTTCCACCAAAATATATTTAATGATTTTCTCTAGGGACCCATACTACATTGCCCACCATCAAAAACGATATTAAAAAATGCCGGATGCAGTTAAAAAAAAAAGCAAAAATACCTTTTTGAAAGAAAAAGTTTCGGATACCCTTGATTTGACGTGAAGAAGCATGATTTCTTTTTTACCTGCAAAACATATGTTTCACTCGATCTTTCAAAATATATATATATATATATATATATATATACATATATCACTCGATCTTGGACTTTCTTTAAGAACATATATATCACTTGGTCACGAGAACTTTGAGCACTCGGCCTTGAAGTTTTGAGAATATACATATATCACTTTGTATTATGCTTTGGGAATATACATATATCACTCGGTCTTGGGCATCTTTAAGAATATATATCACTCGGTCACGAGAGCTTTAAGCACTCGGTCTTGAAGCTATCATGATTATAAACATATCACTCGGTCTTGAAGCTTTGAGAATATACATATATCACTCGATCTTATACTTTCTTTAAGAACATATATGTGTGACTCGGTCATAAGAACTTTGAGCACTCGAATCTTGAAACTTTGAGAATACACATATATCACTCAGTCTTATACTTTGAGAATATACATTAACACTCGATCTTGAACTTTCTTTCTTTAAGAACATATATATCACTCGGTCACGAGCCTTGGGCATTTGGTCTTAAAGCTTTTAGAATACACATATATTACTCGGTCTTTCATTCCAACTCTCACTAGGTCTTTCAATTCTTATGTTAAGCTTTGATAATACACATATATCACTCGTCTTTCATTCATACTCCCACTCTTTAAGATTACACAATTCTCACTCGGTCTTTCAATTCATATATCATTTTAAGCTAAAACATATATGATATTAAGATTTTTTATATCTGCTATAATAAAATTATCAAGTATTAATGAAATGTTATTTAGGATTTTTATCTATCCTCCGAAATTAATATTTAAATATTAGATTATAATAAAAATTGAAAATTTTATGAAGAATTTTATATTTTAATTTGATGTAAATTAAATGTTTTATAAAGCATGGCAAAATTAAATATCAACATTAATAATATCCAAATAGAAATTAATATTTATAAATATTTATAAATAAAATTATCAAATGAATATTTTAATATCAAATTAATATTATAAAATTATAAAGAACATTATATTTTAAATTGTAACAATGTAATAATTAAATATTTATAACTATTACTTGTCTTTCAAGGCCATTGAATCTTACAGTGTAAAATAGTATTTAATAATAAACACTAAGCCACTCGATTTTCAATTTAATTTTTTACTTTAATTATAAAAATATTCGATTATAAGCTGTCATAATATTCAATCAGGCTTTTCCTTTTAAGTATAAATTTATTTATAAACTATTGTCATAGTATGACTCGGTCTTTACCTTTTAAGTATAAATTTATTCATAAACTCTTCTTATGATATCTCACCCGGTCTTTGAATACATTGAGATCGTGTTATTTTCATGTCAGTGTCTGAAAGTACTGACACATCCAAATAGGGCTAATTTAGTAAACTCATCTTCAAAGTGGACATTTTTTCTCATTTTTAGTCAAAGTATGCATATTTGCATTTGTTAAAATTTATTTGGACAACCGATGACATTTCTCTTTTATTTATTGCCCTAATTATAAGAGGACATATTTTTTATCCGAAATTACGGATTTAACCCTTACTTGAAAACAATTTTTGTCACATAATATATTCGTGTAAAATTTTCGTGTCAAATAAAAAGATGTGGATTTTTTTTTATTTAACACGAATTGTGTTAATTGGTACACGAGTTGGGAATTGATACACGAATTGAGTTTTTTGGTGCGCGATTGTATTTTTGGTGCACGATTATATTTTTGATACATGATTTTTGGTAATAATATGGAACTCCGTCAATTTTGGTACATGATTGTATTTTTTTTTTGTTAAACGATTTAATTTAACACGATTTTTTTTATTAACACGATTTTGTTAATTAATTGGTACACGAATTGAGTTTTTTTGTTAACACGATTTAATGCATTCCTCGAATATTCAAATAAAGGGTATTTTGGTCAATTCGAATATAAAAAGATATAGGGTTAAATTTAGGATAAGAAAAAAATTGGTATAAAAAATAGGATACTATAATTTTTTACAGTTAAAAATTTATAAGAATGCATAATTGAGATTTGAACTCATTATCTCTCATAATCAGATTACCAATAATATGTTGTCACCTCACAAAATCACAAAATTGAAAAATATTCATAAATGTCCACTTAATGATTGGCACCTTGCTTTTTTTATATTTTAAATTTGGAATATTTTTACTTTAATATATAAGGAGATATTTTATTATTTTTATATTTTAAAATTTAAATTTGTAATCTTTTTATTTTAATATATAAGGAGATATTTTAGGGGCGGCTATTCACACCCGATATTACTAAACGTACACAAATCATTTTTAAATTAAAATATTTTATTAAATATTACTTAAATACCCACACAAATAATGTAGTGTTAAATATATACCTTAAAATTACTAAATACACCCAACTCTAAACTAATTAAAATTTCCCTTTAAATCTGTATGGATGATAGAATCTTTTCGAAATATTTTCAACACATGATTTGTTCTTGCACCATCTAAACATCAATCTCTGCCAATTCCTCAACCCAAGTCGACGTAATCAAGGGCGATCTCCAATCCTTGAATGACGAAACAAAGTCCACTTACAGTGCCAAGATCCTTCGAGAGCTGAGGGATCGAGTGGATTCCGACATGGTGGCTATCCTCAAGAAGACCAAGACAGTCAAGATTGCTAAATGTTTGAACGAGCTTCATCGAAAATTCAATCGTTGAAGAAAAGAAATCAATGAAATATGTTGCGACACATAACTTAGAGAGATTTCATGTTAGGGGTATGATTAGCCAAATATATTTAGTAGATTTTTATTAAGGGTATTTAGGTAATATTAATAAAAAGATATTTTAAACTACATATTTGGGGTCTATTTAGCAATATTGGGGTTCAAATAGCATGCCGGATATTTTATTCATGAAACATAACGTCCTAAACCCAAGATTGAAGATAATGTAACTTTTATTATTAGATCATTATTAATTCGTTTAGACCATAGTTAAGGAGATTGAAGATAATGTAAATTTTATTATTAGATCATCATTAATTAATAAATGACCACTTGAGTTTCCTTAATTCCTTACAGGCCTACTGATTAAAGCAAAATTGTCGAATAAGAAATACTTCATTTGTTCCATAATACTTTACATGTTTATTATTTCACGTTGTTTAAGAAAATTTATACTTTTTGAACAATTTTATTAACTTTTGAGGGTATTGTAGTATTTTTAGGTAATAAAAAAATACTCCTTTCGTCCCCTTGAATTTTGGGCACGTGAATTAAGGAGTATTATTATTTGGCAAAAGCTCCTGTGCACCCGGGCGCACGAAACACTTTCCGTATGCCTTTAGAAATTTGTGCTAAATTGTATACTTTTTAGTATACAGATGTGTACCCTTTATTTTCTAAAGAAAAATCTGGGCGCACGAACAACACTCCGTGCGCCTTTAGAATTTTGTGTTAAATTGTATACCCTTTAGTATAAAAATGTGTACCCTTTATTTTCTAAAGAAAAAAAAATATTAATGAAAAGTGTATACCCTTTAGAAGAAAATTGTGTACCTTTTAGTAATTAAAGTGTATACCCTTTAGACCAAATTAATGTACCCTTACCTATAATACAAAATTTCTAAAGGCGCACGGAATGTGTTCCGTGCGCCCGGGTGCACGCAAGCCTCACTCTTATTATTTAATGTATAGTGGGTAGTTGTATTAGTGGGTATGGGGGCCCCATGTTTTAATTATATTAGTGGATGTGGGTGGGCCCCATGTGTGCAAAAAAGGAAATGGGACTCTTTGGGTAGGACGATCAAAATGGTAAAATGACTCTCTTAACCTGGGACGGAGGGAGTATGACAATGACTTCTTGTAAAAATATTCAAAACAAAAATAAAAAAATAAAAAATGGAGGTTAATTTAGCACCATTGCATGCGAAGAGCTAAGGCCTTCTCCAATTATCTACTGAAAAAGCAGGTTTTTTGTTGTCATACTAGTGCCACCTTAAAAGTAAAAAATCTCCAAAACAACATTCCTCCCCAATCAGGGAATAGCTCAAGTGGTAGAGGGGAGGGTGGAAAGACCCTCCAACTGAGTTGGGTTGCTGCAGGATGGGGGTTCAAGTCCTGCCTTTGGCATGTATTTGGCCCCTTGCAAGCACAAGTTAAACAGTAAGCCCTCCCTATAAGCCACTTGAGGCACATCCTGCGATTTACCCCTCCATTAATCCCCAGGGCAGGGGCGGTGGGGGCCCCTAATGGTGGGGTATACCATAATAAACCCAAAAAGTAGGTTTTTTTGGAGGGACCCACTCCAATTTCATTTAATTCACATTTAATTTATCAACTACATTTATCTAATTTCCAAAATAAATTATACATAATTATATTTTCAAATTACTCCCTCTGTCCCGAAAAATTTTTCACATTTACTATTCCACGGTGTGTAAGAAAAGTTGCACTTTTTGACAAATTTTATTGACTTTGGAAGGTATTGTAGATTTGTAGTATTTTAGGTAACAAAAAAGTATAAAGTAATGATATGTGTGTAAAAAATTAGTGGCGAATTTGAAATTAAAGTAACTTTTGATGTTATTGGATAAAGTGATGTTTCCTTTTTTGGGGTGTGAAAAGTTTTGTGGGACAAACAAATGAGGAAAGTGGAAAAAGTATTATGGGATAGAAGGAGTATTTAATTTTATAAATTTAAGAAGAAAATGAAAATTATATTATTTAATTTTTTCATTAAAAAATAAAAGTAAAGCCTCTGAAAGCAACAACGTAAATTTCGATCCGGCAAATTTTAATGTCTAGATAACTATTCTCCAGATTGGGCCCAAATATGCTCAACTAAGTCTTGTCGAAGCAGAAGATGTTTCTGTTTATCTCGTAGTTGAACACCTCTCCTGACGTAGTCATTGAATGCTCTGATTGATTCTTGACTTACTTGTGGAGGCGGAATGACCACTTTGGATTTCAGACCAATCGATCGCTGTATTTTTTTCATTTTCGATTATCATGTTGTGTAATATAATGCAAGTTATCATTATATCCTTCAAGTTATTCTTATACCAGAAACGATTTTGACCGCTAATCATCGCCCAACAAGCTTGAAGCACTCCAAAGGCCCATTCGACATCCTTCCTAGCAGCCTCATGCAGTTGTTTGAAATGCTGCCTCTTTGGATCTTGTGGACATGGAAAGCTTTTCATTAAAGCAGCCCACTCTGGATAAATTCCATTAATAAGATAATATCCTTAATTATATTCTCTAACATTGATTGTAAAATTAATGGAATGCGTACTTGTAGAGTATCTGTAAATAACGGGATTAGTTAAGCACGTTGATGTTGTTGTTGGATCCTGATGTTAGCATTCGATCATTTAGTTAAAGTGAATTGTTAAGGTTACATACGTTTCTAACAATCAGCAAAAGCAAGAAAACAAGAAACGTATTACCTTTCACAGGGTATGTTGAAGAAGATGGATTCTTGCCGGCAGCCTGCGCAACCTCACGGTTTTGATCATAACTTCCTTATCCAATCTTTGATTGGAGTAATCTATGCACCAAAATAATCCTCTTTTCCGTGGCTTTCTGTCAATATATCACACATGCAGTTCTGATTTCCACATAATTTTAGAAAAATTGTAGAAGTTGACGAATAGCAGTAGCAAACAACCTCTTAATCATCTACTGTATTCCCAAGTCCAATCTCGACATTGTGTGGGCGACGATTTTTGAGATTTTCTTTATCTATTGTCCTGTCTACCATCTTCACGTGTTAAGCGTAATCTCATTTTTCAGTTAGGATTTCCGGACAGTTGAGATGACTTATATATGGGCTACAGCAGGGATCAGGAAGAGAAATTAGAGTAGGGCCTTAATTGGGCTTAAGTATCAAAGCTTAGCCCAAAGTTTATACTTAAGTCCAATAATAATAATAATAATAATAATAATAATAATAATAATATATACCACTAAAATATTATTAATGCACTATTGTTCTAATCCCAAAATTACGTTTTGGGTTCCTTCTTATTATGAGTCTGACAGTGTACCCATGTTTAAGATATATAATACCCATTAATTAATTAAGTTACTGACAACTCTATTAATTAATATCTCATCCGAGAGAGTACCACTCAAACTCATTATCATGCCAGAATAAATCCACCTAAAGGGTTTATATGAAAATCCTTATGAGCTCCTCAAGGGGACATCATCAACCTATAGCAGACACAGATTTATTCTACAATCAACAGCACACCATAAAGACAACACTACTTTCCAACTCACCAAGTTGTTGATTTAATTACATGTAAATTTCACTCATTTATGAATCAAAAAAATACATATTGCCTTACGTATCGAAGTTATTGTATAGGGATTAAGAATACGAACATGCATAATAACTGAGATCAAGTTCTCCTATATAGGCAGTATAAGTTGAACAATCTCAAGCGGTCCTGATCAATACACACAACATGCACTAATGTGTTCTATAGTCAAGACAAACTAATACCAAATCACACTACAACCATCCCGATAGAGAGTCCCCGTCTATCTCGATTGTGAGCATCTATTTATACTTTACAAGGAAATCGATAATATGATCTTCCGCGTGTTGTCACATAATATATTATCTACAATATAAAATAAGTGGACTATTGCATCGAACATATAAATTATAAGATGTTATCATTTGATCAATGATTCTCATTTCAATTATTGTTAAAACATTGTTCATACTAAAGCTAGGCTTTTAGTATACAATCCAACACTTGCTACTCCAAAGTAGGCATGCCATATCCATAAATCTTCAGAGGCAACCGCTTCTAGCATGATTGTTTGAACGCCATGGTCACCGCGTGTGAATTGGCTTTTCCAAGCTGTCGGACAGTTCCTCCATTCCCAATGCATGCAATCAAGGCTCCCAAGCATTCAGGAAAATTATCTTTTTTCGTGCATTTGTAATAACTTTTGACAATCCAGGACACTAGGCTTTCTCAAGTAGTATCCGCCAAAACTTCGATCACACATCGAAAAAATCTAAAGAGGCATTCTATAGATTTTGTTTCGGCAACACGCAGATACTTATACCAATGGTTGGCAGGTCCACCATATGCCAATTGGCGAATGGCCACCGTGCACTTTTGTAGTGGAGAGAACCTTATTCTCCCAATTGCGTCTACCTTCCACCGAAAATACTCATCGTGGAATCCAGTGCATCAACTATGCGCAAGAACAACTCTCTCAACATACGAAAACATCGATGAAACATCTCGCTTTTGTATACAGGATCTTCAGAAGAGTAGTTGAAGTAGAGTCTTATATGCCCCGCCTCACAATTTCGGTCCATATACGCTCTTCACTTTTTAGCACCGACAACATAAGTCCCAGCACTACCACGTAACTTTTGTTGTTTCTTGAGCAAGTACTGTATTTCTTTTTTTATCGTGTCATCAAACATGAACTCAACAAGACTATCACTTTCAGATGATAATGAAAAAGAAGACATGTTTGAGAGGATAAGGGAAATTGAAGGATAATCAATTACAGGAGTGTGATGTTCTCAGGTATGATTTCTATCCATCTGATTACCTCCTTTAAATAGATTAGAGTTCCACGACGACTAGTTCTCCAATAGCTAGTTTTTCAACGGCTAGTTTTCCAATGGATAGTTTTATAACGAATAGTTTCCAAAACGAAATGAAATACATTGACAAGTGTTCATATGATACAACAACGAATATTCAACCAGCTAAAACAAAGTACAACATCAAATATTAAAAATGCTTAAACGAAGTACAACAACAATTAATTCTTCAAGTTTACCACCCCATTTCCTTTTTGATTTGATCCACAACTTTGAGACGGACACATAGTTGATCATCTGTCAACTTCGAGGTATCTTTCATGAGTACCTTATAATTTTTATGTCGGGAAATAATTATTATGTTTTCAAACTTTTTCTTGTTAAATTCGCCCAACTCTTAAAGACTTTTCTCAATAGCATCGCTTTCTCCTGCAGACATGGTTCTTTTTCTTTTACCATTCTCGGTACGCCTTACTGCATTTCTCCCCATTGGACGAAGGGGTTCTGCTCTGGCTTTATCTCCAGGTTTCGAGTCGGTGTTTGAAGACACCACATCTCTTCAGTTGCCGAGACTCTTGATTTTTTCGATCCGCGAACATCACAATATGGATTGGCGAACTTCACACTGTCTTTCAATACTTTTCAAGCCTTGATTTATAAAAAATGGAAGTCATACTACTCTTTAAATTGAATCTTTGCTTTTTCTAAAATAACAGCATTACTACAGCCACTCCCCCATGCCTTCTTCTCCTGATTGTAGCAGCAGTTGAACCATTTCGCATGTTTTTGCAGTGTGTAGTAATGTGACTTCAATTTAGCGACATACCTAAATATCATGTCATTAGAACAATTTTTGTTGTAAAGTTCGATGATCTGAATCCACATTTGCTTCGACTTTTTATCGTTTTCGACGACAGTGTTTGTGCTGATATCAAGCCAACAACTCGCAAGAAGAGTATTTTCATCAATAGAGTAGGAATTTTTTTAGCAGTAGGACCCATTGGCGGAACTTTGGTGGCCTCAAAGTCGGCAGCGAGATTTACCCTATCAAGTCCTTTTGGAGAGAAATGATATGAAAAATACGAACGCTGAGAGTTCGGAGATGCAGTTTCTGTCTGTATCCGGTGAACTTGTGTCAACGGTCGGACGAAATCCGTATTGAGGATGAGGAGTGATGAGAGTGAAAATTAGTATGTTTAAGCGTCCGATTTAACACCTTTTTGATGAGAATTGTTGATATATATTAGCACAAATGTCTTATATTTCATATATGTGAGATAAAGGTGCACTTGAGGTGTTTTATTGTGTTTTAGGTGAAAAAAGGATAAAAAAATGTAAGGTTGGAAAAAAGGTGCAAATTGTGCAAGGATGATGAAAAACGCACGTCTAACTTTCATAATTTTTTTGTGTTGTTGTAGAGATCCAAACTGTTGGTGTGATATATGGTTGGAAAGCTACTGAAGATAGGGTCGTTTTGAATTAAATAACACTACAATCGAGTTCCGAACAAAAAAGTTATGAGCAAAATGGTGACGACGCGCGAGCTATGCCGAACAGAATTTTTGTTCTACATTCCGTGGCTTGTTTCACATTCAAATCTTGGATTTTTTCTGATTTCTTTATATGGATAGAAAGCCAAGGAAAAGAGGATCGCGTGGGCTCAAGAATTATTAAATTTGGAACTTGGATGTGGAAGTTATACGCGAAACGGTGAGACCGCGCAAATCTGTTCGACCTGAATGACCTCCATTGACGTCGAATTGAGCTGCTGGACAGTTTAAACGTCTGATTTCGTTCGGTTTCGACTTCCATTGCTCAATTTCCGACATTTCCACTTCAATCTCCCTTCAATGCAGCTGGAAACAACCCTCAACATGGATTAGATTCTTGGAAAAACATCAACATCCATCCAATTTCATAAAATATGGAGATGAAAGTGATATGAGAGCAACTCCACCTACAAGATCAATTGTCTTATGCAAGTTTGATGCCTTCATGACTCATCACCACCTTCCATAGCATTTGTTAAATGAATGATGGCTGCTTCCTTCATGATTCCTCCACCAACAAAGCATCTTTTGAACTACTATAAAAGGGGGGGCAGCTACACCATTCAAAACATCCCATTCACAATATAACACCAACACACAACACACCACCATCAAAAAGGGCTGCACTTGCAGCAAGCTTGCTGCCCTTTGCAAGGGTAGCAAGCTTGCAACGTGAGGGGCTGCTGCAAGGTGAATTCAAGAGCAAGAGAGAGCAATCCAATCGAAAAGACGGAGGAAGAACACAAGCCACGTGACACTAGGGTTTTGTATTCTTTTCTTTAATCTTTTCTTGTGTTTATTGTTATGCATTGCTTAGCCATGAATGTTGTGCTCAACTTCATGAGCTAAATAAATTACAAGTTCTAAGGTTTGAAAGGTTAATGTAGTTGATTAAGAAACCTAGATTAATATTGTTAAATTCATGCTATTGATATTCTTGTTTATGTGATTCTATAAGACCTTGTTAATACGTGTGTAACGTCTTCATAATACACCATTGACATTGCCGTGATGCGTGGTATATTGTGTTAGCAAGTGTGCAAACGTTATTAATATTGTCTACTTACTGGGGATTATGGTAGTTTGCCCGTGAACACGATAATCCTAAGGGCCGGTAAACATGATATTTGATTATCCTAGTGGAACAATGCAATTAGGAAATCAAGTAGGAAGTGAATAAGTGTGAGTAGTACTTTCAGAGAATATATGTTAGTCGGGTTGGCCTTCCGGGGGTTTATGAAATCCGCCTTATTAGTATCTAGTCAGGGGGCTCATAACTGTTCACGTATCATCTTGTGTGATGTATTTTCATACAATAGCATGAATGAACAATAAGATGTCTAGGAAATCAAATCAACTGCAATAAACCCGACACCTTAGAACTGTTATTTCTCTCTTGCATCAATCTTGAATAATCCTTGCTTTCCTTTATTTTATTTATTTCATTTAAATTTTTTAGTTAATAATAATCATCGATAAATCCTTGAGAATTTGGGTACATAACAATTCTAGTTAAATAGTAATTTAAAGAAAATATATAGTTGATCGTCTCTTGGGTTCGATAATTTAACTTGGGTACTTGCCACTGCAATTGACATCTCTACACTTTGAGATTTTAATTAAGGTGCGCGATTTATGACCAACAAGTTTATGGCGCCGTTGTCGGGGACGGCTTAATTATTTATTTTTCTTTTATTGCTAATTTAATTAGAATATTTTTTTTAAACATATTCTGACTATCTTTGAGGTACTTGAGATGGACGAAATATTGAAAAGATATGGAAATCTGAATAATATGGATCCTTCTCCATGCATAGACGAAATATTGAAACGCTATGAAAATCAGAATGCTATGATTTCTTCTCTATATTATATGAAAGAAATAAGTTATGGTTATGATTCTCTAGTGAATCAAAGTCCTTCTCAGTACTACAATCAAGTCAGATATGAAGATGAATGGTCTTACGATTACAATGAAAATTTTTATCAACCTTATCAAGAAAACATTTGTTCTGGATCGACCAGAATTTCCCAAAAATTACAAGACGCTTTCGATACTTCCATCTTGAAGCATGAAGAAAACATAAGAAGGTTGGAAGCTCTAGAAAGAAAAATGGAAGTTGCATCGCAGGATAGGGAAGATTTATTTCAGGGGTTTTATGAAAGAATGAGAGAGATAAACAGTCTTCTTACGAACATCTCTTCAAATGCTCAACTTCAACGAGAAGAAAGAATGGATGAAGAAGAGTTGGAGGAAGATATTGTTGTTCTATTTTACCCTGAAATACAAGATCCTATGCCATTATTTGAGGATGTTGAAGAAGAAGAGCAAAGCGAAGAAACAACCAAAGAGGACTTAAAGAATGAAATGAGCATTTCTAAACCTTTAAACTCTTTAAGTTTCATTGAATTTGATGATATTGTTTCTATTGATTTTGTTTCACCTTATGATTCCTCACATACTCTCAGGTATAGAAAGGAGCTATAAGAAAAGTTGGGAATTTTCATCGGAAGAAGGAATAAGTGGTGGAGTAGAATGAAAAGGTTGATGAAATTTTATCTTAACATGATTGGCAAGGTAAAGATAAATTTTAAGAATGCCAATGAGGCCATCTCTTGCCATAAGTATTAGATTGATGAAGAAGCATAACGATTAGAATACGATGGCAAGGATGAAAGATATCCATGGCCATTCCGATGAGTCTGAGGTATTCCGTCGTGACTCTCCGACGTTAAACATGAGCGCCTGTTGGGGGCTGACCCTCCCATTTTAATTGTTTTATTGAGTCTATGTAGTAATTTTATTAGGTGTGTTTTGACTAGGGTATACACTTCTTTACAAACTTATGCTCTAACTTCGTTTGAGCTAAGTTTGGGGGGGATACGTGTATACCTGCGTCTTGCTACACCAAAGTAAAGTTACTTCATAATGTTGCATGCTTAGATGATTAATTTTTTTTTATTTTTCAGTATTTTTGATTAATTTAATTGATAAGTCGATTTTTTGCGATTGTCTTACTGCGTGTCGTTTGTTTGAGTTTATTGAGTGTTAACTCTAGTGCATGTGGTTCTTGATTCTTAAGCATGATTTTTGGATCTTTCTTAAGCACTTGATTGAATTTAATTGATATAGCGATGGATTGTGTCTATGGTGGTGATCCATGTGACTTAAATTGTCTTTGAAATTCATATACTCTTGAAATTAATAAAGGAAATGTACTTAAGTTATATTGTGATATGAAGTTCTATGTACTTGTGGGATATTGCTTACCATGGAAAATGCTTTGTTAATTAAAAAAAAAAACACATGTGAGATTTTGAGCCTTATTCATGTTATATAAACACATGATATTTCTTTCTGGTGAGTATCGTTCTTGTGTGTGTATTCCAGAATTTGCCTTTTGTCTTACTTAAACTACATGTTATGATAGATAATGGGAGATGATTTTAGGCCATCATTGAATTATAAGTCACTTAGCCAAAGAATTCCCTACCATATGATTGTTTATCCGTAGTTAGCCCTGTTGAGCTTAAAAACCTCATTCTTTGGCAGCCTACGAGAAATAACCACTTTGAGCATCTAATATTTTTTCCATCTAGAAGAAAATTAATGGCTTTTCAAAGTGTGTTGATGGAGTTTGATAACAGTTTGGGAAAGGGATGAATTTGTGTTTACATAGTGATTTAGCTTGAAAATGCATATAAGGAGAATAATGGAGTAGTGCTTAAATCTAGTACTCCATTTAATCAAACACCCTAGGGTAGTGCTTAAATCTAGTATCCTATGGAGAATGCGCGAGGTAGTGCCCAAAACTGGTACCTCAAAAGAAGAAAGAAAAATAGTTGTGCTTGAAGGAGGAGAAGGAATGAAAATCGTCTGCATTGAAAAGAAAAAGAGAATGAAAGTTGAAGTGATCAATCAGCCTTAGTTCTCATCTATTTGAGTCACATTGTCCATATATTTTCTTCCTAAACTAAAGAGCCAACGTTATATCCAAAAGAAAAGTCCTTTTTGATCTCATTATCGAACCATACTTTTAGTTGTAAAAAGTTTGAGACTTTTGGCAAGCTTATGGTTACGCATGCACTTGAATTGAATCTGAGCATAAAAACATAACCCATAAGTGTACATCTTTTACACTTAAGTGTAAGTGATATATACTTCCAGTGGGAACATGTTAATAGAGCATTTGAATTGGTGGTGATTGTCTTAACTTGTATACTTTGAATTGATTATTGCATGTAATGAGAGTTGCATGACCTAAGTTGAGGACAATTGTATTTTGAATGAATATTGGTCATAATCCTTGTTTCCCAGCTAATTTTCTTACTCTCTCATTCTTTATTTTTATTTTGTTGTCTCGGGACGAGCAACAGGTAAGTTTGGGGGTTTGATGAGAGTGAAAATTAGCATGTTTAAGCGTCCGATTTAACACCTTTTTTATGAGAATTGTTGATATATATTAGCACAAATGTTTTATATTTCATATATGTGAGATAAAGGTGCACTTGAGGTGTTTTATTGTGATTTAGGTGAAAAAAGGATAAAAAATGTAAGGTTGGAAAAAAGGTGCAAATTGTGCAAGGATGATGAAAAACGCACGTCCAACTTTCATAATTTTTCTGTGTTGTTGTGGAGATCCAAACTGTTGGTGTGATACATGGTTGGAAAGCCACTGAAGAGAGGGTCGTTTTGAATTAAAGAACACTATAATCGAATTCCGAACAAAGAAGTTATGAGCAAAATGGTGACGACGCGCGAGCTATGCCGAATAGAATTTCTGTTCTACATTCCATGGCTTGTTGCACATTCAAATCTTGGAGTTTTTCTGATTTCTTTATATGGATAGAAAGCCAAGGAAAAGAGGATCGCGTGAGCTCAAGAATTATTAAATTCGGAACTCGGATGTGGAAGTTATACGCGAAACGGTGAGACCGCGTAAATCTGTTCGACCTGAACGACCTCCATTGACGTCGAATTGAGCTGCTGGACAGTTTAAACGTCTGATTTCGTTCGGTTTCGACTTCCATTGCTCAATTTCCGATATTTTCACTTCAATCTCCCTTCAATGCAGCTGGAAACAACCCTCAACATGGATTAGATTCTTGGAAAAACATCAACATCCATCCAATTTCATAAAATATGGAGATGAAAGTGATATGAGAGCAACTCCACCTACAAGATCAATTGTCTTATGCAAGTTTGATGCCTTCATGACTCATCACCACCTTCCATAGCATTTGTTAAATGAATGATGGCTGCTTCCTCCATGATTCCTCCACCAACAAAGTATCTTTTGAACTACTATAAAAGGGGGGGCAGCTACACCATTCAAAACATCCCATTCACAACACAACGCCAACACACAACACACCACCATCAAAAAGGGCTGCACTTGCAGCAAGCTTGCTGCCCTTTGCAAGGGTAGCAAGCTTGCAACGTGAGGGGCTGCTGCAAGGTGAATTCAAGAGCAAGAGAGAGCAATCAAATCGAAAAGACGGAGGAAGAACGCAAGCCACGTGACACTAGGGTTTTGTATTCTTTTCTTTAATCTTTTCTTGTGTTTATTGTTATGCATTGCTTAGCCATGAATGTTGTGCTCAACTTCATGAGCTAAATAAATTACAAGTTCTAAGGTTTGAAAGGTTAATGTAGTTGATTAAGAAACCTAGATTAATATTATTAAATTCATGCTATTGATATTCTTGTTTATGTGATTCTATAAGACCTTGTTAATACGTGTGTAACGTCTTCATAATACGCCATTGACATTGCCCGTGATGCGTGGTATATTGTATTAGCAAGTGTGCAAACGTTATTAATATTGTCTACTTACTGGAGATTATGGTAGTTTGCCCGTGAACACGATAATCCTAAGGGCCGGTAAACATGATATTTGATTATCCTAGTGGAACAATGCAATTAGGAAATCAAGTAGAAAGTGAATAAGTGTGAGTAGTACTTTCAGAGAATATATGTTAGTCGGGTTGGCCTTCCGGGGGTTTATGAAATCCGCCTTATTAGTATCTAGTCAGGGGGCTCATAACTGTTCACGCATCATCTTGTGTGATGTATTTCCATACAATAGCATGAATGAACAATAAGACGTCTAGGGGATCAAATCAACTGCAATAAACCCGACACCTTAGAACTGTTATTTCTCTCTTGCATCAATCTTGAATAATCCTTGCTTTCATTTATTTTATTTATTTCATTTAAATTTTTTAGTTAATAATAATCATCGATAAATCCTTGAGAATTTGGCTACATAACAATTCTAGTTAAATAGTAATTTAAAGAAAATAGATAGTTGACCGTCCCTTGGGTTCGATAATTTAACTTGGGTACTTGTCACTGCAATTGACATCTCTATACTTGGAGATTTTAATTAAGGTGCGCGATTTACGACCAACAAGGAGCCATATAGGGATTTCGATACATGAAAAATGGTGCGCCAAATTAATTAAATGAACTAGGTTGAGGGAAACTACCTTCTGAAAGTTTAGAAGATTAGTAGAAATATTTTGGGGTAGAAAATATTTTGGAAAATTTGACAGAAGATAGTAGAAAAATGTAGATTTTGAGGATGGAAGTTGGCACGTGGATGAAAATTCATATTTGGAGGCGTTGAATTTTCTCCAGAGTTAGAAGAATTTAACCCGAAATTCATCCATGTATCTTTATCCATTTTTTTTCTTTATATGACTAAAAATTAAAAGTAGCTAGCAAATTTAAAATTTTGAGATTTAGAAGAGAGAATAATGTAGGGAAAAGAATGGAGTGAAAGATATATTTATAGTGGTATTTATTTTTAAAAAAATCTAATGGTAATATTACCAGTTACAAAATAATATTGGAAAGGAAAAAAAATTAAGTAACTTTAAGTCTTGAACGGTAATATAAGAAGAAAAAACAATGAATAAAAAATTTAAAAAAAATCGAAGGAAAGAAGAAAAAAAGAAACATAATGTATTATGAAAATTAAAAAAAAAAAGAAAAAAAAGAAATAAAAAAGGGTGGTGGAGGATTGGATGGGTCCACACATATTTTTCCAACTTGCGCGTGTTTTTACATCGCTTCTCTATTAGACGGTGAATCACACATGCCTCTCTCCCACTCTCACAAATCTAAAAAATCTTGGGTTTGTTAGAACAAACCTCACAAAAAACCCACGAGCCCCCACAATGGAAAAAATCTTTCCTTCCACATTTTTAGAATTTCACCTCACCCAAAAAACCTTCCGTTGAGGAAGGCCTAATGAGAAGTAGTACTAGCTAGAAGACCCCACAATGGCATTTCTGTTTAAAAATTTAGTTGAGAAATGGAAGTAGTTCAACACTACATGTATTTTAATAAAAAAATATGTTATAAAGTACGAGATGATACAAGACTATAAAAGGGATTTGTAGCAAGTTTCTAAGTGGTTTAACGTTGAAAATTCCCAGCTCAAATGAATGAAATCCATGAAAATCATATCAACAACAAAATAAATTGGCATGAAAACAATTATTACCAATAATATATGTTGTCACCTTACAATAAATAAAAAAATTCATACATGTCCCACTCAATGTATGATTGACACCTCGCATTTTTATATTTTAAATTTGGAATCTTTTTACTTTATTATATAAGGAGATACTTTATTTGTCAAACATAACGCCCTAAACTCTAATTAAGGTTAATTAATAAATGATCATCACTAAAATAAAATAAAAAAAATTATATTCTATGTCCTCGTTTTAGTAATTTTCTCCTCCTTATAAATTTAAAACAAGCAAGCATGTAATTCTATTGGGTGGATTATTTAATTTCAAATTGTATTTGATGGATATAATTATTTTTCTATTTATAATTGAAAACGATCATCATTAAAATAAAATAAAATAAAACAAAACAAAATTGAATTCTATATCCTCATTTTAGTAATTTTCTCCTCCTTATAAATTTAAAACAAGCAAGCATGTAATTCTATTGGGGGATTATTTAATTTCAAATTGTATTTGATGGATATAATTATTTTTTCTATTTATAATTGAAAAGAATACTCCTAATTGTACCAAGAATATAAGACAATAATATCTCATATGTAGTATTGCTTTGCGGCAGTGTAAAGAAAATGCAGTATAACTTTTATAGAATTTTATAACTAATGGGGGAACTAAAAAGTGTACCACCACACCTCATGGATTGACTCAATCTTTGACTAGGTGCTATGTATGTGGGGGGGGGGGGGGGGGGGGGGGGAGGGGAATGAGAAAATATCAATTTTGGTCACTTAACTTTTATCTAATCTAATTTTAGTCCTGTTACTTTTAGCATTTTCAATTTTAGCTCTTTTAGTTTCGATTTTGATCCTATATCTTTTAAATTTTTAATTTTAGTCCTATTAGTTTCAAAATTAGCCCTACATCTTTTTTAATTATCAAGATTAGTCCTATTGTAAATTATATAGGGGTGTGCGGATCGGGAATCGGCACGGATTTTTTAAAAATTCTTTCTAATTTTTGGTAGGGATTTTTTAAAAAAAAAACTGATATTGAATCCATAGAGAAAAATCCGATATTAAATCCGTACCAAAATTCAATTCGGTTCGGAATGGATTTTGGGGAAAAAGGATTTCGATGGATCGGAGCAAATCGGATTTCTCATGATAAATGAATTTTTGCACGCATAAATACTTAGAAAAATATCAATTAAACAAAAAAAACTAAATTTCTCAAATTCAAATAAGAATAAATAGACAACCAAAATATTCATCAAACAAATCAGAATTTTAACATGATCATAAAAGTGCAATATATGATTTGTAAATCGTGATCACGGAGATTTGTTGATCTGACCATTGCCATCACGTAAACTTTCATCTACAAAACACAATTAAAATATCTTGCGTTATGAATGAATATTATATATTTACTTAATTCTAAAAAAATTAAGTACAATAGTATTTTAAATTAAAATATGAAACATAAAGTACCTAAAAATTTTCAACAATCTACTGAAGATCTGGAGAACACTGCTTCTTTAATTTGAGGATCAGCTCTAACATCTGTAAAGGGAAAAAATATTTAGAGGAATAAGGAATTTTAAAAAAAAACATTATATTGTTACAAACTAAAAATTATATACCTGTTTCTAGTTTAGACATATCTGCAATTAATTCTTCAATATCAAATGGGTTAGATGAGACCTTTAACCAATCTTGAACGCAAATAAGAACCTCCGCTGTAGTAGGAGTTAAAGAACTCCTAAAGCGCTCCAATGTATGACCACCAGTGCTAAAGGTTGATTCAAAAATCATTGTGAATGATTGAATTGCCAAAACATCCCTTGCAATACTGCTCAAAATCGGGTATCTAACTGAATGTTTTCTCTACCAATTCTATATATCAAAAATTTTTGTATACTTTTCACTCAACTCTTCTAAATAGATATCAATTTCCCTTTAACAACCTCATTCTCTTGATTTAAGAAGAACTCATCAATATCCTCATCATCCTCATTTATGGTACCCATATCAACACTTTGATACAAACTGGAAGAACCAATCACACCATTTAAAATCTCGAATTCCTCATACAATTTTATAAAAGAACTCATCACCCTATCAATTGAAGCATTCGTATCTTTCTCGCTATATAATTGACTGAATTTAGCACAAAGGTATTGTTTCTTACATCTAGGATCCACAACACCGCAATGAAAAGCATCACATTTATTTTACTAATTGTACCCCAATACTTGCCAAATTTGGCTTTCATTTGTTTACCCATATCCACCAAACATTGGTCATCACTACTTAGAAGGTTTTCTAATTCTTTTACAACTCAAATAATCTCAAGAAAATACGAGTTGGAAGTAGAACAAAAAACCTAACATCTTGCAAGTAACATCATAAAATTTTTTCAAGAATTTTATAAAGTAAAAAGCACAAACCCAATCATTCTCATTCGGAACATCATCCCTAAATTCATCCACATATTTTGTATCTACGTCTTCCAACTTATCAAATGTCTTTTGATAGATCAATGCAGTTTCCAATATCAAGTAGGTAGAGTTCTATCTAGTAGGACAATCTAGTTGCAAATGTGCCTTTGAAGTAATGCCAACATCACTACAACATTTCACGAACAAATCCATTCTTTGTGGACTACCCCTCACATACCGAACGGTATCTTTAATTTTTTTTTAATGAACTGATTAGCAATATCAAGTCAATCCTTAACAATTAAATTCAATATGTGAGCAAAACATCTCATATGAAAAGCCTCCCCACCCAAAACAAAAGCATCGTTCTTTAACAACCTCTTTTTCAATTGTTGGACTGTTGTACCATTGGATGAAGCATTATCAACTGTGATGCATATTACTTTCTTCAAACCCCATTCATCTATACAGAAATCAGCATCATTTCCAATATTCATCCCCTTGTGACTTTTAATGACATAAAAATTCAGAATTCTTTTGTTTAACTTCCAATTTAAATCGATAGAATGTGTTGTTAAAAATAAGTAATTCACATTTTGTATACTTGTCCAAGTATCAGTAGTTAAAGAAACTCTTTGACTTTGACATTGAGATTCAATGATGGCTTTCAACTTCTTTTTTTCTTTCACAAACAAAGAATAACAATCTCTTGCAATTGTATATCTAGATGGAATAACAAATTGAGGAACTGCAGCCTCAACAAAATCTTAAACCCATCCCCCTCTGCAAATCTAAAAGGAAGTTCATCCCTTATAATCATCCTAATAAGAGTTTCACAAATTTTTTCTTAATCAAACTTAGGGCTGAACGGTACGGTATACCGAAAAAATTTATGCATACCGTATACCGTACCGAAATTTTCGGTATTAAAAAATATATACCGATACCGTACCAAAATTTTCGGTATACCGAAATTTTAGTATACTAATCATTAATACCGTACTTACCGAAATACTGAAACCTTACAAGCTACAGTTCATACCAAAGAAGAAAAAAAACAACCGATGTTACACATCTTTCCTATCAATTCTATGACTTTCTCTAAATGCCTTGCTCAAAGGAAAGCACAAACCAACGGCGAAAATACTAAAATTTTTACAGAATATTAAATAAAAAAAGTGGGAACGGAGATGACAGGAACCTTATAAATGGGACGGGGCTAAAAGCAGAGAATCTAGGGCGTTGATTGGAGATCCAAATGGCTGGATTTTGAGGTGCGGCATCGCTCGGCATACAAAGGAGAAGGGAATAGAGTTGGTGGCGGAGTCGAAGTGGAGTTTGGAGTAGCGATGGAGGCAGAGTTTAGCAGGGGAGAATGGAGAAGAGAGACAGGGAATTGGGGAGCTGCATTGAAGAATTCAACGGTTGATTGGAGATCCAGACTCAGATTGACGGCAGCGTTAAGAAAGTGAAGGAGTTGGTTGCAGGGGTGGGGGGTGGGGGGGGGGAGTGGGCGCCGCAGGCTAGGGTTTTGGGTCTTTGGTCTTCACCTTTTCTCAATTCAAAATCAAAACTTTAATAATGAGTGAATTTGGTTTATTTTAAATTTATTTTTATCTTTCAAGTACTGTTGGGTTAAAAAATTATTCAGAAATAATAATATAATCATTATTAGTTTAATTAATATCTCGGTATACCAATATATACCGAAATATCGATATATTATCGGTATTTCGGTATATACCGAAATACCAATTTTTTTAAAATTGCTTACCGGTACCGTATCGAAAAATTTGGTACGGTATCATACCGTACCGAATTTTTCGGTATACTGAAATTTTCGGTAAATTCATTATTTTACTGTACGATATATGCGGTATACTGATTTTTTGGTATTTTCGTCCACCCCTAATGAAACTCTCAAACAACCAAATTACGTTAAGAAGATCCTACACTAGATGAATTTTGAAAACTAAGAACTTTCTGATTTTTATCTTTATCATTCTTTTGAAGTTCTTTTCTAACTTCTGGTGGACATCTCTTACAATTTTTTCTCACATGATTCCATAATCCTAAAGTGCCCTTGTCACTCTTACATTGTAACAACTTATCACACTAAATACATTTAGCTTTTTCTTCATCATCAATTTCATCATAATGAATCCACACTCCAGACCTTTTTTATGTTCAAACTTGGTTTTCTTAACATGTGGTGAGGTATTAGGATTACCTTCACCTGGAATTGTATTTGACTCTTGTGGATTGAGAGTTGAACCATCAATCTGGTTACTATGAGGGGTTAGGCCACCGGTAGGAGTAGGGTAGGAGTACTAGCACTTGAACATAATTAAGGAGTCGCTTTTCTTTTACTCATCACTACAAAATCACATGATTGTATAAGTAAATACAATATAAAATAAAAATTATCATTATTATTTAGAAAACTAATGAATTATTTCTAAAATAATCTCTTATTTACCACTTTGAGGAAGATCTTTTGAACTTTTGGAAGCATCATATTTTGAGTTTGAAGCCATTATGTACTAAAAAAATATATACTAATTTCTGATTAGCCATAGTATAGTCGGGATGACTAATTAAAACAATTTATCGAACCACAGGGAGGTAGACACTAATGCTTAAGTGATCTCACGTTTCTTGTAATTTTATAGAGACGAATCATCAAGGGGATTGGTTGATCAAAATCAATGCAAGTGAACAAGCAATGATCTAGCAAATAAGATGAAATAATGAAGAGTGGCTTTCCAAGTTGAGTGAAAGTGAGATTAACAACAATTAAGAAGTGGAAATCCTAGGATAAATGCAACAAATTCATATGATCATGGGTTTAGACTAAGGGCCAACACTAAGTTCACCTAAGCTCATTCTCAAGATGAATAGGATATGGAATAAAGCTCAATGGATTGGTTCTCACTCAAATAATTCCAACTAGGTACTAAGCTTGAAATGAGAGTCCTTTCACACGATTAATCAACCTTTCGATCAAACCAATCGGATGTTCTATCAAAGGGTTCTAAATAATAAAGGATTTCTCAATCTCTTTACAATTTATAATGCAAATGAAGTGTTTGATGAAATGATTCAATTAATTATCCTAAATATGCAATTGACTTCTCAATCTAATCACATGTTTAAAACAACAAACCACACAAATCATCATAAATCTCAAGATCTAGAGCATCAATGATAGAAAATTAATTAACACAATCAATATATGAATTCAAATACACAAATCCCAAAATTATCCAACAACTATCATGTTGCTAATCTCACAAGGGAGATTAGCCTATCATCTTCATAAAGAAATTAATATAGACAATTAAATCCTTATAAAACATGATTAACAAATTGGATTCAATACAAAAGTTGGATGAAAACTCCCTTGATGTCACTTCAATGGTGATTTCCTTCCTTCCCTTGCAATCTTCCTCTCTTCCTTGCTTCTTTTGCTCACTTGGATGAAGAAATTAATGGTAGGATGATTGTAGATCCAAAGGATGAAGAATGGATGAAGATGATGGTGTGAAATGGAAGAAATAGTGTGTGAGGTGTGTGGGCAGCTCTCAATTTCGGATCTGGGTAATCAAAATGTTGAATGGAGTGGTATTTATACCCATGTGGCCTTCTAGAAGAAATCTGGAAATTTCAGTAATTTTAGCACCGACACGGCTCGTGTGCTGTAACATGGCCCGAGTCGTGTCTAGGGCTTCTGGTCAACACAGGGATCGAACACGGCACTCCCCATGTGCTGCGCATGTCCACAGGGGTGGCCGTGTTGATATTTCTGGCGCTATAGCACGGCTTTCTCGGACAGGCCCGTGTGCTGAACTCGGGCCGTGTACGCGACACGACTCATGTTCCTGCACACGGCCGGCCGTGTTGATGCTGCCCTGTTTCTTCCTTCACTATTTTGGCTCGTTCTTCCTTGTTTCAACTCCGAATTGAGATCTGCCTTTTCCTACGTCTTCCTTATCATACCTAGCATCCAATGAAAAGTGAAAATCATAGGTTTAAACTCATTCACAAAAATTTCAATAAAAACACAAAACACAACCAAATAACACATAAATACGGATAAACTAATACGAAAACACATATAAAAAGACACTAAAATCTAGGTGAATATGTCACTCATCAATTTCCTTCCTGCATTGCAAACCTAAAAATTTCAAAGATCAGCACCTGATAAGTTTTATTCGCACAATTAAATGTAAACTAAAGATCAAGTGCATATTAAAATTTTCTTGCACCTCATCATATAATAATGTGATATCATATTATCAAGTAATGATCTAGTTAAAACCCCAAACGCTTAACTTATCCTACTCCATCAATTATTAACCCCAAAAATTAGATTAGTTGGAAATGTTAATTTTAGTCTCACTGTACCCAAACTATATTAATTAAAAACAATCAACTATTCTGGTCTATGTTAATAATGTTTTATATATATATATATATATATATATATATATATATAAACAATTTTAAAAGTCAATGTGAATCAAAGCTCAAATTTAATTTACAACCAAGTAACTTATTAATAACATTACCAACTATATTAACCTACATATTTACTTAATTAAATCAAACACTCCAAAGAGTAATGGATATCAAATGAGAGTACTTATACCACCGGCCAATCCATTTATTAATTGTCCCACCATCTATTATTTTATTTATTTATAAAATTTTCACATGTTACACACATTACTAAAAAATATATTATGAAACATGAAGTTCCACATAATATCAAATGTGCCATATATATATATATATATATATATATATATATATATATATATATATATATATATAATGGTATAGCTTGATTGTCGTTATTTTCACCTAGATTTTAGTACCTTTTTGTGCGTATATTCGTATTATTTTATTCGTATTTATGTGTATTTTGGTGGTGTTATTTCTTTTTATGAAATTGTGTGAGAATGAACTTAAACAAATTAAAACAGGTGAAAAATTGAGTCGGGAGAAAGAATGAAGCAAAGCAGCACAAACACGACCAGCCGTGTGTAATACACAAGGCGTGTTGCGCGCACGGGCCTGTCCAGAAAGGTCGTGCGCAAGTATTAGAATGCACAACACGGCCACCCATGTGGCAGTGTACCACGCATGAGCCGTGCGCTATCTGGAGCTTGCTGTTGACCAAAAACCTAGACAGGACTCAAGGCGTGTACATAACTCGAGTCGTGTAGGTGCAAAAATTCAGAAAAAAAATCAAATTCCTTCTAGAAGATCTCCAAGGGTATAAATACTACTCCATTCAACATTTGATCATCTTACATCCGAGAATCATCAGTTGCACACACACATCACACACAAATTCCTTTATTTTACACCACAACCCTCATCCATTCATCACCCATTCTATCTTTCATCATCCTACCATCAAAAACTTCATCCAATTAAAGAAAAGAAACAAGGAAGAGAGGCAAAGTGCAAGGAGAGGAAGAAGATCATCATTGAAGCACTACAAGGTAGTTTTCATTCAAACCTTATATTAAACCTCCTAGTTATATCATGATTTGTATGGATTTAATTGTCTATGTTATTTTCCTTATGAAGATGATAGGATAATCTCCCTTATGAGATTAGCAACACTATGGTTGTTGGCTAATTTTGGAGATTTATGCATTTAAATTCATATGTTGATTGGGTAAATGGATTTTCTATCATTGATACTTGAGATCTTGAAGTTTATGATGATTTGTATGTTTTGTTGTTCTAAATATGTGATTAGATTGAGGAAGCAATTATGTGCTTAGGATAATTAAGTGAATCATTTCATCAAACATCTCGTGCATTATGAATTGTAAAGAGATTAAGAAATCCGTTAGGATTTAGAACCCTTTGATAGAACATATAATTTATTAGATCGAGAGGTCAATTGATCGTGTGAAGTGACTCTCTAATTAAACTTAGTACCTAGTAGTAATTGTTTGATTGAGAACCAACCTTAGTGCCATTTTGAGATTGTGCAAATGCTACATCCTATTCATTTCGAGAGGAAGTTTTGGTGGAATACATGTTGGCCCTTAGTCTTTAACCATTGATACATATGAGTTTAATGCATGAATCCTTGAATTACCACTCCAAGCCTACACTGATGTAGATTGGGCAGGAAGTGTAACTGATAGAAGGTCCACGTCGAGATATTACTCATTTGTGGGTGGAAATTTAGTCACATGGCGCAGCAAGAAACAGAATGTTGTAGCTCGAAGCAGTGCAGAGGCTGAGTTCAGAGCCTTAGCTCAGGAAATCTGTGAGGTTTTGTGGATCAAGAGATTACTACTGGAATTGAAGATTACAGAGTCAATGCCTATGAAGTTGTACTGTGACAATAAGGCAGCAATTTCGATTGCACACAATCCAGTACTTCATGATCGCACAAAGCGTTTGGAAGTCGACAAGCATTTTCAAAGAAAAATCGACAATAATGTGATTTGTGTGGATTATGTCCATACCAAGGAACAAGTAGTTGATCTACATAGGGACTACTCAAGAGACAGTTCGAATAGTTAGTAAGCAAGCTGGGAATGGAAGACATCTCTAGTCCGGCTTGAGGAGGAGTGTTGAAAATAGGGTGTGTTGAGTTGTAAATTATATTAGCTAGTTGTCATGTTAATTTTTAGTAAGTTCTTTTATTATTTCTCTCTAAATCAGTGATTCTAGTCCTGATATTGGGCTGTAATTATGTTGTAATTATTCTGTAAAATCACTATAAAATCAATCTCAATAGAAGAGAAAATTATTTTCCTCAATTTATCTCTTTCAAGTATAAATGAAAGTGATAATAAATTAATGAAAAGTGATAATGCTCTTTCATAACAATTTATAGTATAAATAAAATGTGATAACATTTTATAGCGAAAGTGATAACGATTTAAAGTGATAACTATTTTAAAAAGTAAAAAATGTTCTTACGTGAGACCGTCTCACGCAAGACCTACAGCAAATATTAATATCATTCATATTTGAATTAATTTTTTATTGAATAATAATAATGGAAGCGAATATTCGCACCACCGGATTTACTAATCATACCCCGAAAGTTAGTAAGACTAAAATATCCCTAACAAATAAGACACAAATGTCCTTGAGAAAAATGAAGAATCCAACTATATATTCTTTCCCAAATTTTATACCCCAATTATATCGCCTTACATTTGTATTATGATCTCTCCATCACATTCTCTTCTCTCTCTTATTCACTTGCATAATACTAATAAATATGTATTTTGCTTTTAATCGTCGTGTTGTGATATGCTTATCATGGTCGAACGCATTATTCAGGACAAGAAGGAGAGCAGCAGCCACTACAAATCCTCCGCCGCAAATACTGCTTCTCCACTATCAACTCCACTATTGATGCTCTGAAATCTTCCGAATGATCCTTCGACCTCTTCTCCACCGCGTAGCAAGACGACAGCCTCTTCCGTCGAATTCTCCGTCTCCGGCTTTAATATATCTGGGTAGAGATATGATCGAAGCCTAACTGGTGCTCTGGCCAGGCCTTCTCCTTGGGGGCGGTATCTTTGGGAGTGAGGCGGAAGGAATCGCCGGAGTTGGATGAGAGGCTGAAAAAGGTGTCGGTTTCGTGGCGACGGTGTTGGTGGAAGAGGAGAGTTTGTCTATTTTGTTGCAGGGTTTTGAAAGAGAGGAAGAATATTGAGTAGTATTGTTTTCATGGCGAATGGTTTTCTTGGATTTGGTTTCCATAACTTCAGGGAGTAATCAAGTTGTAAGAGAATGGAAAGAGACCACAGATTTGAGCATCAACTCATGGCTATCCATGGCTCACATTAAATATTGTATGCTATGGTTGTTTGTTTCCTCCAAAAAATATTTTATCAAAGTTTATAGAGGAAGATTTTAATGAAAGGGTAAGGAGGTAAAAAATAGGAGTATGTTTAATAAATCATATATATATTTTTAAATTATATCGGAGTATATTTAGTATTTGGAGTATGATTAGTAAAATCGGGTGAAAGTAGCCCCCTAATTAATACCCTTATAATTTAAAATATATAGTACCCTTTGAAGAAAAAAATATTACTCGTTTTAAGGTCTTGTCTAGATATGCACAAAAAAATCAGAATCGGCGGTTCGAACGGGAAAATCGCCGGTTTTAACTGGAACCGGAATCGGAACCGGTAAAGAAAGGTTCGGTTTCAGTTCCTCATTCATAGGGGAAAAAACTTGACCGGTGGTTCCGGTTCGAACCGGCAGTTTTCAATTTATTATTATTTTTTTAAGTTTTTAACACCTAAAACTAAAAAAAATTAAAATCGAAACCGACGGTTCCAAACCGAAATCGGAACTGCCAATTCCAAAACCTTAACCTTCTTACCCCGGTCGATTCCGTTTCCCTCTACCTTGAAATCGGAACCGACAGTTCCGAACCGGGGTGCATGTCTAGTCTTGTCCATTTTAGTTTATTTGATTAAAACAAATAAAAAAGAATGAGGAATTGGATGACCCCGTGGTCACCCATGACCCTCTAACATGAGGGGGCGGAGACCACATGTCAGGGGTGGACCCCACTCCCTCATGTGAGAGGATCATGGGTGACCACGGGTCATCCAAAAATTACCCAAAAAGAATTTAATGTTACGGTCAGTCCAAGCCATATAAATGACAAATAAATAAATAGTCGTAAATAAAAACACAGCACTACATATAGATAAATAAATACTAAGAGTCAAAGTGGGTAGCTCAAGTGGTTAGAGCTCCCACTACCTAAGACATAGGTCTTGGGTTCGAGACATGGCAAGGGGGATTTTATTCCCCAATGCCCACCAATGATGTGTTGACCTAGTGCTCTGGGTCAACATTGAGGTAGCCCCCCGGAGCGCAATGGTGGAACAATTAATATTGAGGGCTAGAAGCGGCAGTGTAGGAAGCTGAAACTCGGTGGAGGATCGACTCCTTGTGCGCAGTAGTTAAAGATATTACTTGGGATCCATTGTGTGGCTACCGCGGTTTACTGGAGGATCGACTCCTTGTGCGCAGTAGTTAAAGATATTACTGGAGGATCGACTCCTTGTAGTTAAAGATATTACTGGAGGATCGACTCCTTGTGCGCAGTAGTTAAAGATATTACTTGGGATCCATTGTGTGGCTACCGCGGTTTACTGGAGGATCGACTCCTTGTGCGCAGTAGTTAAATATATTACTTGGGATCCATTGTGTGGCTACCGCGGTTTACCTGGAGGCAGTTCTGAGGGGCCGGGATTGTAAAGATATTACTTGGGATCCATTGTGTGGCTACCGCGGTTTACCTGGAGGCAGTTCTGAGGGGCCGGGATTGTTTCCTCGATGACTAGTCGGGCGTAAGCCCGGAACCTCGATCATTAAAAAAAAAAATACTAATATGCAGACCATGACATACACACACTGTATCTATCGTTGATTGGAGGACAGAGAAAGAGAGTGTGTGTGTAATGAGCCAACCAAAAATTGAAGAAGATTTAAGAAATGGTTATAAGAAAAAGATAGCGATCCAAACTCTTCAAAACGTGTTGCGCTTCAAACACATTCAGATTCACTCTCCTCACTTTTGGGATTGTGACCCCCTTTTCATACCAATTCCTCTCTCCCCCTCTCCTCTCCCCCCCCCCCCCCCCCCCCCCCCCCTCCCCCAATTTCTTCACTTTCAAAAAAACCCTAGTTTTTCTCTCCTGAGCTCTCGCTTCCCCTGCCTCTCCGCTCTTCTTGTGGCCAATTCCGTTGCGCAATTGGGAAGATATGGACGATGCGGAGCAGAATAAGCTGTTTGTCGGAGGCATTTCATGGGATACCACCGAGGATGTGCTCAAGGACCATTTCGGCCAGTACGGCGTCGTTTTGAGCTCCGCCATTGCCAGGGATCGGATTTCCGGCAACCCTAGGGGCTTTGCTTTTGTCACCTTCTCCGAATCTTCCTCCGTTGATCGCGCCCTTGAGGACCCGCATCAAATTCTTAGCAGAACGGTCTGTTTGTTGTTCCTTCTACTTTTAGGGTTCCCTCCACCCCTTTTTTTTTTTTTTTTCGTTTTCGCTCCATTTTTAGGGATTTTAAAGAAAATTCACTCTCTCTCTCTCTCTCCCGTTGCTCTGTTTTGGTCAAAGTTTGATTTTTTGGGTGTGTTCTTAATGCATGGCTGGGAACACTGTTCCTTGAATGGGGCTTTCATGTCGTCCTCTGTTTTATTTGTTCTTCTGCATCAGCTGCTGTACTTTTTCTTTTTCTCCCCTTTTTATTTTTATTCTTTTAGATTCGAATTTTCTAATCCTTCAAGCATGTAGCTATCGTAGGCTTCTGTATCCAGTTGGGTCTTTTGTTCATTACTATCTCTCTTCTAATACTACAACCATTGATTTTATTTTGTCTTCCTAAACTAGTATGCTACGGTTACATTTGGGCATGATTTAGCTTTAATGTGGTAATACTATTTTTGTCAACAATTCTCATGTGCTTATTTTGGTCTTTTTCTATACCAAGAGCCAAGAACTAATTGTTATGATAATGTTTTAAATAATACTAGTATAATTTTCAGAACTGAGACCTGATTTTACTGCTATTATTTACTGAATTATTTATTGTTTTCTTATACTTCAGGGTAGTTCTGAAAATAAAAGGGGGTATAATTTTTTTTTTTGAAGTTGTATCTTGACTTTGTTATTCCATAGGTGGAAGTGAAAAGGGCTATTCCCAGAAGCGAACAACATACTCAACAACAGCAGAATAGGGGATTGAGTAGAAATAATAATAGGACTAACAGTAGGATCAATGATCATTTTAGGACGAAGAAGATTTTTGTAGGGGGTTTGTCAGCTAGCTTGACTGAAGAAGAATTCAGAAATTACTTTGAGAAATTTGGTAGGATTACTGATGTAGTTGTGATGCACGATAATCTGACTCATAGACCAAGGGGGTTTGGATTTATTACTTTCGAATCGGAGGATTCTGTAGAGGAAGTTATGCAGAAGAACTTTCATGAATTGACTGGAAAGCTTGTGGAGGTCAAAAGAGCTGTTCCTAAAGACGGAATCAGTGGTAGTAGCATTGGTTATAACGGGAGGGTAGGTGGTGGAAGAAGCCCTAACTTTAATAACTCTTATCAGCAGGGTAGTTATGCACCTTATAATTCAAGATTTGGGTATTTCCCCACAGGATATGGCAATGTAGGCAGTTATCCGTATGGTGCTGGAATTTTTGGCGGAGGTTACCCTTCCGGAGGGTACAGTGGGATGGGTTATGGGCTCACTCCTATGGCCCCGAGAAGTCCTTGGAACCCTGCAATGGTTGGCGTTCGGGGAAGTTTCCTCCCATACGGAAGTGCTCCTCCTCTGTATCCCACCTACTTAAGTGGTGGACCTGGAGTAATGGGGCTTTCTGTGAACGGGTATAGTGGGATACTGGGTGGAGATGCTCAACATGCTTCTGATTCGACACCCTCTCAGATTGGTATAAACAATGTAGATGCCAATTCTTTTGGTTCTGGTAGAGGCCTGGGAGGTGCAGCTATCAAACAGAGTCAATAAGTAAATGATAAAGTGTTCTGGAGGTGCTGATTCAATCTGACTTATGCGGCGCCTTGACTGTGGATATTGACGTGTTAGAAATTTCTCAGTCCCACTGACGGAGTTGGGTACCATTTATTCCAATGTTGATGCTTTAGAAATCTCTCTAATTCTTATAAAGATTTGGTGTGTTTTCTCATTTCCTGTTTCGAAAATTCATGGATTCTGGATTCTGTTAATGTAATATAGTTTTTCTCATATTTAATTTTTTACACCGCTGTTCTACTTTCCTTTTCTCCTCCAAATTGTTGCTGGCAGTGCTCTGGAATCAAACCTTCAACCTGTGCCCCGACCTGCTTAAGGTATGCTCTGATTGTTGCTTGAATCAAACCCATGCAAACTGTTTGGTTTACTCCGACTAGCTTAAATTATACTCTGATTGTAACTTGAATTGTAAGGAGAGTTAGTCTTTTGTAAATCGAGTTTATATCATAAACCCTTGTAAACCATGTAGTCCCCCTTAATTTAAACACAGGGTATATAGGATTGGAAGAGAGGACCACAGGGTTTATACCGCGAACCTGGTTTACTCAAGTGTTTGTGTTGTAAGGATAGGGTTTGCGGTTGTTTCTGCTTAGATTGCAGTGTCTTGCTTGGAACTCCTTTTGATAAACCAACATCACATGACCCTTTAATCTCCTTTTCTGGATATCCACTATTGTTTTTTTTTTATTTTGTAATTGCACAAATTAGTTAGAGGTTGTCATGGATTTGGTGTGATTTAGTATTTGTTTTGTTTGTTTGTGATGTATATCCAGGTACGGCCTGCAATGTGTGGGTTTTGATTTGCCTTCTCCATGGGACTTTAGTCTCTGTTTGTTTCTCTTTTACCCAATTAACATTGAAATGTGAATTATCATCTCTTTTGTAGATATGGTGTATAAAAATTAATCAAACTATAGCATTAATTGAGTGAAGTAACACGTAGAATCAATTCTTGTTGTTTCTTATAATATACTGCTCCGTCCATCCCACCCAATTCTTCATGTCTTTTGGTCGTTCCAATCAAAAGGGTTTTCTTTCTTTTGACTCACACACCCCATTTAATACAAGTAAAATATGGGATCCAAATTTCCACTAATACAATTACTTACTATAGATTAAATAATAATATTTCTTAATATGCCAAAAAGTTAAAATAGCCCTTTGAGTGGAATGAGCTCGTCATATCTTGCCTCATCCTGCATTTTGCATGTTTAGGCCATCTCCAAGAGTGTGCTGCATCTCCATTTTGCAGCAAACTTTTGGCTCCAACAGTGTTGCATTCTTGGCTGCAAAATGGGGGAAAATGGTACTCCATAAAACACTGTAGCAGTTGCATTCTGTAGTAGTTATAAAATGCAACTGCTACAGTGTTTGCTGTATTTTTTTTTTGTGTCTAAATAATATATGTGTGTGTTATATTTATAAAATTGGTATGTGTATATTTTGTTTAAATAATTTAAAATAATATTAGAAAATATGATATATTGTTATTTTAATTTTTTGGGTAAAAAATGGGGTAAATTGTTGAAAATGAACTATTAAGTTAATTGCATTTTGGAATTGAATGTGTTGTAAAATAAAGTCGACTGCTAGAGATTGCCTTAGGCGGGGTTGCAGGCTAAATATACAAAGTCCAAGAAATGCAGGATTAGGCGGGGTTGCGAGCTAAATATACAAAGTCCAATCATTACATGACAGGTTGCAGGCCATGGTGGGCCACCCACATTTATTATTCTAGTATTTTCTTAAAATTGTATTTGTGATTTATTAATAATATTATTATTATGGAAATTAAGATTAAATTATTGGCAAATGGATAGAAGAGTGAAAATTTCTATATTATTCTTGATAAGTGAAACTTACTATGTTATTCTTTGATGATGTTAGGTGAAAGAATAAGAGAAAAATGCGCCGCTATCACCATAATAAAGAGATGGATACTCCACATGATATATTTGTCTAATTGTTATTAATATTATATTTTAAAGCTAGTATTTATTTGAGGTTAAAGTAACACGGTCCATAACCTTTTGTCATTTTATTTTTTATTATATTATTATTATATTATATGTACTAGTATAAATTATAAATTGAAAAATAATAATAATAAAATTGGTGGGCTAGTCCGCCCCCAACTCGTCCGTGGTCCAATCTGGCTAACTCATGTAGTCCTGCTTTAGACGTACTCATAAATTTTAAGTACAGTCCACTACTTTTTAATGATAGGGCGAGTTGATTAAATATCTCTTTAAAACCGACGCTAGGAGCATTGGGTGTTCCGTTTTTAGGGATGACAGTTTCGCTAGTTTTTTTAGGTACCAAACTCGACCAAACCCTAATGGGACGGGTTTGGGTACCTACAATCAGGTTTGAGAAAAAATAAAAATTCTCATTGGGGTTCGAGTAGGGTTCAGATTCACTCTCCTCATATATCCGCTACCCAAACTCGGATAAATAATCGAATAAGGGTAGCGGGTAACCGCATATACCCGTCATATTTAATACTTGTATGTATAAGTTTTATAGAGGGTTCAAACACTTAACCTCATATTAAAAACTTGTGTGGTGATTTTCTGTCATTTTTTAATTATTGTTTAACACTGAGATCAAAAAAATTTTATGTTATAGACATATATATTTAAATGTTTGAGACTTGAAATTTTATATTTTAGATTAAAAAAACAGGTTTGACGGATTCGAATACCCACGGAATATGATAAACACACTTTCGTTTTTAGCCCCTCAAAATTTTGTCTAGCGCCCCTGCATGTGAGGAAATTATTCTTTCCTAACTCGCTCATTAATAACAACATATAAGTTCATGATTTCGTGTGAGGTAATTATTCTTTCCTTAGTGATTCAGCTAAACACTTACTGATCTTTGTTAGATCATCTCTAACCATTGATTTCATTTTACAATACATTCAACTTTAAAATGCAATTAACTTAGTAATTCACTTTCAATAGTTTGCTCCATTTTTATTAAAAAAAAATAGCAATATATTCTTTATTTTAATATTTTTTTAGTTATGTGATAGACCGACGCATAGTGGGCCCGCGAATAACAGTATCACCCTATAGAATGATCATTGAGCTCTTCCGGTCTATAAGGCCCAATTACTTGGGACTGGTTCCCCTTGACAATCCCCTCCGGCCTCCACAGCGGCTTGAAGGTCGGTGGCCGAGAAGAGAAGGGGACGCTCCTTCAGGGCCATGGTGGGCCAGTCTCCACTATCTAATTATTGTCTATTCTGATCATCTATGGATATACTCCCTCCGTCCCAACTTAAGAGTCTCATTTGTTTTTGGGCACGTGGATTAAGGAGTATTATTATTTAATGTGTAGTGGGTAGTTGTATTAGTGGGTGTGGGGGCCCCATGTTTTAATTGTATTAGTGGGTGTGGGTGGGTCCCATGTATCCAAAAAATGAATGGGACTTTATGGGTGGGACGACCAAAATAGTAAAATGACCCTCTTAACCTGGGACAAATGGAGTAATGTGTTATTTATTATGCACCTTGGATGCAATGCTACTTTAGGCATTAATTATAATAGGCACGTGAAAATAGAACATAATCCGTATTGGGATAGAGAGATTAACTATTCAGTGTATAAGAGAACTCAATCTATAGTAGCATAAAAACATTTTTTCCTCTGAAAAAATAGAGTTGAGAGGAAATCTTAAATCTTATAGTGTAAGATATATTGTGTTAGGATATTGAATTGAGTATTGCTTCATATTTTATTTTTTCTGGAAGTGAATGTAATCTTAAAATAAAATTAAAATGTAGAAAACATTAATTTATTGATGTAGTAGAGGATAAAATCGAAAATAACTTAAAATCATTTTTATTTTTTATTTTTAAATGTATTATTATTATAAATTAGTGGTGGCAAGCATAATAGTAGCAGTACGTTACAAAATAAATAAAAAATTAAAAAAATATTAAAAATATTTATGGGCAAATTTTTAAAATAGCCACTATTCCTTAAGTTGAATTTTTTCTAGCCACCCTTATAATAACAAATTTTTTCTAGCCACTTTATACTATTCACTCACTATTCATTCCAAAATTACCCCTTCTTTCTTTAAAATCAAAAATTCTTTTATTTCCTCTACCCGATTGACATCCGTATATGATTTTCAATACCCTCTTTTTTTTCATCACAATTTTCTTCTTTAAAATAGACATAGTCCATTACGACCATATCAGGGCCAACATGCTTCCGTACATAAATCAAACAATATTAATCTCATAACTAACCAGCTTAAAACAGTAATAGTACCTTCTTTGACCGTCAATCCACCGGGTATCCGGGAGGTTTTACAGCTGCTCCTCACAGCCAACCACGCGCCCCGTAGTGTGATGGTTCGATCTCGTTCCTTCAGCGGACTTCAGCACAACCCTGGTTCGTTTCCTACACCGGGTGTATTGGATGCTGCTACTGTTTCTCGTCGGAAAGTATGGAGATTAAAATTGCAGAAAAATGGGAGGTTACATGTTTCGGGCAGTAGCCCAAGATTATTTATTTATTGAATGGAGAAATTTATTACACAATCATTCTCACTTAACAAGAGGAGATAACTCCTTTAGCTACCTATTGTAGCTTCACTAAGAACACTCATACAAAGAAACTAATACAATGTTTATTTTAGAAAGAGAAAACAGAGGGTAATGCTTGATGCCTTCTGCTTCCTCGACACACCTATTTATAGAGGCTTTCGGATTTGAAATCCGGATTTTAAAACCTCTTAACTTCCTTTGACGTCACTGCTTACTTCATTTTTCTGACGTCATTGCTTACGTTTTTCATTGGATTCCAACTTTAACAGCTGGCTGATCCCATTTCTTTATTGGATGCCAATTTTAGTGGTTGGCTAGTCCTTTCTTTATTGGATGCCCTTTTGTGGGCTACTCCTGTCTGTTACATTTACCCTTTTGGAAAGGTCACCTGGCTCTTGCTTTCTTGAGGAGTCACTAATCCTCTTTAGTGCCCGATGATTCTCCCGACTCCTGGGTATTCTGAAGAGGTTTTACCCTCTTCTTTCCACGTGTCTCCTTTGATGGGGTGGATCAGCAGTTCTGATCATCCCTATGCCCAATCTTATCCCTTTCCCAAATTCTGGTTCCGTTTGGGTGGAGCAGCTTGTGCATACCTTGTTCGTCCATTGCCCATAGTGGGCCATGTTGCAATATCTCCGATGAGTTTGTTTACTCACCGGAATCTTATTTTTCCAGAGAAGTTCTTGTTTTTCTTGGGAAGCCTTCTCTGTAAATCCTGTCTTCTTCCCTGTTAAAGTATTCAACAAAAAAGATCCATTCAAAGACTTATATTCGAACTTGAATGGGAACTTCACCTCCACCATAGCTTTGATGCAGGCGTACAAACCCCTCGCTCTTCGCGTAGAGATCTGTTCTTCAGAAAATGTAGAAACCAAGACTGGTTCCTTTTCAGAAGACTCCTTGATCTTATTGGATGCTGACACATCGGGTCTTCTTAGCTTAATGAAATGAAAGGCCTCGTGGTTGCCTTTTCCAACTGGTTCTGGGGCTGCACTGGTAAAGTATAACTCCCTGCACTGGTAAAGTATAACTCCAATACATCGCCTCTAGATAGAGTTGCGTTGTTTTCCTATGCCTTGAAAACTGTGCTTTTCAGCCATTCTGGCAATTTTGAAAGCTCTGGGAAACCTGGTGCAATAGTATATATTGAACTAGTGCTCCAAAATCATACCATTGTTTCACATCATTTGGATTTGAGCCTTCTCTCATCCAAACTCGGGGATATTCCCCAGATATATCCACCAGGCATTTCTCCGGTCGGATTCCTTGTCTGGTATTCAATTTCTCCCAGCTGGCCTGGTATTCCTGCCAATAAGAGAAATCAGCTAAGTTAATACCAACCTTAGCAGTACCCGTCATAGGCCTAAGGTTGATCTCTCCCTCTTTAACCCCAGAGATGCTGGGTTGACTCGTCGACTCTAGATGTGAATCTAGGTCTTCGCTTTTTCCTTCGACCAGTTTCTCTTTTGGAGGTTCCAATCTAGGACTTGTGCTAAGGGTACTTGAATCCCTTGCTCCGGGTTTAGAGCCCCGTTCTCGACTACTCTCCTTTTGCTGATTGCGATTGCTATCAACAACCTGGATGAGTGGCTCTCGTGTTACTTCGAACAGACTTGCGCCATTTCGAATGCAGTCTCGTATGCAATTAGACACTTTGGTCTGATCACTGTCTTGTATTCTTCCAGCACACCTTGTATTGAGTGCCAGATTCTCGAATTCCCTTTGGAGCAACTCAAGGTTGTCCATTAGGTGTCTTGATACCGTCAGGATGGAGTCTATTTCAGCTCCTTCCATCTCTCGTTAGGAAATCTGCCAAAACATTATCAACAGATTTAATAATGACAATATTAAAATCATAATATTGGCATTCTGCTTGCCATCTTAATAGTCTAGCCTTTTCAGGTTTAGATTCAATTTTATTCTTTAAGAAGGCTTTGACGCTCGTGTTGTCAATTTTAAGGATGAATTTCTTCGCGAGAAGAAATAACGGCCATTTCTTGAACGCCTTTCGGACCGCAAAGAACTCCTTTTCATTGATATGCCACCTGTTTGCTTCATTCTCCGTAAAGAGTCCGCTACAATATCTGCATGGCACTTCTCCTTCGGGTGTGGATTTAGTTAGAACCGCTGCCCACCAATGGTCACTGGCATCTGTGTAAAGTACCAGTTCATCCTCGTCGTTTGGTATCGCCAACTTGGTGAGCTTTTTGCAAACCTCCTTTAGTTGTTTAACCATTGCTCGGTGTGATTCCTCCCATTTGAATTCAGCATCTTTTTTTTTAACAGAGGACTAAACACCTTCCTGTATTGTGCTAGATTGTTGATGAACATTCCAGCAAAGTTGACAACTCCTAAGAAGCTTTGGAGTTGCTTCTTGTCCTTGAAATCTTCAGGAAATCCTTGAACCTTTTCTACAATGTGTGGTTGTAGAATAATTCCAGACTCATCGATCTCAACTCCAAGAAACTCTATTTGTCTTGTTGCCATCACTGCCTTCTTCTCAGAAAGCACTAATCCCTCTTTGTGACATACTTCTGAAAATACTTCCAGATGCGCCAAGTGTTCCTTCATGTTCTTTGAGGCTATGAGGATGTCATCTACATAGACAAATATGAATGAGAAATAATCTTTGAAAAGATTATCCATCTTCCTTTGGTATATCTGGGGTGTGTTTGCCAAGCCCATAGGCATGACATTCCAGATATAATGACCTTGTGGTGTGGAGAAGGCTGTAAACTTCTTGCTTCCTTCCTCCATCATGATCTGGTAGAATCCAGATTTGCAATCGAACTTGGAGAATACCTTGGAATTCTTGATACAGTTGACCAAGTGTTCTCTACTTGGTATGTAGTATCCATCGAATTCCAAAATATTGTTGATCCCTTTATAGTTGATCACAAGTCTCGGCTTTCCTCGCTTGACTTCTCCATCCTGGACTGCTATATGGAGATACTCCTGGTGATATCAACTTAAGGTCCAGATGTTCCTTAAGTATTAGCTGCATATCCTTTCGATTCTCTTGGTTCATCAGGATAGGCTTGTATCTTACGAAGGCTTTGAGCTCGTTCTTGTCCCCCCAGGCTAGAGGATCTTCATTGAAGTTCCTCTGTATCTTCTTTTTGACGTCCTCCAAAAATGTTTGTTCTTCGATTGTGACGTCTTTCTGTAAGCTTTCTCCCAAGCTTGCTTTGAGAAGGTGGATTGTGTTTTCTTTTAGTCTCTCCATCTTCCATCCTCCTCTAGTCTCGGTTCTCATCTGAAGGACTGCTTCGCCATATCTCCTCCGATCATTCATCTTTGGATGGCTAAGTTTTCCTTCATCACCACGCTTGCTGCGAAATCTGATTGGCATTTTTCTTTGAAATGCATTACGCAGTCTTGGTGCGATGATCTTATGTTCACAAAGGGTTGTGAAAATAAGCCTTCTTGTTGTGTTTTCTTGGGTAAAACGCTTGAGTATCTGTAGGAAATTATTTCCTAACAGAATATCTGTTCCGGTGTCGTGGAAATATATCGGTGGAGTTTTCACCTTGTACCACGGGGTACGATCTGCTCCTCCGATCATGATTTTCCGCCTGCTTGATTCCTCTGTTTAGGATTAGCACCCTTTGAGAGAAATCTTTTCCTAGTATTGTTGGCAATTCTTCACCTGAGTTTTTCGGAAAGACTCCTTCTTTTGCTGTGCAGATCCCGGCTCCTGAATCAATGTATGCCGCAAAATACTCCGCACGATGTTCCTCATATATCATCCCTACGGTGATATATATCGAGAATGGACTTGTAGCCATGGGTGGATCAGAGCTTAGAACCCCGAATTAGTACACCTTGTATCTTTTTCCTTTGACCGTGAATTCCATTCCGTCTTGTAGTCGTTCCCAAGATTTGTGATCCTCGAGAAACTCCAGTCCCAGCACTAGTTGTTCTGGGAATCTTCCTGCTACTCCTTCAATCACCAGCTCAAGTTCTCCGAGTTTGAGCTGTCCTTGATATCTCCCAGTTGTTGGCTGTTGAAGATAATATAAAACATCACAAGGAATAGAGTTTTCCTTTTTAGTGATATCGAATATTACTTCGACTCCTCTCCATCCTTCTGGGCATTTTAGTTCACCTTTAGTTGTGAACTTTTCTGGTTCTTGGATTACCTCCACGATTGGTTTCATCCCCATTTTTCGCTAATCATCCTATCTTCTTGGAAAAAAATTCTTCTTTGTTCGAATCTGAGGCTGTTTTATCTGCTCCAGATCGGCTTATCTTTGATTCGCAAATCAATATCGTGAATTGGCGGTAGCTCTATTATCTCTGGCCTAGTTGCACATGCAACTTTCTCGAACACTTCAGGTATCTCAATATACTCCTTCATTTGGAATAGATCCAAATAATGAGTGTTGGAGAGGGCATACGAGATAATGTATGTGATAGAGTAAGGCATGTTCCCTTCCTTCATCAAATCTTTGTTTTTGAAATCTTGATGGAGGGTAAGTGCCCTGTTGAAATCTCGGTCTGCCAGATTGTACGCGATCCTTGGATAAATGTAGGATGCTATTTTTCCTGCGTACAGATTTCCCGAGAGTCCTCCTAGGCAGGCTTCTCTTGTGCTCTTGATTCTCTTATCAAAGACAGCAATATCGATTGGTGTATCGATTCTTTCTTTGAATGTGGCTTTGATGAGAATCCGAATAGCTCCGATATGGACCCAAGACATCATTTTGGACATCTTCTCCGGGAGTCTACTTAGTTCCTTTTTGATTTCTTCATAAGGAACCAGTTGCATCTCCATCATATTTCCTGTGAGCTCCATTGGGATAGCAATTTCCCCTTCGGTCACTTTGTATATGATGTTATGTTTCCTTTTCTTGAAACTTGGAAAGAATTTTTCCAATTTTCCTACAGTGAATCCGTCGTATAGGCTGAGCCTTGGATCTTCTTTCATAATTCTCATAAGGGCTTTATGAGAAATAGATGTCTCGGAAAAGAATCCAGACATATCTTCTTGCATCTCTTTCCTGAAGATTTCCTCTTCACTCCGATTCATCTTCGGAGGATTCGTCTTGGTTAAAGAATTCTTCTTCATAGATGCTCTCGTCTGAGGGTATATCTTCGAATTTATATACTTGTACTAGATCTTGGAAGTAAACAGCTTCCTCCATTTCTGGAGTGGTTTCGAACTGTCTTACTCCCCGCTTCTGGTTTTCTGGGCAATCTGGTGAGATATGCCCTCTTGCTCCACACGTGTAGCAGTTGCAATCTTTAAATCTTTCATTGACTCGTGTGGCCGCTCTTCGGAACGTTTTTCTCGTGGGACTTCTTCATGTGCTTCTCTGGTTTGATCCTGAGGATGAGGCTTGGCTTCTTGAACTCCATCTTGATGGTCCAGATCTTTGGCCTGATTTGTAGCTTCGGGCCTTCTGTTTAGACCAAAAGATCTTCTGGATCTCCATCCTCCGCTCCTTTGGGTATAAGGATGACTTTTCTTCATCCTCTTCTGCTTTCTTTGATTTCTTCCAATGATAGTTGGAAGGTCATTGCTTTCGCAACATAAGGGGACTGTTTTGTTGATTCCCCTTAATCTCTTGTAGTTCTTGTGTAGTGCCACTTGATGACACCACTCCGCAATCTTGGCTTTGAGGAAGGACATCCTCCTTGCTATTGAATCCAGCTCACATGGGTCATATTCTTTGATCAGCATTTCTTTCCATAGGCTCGGGATCTTGGCAAAGAATAGGTGGAATACTTCTTTCTCATTGACCTTTGACTTCCATCTATACTCTGTAAAGAGTTTGATGTATTCATCTACATGACAGATGTCAAGTAGTTCCAGACTATATAGGGCATTCCTATACTTTTTCTTCTTTTCTTCTTCCATTCCTTCGAAGTAACCTACTCCGATGAAGTGGATTTTGAAGATCTTGGCCATGCGATCCACAATATTGCCTAGATCTTCACCTTCCATGGCCTCCTTTTTTACTTCGTCTGAGAGCTCCTCCCAAGCGCATTTCACTGATCATTCAAGGCTCATAGTAAGGAATCTTATGAACCCTTCTTTGTCCAGCTCTAGTGCGCCACCTGCGATCTTCATGGCAGTTGTCCATTCATCGATCAAAGCTTCTCTATTCTTGAAGTCTAGAGTATCGAGTTTTAAGATCAACCCGTATGGATTTATTGGCTCAAGGTGAGACCAGCCATATGGGGTGTTATGTATATGAGATCCTCGAACTTGGCTTGCTCCTGTTGACATTCCAATTGCCTTCATCTTGAAGTTTCTTGGTTGTTGAAATGTCTCTTCTTGTCTTGCCCCATGGACTCCATGTGATCCCGAGGTTCCTTCATCTTGGCTCCTATCATGTTGTGTTTGATAAGCCTGGGACTGTTGTTGAGTGCTTGATGCTTCTCCAACATTCATCTTTAGATCTACAATTGATAGTCCTTGGAAGGACTCATATAGATCTTGTAGATCTTCAAGGTTTGCTCGTTCCATCCAGGAATGTGGATTCTCCTCGAAGGATAGCAATCATTTTCTCGCTTTCAGACTTTGGCCTTGTGACCTCTGTCGTCTTCCCTTTTTGGTGTAAAAGAGGTTCTATTATGAAGGTTAGTGGTAACCTTCCTCCAGGCTTTCTTCCTGACACCTTGGTTTCCGGGGACTTTACTTGTTCTATCAATTTCATGATGAGATCGAGTTGCCTGCTCTGCAGTTTCTCCACCTTATCCATCTTGAGGCTAATCTCGAACATTGTCTTGGACATGCTTTGGCAATATTCTCCAAAGAATCTCACTGTATTCTGTAATTCTCTAAGATCTTGGTTCATCTTAGAGTTGTCTGCCTCGATCTCCTTCCACTCGGTCATTCGTCCCAATGTGAAAAGTGATAGGGCTTGCAGATCTTTCTTGGACCTTGGTTAGGTCGTTTCCTCCATTGTCGATGTGTGGGAACACCTCCATGGATCTCGGTGAAACTTCGTATTTCTACGATGTTTCTGGATACCTCTTTTGAGTATCTTATTTGCATCTGGCGTAGTTCCTCCAAAGATTCTTCTTCAGTGTGGTTGGCACGAATTTCGGCCAACTCTCTTATTTTGTTTATGCCTTCATACCATCGGTCGGCATTTTCGTCTCTTTTTTCTGTAATTTGTCTATACAACACACAATAATATTGTTGTATAGAGCTACTCTTTTCGTCATAGTTGACAGCGCAGTAGTCCCTTTTACTCCAGCTTGGGATAGGGTTGATTGTCCTGTCACTCTCGGATGTTGAACTTTCGTTCGGATCCATATTTCTTTGAAGCTCTCCTCTCGTTAAGTGATATGAGTAATAAAAATTTTCCATTCAATAAATAAATAAACCTAGGGCTCTGATACCATTTTAAAGCGTGATAAGAGGGATGGAAAAATTCAAGACATATAGGCCGAATAGGCAAACACGTATGGGCCGAATAGAACAATACGTATGGGCCGAATAGAGCAATACGTATATGCCGAATAGGCAAATATGTGTAGGCCGAATAGGCAACTATTTGAGCCTTAAACATATAGGCCGAATAGACAAATACGTATGAGCCGAATAGGCAAATATGTCTAGGCCGAATAGGCAACTATTTGGACCGAATATTGTAAGTCATTACGAGTATCAATCGGATAAAATCATTTATTTAAAATTTTGATTTAAAATTGAATTTTTAAATTGAAGTTTGGGAGCAAAATGGTCTTAAATATAAAAAGTCGCTATAAAAAATTATATAGAATAAAGGTGGCTACAAAAAATTATATTAATACTTTTTTCTATTATCACAATATTTATCCCCACAATAAATATATAATTTCGAAATTCATTCAAAATAATATGAATAAAGATGGGCAATTGCCATAAATGTTCACCACATATTCTTGGTCGAATTTTCGTTGACAGAGCAGCGGACAATCCAAATGGTGCCTCTGCTAAGCCCCGCCGCCGCCACCGCGGCCGGCGGAGCGCTGCTCTCCTCCACCCACCCCCACCCCACTCAAATTCGTCCACCCCGTCCACCCTCTTTTCTCCAAACGCCGCCCCATTTTCTCGCTCTCCCGCCTCCTCAAACCCCTCACATTAGCCAGTGCTCTGGACTCCTCCGGCGGCGCCTCCACCAAGCCAACCACCACATCCCCTTCCTCCACCGCTCCTTTCGATGACCAGGGCTCTAATTCCAACTCTATCTCTTTCGTCGGGCAAGAAAATGTACCCCTCGAAGGCGTTATTCAGTTCGAGAAGCCCAATTCCAATTCGCTTCTGAATAAATTGGGGTAAGTCTTTGTTTTCTCATTTTCTGTTGCTAGTTCGTGAATTGTATTGAATTTGGATTCGAATTGAAGTCTTGTGGCCATATTGGCTGGCGGCGATGTGGCGGCGTTGCTGTTTTTCGCCGCTATTGGGAGATTCAGTCATGGATTCTCAGTTCACGACTTCGAAACGTTTAAAACTGCTGACGCTTTTATTGCTGGTATAATTTGCTTTTCTCTTTTGAATGATAGCGTTAGGTCAAGTTTTGTGAATTGTGATAATATGTTTCGCTCGTATTGGTTTAGAATGTATGTGGGTTTGAAAAGATGTGATTTGAAATGGTAGATTGGTTTGTGTTCTTGAATTGTGGGGTGGTTTTTGAGTGCATACTTTCTTGGGGGATTCAGTGAGGAAGGCAAAGGAAAGAAAGGTCTATGGAGTGCTGTTGTTGCTGCTGCTAAGTCCTGGTCATTGGGGATTCCGGTAAGGATGTCGATTTTTCGTGTGTTGATTCTTATCATTTAGTATTATTATTATTTTGTTGTTCGAACGAACTAGTGATTTCCTGAGTTTCTGATGATAATAGATTAAGGGTTGGGAATATTTCCTGTTGTATTTTGATGAATTTGGTGGAATCATAAACTGCTCATATCTTGATAATGCTGCGGTGTTCTTTACTGTCTGAAAAGTGGATTGAAATGATTTTTCTAGAGAATCTAGTGTTGAGGAGGTTCATGTTCTCGCTCATTTTGACCTTTCAAATAACGGGTTAAAAACTAATGCATTCACTTGTCTATTCAAATGTTTATTGATGTTTCTGGAATGTTACCAGACCAGATGCAAGATTTAATTTCAGTAGGAGACATGTTAAGTATATTTTCTTGATACCTGAACCTGAAACTAGGTTTATTCTCCCTTTTCACTTTTAGGTGCAATATGACTTCTCTGTATGCATGGTCTGTTTTTCAAAAATGAATAAATTTCCTTGCATTTACAGTCCTCATTTATCATTGCATATATGCTTCATGAGTAGCAAGAATCATGTGTTTCACAGTTGTCATTGATTCACAAACTCGGTTTTAAAGATATATTTCAGTTACAGACGCATAACATTACTATGATCTGATTGAGATGTAGTGGAGTGAAGTTGATGACGTATTTTTTGGGAATGATATTAAAAATGTGCTGGTTTGAAAAATTGTGATGTAAATAATGGAAAGTTCATTGTTGGGGTGCCCAGGGGGTGTTGAGGAAAAGAATGCTCTGCCGAAGAAAACTGATAACTGTTTTTCCAGAATGAATTTTGTAGAATGGAATGAGGAAGTCCAGTCCTATCTTTAACTTTGCTAAGTTGTTCCTCCATGCCATGTAAAGTTCATAATTTTGGTGGTGCATATCCTAAACTTGAAATATAAGAAGAAATTCTTGATTTTTTTTGCAATTATTTTCCATTTAGAGAAATTGAATTGAAACTGCTAATTGCTAAAGCTAACTTAAAAAGGAAGTTATCCCTCACTCAAGAACAAAAATCAAAGATTGTAATCCTCGATAAACTTTGAATTAAATAATGCATATTGTATAGGTGCACCTCATTACTGGATAAATTGTTTGCAGAATTAAAGTCAAGGCAATGAAATGTAGAATTAGCACTACCTATTACTTTGTATGTGCAAGCTAGTTCTCATAATTGAATGGTAGGTTTATCTTTCTACAGTTGATATGGAAGTGACTAAATGCTACAACAAACACTTGTTGGCTTATAAGGAGTTAAAGAATCTGAGCTTCTGTTTTCTTTCAGTGGTTATGACTGTAGCAAGACTACTGCTTTCGGTATTTTTACTTGTTCTAAATCATGACTACAGATATGCTAAGAACTTTTAACTCTCAAACAAATGGTACAGTAATGGTTTTATTGAAGTAGGGGGCCATTTTAGCATGCAGAAAAGATCTTTCCCCGAGTCCCCTTCTACGATCAGCTGAAAAATGTTGTGGATCTGACTGTGAGACATTTTTTTTCCTTATGTTACGATCTGCGTTAGAGCAACACAATGAGCAAGTTTGTGGTGGTAAACAGTACACCCTTTGTAACATTTTAATTGACTTCTAGATAGAAATTTAAATTCAAAATAATTATCATTTGTGCAATAACCTTAAACGTCAATCATAACAGGGGAAGTAGATATTATTTTTCACTCATTTTATATTTAGTATTTTGTTCTTCTCTAGATAATAGAGGATGCAACTTCACCCCAAGAGCTATCATCTTTTTGAGAATAGTTTTATCTTCCTGCTGTATACTCGTTACTATTTTTCCATAAAAGTTTTCAATAATTATGCCAAAATTTTTGCTGGATCTACTGATGTGCATGTATTGTTTCTATTTTTACATGTTTGATTCACCTTGTTTCTTCGTACACTGCAGTTGGGATTAATTATAAGGGCATTGACGATCGGTCACCCTCCCCCTACCAATTTTATATTGGTTACAATGGGAAGCACTGCATTTTTACTTATTGGATGGAGAGCGATACTATTCAGCATTTTCCCCTCTGAAAAGGGCAAGAAAAACGATCAATACAAGCGTGGGAGCCCATTTGAACTGTTTGAGGTATGTGTTGAAATATTTTCTGATAAGCAAAATGGAGATCATCTTCGTTTTTGTTTACAATCATTTTCCTTCTACTTGGAATCACACTATCAATATTTGAAACCATCAAAGCCTCCAATTTACAAAAGTTGAGCTTTACTTGCACTCTTTCAGACAAGAGCCCAACTGTTTCAGTCACATCTTCAAACTCGTTGAGTAGTGCAAACAATCATAGGACGGATAATTTAGCATAGTTGGAGTTCTCTTTCTCAAGTAGAGAACAATTGTGTTGGCATAAAGATATATGTGATTTTATCTTAAACCTCATTCTAGAATTGTTTTCTGATATTTATAAATTGGTTGCAGTTACGTCGTTGGTGAGACGGTGGTGAAGGGGATACCGAATCTTTCTATCCTAACCTAACCATTGCCCTGTCCTGGGAGGTAACATTTTGTGTGTAATACCAAAGCAGATGAATGTAAATGCAGAAGATATTGTTGTATGGAATGATAATATATAAAGTTATATATAAATTTTAATCCATATAAAATGATCAAAATCAGATTCAAGATTACTGTATTAACTTTCCATCCACTTCTTCTAGTTTGGCTTTTAAGGTTTGAAGTCCCATTGTTAATGTTGTGTTCTTGTCATTGATCAGCCTAGCCTCTTTCCTAATTTATTTAATTATTATTATTATTATTATTATTATTTTCGTGCATCATCTCATGTGTCATGCGTTAAGTGATTAACACGTAATAGGGGAATTAAGGAGATGATGTACCAAAATAGAACAGGGAATCCAAGCAGCATTCCCAGTAGGGATTATGATGGGGACATCGAAGAACAAATTAACCGTATAATTTTGAGTCAATAATTATCTTTGAGTTTTTCTGGTATCATTTACAGTTAAGCTCGATTATATATATATATATATATATATATATATCAATTCTTAACACGAAATGAGTTGTGTGATAGATCTCAAACATGTTTCTGTCCTCCACCATATACCCTTTATATATATATATATATATTGATAAAACAACCTTGTAAAATGAAAAAGGATAATTCATTGATTAAATTATTTTATAAATAACTCATATGATAGATGTGAAATAATAATGGTTTATATGAAAAGTAATTATTAATTTAACAGCATGTTGGAGATGTCGATTAGTTGAATATGTAATTTGATTTATTTATTAGACAAATATTGTCTTTAATAATTATCTTTGAGTTGGTCTTAAACTAAGAATTTCATGATACCATTAGTTCAAAATCATCCTTCTTAGAGTATTTATTTTCCAAAAAGAAAAAATATATTTATCCTTCTTATTAATATGTACACGAAACAAGAAACCTAAAAAAAAAATGTATAACGATAGTTTTTTTTGTTTATTGCGTTTTTTAATTCTACGATGCAATTTTACTATTGATTTTATGTTAATCCATGGTAGTAATTTTATTATAGTAATTAGGATTTTTGGGTGGCAATTGTAAATAAACGTCGTCAGTTTTAAAGTGGAAATTCTCAAATTGTCACCCCCTTGTAGTAGTTTCCTCATGGGCCTGACACCTCAATCGGGCTCAATATTGTGGGCCACATATTTAATTGGGCTCTGTAGACCATATTATGAAATTGACGATGGTCCATTAAACTACAAGCTACGTAATTTTAAAACAAAACAAACGTAAATTATAAGTTTTAATGATTTTTAAAACCCACACAAATCATAAATATAAATGGGTTACAAATTGTGAATTTTGAATGAATAAAGAGTGAATGTAATAAAATAATATTTTTACGTCTACACATAGGGATGTAATCGAATCGAGTCGAGTCGAACACTACTAGGTTTGATGATCGTTTGTTAAGGAATTATCGAACTCGAGCCCGAGCTCGAACTCGACAAGAAAAAAATATCGAACTCGAGCTCGAACTCAAACTGTTTGTTAAGGCTCAGGAACGTGTTCACGAACACATAAAGTAACTTGTTCGTGAACATTTTTTTATGAACATTTAAATAATTTTGTATGTTGATATTATAGTTACAGCCGCCGTTCACCGGGGCTTCGGTCGCCGGCTCCCCTGTCATCAGGTCACCAACTTCCTTGACCTTCCGGCACTGGGCATATTGCCCATTTCCCCTTTTTGACTTGTAAATGGCTAGCTTTAAGATTGACTTTGTTAAAAGAATGTTTCGTTTATAAATATTTAATGTTATTCATAATATTAAATAAACAAACTAACAAAATATAATAATAAATGGTAAAAAAATATTTAAATATTTAAATAATCACTTAAGTTATTATCATATTTGTATGGTTTAATACAAAATATTTAATTATTGAATATAAATAAATAAATAATAATATATAATACTAAAGAATAATTATAAAATTTACGAACGCGTTTGTGAGCCATTAACGAGCCCATAAACGAATATGTTCGCGAGCTTTCGAGCCGAACACCCTTAGGCTTGAGTTTGGTTTGATAGACTATTCGAGCTCAAAATTCAAGCTTGGTTTGGGTCGTTAAGGTTAACGAACAAGTTCGAACGAATATTTTATCGAATCGAGACTCGAATAGTTCGCGAACGGTTTGATTCGCTTACATCCCTATCTACACATATAAAGTCATTTTAATTTGAAAAAATCGATGATCAAAGTTTTATAATAAAAAAATGCAATACTTTAAAAGAAAAAAAAATCTAAACCACAAGATTAAATATCTTTAGGTTAAACTTTCCACTTTATTATTGGGTAATAATCCGAGTGCCACAAAAAAAATCTATTAACATAAAAATTAGCTAGTTAATTAGGACATGAACACATTTAATGCGCCTTTAGAGTTTTATGTTAAATTGTATATTCTTTAGTATACAGATGTGTACCCTTTATTTTCTAAAGAAAATTATTGTGTGTATCTAGGCACATGAACAACACTCCGTGAGTCTTTAGAATTTTGTGTTAAATTGTATATCCTTTAGTATAAAAATGTGTACCCTTTATTTTCTAAAAAAAATATATATTAATAAAAAGTGTATACCCTTTAGAACAAAATGGTGTACATTTTATTAATTAAAGTGTATACTCTTTAGACCAAAGCAATGTACCTTTACCTATAATACTAAATTTCTAAAGGTGTTTTAGTGCGCCAAGCCTTACTCAATTTAAATAATGAAATGAGAGGATGAGAGTGTTTTCAGGTATATCATAAAACAAGGCTAATATTTGAGTGTAGAAAGTAATTTATTCTAGTTTGATAAATGGAAATAAATGTAGGAGGAAGAAGATCTAAATGCAATAAACTAATGATGTCACAGTGAAGACAGACAGAGTTATTAATTGAATACAGTCTGCAATAGACAAGCCAGGCATGTCCTTCAATTTTCATGCTTTTAAGATTGCAACCTCCCTCTCTTCTTACCTCCATATCATGTGTTCTGGAATTGCCCTCTTGTACGTTAGTGCACCCGTGCATGAGCTACTATTTACAAAATATAATTATACAATTTCCTTCTTTTATTAATTATGTTTTCACGTAAATTAAGTAGTATTATTATTTTATGTGTAACATGTAATTATATTAGTGGTATGTGTGAGACTGTGTATAAAGTAATTTCCTAAATACACTAAAATAAAAATCTCTTTTCACAACGAAATTTACCAATCAAATTTAATTTTTTGATAATTCATTAATAATTACCAACAAAAATTATATTTTTTTTTTAGTAATAGAATATCAATTAATTTTCTTATGTTTTTAGCAACGGAATAAAATCCGTGGATAATTCACAGGTCTATTTTCACACCCAGCCACTCGGAGGTTGGAGTAGCTAGGGTGGGATTCGGGTGGGATTCGGGTGGGATGGTAAAGTGATTTGAAACGAATTACCAACAAAATCATTTTATAAATTATCGATGAAATTATAAGCAATGGATTAATAACAAAATTATTTTCTTGAAGATATAAGCAACCTCATTAAGAAAATATAAATAGTGTGACAGGACAGATAGATTATATTTGCCATAACCTAGGTAATTATATGAATTTCATTCAAAATTTCAAACCACCTTACCACCCACCCCGATCCCACCCTACACCCACCTCCGAGTGGGTGGGTGTGAAAATAGGTCTGCGAAATCACACAGCTAAGGTGCAGCCTGTAATGAAATTTTGTCAACCATACCAGGCAGCACCCTACCCCTACCCACCCCCACCCCCACCCCCACCCCCCCTAAAATACATGGATATAGATACAAAGGTGTGTAAGTAATTAGCAGGCTTCCATTTCGCATTCCCATTAATAGAGGATCTTCAATTCCAATCACTCTTTCATTGATTGATTTCCCCTTCCCCATACTCCTATTATTTAATTTTTGTCACATCATTTCTTTTAATTCTTTCTTCCCTATTAATTCCTATTCTTTGACTCATATCCATTTCCTTTCTCGTTGTTTCATCACATCAACACCCCCCAACACCATTTCAATTCTCTTGTAAATTTGAGTAATGTTCAAGTATGCATGATTTGGACGGGTGGCATGTTAAATTGATTAATTAATTATGGAAATACATTTCCTAATTAATTAGGGAGCATGTTTAATTTTTAAATATGTTTCAGCTTGCAAATGAAAGTGAACTCATATATTGTGAAATGTTAGTATATGTTTGAAAATAAATTGGACAAGTGGGTGAATGCATGTCGAATTATGGTGATCTTCGAATAATTTATACGAAAGTGGAGTATATTTTACCTTATTAGTTGAAAAATATTTGGAGAGATTTTGTGTAATGTACTATAAAATTACAAATTAAGAGTTTGTATGAGTTGGTTTATTGTGCAATAAATATATATATATATATATATATATATATATAAAAGAGCATAACACTTTAATTAATTAATAAAAATATAATTTTTTCATTGAAAATCTCGAATGAAATAGGAAGGGTATAAAATGTTAAATTAAAAATTTTCTCAAAATATTAAGTATACTAAATATTAATACTCCGTACAACATTTAAAAATGTGATTACCAGTATTTGTTTACTATATATTATTTTCATCCCTCATGAGAGAGATCACTTTAATTATTATCACTATTCATCAGTAACTTTTTTTTTTTAATATTATAATATTAAAATCACTTTTCCTTTAAATCTCACAAATTTCGTGGGACAATTTGATACAAGTTTTTTTCCTTTTTTCTCTTTTTCATGTTTTTGTTATGGTAAAAATTTGTGTGCACCAGGGCGCTTCCGTGCGTCTTTTGAATTTTGTTTTAAATTATATATCATTTAATATAAAGATATGTACCCTTTATTTTTTGAAGAAAAATAAAAAAATATTAATGAAAAGTACCATTACCCATAATACTAAATTCTAAAAGGTGCACGGTGTGCACACAAGCCGCACTCTTTTGTTATAGTTAGACTTAAACTAATAATAGAAATAAGTGATGACAATAATAATTTGAGTGTGACATTTATACCTCGTTTTAATTATTTGATGCAGAAAAAAAAAATGACAAAAATTGGTGGTACTATATAGGAGTATATGTTTTCCTGTTAAATTTTTTACCTTCTTCCTCTGATGTACCATATGGTAATAATTGAAAATTAATAATATAATATACACACACATAAACGACTTAAAAAGACCACCGAAATTATAATTAATTTAAAGGTTGTTCCACCAACCAAAATTAGGGGTGTGCACGGATTTTGGATTTAACCGAAACCGTACCGAATTAATCCCGAACCGAAAAAAATCATTGACTTTTTGACTTTTTCCGAACCGAACCAAACCGATTTTTCATTTGGTACGGACTTGGATTTTTTCTGTTTTCCCGTACCGAACATTGGATATAACCCAACCGAACCGTACCGAACCAAACCGTACCGAAAAACCGAATTGAAATTATGCATTAAAATTATATATAATATATTTATCTTATTATTTATAGTTTATACTTTATAAGTCATGAATTAATGAATTTTAATTTATTAATTATGATTACTTTATATTATAATAATTAATTAAAATTAATTATAATATAATTACAAATAATAATTTAAAATTATGTCTAATTCTCTCAATATTTATTTGTTACTGTATATTAAAAAAATATATATTTCATAAAGTAAAATGAATTTCTAAAAAAATACGAAATAAATAAAATGATATGTTCAAAGTTCAAATTTTTATTTAAGAGAACATAATAAATAAAAGTAAATGGTATCTCTAAAGTGTAAATTCAATTGTACACTTAATAAATAGTTATTAAAGTTTATATTTATTTAATGAAGATAAAATACAAAATTTAAATGATAATCCATATTTGTGAAATTCTTTCATCAATTATTATTTAAGAATTTTTTCATCAATTCGAGTATAATTTTTTATTCAAATATTATCTCTTCTTATATATCTCATGAAAGTGAAATTCTTAATGTGAATTGTGAATCAGTATTACAGAAGTCTTTTTTTACTTTTTAAAGTATTATTACCTTTTATTAATATATATATATATATATATATAACGTTACTCTTAATTAATTTATTTAGAAGTAATATATATAATTAGAATATGTTGTTACTTATACATTTGGGATATTTTTAAAACTAATTAAATATTAAATCTATGACAGTAAATTTTTATTTTAATTAAATATGAAATAAATTTTAAAAAATTATAAAATTAAAGATTCATATTTCCACATATTTGTATTAAAAATATTATGCAATACTTGATGAGAAAATTAAAGATTCATATTTTCAATGATATTAATATATTATTATATTATATTATATTTTTAATAAATTAATTTGAAATAAGAAAACACGTTTCTTTATTTTAAAAATAAATCGTGTTTGTTCCCTTCAACAATTTTAGAAATTAAAATCCTCCATCTGTAGGATCAATTACAAAAAATCAAATTGAAGAAGTGTGTTCTCCAGATTTTAATTAGATTGTTGAAATTTTTTTAGGTACTTTATGTTTCATATTTTAATTTAAATTACTATTACACTTAATTGTTTTAGAATTAAGCGAATATATAATATTCATTCATAATGCAAGATAATTTAATTGTGTTTTGTAAATGAAAGTTTACGTGATGGCAATGGTCAGATCAACAAACCTCCATGATCACGATTTACGAATCATCAATATTGCACTTTTATGATTATGTTAAAACTTTGAATTTGTTTGATGAATATTTTAGTTGTCTATTTATTCTTATTTGGATTTGGAAAATTTAGTTTTTTTTGTTTAATTGATATTTTTCTAAGTATTTATGTGTGTAAAAATTCATTTATCATATGAGAATTCGATTTGATCCGCTCTGATCCGTCAAAATCCGTTTTCCCAAAAATCCGTTCCGAACCGAAGTTTGGTACGGATTCAATATTGGATTTTTTCTTTATGGATTCAATATCGGATTTTTTTTTAAAAAATCCGTACCGAAAATTTGGAACGGATTTTTTAAAAATCCGTACCGAATCCCAATCCACACACCCCTGGCCAAAATGCCAAATAGGTCCACATTTTAGCAGTAAAAAATATGAATAAGGGTAGGAAGCTTTTAATTGAAAAGCTAAATTGTTGTTTCACTTTTACTGTACTATTATGTTCATATTTACTTTCAATTTTTTTTATTAACTTTATTGAATTTTAGAATATATTAGTATTTTTAAATAAAATAATTAATGAAATGTAAAGTAATATAATGGGTAGAGATATTCTCTTGTGAGACAGGTTATTTGTGAGACGAATCGACCTATCACTAAAGTATACTTATTGTATTGATAAAATATGCTTATTTGCAGTTAAAGTATGTCAATAATAAATCAAATTACTATAATATATTAAAATTATACTTTAATGTATAATCTAGCGTACTTTAGTAAATATATTTTAACAATCATTAAACATACTTTATGTAGATAATAGACTTACTATAATATGTCTCACAAACGATCTCGCGTAAATAATGTCTTACAAGAGACTTTGTCTTACGGGTAATATGTGGGAGCGACAATTTTGAAATTAAAGTATTTTTTAAGAATATTGAATAATTATTTTATTTCATTGTTATTCGTGTAAAGTGCATTATAAAACAAGAGAAAGCTGTGAAGAGTTTTATGTTTGGTTGGAGAGGAATTAGAGCTATTGATTACAGGACATGGTATACTTGGTAAAATGATCTATATATTTCATGTTTTAAGCTCAAAGAATTTTTTCCTTGCACAATTGATCTCAAGTTTAAAAAATTGCAAGTTTAGTCCTAAAAAGCTGTTAATTTGCGTATTTTGTTCCAACATAATGTTTTTTGTTAAGGTCTTTTTAAAAAAAAATAAACTTATGAGATAGGTGTACAAACAAGAAATCCTTTAGTATTAAATTTGTAATTTTTTAAACTTATGGAATCAAGTGTCAAAAAAAAAATTCCTTTAAAACTAAAAGAGAGAATATCTGAATATTTTTTTCAGAATATGTGTACAAATCGCTAATTCCTCAGCAGTCGGACAACATTCTTACATAATGGGCTATTTCTTTGGGAAGTGTTACGAAATTTCATTCGAGTCATTAGACTTATCCTTATTGTAAAACATCGATCCTCGTATTCTTTTACTTAATTTATTTATTTATATCATCCAAAAATACTTATTACCACATATTTACTCTTATCAATTGGCTGAGCAACATGTAATCTTTTGATTTTATTGTTTTACTTAAATAGTTCATGATTTTGTTTCATATGGCTTGAATTTGAAAACTGAACTTGCAAGTAGATTGGCCTTCCCAATTCTATAACATTATTGAATGAATAATTCATATGATCATCATTTGATGTGTAATAACTATAATAATCGTGTAAAATACATATATATAGACTCCTTCAGTTCCACTTCGATTGTCGCATTTTACCAAGTGGCCGGATATACATACTTCAAATTATTCTAAACTTACCTCAATTACTAAATCAACATCAATATAGTTTTGAGAAAAATAACCCTAAACACTAACCCCCCTATGCGTTAACACTGCAACGAGGGCTAACATTTTCGCACTAATCCCCCTATGATATTCATTTGTGAAGTTCTTAAAAAATAGTGAAGAAGGAATAATCAAAAGTTGAAAAACCTAGCAATGATTCGATGCCCGGTGCCCAAATACTCTATTTTTATTAAAAATTAGGATTTTTCTAATAAAAACTTTGTTGTACTAAAATGAATTAAAGTAATTTTATTCCTTTTCAGTTAAAACGGTACGATTTGTATCTTTATTTGTTTAATTATCTTGCAATGATATTGTTTAGCAATTCTCAACCGAATAAATCTGTGGTATTCAATTGTAGCAACCAAATAATGAAGATTTATATCTATTTTATTATGTTCAGTTGAGACTATTTGACTAGAGCAATCAAACAATATACTAAATATATACTACTATTTATCTTACCATGTTCTGCAATCTCAATCGAATGAACTCCAATTAAAAGATGGGGAATATATTAACACCAATCTCCTAACAATATAAAAGATAAAATAAAAAATATTTCTTCCATTCCATATTAAATAGCAAAAACTTGTGTGCGCACGGAGCACTTTCCGTGTGCCTTTAGAATTTTGTGTTAAATTGTATATCCTTTAATATAAATATGTGTACCCTTTATTTTATGAAGAAAAATAAAAAAATATTAATGAAAAGTGTATACCCTTTAGAACAAAATGGTGTACCCTTATTAATTAAAATGTAGTATACCATTTAGAACAAAATAATGTACCATTATCCATAATACTAAATTCTAAATGCACATGGTGTGCACCCGGACGCACGCAAGCCTCACTCATATTAAATTTCACATTGTCCATTTTCGTCCGTTTCACATTAATGTTACCATTAAAAAAATCAAATGAAACTTTAACCTTAAAATTACATCTAAATTATAAATTTACTACTTTTACCAAACATATATATATATAACATAGTTTATAATTTATTTATCACAAATACTTATGTAAATCGGGTTCAAGTTGTGGCCCCCTTCCAATTCCATATACATCATGTATTGTTAGGGTTTTTAAATTAAGATGAACCACATAATTTTACGAGAGTTCATGATGCAGTGCAACTTAATTTGGGACAAAGAGAGTAAGAAGGATGAATTTGGAAGTGAGATGAAGGGGTGGGCCAAGGTGGGAAAAGAGGCGACATGTTTGCCCTAAAAATTAAGAAACAGCATTGCATGTAAAGAAATCAGGAAATTGAATTATCCATAATTGGGAAAGCAAAAATTGGTAATAAAGTGAAGTCAAATAATTCACATTTTAAGGCCATTGCATAAGCATAAACATTAAAGTCCCTTCTTTTGTTTATTGTATTTCTACTTGAATTGGAAAAAGCTGAAGAACCAAACAATTAATATCTGATACAAGACAGCACCCACCCCCACCCTACCCCACCCCACCTTTGAAAGAAAGAAAGAAAGATTATAATACAAAATGGGATTGTTGGTTTAGGTTGATTAGTTTTTATGGTAATATCTATTAATACTACTTAGGTTGTTACTCTATTTGTGTTAACGGGGGAGCCACAAAAATTTATCTTCTCTCATATTTAAAGAGGGGGAATCTGTCTTGATTGTGACTATACAATTTGCCTTAGATTGTGACTTATCATTACTCTCTCTCTCACTTGAGAGAGAATGAGAGAGAGAGACTTTTCTTGATTATATTTAGTTGTTTTGTTTATAGATACATTTTGCAGTTTATTATGAATTCTTTACTAATAGTAATATGAGAGAGTGAGTTATTTCTTTTCTTTTTCTTTAACTGACTAAGTACATCTAGTAAAGTTTGGAAGATGTCATTCTCTTTGAATTGTGGAAGATGTCATTCTCTTTGAATTGTGGTATATGTCATGCCTGACAATATACATTTAATTTAATTTTTATTTAACTTTTGTATTTATTAACCTACGCATCATATGATTGACAGATCAATGTAACAACAACAAATTTCAGAATATGTGAAATATATTACTCCGGTTAGCTGCTATGAGATGTTATCTCTTGCACATTGATCTCAAGCACCCAATTGATAAGTTCCATAAAATAATAAGCTATACACTAATGTCCACCCTGAAAATAGTTCCATAATGTAAGCGAACCAAACCTTTCATGAAGTATTCGAGTTTCGGTTTAATAAAATATCATTCAAGCTCGTTCGTTATCTTAATGAGTTAAGATCAAGCTCAAATTTGAGCTTGAAGAGTTTATCAAACCAAGCTCAATTATAAGGGTATTTGGCTCGAAAGCTCTAAAATATATTTATTAACGAACTGATTAATGATTCGCAATCTCGTTCCAATATAAATTTTATTATTTATTTGACTTAACTTTCATATTTCTTGTCTAATTTTTTTTTTCAAACAAATCAAAATTTTAAATTGATGTTGGAAACTTACACCGAAACACACATAATCATAGATACTCCGTATTTGGGATTTTTTTTATGATCTATAGCTAAATTAGCTTAGATGGCAATTCATTTCATCAAAAAATTTACGATTTGATATATTTATCTTTATTTCACTATAGAAATTATGTACGTTTGTGAAATGAGTATCATTTATTCTAATTTTTTTTACTATGCGTTTGAAAGAGATTCATTTATTTTTTGCACGTGAATTAAGAATTATTATCATTATTATTTAATATGTACGGACTAGTTGTATTAATGAATGTGTGGGCTCATTGTATTAGTGGGTGTGTTGATCAATATGTGTGAAAAGGAAAATAAAACCCTCAAGAACTGATACCCAAAGGAGAAAAATGAAACTTTTGGGGGCGTAATGAGGGAGTATTTTTAAAAAAATGGCATATATGGCATAATAACACTTAAGATTAACGTCACATGCCCTAAAAGTTTGGTTATACATAGAATATGAAGTTTATTTATTTATTTATATTTATTTATATTATAAAACAACACTAAAACACAAACTATGTAATATGGAATGCAATCAAATGAATTGTTTCAAAGGGAGAAAAGTTGCCTTATTTTATTTGATGATATGGACTACCAAACGAAGCTAGTCGGACATTAACAACCCCCTCTTCCAATCTCAAAGATTATGTGCATATCTTCCACATCAATTTTTTGTTTTGATTTGGAACAAATTGAAAAAATACACTATAATTAGAAAAGGAGACTAAATTGAAATAATAAAATAGTCAAAATTGAATTTAACATATTTCATGACCAAATACTATAATTTATCTTGTATATTTTTTTTATTAATTATTATTATGTGCTTTTTGTGATTGTATTTATTTAAACATCCTGAATCAATTTGATTTATTTTATTAATGTGTTGTGTTTTCTCCCATTCGTATATACGCGCCAATGCATCAAACCTAACCGGGGAATATTCAATGGCGTGATTGGTACAAAGGAATTATATGTGAATGGAATCACAATTCCATATTGTATTTCTATTCTAATTATTGGTAAGTTTTTTTAATGGAAATCATCGTTCCATATGGAATGTGTATTCCTTTAAATATGGGAATAGTGATTCCTCCCAATTACTCCATACAGTATTGTATTTCTATTCTAATTATTGGTAAGTTTTTTTAATGGAAATCATCGTTCCATATGGAATGTGTATTCCTTTAAATATGAGAATAGTAATTCCTCCCAATTACATATGTTTAGCTATTCCATGCATGTAGGAATCAAATTAAAATTTTCATTTTAATACAAATAATATATATTCATTTATTTTTTTTTTATTTTATAATATTATCTTTTATTTCAAATATACATAAATTCATTAAAATAATATTTTAATTATTTTTTAAATCTTATTTAATTATTCAATTAATATTTAAAATATATGAAATAAACAATAAAAAATAAATCTTATTTAATATAAACTGAAGTATCATGTAATAAATTTAAAACATAGAGCATATGTTACTATAATATGTCTTGTGAATTTTTGAATTGATATTTTTTTTAATATTTAAAAGATTTTATTATTATATAAATATATTACCAAATAAAAATAAATAAATATTTCTTATGTTAAAAATATAATTTAGTTATTTAATATAATACAATAATTATACTATATTATAGAATATTAAGAGTGAAATTGGAATTAACTAAAAAATGTATTTTTCATTACTTAATTTTTAATTATTCATTTTCTATCTTTATTCTATGCATAAACTCATTTCATTTCAATATAATTTCATTCAATCATATCAATCATGCAATTGATTTTTGTTTCTGGTATGAATAACAAATACTTTCTTTTGTCGCACTAATGTTGTTTCCATAGAATTAAGGGTAAATTTTAATTTTTTATATCAAATCAATTAGTAAGAGTGGAAAAATATGGGTGTAATAGTAGGATTTTATGTGGGTAAGGAATAAGTGAGATTTATATAATTTGATTTTACTAATTCAAATTAAGAATTGATTAGATAATTTTAAATTTGGATTTGAAAAGCATATACAAACAAAACTCAAAAAATATTAATTGTTATTAAATGAAAGAATAAGGAGAAAGAGAGAGAAAAAAAGGAGAAAATGTATGAAATGAGAATAAGTTAAAAATTAATAAGATTTGTAATTGAATACTCAATCTGTCTCATTTAAAAAATATCTTTTATTGGTGGATTAAAAAGTATTTCAAATATTTAATTAATATATGTAATATGGTGATTGTATATTAGTAAAAATGTGGACCCTTATTTTAATTGTATTAATGGATATGTGTGACTCACATGTAAAAATAAATAAATAAGACTTTTTGATGGGATGCCCAAAAAAAACTAAGACTTTTTGATGGGATGCCCAAAAAAAACTTTTAAAGGTGGCCGAGGGAGTATGTGAATGATTTTTATGAATTTTAAAAACTCAAAACTAATTTTTAAAATTCATAATATAGGAATAAATGATGCGTAATAAATTGTAAAACACAAAATTAAAGCAACACTTGCCTGTGATTTTTTTTCTTAATTAATTATCATTTTTATGTAAAAGATATTAACACTTTTAATTAGATATATTATTATATTTTATTTATATTATAAATTGTTAATAAAATAATTTACAGAACAGTTATCATTTTTTGTTAATTATATATTGTATCATTTTTCATTAAAAATATTTTCTCCTCTCATCCTTCTCATAGAATCGGTTCTGTGAGACCGTCATTTTTATTAATTATGCACTAAAGTATGGAATACCACTTTTTATCTGTATTAAAGATCTCAACAAGGGTGTTTATTTAACTAAAATACTGTAAAAGGGTTCCATTTGAAATAAAAAAAATATTGTATGTAAAAATGAAAGGTAAAAAAATGTAGTAGCTATGAAACAGAAAGGTGGTAAGATCAGTGAGACATATAACAGTGTACTACTTAGTGGGTGGTGGGTGGTGGGTGGTGGGGGTAGGATGCTTCTGACTTTTTACAGCTGTTGTCATTCTCAGATGTTAAGGTAGCTATGCATCACTGACTATTTACTCTCACCACACAATTTTTTACAAATTTCACTTTGCCCCTTTATCTTTCACTGCATTACACTCTGGCCCCTAACCTTCTTATTCTTCTTTCTTTATAGCATACTCTCCTCATCCCATACTAAATTAAATTCACAATTATGGTGAATTTGGAATTTGCCAAATAATACTCCCTCCGTCCCCTTTCAATGTTTACGTTTCTATTTTGCGCGTCTCATTTCAATGCTTATGTTTTCCTTTTTAGGAATATGGGACCAACCTAAAAAACTTAATATATCATCCAACACTGATACACCTATCCATTTCACATCAAATATTATATTTTTCCACACACTATCTATTAAAATATAATACTTTTCAATCAACGTGCAAAAAGCAAACTTAAATATTGAAACGGGACGGAGGGAGTATTGCTTTTTGACAAGAGCGAGGCTTGCGTGCGCGGAGCACACCGTGCGTCGGGGCACACCGTACGCTTTTAGAATTTACTATTATGGGTAAGGGCACATTATTTTGTTCTAAAAGGTATATACTTTAATTAATAACGGTACACAATTTTGTTCTAAAGGATATACACTTTTCATTAATATTTTTTATTTTTCTTCAGAAAATAAAGTGTACACATTTTTATACTAAAGGGTATACAATTTAACACAAAATTCTAAATGTGCACAGAGTGTGCCCGTGCGCCCGGATGCACACAAATTTTGCCTTTTGACAAACTTTTAGCGGTGTTTGGTGGAGTATCTTTTAATGATAAATAAATTGTAATGTTTATGTAAAAGAAGTTATGGATTAGAACATACAAACGTGATCGAATATAAAGGAATAGATAACACACAATTCATGTAAGCGAAAAAGGCCAAGTGTAATAAACCCGATAAATCATCCATTGAAATCTTAAAAGAAAAAAAGGTTCAAATTGGAGATTAATTAGTAACACCATTATTAAGTAGAAAAATATAGTGAAGACATACAATCTTACGATGATTGACTACTAAGAACGGATGAAATCGCTAGAGGATACCTTCTTCGGAAAAAAAAAAAAGAGAAGGTTTCACGAGCCCCTAGGATAGTGATGATTAGAACAGTCGATGTACGTTATTACTATCATCGGTTAAGATTAAGGCAAAAACTCACCACGTTTCGTGCAACTTGAGAATTTTGTGTTAAATTGTATAATCTTTAGTATGCAGATGTGTACTCTTTATTTTCTAAAAAAAATTATTGTGTGTATCTGGGCCCATGGACAACACTCCGTGCGCATTTAGAATTTTGTGTTAAATTGTACAGTATACCCTTTAGTATATAAATGTGTACCCTTTATTTTCTAAAGAAAAAATATATTAATGAAAATTTTATAACCTTTAGAACAAAATGGTGTACCTTTTATTAATTAATTAAAGTGTATATACCCTTTAGACCAAAGTAATGTACTCTTACTCATAATACTAAATTTCTAAAGTCGCACGAAATGCGCATGAAATGTATTCCCGTGCGCCGGGCGCATGCAAGCCTCACTCTAAGATTAATTATCCTATAATGAACGAGCAATAACGATTAAAATAGAAATTTATAGTCAGCCAATGTAAAAATCTGATTTAAAAGTGAAAATCTAAAATTTCATTGATTGTATCATTTGTGCTATTACATTTGTGGGGAGAAAATGTATTAAGGAATAGTAGAAGGATTAAAGTGAAATAAGGGTTAAGAGAGTGGGGGCTGGCAATCTCCATAGATTTTGTTTTGGATTTTAATCTCTCACGTGAAACCTTTCCCTAATTCCCTTGTTAGTACCTTTCATTCATTTATTATTCTCCATTCTGCACCAACATTACTACTTCTACTTACATTCCCACCTATTCCACATTCTATTTATTTAATACACTAATATTTTGTATTTTAATCTTTTAATTACATCATCATTTTTCTTATCCTAATGAGGATAATTTTTACACTATAGTATTTGGGTATTAAATAATTTAGAAGTTTTATTGAAAACCGATGAAAATAGAAAATGATTGGTACAATATAATGTAAAAATTCTAAATAGTGTATCATTTTCCAATAAGAAAGCATCATATTAGCTACTTATTAAGGAAGTATTTAATGTGTAATGAAGTGAGAGAAATAATATTTTAATGTAAGATGGGTAGTTGTATTATTGTTGTAGAAAGCCCCATGAAGATAATTTGATTGTTTTGTGTGGGTTCCATATACCCAAAAAGGAAATAATCATTGGAATGAGATGGCCAAATTGAAAATATGCAACTATTAAGATGGGACGGAGGAATGAGAATCTGATTGTATTTGTGCATTAACAATATTTAACATCCCTCTATTATTACTCCCTCCGTCCGCACGAAAGATGGTCTTTTTTCCATTTTGGTCTTTAGCCACAAAGAGTGTCATTTCTTTTTTTACACATGAAACACACACACATGCACCCACTAATACAATTAAAATATGGAGACTCACACTCCCACTAATACAACTACCACTACACATTAAATAATAATACTCCTTAATCAAAGTCGAAAAAGGAAAAGACTCTCTTTTGAACGGAAGAAGTAGTATTTTTTAATTAAATTAATTTTTTATTTATTTATGTGTGTGTATAGCAAATACCGGAAGTTTGGGATGGTGGTGTACGGATTCCAGGCTAATGGGCTGCACCAAACATTCACAAAGCCCACTTTCTTTCCCCCCTCTTTCCAACGCCACTTTAATTCTCCATTTAATGAATTTTTTTTTTCGAAGGCAACTATAATTTGTATCCATCAAATTACATGTTTATTATAATCATAATATTAATATTCAAAGGCCGAATGAATGGTGATAGTAGAGGCAAATATATCATATCATAAAAAGATAAACGAAAGAGTATAGGTGGATTACAAAAAGATGTTTGAAAGGCTAAAAAACTCTATCTAAATCTGAAATATTCTCTATTCATATCATATAAAAGTAAGTGATGAAGATCAGTAGGGATCGAACCCATCCAGCTTAGTGGCCCCCCAACTTCAGACAAAGCATCTGCAATTCTGTTTCCTTCTCTGTAGATGTGGATGATGCAAAATGTAAAGCCTCGAAGAAGCTCTTTTGCTCTTCGCCATTTGGAGATGAGCTTCCAAGGTATTGTAGGATTCTATTGTGTGAGAGCATATACAACATATGTTGAATCCGTCTCAAGCCAAAGGATCTTTCAATTCTTCTCATTAGCATAATCAATAGCCAAAAACGCTGCCAACAACTCTGCTTCCATAGAGAATTCAAACCCAAATCCTGAAGTAGAACATCCCATAGGAAAGTCTCGGCTGTTCCGAAAGATACCATCACCAGATATAATCCCCGGAGCTCCAGCTGTATGTTCATCTACGTTCACCTTCACACATCCTGCTGCCGGCGGGCACCATTTTACTGGGGTGATCGATGGGCTCTCCTCGGCACACCTTTGATCTTGAAGTACCTCAAAGTGTTGAAATCCTCCATAGTGTTATTCATGCTACCCAATTTGAAGTCTTCCCCTTCCTTGATCAACGCCATTAACTGTGCTTTAAAATTGGAAACTCGAACCACTTTATCTCGTAACTCTTTATCATCTCCATCATTGAACAACTCATATCCATCATTCATCATTTCATTGTGTTTCTGCCAAATAATCCAAAGATATGATACAATGGCCAATCTCCAAATCGACCCTATTTGAGCACTCTCCGAAACCGCAATAGCTTGTAGAATGAAGCCCTCCAACGATTGATCTACAATCATCATGTGACCAAAAGTAAAACCTACTAAGACATGAAATAGGACATTAGAAGAAACCTAGCAGCGCAGGAAGATATGATCCACCGTATCATCTCCAGCTTTGCAAAGATAACATCGTGAGGGACCTCGAAAGCCTCTATTAGATAGGGTATTCCATGTAGTGAGGACACCTCTTAATGCCTTCCAAGCTGTGATTGATCGCCTAGCCGGATGAAGGACGACCAAATCCACTTTCCCCAATTGACTTCCAAGTAAGCATGTCTCAAGTGTATGTATGCAACTTTGGAGGTGACTTTACCCTGAAAAGCTTTCGTCCAGGCCCTGTAATCCTCAAAGTGTAACGACATGTGAGTATTGAGAATTAAATCCACAATATTAGGATACGCAGTCGTAAAACTCGAGGTAAAATGCCAATCCCCATCATATAAATAGTCGCCTATCACATCATCAAATTGGTGTCGATACTCATGAGGTATTCCTACCATATCTGCAATCGGTATCCCAATCCAGTTATCGAGCAAAAAACGAACCCTGGTATCATACCCAACAATCCATATTTCCTCATCTTTCAAACAATTTATATGATCCATAACATCCCCTCGAATAGACGAGGGGACATATCGAGCCCTCATCAGCTGCCTTTCAAACCACCTGGATTTAACAAACTCAAGTGCACCATTTCCTTCCATAATTTCCCATGCAAGCTTCATCACGTAAGCTTCATTAGCAGTTCGAAGAGATCTAATGCCCAAACCTCCCTCTGCCGTGGAGAGCATATTCTTTTCCAAGCTACTGTAAAGTGATGTTGCTTTGTTGGATCGCCCAACCAAATAAAATTATGACAAGCTCGCTCGATTCTCCTTACTTGATGTCTCGACCACCTATAGATCATCATGACATGGACAACAGAAGAAATTATAACCGCATTAACCAAGCATATCCTTCCAGCCATTGATAGGGTATTACCCATCCAACTATGAAATTTGGTAAGAATAACATCCATTGCCTGCTGAAAATTAGCACTCTTAGGGGCTCCAATAAATATAGGGGCTCCCAAGTATTTAAAAGGAACACTTCCCTTTTGGATACCCAACAAATGATGAATTCTACGTTTATCAACTACCTTGACATGTTTACCAAAAAAACTTTGTATTTAGACGGATTAAACACATGTCTTGACACGTTCGCATAATCGTTCAAAATGCTTTTAAAGCATCTAATTGAACTCTCATTACCCCTGCAAAATACGACAATGTCGTCAGAATAAAATAGGTAAGGGGGAATGAGAGTATTTCTATTAGCCTTGGCTGGGAGCATTTCGCCATCATGAATTTTTCTTTCTATCCACCTTCCAAGGACTTCCTCAGCAATGCAAAATAATAAAGGAGAGAGAGGATCTCCTTGACGAACCCCCTTACCACAAATCAAAGAAATCTTTCGGACTTCCATTGACAAGGATTGACACTTTAGCAGAGGCGAAGATAGTCTGAATCCACTTGATGAACGTCGGATGAAAGCCCATACTGTGGAGAACCTGTAGAATGAAGTCCCATCTTAGGGTGTCGAAAGCCTTTCTGATGTCTAGTTTAAATCCAACACTACCCATCAGAGAATTATCCAAACTGTTAAAATTTTCCGATGCTATAGCAATGCAATAATGTATATTCCGTTCTGGGATGAAGCCAAACAGATACACCCCTAAATGTTTATTGAGGAGAGGACCCAACCTAGTGGCTAGTATCTTTGTGAATATCTTAAAGAAGAAATTACACAGATTGATAGGGCGAAAGTCTTCCACCCTATTAGCTCTGTCAACTTTTGGCACCAAGACAACAAAATTGCAATTGATCCCTGTCGGTAGTTGTCCATATGTGAAAAAATGCCGAATTGCAGCGCACACATCCGGGCCAATAAAGTACCAACATCGTTGATAAAAAGACCCCCCAAATCCATCCGGCCCAGGAGCACTATCAGCAGAAAGATTCATCACCGCCTCTTTGATTTCATCCTCCGAAGGAATATCGTTTAAATCCTATTATCATCAACAGACATAAAAGCGTCAACGAATTCCAGTCCATCAAAACAAACCTCATCATCCGGGGCTTTAAAAAGATCCATATAGTAGTTTTTTATGTGCTGTGATATCTGAACAGGATCGCTAGATAACTCCCCATCAATAAGCATCGAGTTGATTGCGGATTTAGTCTTAGAAACTCTCTGATTTTTATTAAAAAAAAATCAGTGTTCATATCTCCATCTCTCAGCCAAGAACTCCTGTTTTTCTGAGCCCAAAATTTGTGCTTTTCAATGAGTTTTTTGTTTAAGGCGATATGTGCATCCACCTCATCACAAAAAAGTTCCACCGAATCCCCGTCCTCCCCAATACGGATTTGAATGTCCCGCAGAGTATTCATGGCAGCTTCCACCCCTTCATAAACATTGCCAAAACTGGAAATATTCCAGCTCCTGATTTCACATGATTTCCAATTAGTTAATCAATCTGTTTCTTTTACTAACTACTCCAATCAATAGTATTCATTGATTAAACACATTATAAACTATTCAATGATTTCTATTGTGATTATCATTGTAGAATTTATTTATACTAAACATCCCCTAATATTTTAATACTTTTACGGAGTAAATATGCAGAGTATTTTGTATAGAGTATAAAGAAAAGGAAAAGACTTGTGTGAGACCGTCTCACGTAAGGGCTTACAGGAAAGTGACGTGAGACGGTCAGAAAATGATAACTTTTATGAAGAAAAGTGATAATAAATTATGAAAAGTGAAAATGCTCTTTCATGAACAATTTATAGTGTAAATAAAAAGTGATAACATTTTATAGCGAAAGTGATAACGATTTATAGCGAAAGTGATAACTATTTTAAAAAGTAAAAAATTGTCTCACGGACGATCTCATGCAAGACCTACCCTAAGAGAAAAATGTTTGCGCAGAATTTTATTATTATTTTTTTTTGGCAAATCTCACATCAACATATTATAAAACTTTATCGTACATGCATGCTAATATTTTATAATTGTATTACTAATACATTTTTTTTTTTGGCAAAACTCACATCAACATATTATAAAACTTTATCGTACATGCATGCTAATATTTTATAATTGTATTACTAATACTTAATATTTAAGCTCAGACTCGAACCAATTCAAATTTTTTTTTACCAATTCGGATTGGTTTGTGTCTTTGTTACACAGATGCTAAATCTGTATAACTAGTAGTCATAAATTTGAGATACTCTCTAGGAGAGTCAACCCGTTATTAAAGTAATTTATTATATATGTAAAATATGCTTTTAACAGTAAAAATATACTCCTTCCGTCTCATAACAAGGTATACGTTTGCTATTTACATGTGGACGGTTCTAGGGTCTTTATTTGCTTTTTGAACGTAAATTAAGGAGTATTATTATTATAGATAAGGTGGGTAATTGTATTAGAGGGAAATTGTGAGTCATATTGTGTACTTTCTTCATTAAATAGAGGAAATTGATGCATTTTAAGCGGATGCCAGGAATAGTGAAACGCATACCTTGTTATGGGACGAAGAGAGTAGTTGTAATGAATCGCATTATAACAATATAAATCATATTTTAATGCATCATATTTTAGAAAAACAAATTTTAACTACTAATAAACATACGTTAAGTATACAATAATTATAACAAGTCTCACAACTTGTCTCACATAAATATCATTTCACAAGACATTTATACATCCAACATTTTTTTTACTATAATCATAACAAAAATATCAAACATGGATGTCAAAAAATAGAAAATAATAATAAATCATATTTGAAGAAACCATTAGAAACACATTTGGTTGTGGACAAGTAGATTGTGGAAAATTATAGTGAAAGTGAGATGGAAAAAGGTTATGTGGATAGTTGCTTTTGTGAATGGGCCATATGCTCATAATTTGGTTTTGATATATATATATATTTTTTTTTTCTTTTTTCTTTTTTCTTTAGTAGTTAGGTTATATTGTACTCCCTCCGTCTACTTACAAGGTAACCGTTTCACTATTCCTGTCGTCCGCTTCAAAGGCTAATATTTCCTCTATTTAGTAAAGAAAGTACGCAATATGACCTACTACTTCTCTCTAATACAACTGCCCACTTTACCTAACATAATAATACTCCTTAATCCACGTGCAAAAAACAAATAAAGACCTTAGAACCGACCACGTGCAAACAGCAAACGAGTACCTTTCAAGTGGACGGAGGAAGTAGTATTTGTGGATTGAGTGATGATTGAGATATAATAAAAGAGAGAGAGAGAATATGGCATGCATTTTTCCCTCCAAAAACACTCTTTAATTTTGCAAACCAAATGATTTAGATTTGAAAATTTGTCTCCTTGATCTTTCAATGTACTTGTCCATGCATCAAAACCGCACGAATTTATTTACACACCATATCATTATTAATCTTCTGTTCAACCCAACAAAATTTTACTATTCATCCATCAAATCATATACTACTATAATTATTGCACCATTGTATCTAGTACTCCATAAAATAAGATTTTATTTATTTATTTATTTATTTATTACTATTATTATTTTTTTAATTTGGGATTTGGGTTTTACACAAGAATGAATAAACCAATTTGATTGAAGGGACATAAGCAAAAATAACACTTTTAATATTTCATTTTGATAAAAAAAAAATTACCACTTCTTATAATTTTTTTGAAAAAATATCACTTAAAAATAATAAGTAATAATTAGAAATCATTCTCTTGTTTCGAAAAAATATCACTTAAAAATAATACTCCATCCGTCCGGTTAATACGTACGCATTTGCTTTTTGCACGTTGATTAAGGGATATAATATTTTAAGGTGTAGTGAGGTGAGAGAAATAATATTTTAATGTAAAGTGGGTATGTGTATTAGTATGACACGTGGGCCCATGGAGAGAGAAGTAATTAATATGTGTGGGTCCCCTTTATCAAAAAGGAAAATGCACACCGTATATTGGGACGGACCAAAATGAAAAAATGCGTACGTTTCAATGTGATGGAGGGAGTAGGGATGTCAATGGGACGGGTATTTCCCGGTACCCGGTCTACCCGAACCCTAATGGGTAGGGTACGGGTAGTTGTAAACGGGTTTGGGACGGGTACGGGTAGTTGTAAGAAATACCCGTTAGGGTTTGGGACGGGTACGGGTAATGCCTCAAAACCCGCGGGTACCCCGATTATATATATATATTTTTATAAAATTTAATATATATTATATAATTTATATATTATAAGATGTTTTATATATTTAATTAATAGTTATAAGTTTTATTTAATCATATCTGTTAAATATTTATTTAAAATAATAGAATTTATATTATATTTAATTAATAATAATGTGATTTTTATTATTATAATTATTTAGACAATAAAAAAATATAAATATATATAAAATAAATAAATATTAAACGGGTATGGGCACCCGCGGGTATTGCTAAAAGGTAATGGGATGGGTACGGGTACCATCATAAATTTTTTAAACGGGACGGATACGGGTACGGGTAGTAGTTTTTTAATCGGATAAGGGTACGGGTACCTCAAAATAAGCGGGTATCCTACCCGTTGCCATCCCTAGGAGGGAGTAATAATTAGAAATCATTCTCTTGAGTCTTGCGATGCTTCATATGTGACTAAGTCTGAAATTTCATACTTTTTTTTTGTGACCCTAGCTACACACGATTATATGTGTAACTATACATAAACTATTTTAACCAATATATATACGACATTGCACGCGACTACTTACACGCGACACATTACATGCACCAATGTATTAATTGCATGATGAAGAATGAAAAAAAGTCAAAAAATGTATTTCTTTCAAAATATATACTCCCTCCATCCCATAAATGTTTGCACCCCTCCTCTAGCACGGATATAAAGTAATACCTTTTAGGGGTATTATAATATTTTTTGGTAATAAATAGTAAATGATAAATTATGCTAGCTGTGTTAGACAAGAGTGATATTTTTGTAAATAAAGTATATGAGTAAGGGTGATTGTATTTGATTTTTTGCTTTTTTAGAAAGATGCAAAATTTTGTGGTACAACCCAAAATGAAAAGTGTGTAATCTAAAATGAGACGGGGGAAATATTATATACCTGTTGGGTAGCAATTTTCAAAATTCAACTATTAATTCATGCATTTTTTTAAAATCTCTTTAAAAAAATTTAAAAATATTGCATTACTTATGCGATACAATTGTAATTGTGGTTTATTATTTAAAAAAAAAAAAACCATATGTTTTGCGGTGCAAATCGGTTTGGTTTGCTATGTAGGGAATTTTTCGTGTTGAACCTTTTTTTTTTTCTTTTTCGTTATAGGTTTCAGAGCTTCTGTCCATATTGATTATGAAGAGAGTAAAAGCAATAGAATCGAGGTGATTATAATAAGATGCAAGCTAGAATTGATTAAACACATTAATTACAACTTAAAACTATGAAACATGAATAATGTGACGATGGTAAGTAGCTAATTGAAAGCTAAGAACATGTCAACACCCAAGACCTCAACAACCATGAAGGAAATTGAAGCTAAGGGAGAGGGTTTACTTCATGAAGCTACGTGGGTCGTTCGATGGCCGAACGACCCCACGTAGCTGAGGCTGAGGCCGATCCTTAGTAGCGAGTAGAGATGTAATCAACTCGAATCGAGTCGAATACTATTATGTTTGAGTATCGTTTATTAAGGAATTATTGAACTCAAGCCCGAGCTCAAACTCGTCAAGAAAAAAATATCGAACTCGAGATCGAACTCAAACCGTTTGTTAAGGCTCACGAACGTGTTCACGAACACATAAAATAACTTGTTTATGAACATTTTTTAATGAACATTTAAATATTTTTGTTCGTAAATATTTAAAGAACATTTCGTTTATAAACATCTAATGTTATTCATAATATTAAATAAATAAACTAATAAAATAAAATATAATAATAAACATTAAAAAAATATTTAAATATTTAAATAATGACTTAAGTTATTATCATATTTATGTGGTTTAATATAAAATATTTAATTATGGAATATTAATAAATAAATAATACTTTCTCCGGCCATTGTTAATATATCCATTTGCTTTTTGTACGTGGGTTAATGGGTATTATTATTTTATATGTAGTGGGTAGTTATATTAGTGGAGGGTGTGGGTCCCATATATTAATTGTATTAGTGAGAGTGTGTGTCCCATATGTCTAAAAAGGAAAATTGATAGATTGAGAGTGGACGACCAAAAATAGTAAAATAGATAGATTAACAGTGGACGGAGGGAGTAATATATAATACTAAAAAATAATTATAAAATTTACTAACACGCCATTAACGAACTCATTAACGAATATGTTTGCGAGCTTTCGAGCCGAACACCCTTATGCTTGAGTTTGGTTTGATAGACTATTTGAACTAAAAATTTAAGTTTGGTTTGATTTGTTAAGGTTAACGAACGAGTTCGAACGAACACTTTATCGAATCGAGACCCGAATAGCTCGCGAACAGTTTGGTTCGTTTACGTCCCTAGTAGCGAGGTACAAAACTCAACGTAAAATGCGGATGACTCTCATGCAATATCAAATTGGAGTATATATATAGGAGCGATTTTATAAAAGTATTCTCAATTTTAAACTTTTAAAGATAGATTATTATTGGAAAATGGCCTATAAATTCATATCCCTCATGTCTAATTGCATTATTCCACCCCTTAAATTATATTTCCCCGTAGGAAGGATATTCACAATAGATGTCCCAAGTTTTTTTTTAGAAAACAATTTTATTGACTTATTAATGATTTTTCTTTAAAGGTAATGTAATCTTTGTATACAATTAAAAATTATAAAATATGTTGATTAGACAAGAATACAATTTTTTAATTAAATAAGTGTATTGAAAAATTATTTATTTGATATTTTTTCTATTTTTGGGGTATAAATATTTTTATGACAAACAAATGAGAAAATATAAATATTTTCGTATAGAATTTGTACCACATGTCATGTTTTGTAAGTTCTTTTGAAAAATAAGATTACACTACAAATATTTTGAGAACATATCATTTTTACTCGATTTACCCATAGTCATCTGAGAGGTCGTAGGTGTACGTTCATGAAGAGTTGTGTGAAGAATCATACACATAGAGTAGAGTCGCATGAAAAGTTTCATAAAGTGTCGCACATATAATTGCATGTAGAATCGTAGTATAGAGAAAAATAATATCCAAAATATTTTAAAAATAACATTGTTATAAAGAATTTATAATAAGTGGCATTTTGACAAATGCCCTTGAATTAAAGGTCAAATATGATATAAACTACTTCCTTTGTTACAAGTATTTTTGAATGTATACATGAGTACGTGCATTAAAAAAATAAAATAGTAGTGTTTTGAGTAATTTGAAAAAAAGAAAAGTGTATAAAGTTGTTTGAATTTAACTCATAAATCTAAAATTTAAGTGAAAATTTTGTATTATTGATCATATTAATAGTAATGTTTTGTGTAGACAAATTTTAAAAATGTGCATACATTGTAGGAGTGAAAGAATGCGGGAGAAATGAGTAATTTATGAGTATGAAAACTACTCCCTCCGTCCCGTTAATAGGTATTCGTTTGCTTTTTACACGTGGATTAAGGAGTATAATATATTAATGTATAATGAGGTGAGAGAAATAATATTTTAATGTGTAGTGAGTAGTTGTATTAGTATTGATTGTGGGCCACATGTGTGTCAAATCAATCCAAAAAAGGAAATGGATACTTTGCATTGGGACGGACCAAAATGGCAAAATGGATACGTATCAAGGGGACGGAGGGAGTACATATTTCTAGTCCAATATGACGTAAGGCTATTTAATTTAATAATTAATTAAGAGTTGATATTTGGTACATCCGGGTGTAAGGGTGCATCCATATGTATATTACTTTTTATTCTATTTTTTATAAATGTTATTTTATTTTATATACGTGTTTCTTAATAATTATATATTTTTTTCATACTAAGTTTTTCATTAAAAAAACTAGCATCCATATGCGTATAACTTTTTATTCAATAGTGTATAGTACATGTTTTTTAATAATTGTATATTTTTTACATTCAAATTTTAATTAAAAAAAAATTAAATTTTATATATTTTTATTTAAAATTATATATATTTTTATTTATACTATTTGTATACGTTTTATAAAGTGAGTGCAACCATTATATTAGGTAAATAGGGTGCACCCGATAGTGCACAATATAATGAGTCATTAATTAAATAGAGAGATTGATAAGATAGAATTAGTATTATTTAATTAATTAATGGAGTATTAATAAAAGCATTATGAGGAAAAGCAATGTTATTTTAGGGGGCCCTTTTATCATCATTTCGGGAATATATGGAGGCAAAGGGACCCACTCCCTCTTTTTGGCCACACTCTGGTGTTGACTACTCCCTCCGTCCCATCCATATTGCATCGTTTACTGTAACTTTTGTGAGAGCTTTATGTAGTCAAACGGTGCAGTTTGACCGGGACGGAGGGAGTACAATATAATCCACCATTACCACTTTTTCTAAAGAGATAGATATTCTCATTTATTTATTCCACAAAACTTTTCATAACTCAAAAAAGAAAACATCACTTTATCCAATAACCTCAAAAGTTACTTTAATTTCAAATTTGCCACTCTTTTTTCACACATATATAATTACTTTATACTTTTTTATTACCTAAAAATACTACAATACCCTCCAAAGTTAATAAAGTTGGTCAAATAGTACAACTTTTCTTAAACAACATGGAACAGTAAACGTAAAAAGTTTTCCGGAACAGAGGTGTTGGTTGGGTATCAACCAAAGTCCCACATTGGTTAGAAGTGGGGATGGTGATGGGTTTATAATTGAGGGATGAACTCTCCCTAGCATGAGGTCTTTTGGGCGTGATGCCCAGAGTGGTAAAATCGTGTGGGCCAGTGGGCGGCCTAAAGTGGACAATATCATGCTAGTGGATTGAGTGAGCCAGGCTCCCTGGGCGGATAAACCCAACAAGTGGTACCAGAGTCAGGCCCCATACTTAACCGGCCCAGCCCGGGATTGGTGGGATGTTCGGACCTCAAACTGGATGGTCTAGCTGCGGGACTTTGTTTGAGGGGGAAATGTTGGTTGGGTGTCAACCAAAGTCCCACATCGTTTGAGGGAAAATGTTGGTTGAGTGTCAACAAAAGTCCCACATCGGTTAGAAGTGGGGGATGACGATGAGTTTATAATTGAGAGATTGACTCTCCCTAGCATGAGGCCTTTTTGGCATGATGCCCAGAGTGATAAAACCGTGCGAGCCAGTAAGCGGTCCAAAGCGGACAATATCATGTTAGTGGATTGAGTGGATCCGGCTCCCTGGGCGGATAAACCCAACCAGAGGAAGTAGTAATTATTTTCTCAATCCTCTTTATTTATAAAATAATTAATTAATCAATTGGGATTTAAATTCAAAGGGTGCCAAATGCTTCTCATTATTTTATGTGTTAAATGCTGGAAACCAAACATCAACTTTAACAATTGAGTTCTTTAATTTCTATCAATGGGAGGAATTTCGATATAGTGTATGGATTAATTAAGTCATGCATAAAAGTTAAATCAATTATGATGATTTTACTATTATGGAAAAAAAAAGAAAGCAATCAACAACAGAAATGGCATAGAGAATGACATTATAAGAATTACCAATAATCGACAAATGAGAAATGTTGCGTGACATGGCCAGAGAAAGAGTCTCTTGTAATACAAGAAAAATTCAGATACAATTGGATCGAGATGCCTTAATTAGAATTTAAGACAAGATTAAGGAGCCATTTGATTTTATAATGAATACACCAATGCTTGCATACGTTGGACCATCGCGAGAGAGACCCATCAAAGTTTATACGAGAATTAAATTTTCTATTTCACAATTTATATATATTTCAATTTCTTAAAAAACTGTTGCATGTACATGAAAATTTAACACTTAATTTATAGGACTAACCTTTTTAGAGGACTAAGAAAAAAATTCTCTTCCAATGCAAACATGTACTCCCCTCATACTACACCTCATGTTTACAATTCTAGCTATTTTAAAAAAAGTTGTTCTTTTTAAACAACTATATTGATTTTGAAGATTATTGTAGTATTTTTAGATAGAGTTAGTTTTCTATTAATCGAGTTTACCCCTTTAATTTAAACCCGAACAATAAATAGAGTATAATAGGACTGGGTGACCATAACGTTAACACCGTAAACTCGATTTAGACAAGTGTTTGCCTTTTAGGTAATAAAAAATAATATAAAATAATCGTATATGTGTTGAATAAGAGTGACAAATTTAAAATTTATGTAACTTTTAAGATTATAGATAAAATTATTTCTTTTTTGAGTTGTGAATAGTATTATAGAACGGATAGATAAATGAAGGAAATGCAAAGTATTTCTCAAAATATATACTATGGAGTAGTGTCAAAGCTTTTTGCATGGATGCCCACATACATCACACCTCCTCCTCTCTCTAAAACATTAGTGAAGAAAAAGATGGAGTCGCCATCACCAATAGCTCTCATGTTTCAGCTTGATAAAATAAAGTGACAGAGAAGTAATTATGATAATTTAAAATAACTTAATTGATGTTTACTAGTAGTAATTAAAACTTAAAAGTCTCTCTATGGTTCTTTAATTCCAGCCGTACCCCTCCTACTAGATTTCTGGCAGATTATGGTCAGAAACATTTATACCATGGACAAACATAAATCTTAAAGGCTTAAAAAATAAATAAATAAATAAAATTCTGTTTTTATTTTTAATATTATAATCAATAAGGTTTTATTGATGGAAGAATATATATGCAAACAATAATTAATCTTTGCAATTTCGCTGATTTAAATAAAGAAAACAGCACATGTATACTCATATATGAATTAAAAAGTGTAATGCTTTTCTTTACTTTAATATTCTTGTTGTCGCCAACAGTACAATTTTGTTGTATACTACTCCTATATTGCAATAGTTAAGTCTACGATCTTGAATGTCATGTTATATTTTGATGGTATATCTGCTGTTACACGCGTTAGATGAGTGATACGTATGCGGAAAGAAAAATCTCAACATTTCTCTTTAGGGTTGATTGTTAGGATATAGAATAGTTTATCCTACGTGTCAATCATCCAATAATTTGTAACAGAAGATGTAACACCAAAATGTAATAAGAGATCCGAACCGTTAATCTACTCGTTAATAAAAAGTAAGGGTCGATAAAATGAGGTTACCATATCTATTAAAACTAATAAAAAAAAATTAAGAAATGTTTTACTTTTCACCTTGTTAATTGACGTACTCAAATTTTATTTAGTCACATACTCCCTCCGTCCCAGGTTAAGAGGGCCATTTTATCATTTTGGTCGTCCCACCCAAAGAGTACCATTTCCTTCTTTGGACATGGGATCCACTCACACCCACTAATACAATTAAAACATGGGGCCCCACACCCACTAATACAACTACCCACTACACATTAAATAATAATATTTCTTAATCCACATGCCCAAAAGCAAATGAGATTCTTAAGTTGGGACGGAGGGAGTATTAATTTAATTAAAAATAAATAAATAAAAAGCTGATACTGTATTGACCATTTAACCGCAAACGAATAGAAAACAAATGCCGACACTCACCTTATAAATTATAAAAAGAGAAGAGTTACGGAGTTATGTGTATATGCATACGTCTTATAGAGTATACTAACGGTATTCTATACTCTATATGTCCCATCCAAACTCCAAAGAGGATAGTGTGCTTTTTATACGTAGATTATTGAATATTATTATTTAATGTGTAATGAGTAATTGTATTAGTAAGAGTGTGGATCCCATATTTTAATTGTATTAGTGAGTTTGTGAGTCTCATGTGTGTAAAAAAATATAACTATTTGGGTGAGACGCGAAACATAGAAAAAAAAACTCTTTAAAAGGGATAGATGAAATAGTATTTATTTTGAATCAAATGTTCCTCTTCCTAAAAACACTAGAGTTTAAGGTTTAGTTAATGATACAAAAATTGCAATATCAGGTTCAAAACTCGCGGTGCAATCAATAACTGTGGGGCCAATTCATACATACAGAAGCTCTAGTTTAAAATAGGAGTCCCCATTAATGAAATTTGGGTTTTGGCCTCCCGCGAATTAGTTGATTTACGGATCAAATACCTAAGCATAAAAAAAGGCAAAGACTTGTGTGAGACCGTCTCACGTAAGGGCTTATAGGAAAGTGACGTGAGACGACTAGAAAGTGATAACTTTTATGAAGGAAAGTGATAATAAATTATGAAAAGTGAAAATGCTCTTTTATGAACAATTTATAGTGTAAATAAAAAGTGATAACATTTTATAGCGAAAGTGATAACGATTTATAGCGAAAGTGATAACTATTTTAAAAAGTGAAAAATGGTCTCACGTGAGACGGTCTCATGCAAGACCTACCAAATAAAAAAAAGTAGGATAGATTTTTTTTAGTTATGTAATAATAAAATAGAAAACCATTAAATATATATTTATGTCAAATATACTTTTATATAAAAACATCAGTTATAGTAGAACCGGGAAACAAAACAAGTACTCTATTATGATAACTAATTAAGAGAAAAAAATGCTTAATTTATTACACATCAAGCAGAAAGAAAGTAGTAGTACTATATGTTATCTATTTATTGGAGTAATTATCCTACTTTTCCAACTCTAAATTAAAAAATCCAAATATTAAGGCTGTACTACTACAACTACAATAATACAAAAAATTAAAGTCAAAGAATATTTGTTTTGTAGTATTATTAAAGGCACAAAGCAGGTATTATAAAAAAAGGCAGTGTTACCTCCACATTTCATGTGTCATTTTTATAAGCTTACTAGAATTTATTAGAGCTAGCAACTGGTATTTCCATTGTTATTATCATATCTGGGTTTAAGGTTAGGGTTTAAGAAATGGAGTTTTAGAGGAAAAAAAAAAGCAAAAGTGATTGTAATATTCTTGGGTGTTTAGATACCTGAGATAGATATATATAAATGCGTACACAAATCCCCATGGAATGCTACCCATTTCCCAGCATATATTTGCTTTGCTGAAATTCATTCTTTTTGTTTTGTTATAAAGGACTGGTATACATTGTAAGTGTATGTATATATGTGTGAGAGAGATAGAGAAAGTCTTTTGAGAGAGAGAGAGGGGGATGAGTTATGTTCTTTTTCTTTGCTTCTATAAGTATTGGTGATGATAGAGAGTTTGTTTTGTAAACAAGATTTTAAGGGAGGGAGAGTAGTGTTTTATGATTGTCTCAAATGATTGAGATGGGTTGAGGAGCCAAGTGTAAAAGAATTAAAAATCAGTGATTAATCAGTAGAGTTAGAGTTGTGTTGTGTAGAAGAAGATGAAATCAATGAATGATGAGAATGGAAGCATGAACAAGTGGTTGGGATTTTCTCTCTCCTCCCACATGAAAATGGAGGCCTCTTCTTTCACCCCTCTCCCTCCTTCTTCTTCAACCTTGTATCATCAACTCACCAACTCCATTTATGACAACAATGATTTCCACTCTCCTCTCTCTGTCATGCCCCTCAAATCAGATGGCTCCCTTTGCATCATGGAACCTCTCTCCACATCACATTCTCAAGGTATGCATATATTCACCCATCTTCTATCAATCTATCTATCTATCTATATGTATATCATGAATACTCTCTCTTTCTTTAAAGGGGTGATGCCATCTTCTTCTCCAAAGCTTGAGGATTTCTTGGGAGGCCCAACAATGGTACTAAGTTTAGACACTGCATTTTACAACCAAGAACCATTCAGACAACAACAACAACAACACTACTACACTAATGCTGCCAACTTCAATGCCATTTACCAAGAAGAGCCCACCAAACACTCCCATCTCCACATCCCTCCCATGTCTGAACAAACATGGTCTGATCACCACCATGCACTCCAACTACACCATGTCTCAACCATGGTTGAGGAAGCTGGTGGTAATAATATTCAGTCAGCTTTGAGCTTGTCCATGAGCCCTGGCTCTCAGTCCAGCTGTGTGACAGCTTCTAGAAACATCTCTCCAGCCACTGAGAACACTGCTGACTGTGTGGCCATGGAGACCAAGAAGAGAGGCTCTGAGAAAATGGGACACAAGCAAACTGTTCATAGGAAGTCTATTGATACATTTGGACAGAGGACTTCTCAGTATAGAGGTGTTACAAGGTTAGTAGTCATCATTACTACCAACTATTGTTTGAGTTTTTTTCTTTCTAAGTGTGATAATTGTTCAATAATGTCCTAAGATGATGTTAAGTTTTTCCTGGTATTTGATTTTGAACAGTTGTGTTCAAGATTTGGTATGAATTATTGTCAGCAGACATGATTTACCTGTTTTGTCCATTTCTGTTCTCCTTTTCTTTTCTTTTCTTTTTTCCATTTTTTTTTTTTACAATTTCTATTGTTTGAACAATTCCATTATATTTGTTCCCTGCAGACACCGTTGGACAGGTAGGTATGAAGCTCACTTGTGGGATAACAGTTGTAAGAAAGAGGGGCAAACTAGGAAAGGAAGACAAGGTTATTATTATTATTATAATTTTTTAAATAAATTGTTAAGTGAAAATGTGAAATCTCCATTTTCAATTCAAAGCCCCAATTACTGATGTTGCTATAAATTTGTCTGTCATGTTGTGGATGTGCTGTTCCTATCAAATCACATGCTGTGCAGTTTATCTTGGTAAGAATCTGTTTCCAACAAACAGGTTAATTTTTCCTGTAAGAAAATTAGTAGACATGTGAGATCACAGTTGAACATTGTTTAACAAACAAAATTGTATTGTAGGTGGTTATGATATGGAAGAGAAAGCTGCTAGGGCTTATGATCTTGCTGCTCTCAAATATTGGGGCCCTTCTACTCACATCAACTTTGCAGTATTCTCTCTCACCCCTTCATTTCAATCCCATGGTTTTTTAAGGAAATGATTAATGATCTTGTAATATCAACAGCTGGAAAACTACCATCAAGAACTTGAGGAAATGAAGAACATGAGCAGACAGGAATATGTTGCTCATCTAAGAAGGTGACACACATGCACACTTTCTTGATTATTGTTACCAAGATTTATATTAACAATGTTGATTCTTACTACATTAGCTTTCATTTTTTAGGAAAAGTAGTGGTTTCTCCAGGGGGGCTTCCATTTACAGAGGTGTCACAAGGTTGGTTATCATTTTTTTTTTAAATTAATTGATTTTTAAAACCTTAAACAAGTTGTGTAAGAAAATGGGTGGGTTTTAATTGCAGGCATCATCAGCATGGGAGATGGCAAGCTAGGATAGGTAGAGTTGCTGGTAACAAAGATCTCTACCTTGGAACCTTCAGTAAGTTGAAGAATTTTTTGTTGTAATAATTTGTTGTGTTTGAATGGCTTTAGTTTGTCTGTGTGTATGTTGTCTGAATATGGGATCTGAGTAGTAAGTAATTTGAATGAGTAGTGTAGTGATGATGCTTTTCTAAAGGCTGATGATACAGCAACTTTGACTGTTAGTGGGGACTTAGCTTTTCTTAAGGCTGTTTTCATGAGACAAAATGATAAAGAAGAATCAGAAAAGTCTTTGTTTTGTGACATTCTTCATTTTGCTTTTCAAATAATTTTGTTTTTATTAAAAAATGAAAAAAAAATTGTTTTAGGTACACAGGAAGAGGCTGCTGAAGCTTATGACATTGCTGCAATCAAGTTCAGGGGTGTGAATGCTGTGACCAATTTCGATATTTCTCGATACGACGTGGAGAAGATCATGGCCAGCAGTACTCTGCCTAACGGGGAGATCGCTAGGCGAACCAAGGAGGCGAAGGCGACGAACACGGAGGCTAATCATGTCGAAAATGGATGTGAGTGGAAAATGGTGGTGCACAATCAAGAAAATGCTGACATAGGTATGGATGGTAAGACAATGAGCCACCCCCCTCCTTTCTGTGTAGCTCTGCATGGCCTGGACTCGAGCCAGACGCATGAGTCGACTACTACTATGGCGCCGCACTTTTCAAATGCCTCGTCTCTGGTGACGAGCCTGAGCAGCTCCCGGGAAGGTAGCCCGGGAGCCCCAGTGATGTTTGCTAAGCCTAATGCTGCTACATTCATCTCTTCGTCGAGTAACATGAGTTCTTGGATCCCCGCGGCTCAGCTGAGGCCGGCGGTCCCTCTCACGACGGCTCACTTGCCGGTTTTCGCAGCGTGGAACGACGCGTGATTGGTGGTGAAACAAGAGTCAAGCTATCTGTGTTGTAACTGAGTGCTTCACAACTTTTTTCCTAACTCAAGAAAATTAAGCTTTTCTTGTAAGAAGCTCAAAGATTTTGCAAAATGGAGGGAAGGAATGTTTATTAGGGAATGATAAGTCATCTCATCATTAGTCTTGCTTTGTATAATTGGATCTACTTTATCTTTGCTTTACATTACTAGTTCCTATCAAGTGAGTGAGAGAGAGATGAAAAAAGGGTAGTTTGACCAAATAATGAATATCTTCTCATCACAAAATGCATTACACAATGATAACATTTCTCCTTTATCTTATATCATGTTATGAGCTTTCCCCAAAGTTACCAGACATTCCCTCCCATAATTCAAAAAGGAGATTCTTTTTCAAGTGTTTTAAGATGGTTGCTTTTGCATTTATGGTGTACAATTGGTAATGCCCTGTCTCCTATCTTAAACTGCACTAAGTACCCCTTCATTATAATTAATTAACATTAATGCCAACTTGATGGTCTGTTGGACTCTAAAAGCAAACTTGTGTCCTCATATGCCACCCCCACAATCTCATCATTTCTCTTGCTTTATTCTAACTGTATTAAACACTTAGTTTTTGTGTGCATGTGTGACTTCATTTTCTTGATTGGTAGTAATTGATGTGTTTTCATGCTAGAATTTGGATAAAAATGTCTTTTTTTATGCTGTTTTTTACACCCATTTATTCATCTAAACTTTGAGGCTTCCTGCCTTGCTATGATTACATTGTTTTCAATAATAAAAATTAAAAAAAAATTCATATCATTTTCGTGCATTGATTTCTATGTCACTTGATATATATGCAGGTGAATGAAAAAAATCATTTGCTATTGGGGTTTATATTTTTCTTTTAGAATATACTCCCTCCGTCCCATTTCAGATCACACACTTTCCATTTTGGGTTGTCCCACAAAAGTTTGCACCTTAAAAAAAAAACAAAAAGTCAAACACAATCACCCTTCCCCCATTCACTTTATTTACAAAAAAATCATCACTACCTAACTCACCTAATATACTTTATCATTTATTTATTACCCAAAAAATACCATAATACCCCTAAAAGTTATTACTTTCATAATCTCCGTGCCGAAAAGAGGTGTGCAGTCTTTTCCGGGACGGAGGGAGTAATTTTTTTTCTCTTCTACATACTAATCATCCAATAATATTGTAACAAGAAACAGATGATACACCAAAATAGTAAGGGAAATTTCATTTTATGCTTGTTTGATGTTTATGTGAGTTTTAAACATAGTAAACAATAATAATATATGTTTGTTTTGGGCTTTGGTATCATATGTATTAATTTTATATAAGTATATCAAATTAATATAAGATTACATTAATTAATATGAGAAAGAGATAAAAAGACGAGGGAGAAATAGATTAGTATTGGTTGAATAGAGGGAATGACGGAATGAACTAAGGTGGGTAGCTTTAAAAGAGTTTGTTAGCAAATGAGATCACTAATCCTACTTTCGTATTTCATCCACAATTCATATCATAATCAATGTGTAAATTACCACCGAGTGCGTATGGTTTAATAGTTATTTGGTGGGATATAATTTTTTAATAAAAATCATGTTATAAGAACACCACTGTAAGAGATTCGAACCGATTTGCAATTGCAAATGGAGTTTATTCTTTAAACTGGTTTTTTAAAACCCAAATGCCAAAAAATCTAATTTCAACTCAAAATAAACATCCAGGATTGGGCCTAGATTTGTGCAGCCCAGGCCCAGGTTACTTAACTGCGTGTGGGCCTTACGGACAGCCCAAAATGTTTCTAAACCTAATAAACTAATAGACCACATCTGTCCAGTTGCGATTATCGCGACACTGCCAATTTCAATAAAAAATGAAATGATTGCGACATTGCTCAACTTTCAACCCACCAAAAACAGCTTCTCGCATTATTATTATTGCGATTAGGATTAGGATTATGATTATTGGCTGAATTCACAATCCCCCCATTTTGGAATTCCACTATTTGTAATAAAATCTTCCATTTCTCTGATATTTCCACGGATCCTGACCTGATTTGGTCCGCATCTGGGCTTCTCAAATTTCACTGATTGCTAATCAGTGTCGTCATTCATTAGAACACGGATTATACGCGCATAGTATTAACTATTATGTGCGAGTATAAGTGTTTGGATATGCTTCGCCTTTCTGACCTAAGAATTGGGTTCGATTTAATCCTCTAAAGGGGCTGCTTTTTTCAGGTATGATTTCAGATGTGTTTTTCTTCTCAATTTTTGATTACGGATTCTTGTTCAACGCTTTCTCTTCTTATGGATTGAATTGGGAATAGTATTGCCTCTGTAGTGAGATTTTATCGTGTTTGATAATTTGGGTTCGTTTTCATGCTTCAAGTGCTGTCGGGTTTTTGTCTCTTTGTTTCATACTGTCATTCCATGTTGAGTTGAACTCGTTTTTTGTATATGTGTTGACGTTTGTGTTGTCGTGAATGTTATTAGAACACCCGAATGCTATGTAGTTTCGAATTGGATTTTTTTGCTTCTGTTAACTCTTTCTGCTTTATGGAGATCATGTTTTATCCAACGAAGCTTGCTTGCATAGCAACAGTTGACGGAAATTTTGCTGAAATTCTACTTTCAGTGCTCTTAAGAGAAGATTTTAATTGTTTGTGATAGGCTATAGATGAGACGAATAGATATCGAACCAGATGAACATGGCATTGGCTTGCACCCACCAACTGTGGTGGGCGAAGGTCAAGAATCAACCCATCCAAGCGGACAAGATGGAGTTTCCCAAATGAACGAGAACAGAAGTACATTGACGCGGAAGGTACGATCGTAATTTACTTATGTTTTTGGATGGACAAAGAGTTAATAATCCAATGACTCTGGTAAAAGGGGTCTCAGATGGATTATGTTTTCGTATTCTTCTCTTCAAGTAAATCTTAACTTTGTGTGTGTGTGTGTGGGGGGGGGGGGTGGGAGGGTTAAAAGCTGTTACTCACTCTTATTTTTTATACTCTCTGTGTTACCAAATAAATTTAACTTTATTCAGTGCCAATTTCCAAACTTTGTTAGACAAAGGTTAGTGATAGAGTCAATTAGGTTTTGGGGGGTGGATGGGTCAGCCATGCCTTGTTTATTCTGCCACAATCATGCTAATCATCAATCTGGTGGAGTCATCCCGGTGTAATCCTCTTTTCCATCCTACTGTTCATACATCTATTTCCCATTTATAGTATCAACTTCTTTACTCTATCAGTTAGCAATTAGTTATCGAAGTACAGATTCACATGTGTATAGTTACCTGAATTTCCTTGTTACCTTGCTAATGTGTCCATAATTTCTTGGACACTGTTGATTGGTAGTATGTTCTAGTGGTGTTCTTTTCATTACATGTGGTTTTGTAAGTCTTAATGGACTTTCAATCACCTGAATTTCCAAATATCCAATGCTATACATGGGTACTTTATATTCAATAAGCAAATCTTAATACAGTCAGAGCCTGAAATACTTTTTGATACAATTGAGATCTGTGATTTTCTTTTTGTAGCATTTCCTGGGAATGCCTACCTGTCTTGTACTAGCATATCAAAGCTTAGGGGTGGTTTATGGAGATCTAAGCACTTCTCCACTTTACGTCTACAGTAGCATATTTGCTGGGAAGTTGCAGAATCATCGGGATTCTGAAACGATATATGGGGCATTTTCATTAGTCTTTTGGACATTAACTTTGATTCCGTTGCTCAAATATGTTGTTATCATTCTGACTGCCGATGATAATGGTGAAGGTATGCTAAATAAACCCAGTTTAGAAATTTAATTATTGTCTTTTGTCAGTCTTAATAACCTATATGATCACTTCAGGTGGGACATTTGCTCTTTACTCCCTACTTTGTAGACATGGAAAATTCTGTTTACTTCCTAATCAACAGGCAGCTGATGAGGAACTGTCAGCCTACAAATATGGTCCTTCAGGACAGTCTTCATCCTCTTTAGCATTGAAGAGATATCTTGAGAAGCGCAAAAATTTGCGGACTGCTTTGTTGCTTGTAGTGTTACTGGGGGCTGGGATGGTGATAGGTGATGGTGTGGTTACTCCTTCCATGTCAGGTATAGTTGATATGTAGTATATTTAAAGATATTTTTATGATTACTCCATTACTAGTGATTCTACTTTATTGTGACGGAAACATATTAGTTAGCTTTAAGTTTTCTTTTTTCCTTTTCCATCATACACATGGATGAAGGTCTGTATCTCTTGGGGTACAGTTCAGTCTATCTTGTGAGAGATTTATCTGGGTATTCGGCTATTCGCTTTTCAGCTTTGGCAACTAGTTTTTTTGTGTTGAAATATGCTTTTAGAATCTTATTGGCTGACTTTTTGTATCAAGAAACATTTGTATCACTCAAGGGTCATATAGTCGTGCCTGCTTTAGTTTGTCATTGATTTACAGCTATATAACTAGTAATCTACTGCATTGAAATCCAAGAAATGTTAGCCATCATCTCATTTTTTTTTTTTTGTAACTTATTGATTTTGATTGAATACGTGAGCACCTTAATCATTCACTAATTGGTCTTCCTCCATGCTTTTTTAGAACTGTTTCAAAGTCTCATCATGAATCTTGGATCTGTGTGCAGTAATATCCTCAATATCGGGGCTCAAAGCTGCCCATCATAGGCTGCCTCAGGGTATGTTAATTCATGTATATTTTGCTGTGTGGTTTGTGTAGATTTTGCTGAAATAGTCGTATTCTTTTAGTTATTGTTCAGGTCCTGATGATGAAACAATTTATTATCCACAGGTGGAGTGCGATTGATCTCCTGTGTCATATTGGTTGGTCTATTTGCATTGCAGCACAGTGGTACCCATAAGGTTGGCTTCCTGTTTGCACCGGTAGTTGTCCTTTGGTTAATTTCAATTTTCTCCATTGGGCTGTATAATACAATAAGTTGGGATCCAAAAATTGTGTATGCTCTCTCTCCTCATTATATCATCAAATTCTTTGAACGAACCGGAAAAGATGGATGGATTTCACTTGGAGGAGTTCTCCTGGCCATAACTGGTAATATTCTCTTCTTGTTAGTCCTTTGGAATCGTATTATGAGTCTTAGCTAAATTCAATCAAAAAAGTTTCTTTTCTATAACCTGAATTTTTGGATGATAAATTAGCACTTATATTTAATTACTCTCTTTTGTGGGTTACCAGGTACTGAAGCAATGTTTGCGGACCTTGGCCATTTCTCTGCAAGATCAATAAGGGTAAGCATAGTTTGTTGTAGTATTGAGTTGAGAATTCTTCTCTCTTCTTCAGAAGTTGTAAATTATTATTTCACTTTAAAACAGACATAATAAAATTGCATTCACCCATGTTTCCATAGGATATAGGAATCCTATACTTGTAGTTTGATGTTAAGGTTCTGTTCCTAGTTCTTGTACTGTTAAGCTTTGATTTCTGAACTTGTACCAGTGGAAGAGGCCGCAAAGAAATGCTGAATTTTTTTATATAAATAGGCTATCGTAACACTGTTGGGTATACTTTACACTTTATGAGTGTATACTGCTGATTTCTGATGTGTAAATAGTCATTGGGTCATTGTGGCTTCAACTGTATAACTGCTTGTGAATTTCTTTCTGATCTGAAAATACTTTTCTTTCTCACAGATTACATTTGTATGCATTGTTTACCCTTGCTTGGTAATGCAATATATGGGCCAAGCTGCATTTCTGTCAAAAAATTTAGATCAAATCGAACATAGCTTCTATGAATCGATTCCTGGTTCGTTTGCCCCATTACCTATTACCTATTATACAATTATTTTAAAAATTTATGTGAGTTTTGTTTTCTGTTGTTTTTCAAAATGATTGTTTTCCTGCAGGCGGCGTATTCTGGCCTGTCTTTGTTATTGCCACCCTTGCAGCTATTGTTGCTAGTCAGGCTATAATTTCAGCGACATTCTCTATCATTAAGCAATGTCATGCAATGGGTTGCTTCCCCCGTGTGAAGGTTGTTCACACCTCAAAACAAATTCCAGGGCAGATATATATCCCGGAAATTAACTGGATACTCATGATTCTTACTCTTTCTGTGGCCATTGGCTTCCATGATATAAATGCAATAGGGAATGCTTATGGTAAAACTGCTTTTCTGTTCTGTTTATGTTCAGTTCCTTTGAACAAGTTTTAGCCTGTCATAACCAGAAAACCCGGCATGCAACTGGAAACTGATGACATTATTAATGAAGTAGATTATGTTTTTTTTCTTTTTTTGGCAGGCCTTGCTGTGATGTCGGTGATGTTTATTACCACTTTTCTCATGGCACTTGTCATCGTTTTCGTATGGCAGTGGAATATGGCATTTGCTGTTGTATTCCTCATTTTCTTTTGGGTTATAGAAGCTTGTTACCTCTCAGCTGCATTTATAAAAGTTCCTCAAGGAGGATGGGTCTCCTTGGTGCTCTCTCTTTTCTTTATGGCCATCATGTTCGTCTGGCACTACGGAACTCGCAAGAAGTACAACTTTGATCTACACAACAAGGTGCCTCTAAGATGGATCCTTGGCCTAGGCCCAAGCCTTGGAATTGTTCGAGTGCCTGGTATAGGCCTCATTTACTCGGAGCTGGCAACGGGAGTTCCCGCGATCTTCTCGCATTTTGTAACCAATCTCCCTGCTTTTCATAATGTCTCCGTATTTGTCTGCGTAAAATATGTGCCTGTGCCCTATGTCGCACCTGAGGAACGCTTCCTCATTGGCCGCATCTGCCCGAGAGCATATAGAATGTATCGGTGCATCGTGAGGTATGGGTACAAGGATCTGCAGGGTGATGATGGCAACTTTGAGAACCAGCTGATCCAAAGTATAGCTGAGTTTATTCAAATGGAAGCGGTGGAGCCTCAGTTCTCCACCCCGGACTCGACGACGTATGACGGGAGGATGGCAGTGATAAGCAGCACGCGAATGTTCGAATCGGTGTCGAGCCTGATAGTATCAGAGGGAGAGGAATTGGATGATGGCAATTCAATCCAGAGCAGTAAATCGTTGACGTTGCGAAGTTTAAGAGGGGCTTATGACGATGAGAATCCGGGGCTAAGGAGGAGACATGTGAGATTCGAGCTCCCTCAAAGTCCAGGGATGGATGCGGCGGTGAGGGAAGAACTGTTGGAGTTGATCCAGGCGAAAGAAGCCGGGGTGGCATACATAATGGGGCACTCATACGTGAAAGCTCGGAGGTCATCGTCGTTTTTGAAGAAGCTGGTGATCGATTTCGGGTATTCGTTTCTGCGGAAGAATTGCAGGGGTCCTTCAGTGGCTCTTCACATTCCTCACATTAGCCTTATCGAAGTAGGTATGATATATCATGTCTGAAAGTGGCACTTTCAGGTATCTTATCTATCTACCCATGACTACCTGTATATTGTTGGGTTGTGTAGGGGTGATGCTATTTTATCCTTTGAATATGTAATGTAATACATTTGAGGATGTTAACTTGTGCTTCTTCTACTCCTAAGCTTAAGTTTTGATTGAAATTCATTCACTGCTTCCTTTCTCCCCATGCCTAATGTGTTCACTGCTGATAACTCACGTGGGGTTCTCGATTGGCAAAATATTACTTGCATCTGGTGTATGTATACCCTAGTGGTTTACCCTTATTTTGCTTGTTGGGTAAGGGTATTCGTAGGGTATAACTGTAATTTTATTATGAGTTGGTCTCCTGTGAATTGAGTTTACGTTGTAAACCCTGTGGTACTGGTTTTTCTTTAATTTAAATCATCGCAAAACATAAGTATAATAGGATTAGAAGGGGATTATAAAGTTTATACCGTAAATTCGGTTTATACAAGTGTTTTCCTTTTGTTATTGTGTTTCATGATATTTTCTACCCTTATGTAGACATGCAACTTGATTTGAAACCGCCGGTTCTGGTTTTAGGAAAGTAGGAACCAGAATCGAATCTGTCTTAAGGCAGTTTCGGTTCCGGCTCGGAATTGTTTGTTCCCGATTCCTCTTTTAAAAGCTTCAAAATAGTGTTTAAAAAAATAGTACTGAAAAAAAAAATGAAAACAACTGATTTGGAACCTCCTTTCATGTGGAATCGAAATCAATTGGAATATGTTCGATTTCGATTATATTATAACCAAAATTGGAACTGTCGGTTTTGGTTAAAATGTGAATGTGTATGTAGTCCTTATGGTTCATGCATGATTTACTTTTGTGGTTCATAACCTTTTATACGATTGTCGTTCATCTCATATTTTTTTTTGTGATTTAAGGACCTATTAAGAATATTATTGTTTTTTCGGTGTAGGGGTGGACGGTATAGTGTATCGAAAATATCGAGGTATACCGTATATCGTACTGAAATTATCGATATTAAAAAATACATACTGATACCGTACCAAAATTTTCGAAATATAGAGATTCAGTATACCTAAAATTCGGTATATTGATAACTGATACTTTACTGAATACCAACTTTATCTGTAATAATAATACTCCTTAATCCATATGCAAAAAGCAAATAAAGACCCTAGAACTGTCCACGTGAAAAAAGCATACGATTACCTTTTAAGCGGATGGAGGAAGTATAAGTTAATACCGAGATACCGATATACACCACTCTATACCGAAAACATTAGTAAATATCCTAGTTTCTAAATAAATACATTAACAAAGAGTAATTAATACTGTAGACTATAAATAATTTATAGTTTAATACTATATACATAAACTATAAATTATAGAGTATTTAGTATATGTAATAATTTATAGTGCAGTATTACATAATTTACATTTTAATATACGCATAAAATTAGTATATACATAATTATAAGTATGTACGTAAATGGTTTATATTTCTATGCAAGTAAATTATAATTTAATAATAGATATAATATACTGACGTGTAGCATATTACATAGTATAAATTATAATTAGTAATTAATTAACTAATATTAATATAAATTATAAGGAAAAATTACTCCTAGGTACACACTTTGTACCCTAAATTAATAGGAGATACAATGAATTCAAAAAAGTACTCTCACACACAAAATACCATTAAAGTAAAATATCAAATATAACCTTAATTCATTATAATCCCATATAATTTTAAACCACAAATCCTAAACTCCTCACCCACCTACTGCCGCTCCGGGAGAGTTTTTTTCGATGCACTTGACACTTATGATTCACACTTTGTTTGCTGCACGCACTTTTTATACTACACATGACATTTGCTGCACACACTTTTTTTTACTGTACATAACTTTTGTTGCATACGAACTTTTATGCTGCACACAAATATTTATGTGCAACACATTGATAGAGTAATATTGGAATACCACTGTATATTTATGTAGTTAGTAGTAATATTTTTGTATGTTTGTATCTCATAGTAATTAAGGAGATTTTAATGTACCAGTAGTAACTACCCAAATTATAAGACAAAAACTTGTGTGCACTTGGGCGTACGAGCGCACACTCCATGCGCCTTTAGAATTTTGTGTTAAATTGTATATTCTTTAGTATAAAGATGTGTACTCTTTATTTTCTGAAAAAAAATAAAAAATATTAATGAAAAGTATATACCCTTTAGAATAAAATGGTATACCCTTATTAATTAAAGTGTATACCCTTTAGAACAAAATAATGTATCATTACCTATAATACTAAATTCTAAAGACACACGGTATGTCCCCGAGAGCACGCAAGACCAACTCAAATTATAGAGGATCACTTGGGTGACCCGTGGTCACCCATGACCCTCTCACATGAGGGGTGGGGCCCACATATCAGGGGAGACCCCGACCCCCCTCATGTTAGAGGGCCATGAGTGACCACGGGTCACCCAAGAATTACCCCAAATTATAATTATAATTTTGTTGAATGTGTATAGTTGAACCGGATTATGAAAATGAAATCCCTTTCTCACATCTCAAACACTCAAAAGATCAAGGATGAAACAAATTTGTTTCATGTCGTTTCATTTTTTAACTTTTTTATGAACAAAAGGTTATTTATTTACATTCTTAATAATAAAAGATATTTAATTAATAAAAAGTAATATTATATATCAAATTAAAATATTATAAATATATTTTGTAGGATGGACAAGTGATATCCCCGTCCTATAAAACGTTCATGGGTAGGTCTTGTATGAGACCGTCTCACGTGAGACCATTTTTCACTTTTTAAAATTGTTATCACTTTCGCTATAAATCGTTATCACTTTCGCTATAAAATGTTATCACTTTTTATTTACACTATAAATTGTTAATGAAAGAGCATTTTCACTTTTCATAATTTATTATCACTTTCCTTCATAAAAGTTATTACTTTCTGGCCGTCTCACGTCACTTTCCTGTAAGCCCTTACGTGAGACGGTCTCACACAAGTCTTTGCCAACGTTCATTCTTCCACATTATTTATAAAATTATTTTTTATTCAATTTTATCTATTATTTTATGATAAATTAATACTTTTAGATAATGAATAAATTAAAAGCATATTATATGTGCGTTAGATATGCACGAAAAAATTAAAAATAAAATATACTTTAATGTTGTTGGATTGAATGGATGTTTTTTCTTTATAAATAATAAAGAATGTTGTGGATGAAACAAATGAAAAAAAAGAAAAATTAAGAATTTCATGAAATAATACTTTAATAAAATATAGTATCACGTACTTAAAAGTATTCACTTCATCCATCAGAAGAGTACATTTTTTTCATTTTAAGCGTCTTACTAAAAAAGTCTCATTTCTTTTTTTATATACATGAAACCCATACATACCTATTAATACAATTAAAATATAAAATTTAAACTCTCGTTAATACAATTACCTACCACACATTAAATAATAGTAATATTTTTAAATTCACCTGCTGCGGATTGAGGGTGATAGATGTGTAGTAATTGGAGCATTATGAGGACATGGAGGGAATGATGCCGGAAAAGCAGGGAAATTTTGTACACAAAATGGAGTAATTAAATTAAGTAATTAATTAATGTAGAATAATTAGTGAGAAGTGTTTGATGAACAGCAAAAAGTGGATTTTGATTTATGTAATTAGGGTCCCCACTCATTTATACATATTTGAATTTGATTGACGTAGCATGCCCTAAATTATGGAATGGACCCATTGCTAGTGCTTGCCTTTTCTTGATATTCTACTGATCTTAAATCATTATGTTATTCTTCTATTCTTATCACCCACCTAATTAATACATCATTAATAATATAAATAATATATATATATATATATATGGAGCATATGTCATTAATTGAGTTATGTATTAGGGGTGTCAATTTTACAAAAAGAAAATGATAGAATACTGTGAAAGGACGTGATCATTTCTTATTATATTTGTTTGCATAACTAATCATTTTTGATATTTTTAGAATAACATTTTACATTTTGAAGTGCAATATTTTCCTAACCAAACCACCACTTTTGTTGCAAGAAAGTATTTTTAATTTCTGGTAAAGAGAATTAATCTGGATATAAGTATATCTTTTATGCAATAAATCTAATACTCCTATTAATTATTCGTGTATCATATAAAAATGTGTAATGAAAATAAAAAATCTTAGCATGCATGAAATAACAGGAATCGTCAATTTCAATTGAAAAATTATCGGTTTTAATCGAAATCGAAAAAAATAACCGAAACCAAATATTCTATAACTCTACAGTTGCGAAAATCAGAAGCATCAATTAGGATGATCTCACCGTTATTTTTTTAGGTGATTGGAGATCACTCTAACAACATGACAGAAGGTTCAAATGAATTTATTTATATATTTTTTAATAAAAATAAAAAGAAACCCAAGTACACGTGGATCTAGTCATTTGAGTTTTGAATCATGAGTCCTCGATGATATTGATTTTGAGTTAGTAAATTAACATGAGTATTAATTACCATTCGAATCTGGTTGAATTTGGGTGCATATAACTTGAGGTGCATATGCCCATGTACATAAGACCTTTTTTCTTCGTTTATAAAATATTGTATGAAAAAAAAATTATATTTACTTCAATGGTAATTTAGTCACAATATTTAATATATATATATTATTTTTCAATTTTTTTTTTTTGGAATTTGCACCACTTTTAGAATTAATGTCTTTCTTTTCTTTTAAGCATGTTTATTTTAAATTTTGAAAACCAATTTTATATATTAAAAATCTACGTATGTACATGGTATTATTTGGATTTTTAAAAATTAATGTTTTAAATTTTAGTGAGACTCTTCTGCTCACCGTGTCCCATGAACACAAGAGTTGCCTTAAATTTTTAAAGAATGACTCCAATATATATTTACATACTACTTCCTTCATCCCATTAAAGATGTTACATTTTTTTTGGCACGGAGATTAAGGAGTATAATATTTTAATGTAAAGTGAAGTGAGAGAAATAATATTTAATGTGTAGTGGGTAGGTGTATTAGTTGTGTGTGTGGAGTGTGTGTGGGTCCATGTGAATATGTTAATATTTTTTGTGTGGGTCCCATAGGCTTTAAATGGAATGTAACAACTTCTGTGGGACAACCCAAAAAGGAAAATGTCACAACTTCTGTGGGACGGAGGGAGTAATATATACTACTTGTAATAAGCTTAATTACATACATTCTCTTTTCATAATTATTATTATTTAATTTTCTTCCACGTATCATCATTATCAGTAATATTTGTATAAGATCAATTCACCTGAAATCGTTTTTATGTTGTCAAAATTAATTTTCACATTTTACCAAAAGTATAACCCTAGACATGCACGCCGGTTCCGATTTCCATAAATGGGGAATCGGAAACGGACCGAAGGTAAGAAGGTTTCGGTTCCAAACCGGAATCGCCGGTTCTGATTTTAATTTTTTAATTTTTAGTTTTAGGGTAAAAATGTAAAAATAAAAAATAAAAAAAATTAAAACCGGCGGTTCGAACCAAAACCACCAGTTTTTTCCTAAGGAATGAGGAACCGGAACCAAACCAAAGTATATCCGGTTTCGGTTCCGTTTTTGCCGATTCCGGAACCGATGGTTCCGGTTAAAACCGACGGTTCCCTGATTTGAACCTCCGGTTTCGATTTTTTGGTGCATGTCTATATAACCCTTTCTCATTAAAAATGTTGAAGAATAATGGAGAGAAATAATTTGTGTAAAAAATTAAGTTGCATACTTCTAATAGAGCACGTAAGGGTTGATAATTTTATGTTCTTAAATTCTGTGTTAAAATAGAAGTCCTTGATTAAGAGGAAAACTAGAAAATTGTGTATGATAGGGGGGTGTGACATTGAATAAATAAAAATGATTGAATTAATATTGTCTCTTGTGATTGTTAATGGTCAAAAAGAGGGTGGAAATATTGAAAAAAAGCAAAAAGATTAGGTTCCTCAATTATATGAAAAAGTTAAAAAAAATTGATTCGAAATTCTTGAAAACTTTAATTATAGTCAAAATTAATGATTACATATTATTTGTTGTGGACAGTTGGAATGGATTAGTGTTTGTGTAAGACAGTTATTATGAGAGTAATATATGGTAGTGCATGAGTTAGTGTTAATTAGAAGAAGCTTTCCCTTCAATTAATTTAAACACCAAATTAAGTAAGTTAATTAATTATCATTACTTTATGGGAGCGTTATTATTGCACACGGGAGTATCATAATTAACTAAGTTTCCTAATTTATAATGCTAAGAACAACATCATTAGATTTATAGTTGTAATATCGTGGATCTAGATATGTAGAGTTAATTTTCGTCACTTTTCCTCTAGCTAAGTTTTTTTTTTCTCTAAATTTATTTAGTGTGACCCTTTTATAAAAGGAAAAAATATAAACCTTACAATTCAACGTAAAAAGTTTATAATACGTAAATCTTTTGAGCAAAATGAAAGAGTAAGTGCTCCTATTCCTTAATTAATGTACTTACTTTTTTATGTAACAATTCATTAAAAAACTAATAGAAATGTTGCTAAAAAATCTAAGTTAATAACATATAAGATAATAATTATTATTTGGGTAGGTCTTGCATGAGACCGTCTCACGTGAGATAATTTTTCACTTTTTAAAATAGTTATCACTTTCGCTATAAATCGTTATCACTTTCGCTATAAAATGTTATCACTTTTTATTTACATTATAAATTGTTCATAAAAGAGCATTTTCACTTTTCATAATTTATTATCACTTTCCTTCATAAAAGTTATCACTTTCTGGCCGTCTCACGTCACTTTCCTGTAAGCCCTTACGTGAGACGGTCTGACACAAGTCTTTGCCTTATTATTTTATATGTAATGTATAATTATTCATACATACCCACTCAATTTTTTCATATGCAGTTTTTAGCGTGACCATCTCACAGTGAGATAATTTTATATCTTTTTAATTAATTATAATTTTTTTATTAAAAATGTTATTATTTTTTTTTAAGGTCACTTTTTATTTATATTATAATTTATTTATGAAATAGTTTATTATATCATTATCACTTTTAATTAATTAAGTATCAATTTCTTATTAAAATATTATAACTTCTTATCCGAAACTCACTTGAAATTATCTCTTTACAATTTTCATGAACATGCAGCCACCTTCTAGTAACAGAGACCCAAAACCGTATTTATTACTTTAATAGACTACACTGTTTTTAAAAGTACAATAAAACTATATATTTTAAAAAAAAAATTCTTAAACAATGTGTATGCTAACTGCGAATATTCAATTGTGACGAAATTTGGATATTTTATTTATAAATACCGAACTATTTAATTAATTTGCTTATTATTAGTATTAAAATCCGGTTATGTTTAACTATGATTGTGGATGAGATGCTATTAATTAAGCATTCAACAAAATTAATCAAAGTATTAAACGAAAATATAATGTAACTTGAGCTAGCTTAAACAGTTTGGCTAATCTTCCCAAAGACTTTATGTTAGAGTGATTTGATTAAGTATTAAATGATTCATCTCACTATAAGTTTAAGTTTTTAGATAAGGTGGTCATTTAATATGGTATCAGAGCCAAAGCCTAGTAAAGGTCCATGCAAGGCTTCAGGTAAAAATTAATCCGACTGCATGTGAGGAAGCGTATTAGAGTGATTTGATTAAATATTAAACAATTTCCCTCCCTATAAACTTAAACTTTTAGATAAAGTGGTCATTTAACCCTTTACCGGTTCATCTGGATCAGCATGTTAAATGTATCATCTAATTTATAGTCATGACAATTAATTGTTGTCCTTTTAATTAAAAATGGGTCTTATTTATTTATTTTGTGATATATCAAAAGGCAAATCTATTATGCATAATAAGGAGATATTAGCACAATAATAATCTCTTTATAGTGAAATTGGTAAATATTATTTCAATGGAAACACTTACAAAAAACTTACGTACAATGCGAATACAATTCCTATCCAACCTACCTAAGCCAAAGGTCTAGGGTGAATACATCAAAAATTCAAATACAAGGAAGCTATCTGTATTTTAATTCTATATGTAATGTGGTTTGGTGACAGCATTCTTGAGCTAAAGTGTAGAGCATTCTTTTCCATCCAAATGTGTAGATCATAGTAGCAAAGGTGATAAAAAGGAGTCTTCTTGCCTTCGAATTGCCTCGAGTGTCCGCAAATATTTTTCGGAAGGCATCCGTGATTGAGTTGATTCTATTTCTCTTCCATCCAATCCATCTCTTCACCTCTCCCCCATATTTGAGTAGTGTACGGGCAGTGAAAGAATATGTGTGGGGTTGTTTCCAGGTAAAAAAAAATTCAAATCGTCTATCCTGTTTCGTGTACCAAATCCTATCCTTAGTAAAGAGTCGTTCTCTATGAACGAGCCAAAGTCTGAAACTATACTTTCTGATTGTCCATTTACACCATATTTGCTTGAAAACAAAGCTCAAGTCAGCCGTCACTTTGTCTCTCAATACCACGTACGTACAACTAGTTTTAAAGACTCCGTTCTCACAATAATTCTCCAGAATTCTATCCACCCTTTCATCTCCATCCGTTTCATTTCTAATTACATTTCTAATGCAGATCATCGTTCTCCATATTTATGTTGAATTAGTTCTCGGGGAGACCACAGTCCAATGGGATGAAGAAAGATAGACCGAGTGAATTCACTTCACCCAAAGTGAGGACGCTTCTTTGTGCATGTCCCATAGAGCTGATGAAAGTAGAGCTTTGTTTCAAGAAGCAATATCTTTCAACCCCAATCCTCTATAATGCTTAGGTTGTAAGATATTCTTCCAGCTCATCGGGCTTGCCTTCATACCCCATAAAAATCTCCGTATCAAGGCCTCTACTTTTTGGACCACCACCATGGGAATTTTGACAATTCCACACCAAAAAGATATGATGCCATAGATACCTAAAGTGATAAGCTCTAATTTCCCGGTGAAAGATAGTAACTTAGAAGACCATTTCTGAATCATGTTGTTGATATAATTCAATTGAGGTGTGAAATCCCCTACTGCTATCCTTTTGGTACAAATTGGAATACCCAAGCATTTAAAAGGAATGATACCTTTGTTGAAAGGCAGAACTAGAGCAATCTGATCTCTAATGTTAGTCGCACTACTACAAAACTGTGAATAGATATCGGTTATTAACCGATATCTATTAGGATTTTCAACCGTTATAAATAGAGACGATATTATAGGTATATTAAATAAATATCAATTATTTAATCGATATCTATATCAGTTATAGATATCGATTTTAACCGATATCTATGAAGAAAATATCGATATTTATATGTCTGATATTAAATGTATTGATGAATAGATATCGGGAAAAAATCGATATCTTTGTATAGTATATATATCGATTAATGACCGATATCTATTTTGAAATTCACCGTTATAAATAGAGATGATATTAAATATAAGGGTAAATAGATATCGGTTAATTCAAGGTATAGATATCGGTTCATAACCGATATCTATTTTTGATTTTACCGATATAAATATAAGATAGAATAGATATCGACTATTCATCTATATATTTCTTTAAGAATGCTTCATCATATATATCGATAACCTGCTTTATTTATTTATACAATATAATAATCTAATTTAAATAGAATTTCAAATAATGCATCCATTTCGACAATATTTCATTCATCAACTAATAATATCCATATATTAGAAGTATCTAAATTCAAACATTACAATATTCAAAATACTTGATTAATAATGAAAGAAAATACAAGATTAATAATGTAACCAGTGGACAATTGAAAAAAAAAGTGAGAAATAATAATTAAAAAAAGGGTGATGAACACAAGATAATAGAAATATTGCCACCTCGTATTTTTTTTCTTCTTCTTCTGAATTCCAATTCCACCCTGCTGCAGTATTGAATCTAGGTTGCGGTTCTTCAATTTTTGTTAAAAAGGTAGATGGCTATAATCTGTAATAATTTTGAGTGAATTTAGTAAAATTAATTGAATGGATAGTGTGAGTGTAAGTTAAAAGATGTTAAGGATATAATAGGACTTTCATTACCAATTTTTTTAAAATTTGGTTGCCCTTAGCAATGTTTCGGGTGGCAATAACGCCGCCCTTATTTCAATTTCTATCTTACAGGCTATATATCCTATAAATGCAATACCTCATTCACAATATTATCTTACCTTATGAATCCTAACCTAACCATAGCTTTCAGACTTTTAATTTAAGGCCTTCAATCTGCCACATAATTCATCTAATAGTACATGAAATGGGGAATCTACACTCCACAAACAAGATCTCAACAGAAATGGATATTAGGTGGCCAAATGGACAACTAATTAACGGTTGAAACTGGGGGACCAAAAATGAAATGATTCCGATTTTGCATGTAGAATGCAAAGAGATCATAATTTTGACATATTCTGCCAAATTCTAATATTAGACATCAACTTGTTCATGCCTACAAAACCACCAAATGCATGAAATCATGGATATCCTTAAACTTTCTTATGCTAATTCACCTAATTCCATAGAGGTTGAAACTGGTGGACCAAACAATGATGTAATCTCAATTTTGCCATATACAATGCTAAGAGATCATAACTTTGATATATTCTGCTAGATACTGACATTATATATCAACTTGTTTAAGCCTACAAACACCATCAAATTCATGAAATCGTGAATAACCTTAAACCTTCTTAAGCTATGAAACCAAGTATAGGTTACTAACAAAAGATTTTTTTATAATGAAACACACCCCTCAACCAATAATTCATTCATAACACAATCTATAACAACAACAATGATCCGTGAAACAACACAAAAATAACGCATAATAATATTTTACCAAGTTTCCATGATAGTGTCCCTATCGTCCAGTCCAAGATCCTGCCTCAACCATAATTTTAGTTACGGCCTACATATGCCATCTTCAATGTAGTATAAAATGAGGAACCAAAAAACAAGACCTCAATTGACATCGTCGCATCAACAGTAATTGGCAAAATTGATGAACCTCAATTCCAATGAAATAACATAGAATAATTCAGTAAAACTAAAAACTCTCAGTCCTCAAATCAAAAGTTGTACTTCAGTCCCCTAAAAAGTGGCAAAATTAATGCAGCTTATCCAATGACATTACATTGAAGAACTCAGTGATACTAAAAATCTTTCTCTAAAATATAACTTATATAACTCCACAAGAACAGACATAAAGCCACAAAACAACATGATAACGCATTATCAAAATATCCTAGTATCTATGAAAATTTTCAATATGAAATCAGATTTCTCACACACAATCTATTACTATTCCAATTGATCTCACAGAGAAATTGATACAATAGTAATATTTTTTTCTTCCAAACCATCATATACACTTTTGAATGCAATATCTCCACATTATCTAGTCTTCACCCAAAAAAAAGGCCCCGCAGCAGCCACAGAGTCTCAAAACAACATGATAATATGTTTTCCAATATCTCCGAGTTTCCATGAAATTCTTTATTCTATCAAACCAAATTCCATACACAATCTTTATCACTCTGCAAATTAATTTATCTCTTTAGAGACATGGATCCTTATTCAGTTTTATACTTCCAAGACTATAGAATACAGAAATACTTAAACAGAAAACCTTCTAAAACTTGGATCAACCTTGTCTTGAGTACCTAAGCAGACTTAAAATTATACAGATTCAACCATTTGCAATGAAATTCTAGCGTTACACTGTCTTCATACCTTGCTAAATTACTTATGTCAACTTGCTCCTACATACCTCACCAGATTCCCCAAATAACGATCACAACAACCCTTTTATTTCCATAAGTTGTGAGAAAAATCAGTAAGCTTACAGACAATAAGACAAAAGGTTTCGCAACTGACCTTAATCCTATTTTTCTTAGTTTTTTCTAAATTTATATTTCGGAAGTGAAAAAATATTTCTTATCGGTAGCCCAACAAAGAGATATTTCATCTTATGCCAAATAATAAATATCATCATACTAAGTCCAAATGATTAATAAAAAAGTATATTAGTGCTTCATGAAAAAGGGTTTCTACAATGTTGAAGAAGAAACTTACATTAACAAAATTTATTTCATCTAACCGTTCTTGAATTCTCAGAAGCATATATCAAGCCTCAACAAGATCCTGAACAATTACAAAGCAAGAAAGTAAGAAATTGTAATTTAAGGAATGAAAAAGATAATGTTATCACATATGCCTCCAATTTCTAACCAACAGGAGATACACTAACCTGAAATTTTCAATTCCTTACTCCATGGCAATTGTTGAATATTAACAACTAGAAAAGTTTTCATGAACCTCAAATCTAGATATTGTTCCAGGATCCTAAAATTAATACAGTAAAATTTCTTGCGATATTGGGGATACCACCCGTTTTGCCTAATTACCAAATTCAGGCACACAGTGAACACATTACCTTTCTTGACTGGGTAAGAATTAGGAAATCGGGAAGGACTCTCGCAGGAATGCCATCATTACTGGCTTGAGAACTTCCGCACCAAAACCGCTGCTGCAAGAAGGAGACCCGTCACGGCGGTCAAATTTAGGCCAATACTAGTTCGCCGGATGAGCTGCGCGGCGTGAGAGGTTCGCCGGATGAATTAAAGGAAGGAGATGCTTACTGGAATTCCAGAAAAAGCCCTAGTTTACCTTCAATCGAGTGTATGGTGAGGTTTCTAAGATAAATCGTCACAGGCTAGCGACGAAAGCGGCGACGTGAGCAGTCGACGGGAGTGGTGGCGCGAGCGATTGACATGAGCGAACGGAGCGAGCAGGAAACGTGAGCAGGTGGCGAGTGCAGGCGGTGGTTGTGGGCGATTATCAGTGGTGTCGATCTGTGAAGATAATTTAGGGCTAGTAGAATTTGGGAATTTAGGTTGGAATAATAGATTTTTGTGGATAAATCAAGGCAAAAGTTTAATTCACATACACGTTTTTATTTTCAGAAATAACGATTTAATTGTGTTATGGACATACCTTTTTTAATTTTATTTCTAAATTAATTAATTAAAAATTAAATACATTAATATCAGTAAAAAGATATCAATTGGCATAATCAATATCTATAATATCAATAGACATCAACAAAAGATATCATCAGGAAATAATTGATATTTATTATAATATTCTTTATATAATAGATATCGATTGTAGAATAGATATCGGTTGTTGAACCCATAGATATCAGTTTTATAATTAACGGACATCTATGAATCGATATCTATTCACAGTTTTGCAGTAGTGTCGGAACCCCTGAAGTGATAAGGTTGGACTTTTGGGGGTTAACAACCAATCCCGATACCTTGGCAAATTTGTCCAATATCTGATCAATAGTAGTGACAGTAGCCAGATTGCCATAGCCCATAATCAACAAGTCATCCGCAAAGATAAGGTGTGAAACATCAATACGTTTACAAATTCTTGAGTGAAATTTATAAACGTTTAGTTCCACCGTCCTCCTCATCAACATACTGAAGTACTCCATACAAATCACAAATAAGATGGATGAGATGGGATCACCTTGTCTAAGACCTCTTTTTCACAAATAATAATCTCTTTGTGATGCCTAAAATTTACAGTCACTACCCTTCCAAAATTCTGATAATGGTTCGTACAATAAAAAGATTTAAACGATGGAAAAAGATAGGTTGCAAAGAGAAGGGTCATTTTTGTACTTCTAACTTAGATGCATGTGACATCAATAATATTAATATAAAGTGCTGCCAATATATATAAGAGGCGGCTATTTGCACCCCCAAATCTAATAAACGAACTCCATTAATGTATAAATTGAAAATATATTTACATGACAAGACGTAAATACCCTTTTATAAATAATATAAAAATTAATTATAACAAATTATTATATAAACCCATTAAATTTCTAAATGCACCCCAATTAACCCTAAACCCTAAATCTGACAGCACTGAGAACAAAAAATTACCAATTGCAACCAAACACGAAGGTAGTGCAAATAATTGGAATAATGGCAGTCGGAACTGAAAGTCTTGCAGCATTTTTAAGAAACGAGGTAGTTTCTCTTTAATTGAATTAAGTTTTGATAAGTAGACGCAAAAAGAATTTGAGTGGAGATTACCATAGCCATAGGAGGAGATGATCCATCCCGTTATAAGAATTGATACGATCAGTAACCAGTGAATAAAAGAGATTATTGTACATAGCATTGCCATTGCTTGACATTGATTGGATACTGATTCAAACGTTATTGCAATCTTTGAAGGGGAGAAGGGTTTCAATCATAGGGGGAGGAGGTGAGTGGTTCATGCAGTTCATGATTTGAATTAGGGTGCATTTAAAATTTTAATTGGAGTTTATATAATAATTATTATAATTAATCTTATTTAATTATTTATAACATTTTTTCATATAAATATATTTTAAAGGAAAAGACTTGTGTGAGACCGTCTCACGTAAGAGCTTACAGGAAAGTGATGTGAGACGGTCAGAAAGTGATAATAAATTATGAAAAGTGAAAATGCTCATTCATGAACAATTTATAGTGTAAATAAAAAGTGATAACATTTTATAGCGAAAGTGATAACGATTTATAGCGAAAGTGATAACTATTTTAAAAAGTGAAAAATGGTCTCACGTGAGACGGTCTCATGCAAGACCTATCCTATTTTAAAATGGATTAGTTTAGTAGTTTTGGGAGTGCAAATAGCCGTCATCTATATATATATATATATATATATATATATATATATATATATATATATATATGTGCATTTATTAATCAAACAAATTATTACAAGAATTAACAGCCGGAGGTCGACAAGAGTAAAGTTAGCTTATGTGACTTCCGGAAACATACAAACCTAATTTAAGAATTCAAAATATAATGGAAAGAAATCAATGAAAGTTATCACATTTATATCTTGTAATTAAAAAAAAAAAACTACTCTATCTCATTTTGAATTATCCCATAAAAGGTTGCACCTCTCTAAAAAACCAAAAAGACAAACATAATCACCCTCTTTGTACACTTTATTTACAAAAAATCATTTTTATCCAAGGATGAAAATATCCCGATATATTCACGATATATCCATTTTTTGAGAGTACCGATATCGATATGGGGGAAAAGGATATATCTTTTCTAATATCGAGGATATATCGGGATATATCGGGAAATATCGGTAAGAATATCGATATCGAATTGCCACAGTTCAAATTTTCGCAGATATCGAGATATATCGAGGAAATATCGATATAATATCGACAAAAAATCGAGGATATATCAAAAATATCGAAAAATTATCTATAATTTTATAAAAATAAAATAATTTTTTATTTTACTTTTACTAACCAAATACTTTTTTTCGTTATTAATATATTCAATTTAAAAAAATAAAATAAAAAATAAAGCAACACTTGCGTGAAACCATCTCATGGTGCCATTGTTTAACTTTTATTTATTAATTATCACTTTTTATAAAAATTGTATCACTTTTTGATGAGATGGTACCAATAATGTTGACAAAAGCTTCTACGCCCCCGGGGATACGGAGGGATACTCCATGTCCTTATGTAAACACAACCCTCCCCCTCTATATTCTATTTGAACCTATGTATTGCTAGAGATTTAAATTGCAAAGGGGTACGAAAATTGGAAAGGCGCAAGGAATGTGCTCGGAGTGCACAGGAACCTCACTCAATATTATTTAAATTTAGACGGCATGACATGTTTTACATTTGAGCCTCATAGATCATCATTTTGGTATTAGTTATAATGTATTAAACAACAAGTAGTAATTATTGTATGACTCCAGACTATTTAAATATGTTGTTATTGATTTGTTTATTGAGTTTTATTGATATTTTAAAGTGTATTTATATATTGAAATTAATTATAATATATTGAAAAGTTAATAAATTAATTTTCTTCTATTTTTTTTTAAGTTTTCGTGATTTTTTAAATTTTTACCGATTTCAATATCGATATTCGATATATCCATGATATATCCGTAAATTTGAAGTACCGATATTTTAACCGATATCGATATTTTCATCCTTGCCTTTACCTAATATACCTAACATACTTTATCATTTATCTATTATTGTCATTTTTCTTAATATCCGAAGTGCAAATATTGTGATACGCGCGGAGGGAGTAGTTATCATGGAGAACTTTGACGACGAATTACACGGATTCTAGATTCAAGTAGTTTGATTCGATTTTATTGAAATAAATTTAATATTTTTACTAGTTGGATTTTTATATAGGAGTAGCATGAGCGAAAATTTGAAAATTAAATGAATAGAGACAGTGTATATAGGCTAAATTTTGCATGTCTCGGACAACATGTCCTCAAATCTCGCATTTTTCAAAAGTTATACTCCCTCCGTCCCCCAAAGTATTTCACATTTTCCTTTTCCATCCGTCCCTCAAAGTATTTCACACTTCACTTTTACTAAAAATAGTAATGAATACACTATAATAATACATACTTTTTACACATATCCCAACAAAATACTCACTTTTTCACCCATTCCAATAACTTTACACACCTTTTTTATTAAATTAACTAAAATATTTCTTCTCTTTCTTACTTTATACTTAAAAAGTCAAAATTTTCTTAAACTCCACGCACACAAATATGTGAAATACATCGGGGGACGGAGGGAGTATTTTTTAAGTATTAAATTATATATTTTTTAGTATAATAACGTGTGTCCTTTCTAAAAAATCAATTTTTTTAATTAAATATTTATACTATTCATATTTCACCTCATCTTTTCATTCAAAAAATTATATTTTTATTAATTAAAGTATATACCTTTAAAATAAAATATTGCACTCTTACATAACTTGTGCATGCGGTAACACAAAGAGACCAACTCATATATACTCATTTATTTTGAGATTTTGGTTTGATAATATTTAACTCTACAAGAACATTAATTTGTAATTGAGAAGTGATTGATAATGTGTACTAGTGTATACTCCCTCCATCACTTCAAAAGAGGGTTCTTTAATGTGGGGTGGTACTTGTATTAGTGGGAATGTGAACTCATATTTTATTTTTATTATTGGGTGGGTGTGGTCCCATTTGTGTAAAAAAGAAAATGAGATTTTAATATGGAGTGTGTAGTTGTATTAGTAGGAATGTGAACCCATATTTTAATTATATTATTGAGTGGGTGTGGTCCCATGTGTGTAAAAAAGAAAATGAGATTTTTTGGTTGAACATCCATAATAAAAAAAAACCCTCTTTCAAAGAGATGGAAGTAGCGTAAGAGAATAAATTGATGAAACAAATGTATTAATTAAGGGTGAATATTTAAAGGTGGATAGGAATAATAGGATAACGTGTACTAATATATAAGAGAATAAGTTGAGGAAACAAATGTGCAGTTTGTATCTCCTCTTACATTTTGATGTTACATCTCTTGTTATAAATCATTGGATGATTGACACATAGGATAGACTAATCTATACCCTAACAATCAAACATAAGAGAAAATGTTGAGATTTTCCTCTCCACATATGTGTCACTCACCTAACGTGTGAAAAAGAAAATATAACACCAAAATATAGGACATCCAAGATCCCGTTAATTAAGGGTGAATATTTCAGGGTGGATAGGTGTGTCCTAGAGTTGATAGATAATAGATTTTTTAAATAGGATTAATAAATAGTTATATTATTTAAGTTTTAATAATTTTATTTAATTTAATGGTAGAGATTAATTTAAAACTTAATCTGAGATTGTTCAGGTATGCTGGTGTTGCAGGTGTATTCTAGTTGAACTTATAAATTAGACAAACATTTGTGTGAACCAAGTTCTCACGAAAATATTGTTTTTAACTTTTATTCTTCAATAAATAAAAATTATAATTACAAATTATACAAATTACCAGCAATACCTCAAAATTGCCCTTTATGCAAACAACGTATTAATGTGCATAAGGTGTTGGAAATTAATCCAAGAAACCTTAACCCTATTATGATTAACGAGATTTAAACTGTAAAGTGGAAGCGTACCTGATCCAATGAGTCTCTAGGCGGAACACGAACTCGGGATCAGTGGTTTTATGGCCTTCCTCAACTAAGCCTCCTTATTCCTTATGGGGACCGTAGTAATCCCTCCCGATGGGGAGAAGGGAAGACCATGTGCGGCTTAGTATATTGGGGACCATAACCTGGTAGCCTTTATATACTATACAATTGGGCCACCCATTATCACCCAGTCATTTAGTATTGGGTATCTACTCAATAAGCCCATATCATTTATTATTATAACCCATGAACCTTTAACCTTAATTGGATCAATTAATTAAATCCATAAAATAATTAAATAGCTAATATAATTGCATAATAATATATTTCCCATAATTAGATTATAATGGAAATTAATAAATTTCCAACAATCTCCCACTTGGGCTATATATTTTCCGAAAGCAATTATATCAAGAGTCCTTAGTTGCGCAACTGTATGCTATTTCTCTTCAGGCTATACTTAACAATCTGGTCCATTTCATATACTAATATGGAACTACCGCGGCATTTACCACATTACAAATCGTGGTTAAACCCCGACAATCACCATATCAGTACACTCAATGACATAGATCAAATATGGTGAGTAGTATGGAAATTACATGCAACGTAATCAATATCATGTCTATTTCCAACTGGTCCAACTTTAAACTTTAGTGAGATCAATCCATAATGTAAAATATTACAAAATGAAATTACTTAAGTGAATTCACAATGAATTCAAAGCCATCAACTATCAACTTTATTCTGCAGAAAACCAAATTATCCAAATCAAAGTGTATTGAAAACTTTAAAGAACAATAAATATAGACTCCCACTGAACCAATGTATTCTAAAACCATATAACACCCACATGAGTAGCTAGCTCATAAAATTGCAGGGCGTTGAATACATAATTGGTGGATCCATATTTGGAGTCTATCGTAATATGCTTTTCTAAAATTTTATCTACACAAAACACTTTCTTTAATAACCAAGAATGCTATGTCAATATGCTTGACTTATAAGAATTCTTGTCGTTAATACTTTACTGCGAACTAACTGTCACAATCAACTTTATGTGACAAAGTGATGAGTGATATTTTCACCTAGATTTTAGTGTCTTTTTATATGTGTTTTCGTATATTTTTATCCGTATTTTATGTGTTATTTGGTTGTGTTTTGTATTTTCATGGAAATGTGTGTGAATGAGCTTAAACCTACTATTTTCACTTTTTATTTGATGCTAAATAGGATAAGGAAGATGTAGGAAAAAGCGGAACTCAATTTGGAGTTGAAACGAGGGAGAACGAGCCAAAACAGTGAAGGAATCAGGGCAGCAGCAACACGACTGGCCGTGTCGGTGGCACGAGCCGTGTCGCAGTACACGACTCGTGTAGCTAACACGGGCCTGTCCAGAATGGTCGTGCGGCAACATCTATTCATCCAACACGACCACCACTTGGCCGTGTTGCGGAGCTCGACTCGTGTTGCAGCACACGACCCGTGTAGCCAACACGGGCCTGTAAGCGATGGCCGTGCGGGAGCATCAGTTCACGCAACACGGGCACCTCATGGCCGTGTTGCGCCACACGACTCGTGTCGTGTCTTGGATCAGAAAAAAATCAGAATCCTTCTAGAAGGCCCAAAAGGGTATAAATACCCCTCCATTCATATTTTATAAAAAAAATCCGATTTCCACACCTTCCACACACACCTCACACACCATTTCTTCCATTTTCCACCATCATCTTCATCCATTCTTCATCCACCCATCTACACTTGATCCCCTCCATCAAATTCACCATCCAAGTGATCAAGGAAGCAAGGGAGAGTGAGATCACAAGAAGAAGAAGGAGATCTCCATTGAAGCACTTCAAAGGGGGAATCTAATTCTAATTTTTGTGCATTTCTTTATAGATTGATCATGTTTTGTAAGGATCTTAATGTCTATGTTAATTTTCTTATGGATATGAGAGGCTAATCTCCTTTGTGAGATTAGCTCCATGATTGGTGTTGGATAATTTAGTTTTTTTTATGCAAATTGATTTTAATCTTGAATGGGCTTTGTGTTATTTCTATCATTGATTGTTGATTGCTTGATGTATATGATGATTTGTGTGATTAATTGTCATGGGCATGTGATTAGATTGAGAAATCAATTATGTGTTTAGGATAGTTCATTGAATCATTTCATCATACACTTCATGTGCATTAATTTAGAATGAGATAGAGATATCCTTCTAGATTTAGAACCCTTTGATAGAACATTTGATTAGCTTAATCGAGAGGTTGGTTGATTAAATGAGGAGACCCAAACAATTAGTGAATTCATAGTACCTTAAAAGGGAATATTGCTTATGATTTAGTACCTAATTAGGGAACTCATAGAGTAATTAGTACCTAGTGGGAGGTGTTTGCTATTGTCTCGATCCTATGTGCGTTTGGGAGCCTTGTTGAGGGCCTACATCCTATCCATCTCGAGAGAGAGTTTAGGTGGAATTAGTGATCGCTTCTATACCTTGTCCATGAGAGATTAGAATTAATTGCATAATTACTTAATTATCTATGCCATGATTGTTGTTAATCTCATCCTTGCATCATTTGGAACCATCTTATCTTTGCATTCATTTTATCTTTATTTCTTGCTTTAGCATAATTGCATTCATTTGCTCCTATCCTCTCTTCCGTCGTCCTTATAAAATCACGATAAACTTGAGATCGCTTAAACTCTAGTACCTTCCTCCCTGTGGTTCGATAATTTCTTTAATTGGTCATGCCCACTATATTATGGCTAATCAAATGGCGCCGTTGCCGGGGAGGTAACGGTCGCTAGTAGTTTGACGAAGGATTGTTTAGAGTGGTCTTAATAAGGACATTATTTTTTTTTTTATTTTTTTTTTTTTTTTGCATCTTATATTTGCTTTGGAAAATTTTGTTCTAATTTTTCTTTCTTTTATAGGTGCATACCTTGAGAAGGAAGAAGAAGAAGAGCAACCCCAAAAATATGAGCTACATGGATACTCTTCGAGATATGGTGAATAGAAGTGTTCATTCCGCTATGAACACACAAGGAAATTTTCAAGGATTTCAAATGCCAAATTGGGAGCCTAATTTGCAACCGGATTATGGAGTACAAGATATGCAATTCCAACAACAAGGTTATGAGAATTTTGGAGTTCCTCATCAAATGCATCATCAAGTATACCCTCAAGGTGTGGAAGATGGTTTTCAAGGAAATTTTTCTAGAAATCAAGATGGAAATCAACCACATCTATGGGGCGATTTTCAAGACTCCAACACCTCTTATTCCGCCCAACTTGACTATAGAGAGAAGCTTAGAATGAGTTGATCGAAAAGATTATGGAGCGCATGGAGAAGGAGAGTAAGTATAATGAAGCTTGGATGGATCGAATCGGAAATTGGTGTGACAGGGTGACAAGTGCAATAGTAGCATTCAGTGCTAGATTAGATTCCATTGAGCACCAAGTTAGTCAAGTTGTATCCACCGTTGAGAACAACAAGCCTTCTACCTCCGGAACGAATCTATGCATGGCCATTAAAGATCGAAAAGAGGATGGTTTAGAAAGGGTTGATGAGGTTATGAAGGAAAAGAGAGAAAGGGTGCCTAAGTGGGTGAAAGCTACAAAGTTGAAAGAAGAGTTGACGGAGGAATTCGATAAATTTGTCGAGTCTCTTGAAAAGATGGTTGAGAAAGTAAAACATCAAAATCGAGAAGAGATTTATGCCCTTATGGAAGAAAAGAAGTCTCCGGAAACTAAGATCATGGATTTCACTCCCCACAAGCCTAAACCTTCTCATTCTATTGAAATTTCAAATTCTCTTAAGAACTTTCATGATTTTATTGATAAAAATTTGTTTGGTGATTGTAGGAAAAAAGTTGCAAGAGGACAACAACACTTGTCAATGCCCGAATTCTTACCGGGGGATGTGGTTGAAGTTCAAAATGCATATAAAGCCCCATGGAAAAAGTGGAACAAGTGGAAAGGGCCATTTCCTGTGAAGAACGCCTTCGGAGAACAATTGCTTGAGCTATTTAACAAGAAGGGAACCGTTCTAGTGGTTGAACGGGAGAGCACAAGGCACTACTTCAAGAAGAAACCTATGATAGTGCCTAAGGACTATTCAAGACCACCATGAGCTAAAGACTATCGTCCGGCTTGAAGACGTTAAACTTAGCGCTCGATGGGAGGCAACCCATCATTATCTTTATTGCTTTATTTAATGCTTTCAATAAGGATTGTGGATTTGTTATTTCTTGCATTTTTGGCATGTAGGTTGATTGTGCTTGTGAGGAATACGCGTATTGAAGACACGAAGAGTGCTTGATTTGAAATGTGATAGTAAGTCACACAACTTTTTGCAAACTTACCTCGAAACTCTTGTTTCAATTTAAGTTTGGGGGGATATGGCGTGGTGTGACATACTTTGTCTTGAAAGCATATACTTTTCGTATTTTTGAGCTAAAATTTTAAAATTTTTCTCATGAGTTTGGTTTGATTTTGGTATGATTGGTCGTGTTGAAGTGCATGATAGTCCATATTTTTACTGAAATTGTTGAGCTAATGGTTTTGTTGAGCATGTATGAAGGGTATTGGAAGCACGAATTGAGCTCGGAGCTAACAACTTCCACTATCAAATGCTTATTGAGGGAGTTCATTCTACACCCTACCACTTTTATGTGCTTAGCATAATTTGATTTGATTTGTATTGATGTGATTAGCATGCTACTTCATGTGTTATGTTTTTTTTGGGATGTTTATTTTCATTAGTTAGGATTTTCTTTTCAATCAAAGGTTGGGATGATTGTGAGCTTACATTGTTATGGATGATTTGAATGTGTGCTTCATTGTTTTATGATGGTGATTTTTATTCTTGCATGTTATGTGTTTTTGTTTTGTTTATTGTTTGTTGAGTCTTTATTTTATGTTTTGTGTGTTTTCTTATTTTTGTCTTGGTATGTTTGGTGGATTATTTTTGGGATATTGTGAGTCATTTTTGAACATGAGTGGTGATATGTTGTGGTAATAAGTGATGACAAGTTATGATTAAGAATCTCTACACTTTCGAATTGTGACATGTTTTATTTAACTTGTTCAATTTTGAGATGAATGTGGTGTAATAAGTTTCTTAAGGTCCAATGCATAAGCTTGTGAGTATTTGAACCTCAACCGTGCATACATGGTATTTTTCTTCATGAGTGGATTGGTTGTGTTTGATAAGCTAGAATTTGCTCAAGGACTATAGGAACGAGCCCGATTTGTGGAGATTAGTGAAATGATCTTAGGCCATCCTTGTTATTCATAGTCATTGCCATATATTTTCCTACCATGTACATCATCCCTAGTTAACCATTTTGAGCCTTTAAGCCTTTTTATTGTGAATATAGCACATTACAAGCCATGATTACCCACTTAAGCCTTACATATATACCATTTGTGTGGGTGATTGAGGAGATGGTAACTAGAAAGGTTTGATAAGGAAGAAAAAGAAAAAGGAAATGGTAAACAAGCAAGAAAAAGGATGAAAAAGAGCATAAAAAAGAATGAACATGCAACCTCAAAACAAGAAAAATGAGTAAAGCAACAACAAGATGCTCAAGGAAATAAAAATTCAAAGAAAGGAAGCATGCATCATAAGAAGCTCAATCCAAAGGAATGTTGATGATTAGTGCTTGTGATTACCAAAGTTGAGAAATGAAGAAAGAAAAGTGGAGAAGTTGGAGAAATTGGCCATCTCTTCGATTACTTACACTTGCTTAGTCACTATTATCCATATCTTCCTACCCTACCAAAGAGCCTATCATTACATCCTAATTAAAGACCTTTTTGATCATTGATTGAAACTTTGGTGGTTTGTGAATATAGTCCGCGAGCAAGCTTATAGCGAGTCGAGCCAATCGATTAATGAGTGTGATTTACCCTATTTCAAAAGAGTGTTGAGAGACATCAATATCCATTGTGAGGCTTGGACGTAAAAGGGTCTATATTACACTTTATTCTCTTTTGATTGAACTTGTTAATTTCTCATGTTATGATTTTATTGATGTAGGATGCCTTAGCATAGTTTGTAATTCTTATTGCTATTGACGTGTTATTACTTATGTTCGTTTAGTTTTTTTTCCTAGGTGAAAATCACTCTTCATGGTTTATCATTTTCATTGTGCGAGGACGCACAACACTTTAAGTTTGGGGGTGTGATGAGTGATATTTTCACCTAGATTTTAGTGTCTTTTTATATGTGTTTTCGTATATTTTTATCCGTATTTTATGTGTTATTTGGTTGTGTTTTGTATTTTCATGGAAATGTGTGTGAATGAGCTTAAACCTACTATTTTCACTTTTTATTTGATGCTAAATAGGATAAGGAAGATGTAGGAAAAAGCGGAACTCAATTTGGAGTTGAAACGAGGGAGAACGAGCCAAAACAGTGAAGGAATCAGGGCAGCAGCAACACGACTGGCCGTGTCGGTGGCACGAGCCGTGTCGCAGTACACGACTCGTGTAGCTAACACGGGCCTGTCCAGAATGGTCGTGCGGCAACATCTATTCATCCAACACGACCACCACTTGGCCGTGTTGCGGAGCTCGACTCGTGTTGCAGCACACGACCCGTGTAGCCAACACGGGCCTGTAAGCGATGGCCGTGCGGGAGCATCAGTTCACGCAACACGGGCACCTCATGGCCGTGTTGCGCCACACGACTCGTGTCGTGTCTTGGATCAGAAAAAAATCAGAATCCTTCTAGAAGGCCCAAAAGGGTATAAATACCCCTCCATTCATATTTTATAAAAAAAATCCGATTTCCACACCTTCCACACACACCTCACACACCATTTCTTCCATTTTCCACCATCATCTTCATCCATTCTTCATCCACCCATCTACACTTGATCCCCTCCATCAAATTCACCATCCAAGTGATCAAGGAAGCAAGGGAGAGTGAGATCACAAGAAGAAGAAGGAGATCTCCATTGAAGCACTTCAAAGGGGGAATCTAATTCTAATTTTTGTGCATTTCTTTATAGATTGATCATGTTTTGTAAGGATCTTAATGTCTATGTTAATTTTCTTATGGATATGAGAGGCTAATCTCCTTTGTGAGATTAGCTCCATGATTGGTGTTGGATAATTTAGTTTTTTTTATGCAAATTGATTTTAATCTTGAATGGGCTTTGTGTTATTTCTATCATTGATTGTTGATTGCTTGATGTATATGATGATTTGTGTGATTAATTGTCATGGGCATGTGATTAGATTGAGAAATCAATTATGTGTTTAGGATAGTTCATTGAATCATTTCATCATACACTTCATGTGCATTAATTTAGAATGAGATAGAGATATCCTTCTAGATTTAGAACCCTTTGATAGAACATTTGATTAGCTTAATCGAGAGGTTGGTTGATTAAATGAGGAGACCCAAACAATTAGTGAATTCATAGTACCTTAAAAGGGAATATTGCTTATGATTTAGTACCTAATTAGGGAACTCATAGAGTAATTAATACCTAGTGGGAGGTGTTTGCTATTGTCTCGATCCTATGTGCGTTTGGGAGCCTTGTTGAGGGCCTACATCCTATCCATCTCGAGAGAGAGTTTAGGTGGAATTAGTGATCGCTTCTATACCTTGTCCATGAGAGATTAGAATTAATTGCATAATTACTTAATTATCTATGCCATGATTGTTGTTAATCTCATCCTTGCATCATTTGGAACCATCTTATCTTTGCATTCATTTTATCTTTATTTCTTGCTTTAGCATAATTGCATTCATTTGCTCCTATCCTCTCTTCCGTCGTCCTTATAAAATCACGATAAACTTGAGATCGCTTAAACTCTAGTACCTTCCTCCCTGTGGTTCGATAATTTCTTTAATTGGTCATGCCCACTATATTATGGCTAATCACAAAGCTTCGCAACCTTTATTTCATGTTTGAATACCCCTTAGTATGCTACTATTTCTGTTGTCATGCTTAATGAGCTACAATTGTTTGTTTAATGCTTTTACATGTACAACTCTCCCGACCAACAGACGACGTAGCCTAAAGTGGATCTTATACCGTATTGGCATCCAACAAACTCAAGATCAGACTACTTTATGATCTCTAACAAATCTGATCCCTGATATGCAAGCATGTTATCCTTAGTTCTCTATAAATACTTTATAAAGATCCATACTATATTACTTAAATGTCTACTTAATATACCAACAACATAAGCCAAATTAGGTCTTGTAGAGACCTCATCATACAACAACTTCCAACAACCAAAGCATATGGAATATTTCTACATTTCTTAAATCTTTATTTTAACTTTATGGCACCTGATTGAGACTGCACTTGTCTTCCTTAGTTTAACTTAAACATTCTCCCACTTAATTACATAATCATCTAATTTGTCTCAAAACCAAATGAGACAATTACCTCATGATGATATGTGTAATTCCTTTATAAAAAACTTACTTGAATGCATAGATAGTTTTCATATTAGTTTTAAACCATTTAGATAGTATCATCAATGTTGTGATCAACTTTATCTTTATATCCATCTAATATGATTCAAGATCAAAATGTGCTATTAATGCCACGATTATTTTAAAACAATGCCTTCCTTCCCTTTTGAGTATAATCCTTTATGATTTATACTCATAACTTATAGCATTAACCCACTTTCGAGTAATTGGACCTTGCATGGCTTAATGAACATTGCTGGAATATTCTAACATTAATTCCATAGTATCCTCATTATTTAGGAGAAAACTATATAATCATCCGAATTGTGTTTCTCCCAACTCTAGTGGTTTCCTTAGTGACATTAATTCTTGAGGTTGTTGAATTTGTTATTCCTTAAATATTATTGACATTATCATATCGTTATTCTAAATTTGCACCAATTCTTTAAAGTATAAGTGGATCGAATCGACTCCCCCTTAAGGACAATGTCTCTAATATTATTCTTCTCCCCAAATCAACATCCTCATAGAATACCGTATTACCCGTCTCAAATATGATCCGATCATTTGGATCATAAACTTATTATCTTTATTTAATACCAATAAAGTAGCTTGTATCTATTTGAATCCAATTTTCTTTAGTAGATTACAATGATCTAGTCTTAGTTGGATATCACCATATGTGAAACTCAAAGAGTTTTCATAACTACTTTGGTTGGAACTTTATTGAGACCATGAGCTGCAATCTTTAGTATTTCTCTAATTAGTAACCATATATTGTGGAGTACTATTTTTATCTTTTAACTACACCACAACACCATTCATACTAAGTAATCTTAATGTGGCATATTATAAAATAATTCCACAAGCCTTTAGGAGAAACTTTAGTTGTCTTTAGCAGCTTTCTTAATGTGTTTTCTTGTATTGCCCTTATACATTATTGAGACCAAATTTTCTTGAAGCCTTATAGTCTCATCTTTATTATTGAAGTTCACTTATCATGTATGATTTTGTTGTTGATATAGGTTAAACTTAATTAGTAGACTTCTTAATTATTCAGAGAATTAATCCAAAATGATTATCATGCATGCTTGCACTAAACTTTATAATCTTTCAAAATTTAAATAAATTAGAATCATCTTGAGTATTCGAGCACAACATTAGTATCAAGTCTTTGGACAACAATACTAATTTAAATGATGCTCTCACGTAGTGGTCAAATACTGACAATAAAAACTGTCAAACAATAGCCTTCCTTTGGGCCGACTTATTACTCACATGTAACCAAATAATCATCACATATTACTACCACATGTGCTTATGTATTTCGGGCCAGATATTAATCTACCTTTGGGCCGATCAATACCCGCATGAAGATACACTCACACAACTTTATTAATTGGGGATCCATCTCAAGACACCATGTGTAACATTAACCTCGTATGTGGACAAAAATTAACTACAGTGGCAATCTTGGTGCAACAATCAAGTATTGACAATAAGTTCTGTCAAACAAGAGTCTATCTGTGGACCGACTCATGTTCACTGAACTTAGCCGCATTTCTAATGAAATGTCAAGAGTAAGTGTACTCTATCGCTGTTGTATACGCGTGACCAAGTGCAAAATTTATAGTATTGTCGTCCCAAGGGAAAAGGTAAACTCAAGTTGTATCCGGATTTTCCATTGATTTATGTTTTGTAAGGATTATCGAGATAAGGTTTTGATTTAAGAACAATGATTACTCTATCAATTAACTAATGAACTAGACAAGCAACTAATTATAACAAATATCAATCAAATCAAGTAGCAAGATGAGATGGAATGGATGAAGTGTATCTAAAAAGAGAGCAAGGCTAGCAACATCATGGTCAAGGTCTTATGTAGACTTCACACTTACTCAAGCATTGATGACTTTCAAGTTATGAAACTAAGGGCAATCACAATTGTACCCCTAACCCCTATGGCCAAGGTGATTAGGTTCTCAACTCTTTTACAAGTTTAAATCTCCTAAGATTGTCTTACTCTCAATTCCCTCATGGGTACTATGATCATAAGTTGGTTCCCCTCACTAGTTCTTCACTAATGTTCTATCATGAGGTTCTAAGCACTTGGAGGGAATGGCTTTCCTCCCCTCATACTAACCAAGTCACCTAATACAATCAATGATTCAATTAAACCACCACACATAATATTGGAATGGCCATCCTAACACTATGCATAGAGAATTTAACCACACACATCATGCATCAAATGAGAATAAGCATTCATGATAGAAAGTAATCATAACAATCAATTCATCAAGCTTTAATAGTGCAAAAATCTACATATTTCCTAACCAATCATATTGCTAGCCTCACTTGAGGACTAGCCACAAATATTCATTGCCAATTGGCTACAATCCAATACAAGCTCCATATGAGCAATATAATGAAGAAAGTAGCAAAATAAAAGAGATTGAGCTTCCCCTTGAAGGTAGACTCCTTCTTCCTTGATCATGCCAAATTCTTCAAACAAATCTGATTTTCTCTTCTTAGATGATGGAATGGATGGATGTATGGATGGATTTATGAAGATCAAGGTGAATTGAATGATTTAGATGGTGTAGATGGATTGTAGATCTAGTATGTGAGGAAATGTGGTGTGGATTGTGTGTAACTGCTCTCAATCTGATATAATGTGAATCTCCTCTCTAATTTCGCACAAATCATGGTTTTATATCACTTATGGACCTTCTAGAAGCTTCCGGAATATTCTGAAAATTACACAGGATTTTGCACCTACACGGCCCGTGCTGCAGTACACGGCCCGTGTAGGGCACACCTACTTTGGCATTTTGTGCGTGCTTCCAGACACGGCTCGAGCTGCAATACACGGCCTTGATCATGGCCGTGCAGCACTTTCTGACGACAATACACGGCTTCTTCTTACAGGGCCGAGCTCCGCACACGGGGCGTGCAGCAGCGCACGACACGAGCACCAGCGCACGGCCAAATCCCTGGGCGAGCAGCGTATTCTGATGACATTACACGGCCAGCTGCTACAGGGCCGTGTTCCGCGCACGGCCCGTGCAGTTGCCTGGCCTTTTCTTCATCTCCCTTTCGCTCCCGACTCCGTTTTTGTCCGTTCCATGACCTGTTTTACATATATTCAAGCTCATTTACACAATTCTATAAGTTCGTACCACTTTCCTCAAAACAACAATAACTCCACCAAAATTAACACAAATACGGATAAAAACATCCGAAAATACACACATAAAGACACTAAAACCTAGGTGAAAATGACGACAATCAACCCCCCAAACTTAAAGTGTTGTTTGTCCTCGAACAACTAAAAATGATAAACAAGAGGAGAAATTTTCACCTAGAGAACATCTAACGAACATAAACCACAATATATCACAAGTAATAAGGATTTCAAAATCAAGTTAAGTATCCCTACATAATCAAACTTATAACATGAAAGATTAACGAGTTCAATCTCAAGCATGACAAAAGAGTAATCAGATCCCTTTCAATCCAAGCCTTTCATAGGATATCAAATTCACTCAACACTCTTTGAAGTAAGGTTTTGATCAACACTCATCAACCGGTTAAAATCGACTCACCATAGGTTTGCTCATGGACTATGTTCACAAGCCACCTTAGTTTCAATAAGTGATCAAAAAGGTCTTTATCTTTGGATGTAATGTTTAGGCTCTTTGGTAAGGTAGGAAACTTTGGATAATAGTGACTTTCGAAGTGTGGTTGATCGAAGAGATGATTCCTTTCTTCAACGTCCTCACTTTCATGCTTCCTTTCTTTTCTACTTTAATCACAAGCACTAAGCATCATCATTCCTTGGATTTCTTGAGCTTCTTTTTGAATGGCATACTTCTTGTCTTTGACTTTTGTATTCCTTGAGCATATTTTTCTATTTTGCTCCTTTTTCACTTTTGTTGAAGTTGCACTTGCTTTTATCTTGAGCTCTTTCATCCTTTTTCTTGACTCACCTTTCTTTCCATATACATTTGCACATTTTTCCACATCTTCCCTTTTGTAAACCATCATCATCCTCAATTACCCACACATAGCTTATATATATAAGGTTTAAATGGGTTTTCAAGGATTGTAATGTGCTTATATCATAAGAGATAGGCTTAAAGGTTCAAAGTGGCTTACTAGGGATAATGTTTGAGGTAAGGAAATTTTATGGCTATGACTTTACTTAACAAGGATGGCCTAAGATCATGTCACAAATTTCAACCATTCGGGCTTCGTTCCTATAGTCCAAGAGCAAGTTCTAGTTTGTCTAAGTTCAACCGGTCCTCTCTTCAATAATTAACCATGGAGGCACGGTTGAGGCTCAACTCTCACAAGCTTTTGCTTGGACCAAAAGAAACTCAATTAACCTTCATACTTCTCAAAATTGAACAAATTATGTAATCTATGTCACAATTTTAACAAGTAGAAACCATTAACTTGCTTGCCATCACCTATCACAAACAATGCATCATAGCTCATACTTAAAAACATCACTCAACTCTTTCCCAAAACATACCACCAAAACCACACCTATACAAGAATTAAAATAACAACAAACATCACCTACTAATCAAGGGATCAACAAACAATACAAACATATAACATGCATAAATCAAATCATCCATCAAAAGAAAATAAAGCACATCAACTCAAACCCATAACGATAAAGATCAATCTCCCATCGCATCCAAACAACGAAAAAATAAAAAACTGAAAATCGCATAAAACTGAAAATAAAATCCCAAAGTAAAACCTCCCAAAAACTAACAATTTAAGTACAATCCAATCAAATCCTAACAAATCAAATCAAATGTCTAAGAAATAATACCAAAATTCTAAATAATAGCTAGATGAATGGACAAAAGTGCCAAGCACTCAAAATACTCCCTCATTGTTCCGGAGGCGGAGGAGGTGGACGATAGGTGTTCCATGGAATGTAGGCTCGAGGGTTTGCAGGAAACTGGAAGTTGAACATCATGGTCAACATCTCCTCCATGTTGTTGGAGTGCGCCCTTGATTGTTCTTCATAGTACTCCCTCCTTCGTTGTCCAGCTCTCAACTCTTCAATGTGTCTTCCATGCTCTTGCTGGACTTCGCGAATCTCCCTGATCTGAGTCCCATATGTCTGCTGCGCATGCCTCATGTCACGTACCTCATCCATCATATAGTTCCACCTTTCATCTCCTTGGCCCGGTGCGACTGGTGACGGTGCTCCTTCTTCCTCAAACAGTGGTGGATCAGGGCCTTGCTCCTCAAACTCAATCTGCTCCGGTTGCTCTCCTTGCTCATCACCCTCCATGGGCACTTGCTCGGCCCTCAAATTGGCTAGCTCTTCATTTTCTTCAACTCTAACCTGCCTCAGAACCTGTTCCATTTCATCTCTGTTTCTTCTATAAAATGCCTTGACAACTCTGGAATGGTTCACACTTCCCATAGCCAAATTTGCAAGCCTTCTCCTTGTATAAACTGTAGTGAGCTCCGGCATTGGCAACGGAAATGGAGCTCTCTTCTCCTGCCTTAAACAATATTGATTTCCTACCATGGTCAAAAATTCCATCCTCATCAGCTGTGAGTAATTCAACCCTTCACTAACCATACGATTCTCCATCCCTGCGAAGTTAACTCCCATTCCTTGAGCTATCATTGTAATCATCCCTCCTAGCATCAACCCTTGAGAACTCTGCCTCTTTGCAACTCTCTCCGCATGTTGCACAAAATGTGCTGCAACATTAAGCGGTAACTCTTTATACATACAATACATGATGTAGAGCTGCTTTTCTCCAACTGAGCCTCCTTCAAACCTTCCCAATATAGTGTTGGAGACGATCTTCTCTAAGTACCTCATTACAGGATTCCGGATGTCCGTCCCCTTTGAAGCACTAGGGATGTACTCTGCTCTCTCAGTTCCATCATTCACAAGGCTTGACCACCATTCCTGTTGGTTGAAAGTTCCTCCAGCATAAAAGCTCCGATGGAATTCGCATGGCGGGCACCCAAAACACTCATTCAAAAATGCCAATGGAACCTTTTCCCTCAACACATTATCTAGCTGAAAAGTCACCCACAGTGGATACCCATTCCTATCTTTCTTCACTTGTAAAGTGCTCATAAATTCCGCAGTGAGATGATAGTAGGTTGGCGGCCTCTTATCGAAGAAAGCTTCCATCTGAGAGAAGCGAAATAACTTCCTCAGATCTTCCTCTATACCTAGTCCCCTCATCGTCTCCGTGTCTTGGAAACGAGTAGCCTTGATCTTCGGAGCTAGAACTTGCCAGCAAAGCACAAACTTTCCCCAATAATCCTCGAACTCAACTCCAAATTCTTGTGGATGAATTCCTTCAATAACCAACTGGGCATCCAAGTTAGATAACTCCTCAGGGTCGGTTATCACAATGAAATCCTCGGTCCTAGGGCGAACTCTCCTCTCAGCCATCTACAATATAAAAACAATATACAACTTATCAAATATATTCACACTTAACAACTTATCACCATTCATCACAACTATCAACAATTATAACCAATTTCTACTCATGATCACACATATGAATCCTCACTTCAATCATCTTAAAATGCTATTCACATTTGACCATCAATTTCCAACGAATTCCTCTCTTAGACATTTCATCGAACACTTGGCATGCACAAAATTTAAACATCCTCTCAACATGCAATTTGCATATCCTCATGCCCAAATCCTCAATATCTAAAGTTAATCTCTTACAAATAAACATCATACTCATGTAATTCATCAATTGGCACAACACAATTATTCACACTCATAATTCTCACACAATTCCCAAATTATTCCTCATGAACCCTATTTCAACTTTTTCAAAAAAAAAAAAATTCAACAATTCATAATGACACACATGCGTGAATATCATCAATCAAGCATGAAAACATCATAAGAATAAAGCCCATATATCAATTCAATCAATTCATATCAAAATGTTCAAGTTAGGGTTTAAGAATTTCATACCTTTCACCAATTGGATGTGGAGATGTGAATTTGGTGTGAACACTTACAATCTCTACTCACACTCTTTCAACACTAACCTTGGTGGAGTTTCGTGTGCTTGAATCGTGTGAATTGGGTGAAGGGGTGCGTATGGAATGTGTACGGAGCAGCCCTTTTTAAAAAAAAAACTGGAACAAGCCCTGCACGGCTCGTGTTACGCAGCACGGCCTCAAGTGAGGCCGTGCAGCGTGTTCTGATCCCATTACACGGCCACCTGTTACAGGGCCGTGTACGGAACACAGCCCGTGTACCGGTTTTCCTGCACGGCTCGAGCTGCGTAACTCGGCCATCATCCTGGCCGTGTAGCATGTTCTGATCCCGCTACACGGCCAACTGCTACAGGGTCGTGCACGGCGCACGGCCCGTGTAGCAGTTTGCCCTGTTCTTCATTTTTCTTGCTTCACTCTATCCTTGCCCTGTTTTTCACTCTTCACATACCCTATTCATGCTTAAACACTACTCAATGTTATCCATGCTACACTCATAATCAAGAATGGATTGAAATGTACTCAAAACACCACCAAACACACCAAAACTATCCTAACTCATGAGAAACATATTCAAAATTTTTCAAAAATGACCATTTTGCAACGATGATATATATACACAAGATAACACAATCAATTGAACAAAGTATAGATCACACCATGCACTCTCCCCCCAAACTTAAATCGAAACAAGTTACGAATTAAGTTTGCAAAAGTGGTGAGACATACCTTATTCGTTTTCTCAATGCTCTTCATGAACTTCTCCACCTCTTATGCCTACTTTAAGCTCCAATTGATCAAGTGTGACCACCACGCAACCTTGTTAATTTAAGTTTGTAAAGAGTGGTGAGGCATACAATCATCATTCCACCTTTAGCATCCGTGTCTTTTCTCTTATGCGTTTCTCATGAACTTAACCACCTTCATACCAAATCTACAAGAAAACTAAAAAAACAAAAAATCTACACTAAACCAATACTCAAAAGAAGTTTAAGAAGAGAGAGTAACCACATACACCCTCTCCTTTTGAGAAGGAGATAGGTAATGCTTCACTCTATGACCATTTACCATAAATTCATTATTTGGACCCTTTAACCTCAATGTATGTCCATTCAACACTTCAAGCACTTCATAGGGTCCCATCCATTTTGATTTAAGCTTTCCGGGAAACAACTTGAGCCTCGAATTGAATACAAGCACTTTATCCCCGAGAGCAAACGTCTTCTCCTTGACCTTAGCATCATGCCATCTCTTCATATTTTCCTTATGGATAATTGAGTTTTCAAATGCTCTTCCTCTAAACTCCTCCAACTCAACTAACTTCAACAACTTGCTTGACCACTTTCCCCCTCGTCCATATTAAGACGTTTGATAGCCCATAATGCACGGTGTTCAAGCTCCACGGGGAGATGACAAGCTTTACCATAGACCAATTGATACGGTGAGACACCAAGAATGGTCTTAAAAGCCGTCCGATAAGCCCATAAAGTGTCGTCAAGCTTGTCCGACCAATCCTTCCTCCCTCCATTGATGATCTTCTCCAAAACTAACTTGATTTGGCGGTTTGAGACCTCCGCCAAACCATTTGCTTGAGGGTGGTAAGGTGTAGCCACTCGATGTTTCACTCCATATATTTTCAACAAACTCTCCATCAACTTGTTTACAAAGTGTGATCCTCCATCACTCACTAAAGCCCGTGGAACTCCAAACCTAGAAAAAATGTTCTTTTTCAAAAACCTTTGCACAATCAAAGCATCATTTGTCTTCGTGGGGATTGCCTCCACCCACTTGGACACATAATCCACAGCTAGCAAGATGTACACATATCCTTTAGACGAGGGAAATGGTCCCATAAAATCAATCCCCCATACATCAAAAATTTCTACATCAATCCTTAAGGTCATGGGCATTTCATCTCTCTTGCCTATTCCCCCTATCCTTTGGCATCTATCACACTTTGCAACAAACTTCTTTGCATCCTTAAACAATGTTGGCCAATAGAAGCCCGATTGTAAAACCTTAGCCCCCATCTTTTGATGAGCAAAGTGACCTCCACACAAAGACGAGTGACAAAGTTCAAGAATCCCCATAACTTCTTCTTCAGCTACACATCTCCTTATTACTCCATCATTGCAAATTTTAAACAAATACGGCTCATCCCAAAAATACTTCTTAACTTCAACATGAAACCTCTTTTCTTTGTACTCATTAAGCAACGTGGGCTTGATTCCACACACAAAGAAATTGACGTAATCGGCGTACCAAGGCGGCACATTCACCATGCGAGTATTCACTTGCTTGACCTCTAGTAGTAAAATGTCCTCATCCGGGAACTCATCCCCAATGGGCTTCAAATCTTCATTTGCACCTCCATTTTCTAACCTAGACAAATGGTCCGCAATCACATTCTCCACGCCCTTTTTATCCTTGATGACCACATCAAATTCCTGCAAAAGCAACACCCAACGAATTAAACGAGGTTTAACATCTTTCTTACTCATGAGGTATTTTATAGCCGCGTGATCCGTGTAGACAATCGTTTGTGTTCCAACCAAGTATGGTCGAAACTTCTCAAAAGCATACACTACGGCTAAAAATTCCTTCTCCGTTGTGGTGTAGTTAATTTGGCACGAATTCAATGTCTTTGAGGCGTAATAGATTGCTCTAAACTTCTTCTCTCTCATTTGCCCCAACACCACTCCAATGGATTGATCGCTAGCATCACAATGAAGTTCAAATGGTAAACTCCAATCCGGGGTAACGAGGATCGGAGATGAAGTGAGAGCATCCTTAAGCACCTGAAATGACACACAACACTCATCATCAAAGTTAAATGGACAATCTTTTTCAAGCAATTTACAAAGGGGTTTAGCAATTTTGGAAAAATCCTTAATGAAGCGTCTATAAAAGCCCGCATGTCCTAAGAACGATCTCACCCCCTTCTCACTAGTAGGAGGGGGAAGACGTTCTATGGCTATTACTTTAGCTCTATCCACTTTTAACCCATGCTTTGAAATATGATGTCCCAAGACTATCCCATCGGTCACCATAAAATGGCATTTTTCCCAATTTAGCACAAGACTCGACTCTTCACACCTCTGCAACACAATCGTGAGATTAGTTAAGCAAATATCATAAGAAGATCCATACACGGAAAAATCGTCCATAAACACCTCCATAATATTTTCAATTAAACCATCAAAGATTGCCATCATACAACGCTGAAAAGTGGCAGGGGCATTACATAGACCAAATGGCATCATTCTAAACGCAAATGTACCATAGGGACATGTGAACGTTGTCTTCTCTTGATCTTCCGGTGCAATCAATATTTGATTGTACCCGGAATAACCATCAAGAAAATAATAGTACTCATGCCCCGCAAGACAATCCAACATTTGATCTATGAATGGTAATGGGAAATGATCTTTACGAGTATTCTCATTCAACTTACGATAATCAACACATACTCTCCAACCCGTGATAGTTCTAGTGGCAATTGTTTCATTTGTATCGGATCTAACAATTGTCATACCACCTTTCTTTGCCACTACATGTAGAGGACTTACATATTGACTATCACTAATTGGAAAGATTATTCCCGCATCAAGCCATTTTAACACCTCTTTCCTTACCACTTCTTGCATTATAGGATTTAATCTACGTTGGTTTTGCACACAAGACTTTTCATCATCAATCAAATGGATCTTATGCATGCACATAGATGGACTAATACCTTTCAAATCTTTAATGCTCCAACCAATGGATGACTTATGATCTCTTAAGACTCTTAGCAATTTTTCTACTTCTAAATCATTAAGGGAAGAGGATACAATTACCGGATACGTTTCATCTTTTTCCAAGTAAGCATACTTTAAGTGATCCGGCAATGGTTTCAACTCTACCTTCTTCTTCTCTTGCACTTCCAAAAATGGCTTTTCATCAAGTTTCTCCACCTTTACCTCCTTTGCTTCCTCTTTTGTGAGTGCCCTACAAGCATTTAAACCATGCAATTCATCAATTATTTCATCATTTTCTACACCAAAAGAAGATTTAGCTTTTATAGATTCAAGAGAATAAGAGTGGCTTATGATGATTTCCAAAGGGTCCTTGGAGTGAAGGTGATACATATGCTCTTCAACCATGTCGTCAATAACCTCCACTCTTCCACATTCCTCCCTAGGATACCTCATAGCCTCACTTAAAGAAAATATGACTTCATCCTCATTCACCCTCAAAGTTAGCTCCCTTTTCTCCACATCTATCAATGCTTTCCCGGTGGCAAGAAACGGACGTCCAAGTATCAATGAGACACTATCATCTTCAGCCATATCTAGTACCACAAAATCAACGGGGAACACAAACTTGCCAACTTTGATCAAAACATCTTCCACTATTCCCTTGGGATGTGTCAACGACCGATCGGCTAATTGAAGTGTAACCGACGTCGGTTTGACCTCACCAATACCCAACTTTTTGAAGATTGATAAGGGCATTAAGTTAATGCTTGCCCCTAGATCACATAAAGCTTTGTAGTTCCTTTGCTCTCCCATCTCACAAGGAATAGTGAAACTCCCTGGATCTTTCAATTTAGGGGGAAGTTTCTTTTGCAAGATTGCACTACATTCCTCCGTAAGGTTCACCGTTTCGAACTCTCCCAAGCTTTTTTTCTTTGACAAGATATCCTTCAAAAATTTGGCGTAGTTGGGCATTTGAAGTAAGACCTCCGCAAAAGGGATATTCACATGTATCTTCTTCAACATTTCAACAAACTTGGCAAATTTCTCTTCTAATCCCTTTTTCAAGCATCTTTGTGGAAACGGGATTGCCATGGGCAACTTAGGAATCCCCCATTCATCTCTTTCAAACTTTTCCTCTCTCTCTTTCCGTTTTGCTTCTCTACATCTTTCCCATTTCTTTGGAGACTTTACTTTTTCTTCTTCAAGTGTAGGGGTACTTTCACCTTTTTCAACAATATCAACTTCTTTCTCTTTCCCTTCTTCACCCAAACTTTCCATAGGCTCAAGTTCACAATCCACCTCCTCTACTTCCGTTGGCATTGAAGGCCCTTCGTATTTTGTTCCACTACGAAGTTCAATCACCTTACATTGCTCCTTCGGATTAGTAATGGTTGTAGATGAAAACTTCCCTTGGTGATGAACATTACCCCTTTCACTTGCCATTTGACTAATGTGAGTCTCAATTGCTTTGAATCGATTCTCATTTACCTCATCTCTTTGCTTCACATATTCAAACTTTCTCTCATTCTCTTGTTTCTCTTGCTTCATAAACTCAAACATCTTAGTCATTTTATCCTCCAATGTAGACAATGTAGACTTTCCTTCATCATTTGGAGCCTTCTCCCCCGGATGAATGCCCGGTGGCAATGTGAGTGCATTACTTTGATTCCCATACGAAAAATTCTCATATCTCCGGGGTTGATTGAAATTCCCTTGAAAATTACCTTGCCCCCAACCTCCTTGCCTTTGTGGATATCCTCCTCTATTATTCCCAAAATTCCCACCGTAATTTCCTTGGAAGTTCCTTCCTTGCATGAAGGTAACTTCCTCAAGTGTCATCTCCGATGGGCTCCAAGAATTAGAGGACATACCTTGTTGAGGTATAGAGGTAGGCATTTGACAACTTTGAGAAGATTGACCCATACTTGGTGTAGATACACCTTGTTGAAAATTAGGAAACACTTGTTGATTCATCAAAGGTATTGACATCACATGCGGAGGATTAGCTAGCACTTGTTGATTCACCATTGGTGTAGATGTTGGAGTCACTTGCATACTAGCATTCATCCTTTTTAGTATCTCCGTGATTGCCTTGTTGGTTACATCTTCATTAGGCACCTCCACCTTTTTCACTTGTTGCAAGCACACTTCTTCCATCTTAGCAATCTTCTCTTTTTCATATAAGCCCGCAACTCTATCCATGGCCCATTGTCCCGTATTCAAAGCTATTTCTTCACATATGACAATTGCTCTTTCCGGAGTTTGCCCCAAAATCGAACCTCCCGATGAAGCATCAACAAGCATCCTTTCACTTCCATTCAAACCGGCATAGAAAAATCCTACTTGTTGATCTTCGGGGAATCCGTGTTGTGGACATTTCCTTAGCATTTCTTTAAATCGGTCCCAAGCCTCACTAAAAGTTTCAAGAGGCATTTGCTTAAACTGCAATATTTGACCTTTGAGATGCAACATCTTCGATGGTGGGAAATACTTGCTCAAGAATCTTTGTGCCAACTCTCTCCATGTGTTGTAGGATCCCGGTGGTAAAGTATGATACCAAACCTTAGCTCTATCTCGTAATGAAAACGAGAAGAGCTTCAATTTAATAATATCCTCACTTACTCCATTTATCTTGACCGTGTTTGCTAACTCCGTAAATTGGGCTAAGTGAGCATTTGGATCCTCCATAGTACCACCACCAAATTGGTTTGCTTTCACCATGTTGATCAATCCCGTCTTGATCTCAAAATGATTAACATTCACCGGTGGTCCCACAACATAGTTTCCATATTGCGGTTGGAAGTGATCTCGGATGTTCATTCCCACTCCATTATTCCCATTTCTACGAGGTTGATTTTGCACCATCGGAGGATCATTCCTTGCTTCTTGTTGTGCCAACAAGTTTTGAATAATAGTTTGCAATTGTTGGTTTTGCAAGTGCATTTGTTGAGCATAAACTTGTGGCACATATTCTTGATTACCAAAACCTCCTCTAGCATTATCACCACCTTGAAAATTTCTCAAATTACCTTCTTCATCAACCATATTTGCATTATCCCTTACTTCTTCCATATTTTCTTCCGTTGGTTCCAACACTCCTCTTCTTTGTCTTCTTAAGGTAGCTTCTAATTCCAAATTCAAAGGTTCAATAGATTGAGACCTTGAACGAGTTTGCATGTACCTACAAGAATTCCAAAATTAGCTCTCCAAGTAACCAAGACAAGTAAACAACTATACAAATGAAAGAAATATCCTTATCAAGACTAATCAACTTCAAACTCGTTACAACCACAAGTTTAACATTTCCCCGGCAAGCGGCGCCATGAACTTAGCCGCATTTCTAATGAAATGTCAAGAGTAAGTGTACTCTATCGCTGTTGTATAAGCGTGACCAAGTGCAAAATTTATAGTATTGTCGTCCCAAGGGAAAAGGTAAACTCAAGTTGTATCCAGATTTTCCATTGATTTATGTTTTGTAAGGATTATCGAGATAAGGTTTTGATTTAAGAACTATGATTACTCTATCAATTAACTAATGAACTAGACAAGTAACTAATTATAACAAATATCAATCAAATCAAGTAGCAAGATGAGATGGAATGGATGAAGTGTATCTAAAAAGAGAGCAAGGCTAGCAACATCATGGTCAAGGTCTTATGTAGACTTCACACTTACTCAAGCATTGATGACTTTCAAGTTATGAAACTAAGGGCAATCACAATTGTACCCCTAACCCCTATGGCCAAGGTGATTAGGTTCTCAACTCTTTTACAAGTTTAAATCTCCTAAGATTGTCTTTTTCTCAATTCCCTCATGGGTACTATGATCATAAGTTGGTTCCCCTCACTAGTTCATCACTAATGTTCTATCATGAGGTTCTAAGCACTTGGAGGGAATGACTTTCCTCCCCTCATACTAACCAAGTCACCTAATGCAATCAATGATTCAATTAAACCACCACACATAATATTGGAATGACCATCCTAACACTATGCATAGAGAATTTAACCACACACATCATGCATCAAATGAGAATAAGCATTCATGATAGAAAGTAATCATAACAATCAATTCATCAAGCTTTAATAGTGCAAAAATCTACATATTTCCTAACCAATCATATTGCTAGCCTCACTTGAGGACTAGCCACAAATATTCATTGCCAATTGGCTACAATCCAATACAAGCTCCATATGAGCAATATAATGAAGAAAGTAGCAAAATAAAAGAGATTGAGCTTCCCCTTGAAGGTAGACTCCTTCTTCCTTGATCATGCCAAATTCTTCAAACAAATCTGATTTTCTCTTCTTAGATGATGGAATGGATGGATGTATGGATGGATTTATGAAGATCAAGGTGAATTGAATGATTTAGATGGTGTAGATGGATTGTAGATCTAGTGTGTGAGGAAATGTGGTGTGGATTGTGTGTAACTGCTCTCAATCTGATATAATGTGAATCTCCTCTCTAATTTCGCACAAATCATGGTTTTATATCACTTATGGACCTTCTAGAAGCTTCCGGAACATTCTGAAAATTACACAGGATTTTGCACCTACACGGCCCGTGCTGCAGTACACGGCCCGTGTAGGGCACACCTACTTCGGCGTTTTGTGCGTGCTTCCGGACACGGCTCGAGCTGCAATACACGGCCTTGATCATGGTCGTGCAGCACTTTCTGACGACAATACACGGCTTCTTCTTACAGGGCCGAGCTCCGCACACGGGGCGTGCAGCAGCGCAAGGCCCGAGCACCAGCGCACGGCCAAATCCCTGGGCGAGCAGCGTATTCTGATGACATTACACGGCCAGCTGCTACAGGGCCGTGTTCCGCGCACGGCCCGTGCAGTTGCCTGGCCTTTTCTTCGTCTCCCTTTCGCTCCCGACTCCGTTTTTGTCCGTTCCATGACCTGTTTTACATATATTCAAGCTCATTTACACAATTCTATAAGTTCGTACCACTTTCCTCAAAACAACAATAACTCCACCAAAATTAACACAAATACGGATAAAAACATCCAAAAATACACACATAAAGACACTAAAACCTAGGTGAAAATGACGACAATCAACATGAATTATCTAAATAATTATCACATACTTATTATCACATGTGTATTATTATTCTGTCAAACTGTGCCTACCTGTGGGCCGAACACAGAACACATAAATAATACCACACCCATCTATGTAATTTCAATAAAACTTTTCTCCACATACGATATTGCTGTGGCAACATGGTGCTTTGATTGACTAGATTGAAGGTTTACTAGACTAATTAAATAAATATTTAATTAAACGACATAAACTGTCTCCCCAAATTTAATTTAATTAAATTCCAAATACCAAATAGGAATTTTGATGATTCATACATACTCAAAAATAATGAAAGATTCTTTTAACTTAATTATTAAGAATACCATATCCTAATAAATTAAATTAGGCAATATTTGTTCATCCAAATTCACGTAATACATGACTGTATTCATAATATGGAATAATTCCAAAAGAATTGAGAGCAATATTATACTTGAGATCACCTTAATAGCTACATAATAACTTATTACCTCATAATTGTGTTTTGTTCTTAAATGTCCAAGAATTGACAATTGACAATTTATCATACAATTTGATTAGCTCTTAAAATAAAACACACCCTTAATTGGAATGTGTATCCATGAGTCCAAATATAAATCATAATTCCTTTATTCATAATAGGAGTGAGGCATTTCCAAAAACTGAAATCATTTATTAATATCAAACATAAATCACATTAATAATTATAATTAAATTGACATTCCACGTCTGAAACATTATTGTTCAAGTAAGACAAAATTATTCAATTGTCACACATTATGTTTCCATCCATGGAAATAACATCTAATTCGCCTCATTCACATTAATCTGTACATTGCATGAAAGTGATGTTACAAACTAATTAATGCCCAAATAAGTGGAATTAAACCAAAGTTAAGTAAATGCTTCCATGTTAGCAGCTCCTCATGAGTCATGATATAAATGTAATGGTAACATCAAATCAATTTAATCAAACAATGATTTGAATCAGAACACCATTACCGAATACACCAACAAAAGTGTAAAACAATATCAAACAAAGTATATTTGTTAAAACTCAAGAGCACTATCAAATTGCACATTGCCATATGTAAAATTATTATCACAAATCCAAAATTGTGATGCCACAAATACGCAATCGTGCGCACATAATCACACATATTATTGAAATTGAATTCAATTAGTAAAACTATCCATTAATTGCTGCTAACCGTATGGGAATATAACACAAATTGGTGCATACATACTGATATAGCATCATTAGTACCAACTTGATTCGCAAAATAATATTAATTAATTAAGCTAAAATGTCAATCCACTTATTTAAATTAATAAATAAATCCAAAAGCAATATAACATTTTTCAAATTAATGTGATGCTGTAATTTATTAACCATACCAAAATTAAACTTTCCACAAAATATACATGATCACGTAATTAATGTGAATGGTAATATGATATAATAATTAATGCCAAAATCATGACGGAAAATTATAAAATGCGTCCTCAAAATATATATTAACCATGATACACATTCATGTTGCTTACTGAAAATTTATCCAAATATGCATAAACTTAATTTCCTTCTAATAATTAGAGGAATTGAAAATTATTAAAATTGATTTAATAACCATAATTAAAATCAATAATTTAATACACTGAACCACAACTATTCAGATTCAGAATGAATAAGAATTTCAGCCGGTAATCTTTAACCATAATATCACTTATTTCCATTAATAATGGAACAAATCAATCAATTGGAAAATGAAACCAGAATTATTTTATACGTGCTAATTATTAAATTCAATATGAATGACTGTACCAGGATTGCTCAATTTAGGATGCTGACTTCACATCGAAGCATAAGCAGTTCATAACCAGATCTCATGAGAGGCAATATGACAGTAATTCTTTATTATTCAATCCTTTAATCATAATAGTGGATTTACCATAAAGATTCAAACACATATCCAAATCTAACCACAATATTTTCAGACCTCAGAGAATCATAAATAGGGTGGCTCTGATACCACTTGTTGGAAATTAATCCAAGAAACCTTAACCCTATTATGATTAACGAGATTTAAACCGTAAAGCGGAAGCGTACCTGATCCAATGAGTCTCTAGGCTCCAATGAGTCTCTATGCGGAACACGAACTCAGGATCAGTGGTTTTATGGCCTTCCTCAACTAAGCCTCCTTATTCCTTATGGGGACCGTAGTAATCCCTCCCGATGGGAAGAAGGGAAGACCATGTGCGGCTTAGTATATTGGGGCCATAACCTGGTAGCCTTTATATACTATACAACTGGGCCACCCATTATCGCCCAGTCATTTAGCATTGGGTATCTACTCAATAAGCCCATATCATTTATTATTATAGCTCATGGACTTTTAACCTTAATTGGATCACTTAATTAAGTCCATAAAATAATTAAATAGCTAATATAATTGCATAATAATATATTGCCCACAATTAGATTATAATGGAAATTAATAAATTTCCAACATAAGGTAGATAGGTACATAGTTAAAATGAGCAAAAAGACACGACAATTGTGTAAAACATATTTGCCTAAAACTAAAATTTGCAACAATGATGCAATGTTCAGAAAAAATATACAATCGTTTTTTAGCAAGCATAAAATAAAAATGTACAAAAAAGTATAATTGTGCATAAGGTAAATATGTACATAGTTAAAATGAGGAAAAAAAAAAAGACAATTGTGTAAAACAGATTTGCACAAACTTAAAATTTACAACAATGCAATGTTTAAAAAAAATATATACAACGTTTTTTACATGTATAAAAATCATTATGATAAATTACATTATAACTAGTAGAGTGTATATTAGGTGCACCCAATTTCTTAATTTCAATTGTGCACCGGGTCGGACCCATTTTAAAATGGGTCATATAAAAACTAAAATTTCAGCGAAAAATCATTCTCAACCTGTTGTCTCTCTTTCATACGATTCTCTCTCCCTCCATCAGCTATTCTCTCTCTCACTCTACCTACGAATCAATCTCACACCACTACGATTCTCTCAACAATTTCGACGCTGCTGCCCTACGATTTCGCCACTGCTGGTCTGCGAATTTGGCCGCGCCGCCAGATTCCACTGCAGTGCTTTTCTTCTACGCTATTGTCGTTGTCCGCCGCGCCGTTGGAGGAAGTCGTTTCTCCATTTCTTCTTCGCTGATTTTTATTAGTGTTGAAGCCAATCAAGGATTCAATCGGTTTCTCCACTGTGAGGTGTGATTTCTTCTCTCTACTTTTTTTTTCCTTTCCGTTAGCCATTTCTTCAGGTTATGTTTCTAAATTATTTCGCATTTCTATTTTAACTGGTTGGTGATACCCTTGGTTGTTGACTTTGAATTGAGTTTCTGATCCGGCATTGCTCGAATATACTGGCGAAATTTGTTGTATGATCCAATTTTGTATGTTATTTATTTCAGATTTTTCTAGGTTATTTGTTTTAGATTTTCTTAGATCTATGGCATAGCTAGGTTTTGCTATGGGGGATGGATTGCATTATGGTTTGTTATCATTTTAAGTGTATATGTTTTCTCTGTTAATTGTATATAGATATGGTCTGAATTGTACATGGGCATGATTTGTATGGTGGATTATTATAATTGTATATGTTTTCTCTGTTAATTGTATATAGGTATGGTCTGAATTGTACATAGGTATATTTGTATGTTGGATTATTTTAATTGTATATATTTTATCCGTTAATTGTATATAGGTATGGTATGAATTGTACATGGACATTATGAGTATGGTGGATTATTTTAATTGTATATGTTTTCTCCGTTAATTGTATATAGTTATGGTCTGAATTGTACATGAACATGATTTGTATGGTGGATTATTTTAATTGTATATGTTTTCTCCATTTATTGTACGTAGATATATTCTGAATTGTATGTGCTCATGATGGGCGTCTTGGTAGCATTGTGCATTCGCTGTGATAGATTTTTCTTTGTTGTATATGTTTTTTTTGTTAAGTGTATATAGATATAGTCTGAATTATACATGTGCTTGATAAGTATGGTGGATTATTTTAATTGTATATCTTTTATCCGTTAATTGTATATAGATATATTCTGAATTGTATGTGGTCATGATGGGCATCTTGGTAGATATGATGGATTTTTCTTTACTGTATATGTTTTCTGTTAAGTGTATATAGATATGGTTTGAATTGTATATGTGCATGATAAATATGTTGGATTATTTTAATTGTACATGTTTTATCCGTTAATTGTACATAGATATGTTCTGAATTGTATGTGGTCATGATGGGCATCTTGGTAGCATTGTGCATTTGATGTGATGAATTTTTCTTTACTGTATATGTTTTTTCTATTAATTGTATATAGGTATGGTCTGAATTGTACATGGGCATGAGTATGCTGGATTATTTTAATTGTATATGTTTTCTCTGTTAATTGTACATAGATATGTTCTAAATTGTATGTGGTCATGAGTATACTATGTAATAAGTATGATAAATTTGATTATATATATTAGAAATATGAATTGTACGTATTTTTCTCATTAAGTGTATAGTAGTTTCTACTAAATTGTATATTTCTCATTAATTGTATAAAATTGATCAACCATTTTATTAAACTCAGGACAGGCACGTAGACTTTACAGAAAATGCAACTTACTAGAACTTGTTGATGCTTCTCTTGGCGATTCGTTTGATGAATATCAAGTAGAACGTTCGATCCATGCAAGACTGATGTGCGTGCAAAAGACCTCGTAAGATAGGCCAAGCATGTCACCCGTGGTGTTTATGCTCTAAAGTGAAGTTGAATTTTCTTAAAGACAAGAAACCTTCCTTCTTAACACATGGAGATTTTGTTTATGCTACTGAGAATACTTCTTGTCAACTCAAGCTTAGGCAAAGCATGTGACCAGTGGTGTTCATATCTATAACAAATTATGTAATATTACATGATTTTAATGTAATTTCCCAATTTAATCACAAGTTTTTTGCAATTCTTTTAGTAGATTCACTTGAATACATGATATTGTCCTCACTTTTGTAATTTTCCTAGTATACACGGATGAATTAGAAAATAATATAATTCTTCCCAAAAAATATATACAATAATAAAACTACACCACTAAATAAAAAAAAAAGTAAATTCCAGAAGGTAAATGTATAAGGTACAAAATAAAAAGTACAACAAGTCGCAAGCACAACGTGCAAGCTAATTACAAAACTATGTCAAAAGTTGTCTAAAAAATCGAACAAATAAAAATGATGGTATCAATGTAATAACTAACAATCTAGCAAGTTGCAAACTTACAATTAAATAACAAAAAGAACATGATATATATCAAACCCCAGCATAATGTAGCTTTAGATGTTGAACCAGTGCAGTGGTGGACTTGTCTTCAAACCAAACGGTGGACCTAGTAGCTACACCAGACTTAACTAAGAGGAACCGCAACATTCAACAAACTAGCACAATTTTAAAACTGGTAGCAATTGATTGCAGAGATTAGAAGCAATATCAACAAATTAGTGTGGACCTTAGTTGTCAAAATGAACTTGTTGTGAACAATCCCAAGTTTACATGAAGTATCAAGACAAAAACTGCAACAATACATAATCACAGCAAAATAGAAAACAAGGAAAATATCAGCAATAAGGTAGAACATGCTTAGTTGTTGGAGGATGCTGTAATGTCTGCCCAACACATCTAAACACTTCATGTAGTAAGAAATCGATTTGAAGACTGACAGCCTTTTATGAAGCAAAAGGCTAGTCCAGTTCGGTATCACTAGACAAATACTCCCGAAGATGCCAGCTTGTCAGTCGTAGCTGCATTTTAAAGATAAAATAAAAGTAATGACATATTTCTTCATGATTTATTCCCTTTGTTTAAACAAATAGTGCAGAGCAGCACAAGATGTTATCACATATGTAGGGAAGGTTTTCTCATCTAAGAAGGAAACCATATTATTAGGTACTTAAAATAAGGTCCCTTCTTCATTTAATGAAGAACCTCATCAGAGGGTTAAGAGCTCAATACATTCAAAAACTCACGGTATAACTTTATAATCATTCCGATGTCTAAGGAAATGGTTTAATAACAAAGGATATTAGTAATGGTTTGCAGTACAAAAAAAATGCTTTAAAATGCTCACACGACAAAAAGAAGGGCTACCTATATATACAACTTGATAACACAAATGTGAACGCATGCAATTTAGAGCACTACATAACAAATTGCAACATCAACTAACAAGACAGTCAAAATGATAATAAGTGGCTCACCAAATGTGAAATGCAATGTGCTCATAAGAGCTTTATTACAAATCATGACAGAAACAGATGAAACCACCGACAAAATCAACGCACCAATCGTCCCCAAATGGAACCCTTTGTTCTCACCCATTTCACCTCCTTCCTTACAATCTGGAACAAAATGGTTAGTCACATATAAGAAATTCAAATCCAATTTAAGACGTCATTCGAACCTGAGATGAATATAGATGAAACGGCGGAGGTGCGTGATCTGGAATTCGGTGAAAAACAAAGAGTGGTGGCTCCCAATTAGGGGAAAACTAGGAAGTCAGCATCAAACTTGTGCTTTTGTATACCTGATTATTATATATACGCACACACATGCATTACTTTTTGTCTTGAAGCCTCCAGTGTCTCCACACAGTCGTCGCTAAACCTACTTCCATCCTAATACTCCACCTTCGCTATTCGCAACGTCGACAAATATCGTGATTCAATTTTGATTACACTCCTCATCTCCAAACGAATGATGTTAGGCGCCCGCACCGAACAAGATCGATGAATTTTCAACGAGGAATCTTCATATGCAATGAGATCCATGTAGATTAGCAGAATTCGAACAGTTTTTTTCAATAAAATGATTGAAATGATTGGAGAAAATGATAGAGAATGAGAAAGATAGGGTTTCAATATTTCATAGGAGAGAAATGGAGAAGACGGCGGTAAGAGAGAAGAGAGGGTTGATAGGGTTTCAGAAATGAAAAAACGGGTTAAATCATATTTTATATGCCGGGTCAAAAAATGGGTGCAAGGTTGCAACCAGTTGCATGCTATAATTAGCCTAACTAGTATGTTCCCCGTGTATTATATGGGTTATATTTTTTATAATATAACTTTTTTAAATGATCTTTACTTTATTATGTTAATTTCGATATGTTTTGATGTAATATTATTTTCGTTCTGTTTTTCGTATTCGTATATATTCATCTTTATCTATTGTAATTATGATATTTACCTTTAAATGGTATATTATGTAACTGAATTAAAATAAATAAAAAGTGAAATACAATCATATTTATATTATCTGTAACATTAATTACTGTAAATTTCTAAAAACCTCACCAAACACAACATTAACTGTGTTGTTGCTTGCTTTCCCTTCTTCATCCAGACAAAATATTTTTAGGTCTGCCCTACTCTTAACCCAGGAGAGCGCTACATATAACTGACCATGTATAAAAATATGTTTCGTTAGGAAAACCCCAACACTCGATAATGATTGTCCCTGACTCTTGTTTATAGTCATCGCAAAACACACCAACACTGGAAACTGTCTCCTTTGAAACATAACTGGTAGTGTGTTGTCCGTTGGGATCAAAATCATTCTAGGAATTAACACCAAGCTCTTTTTATTTTTACTACCTGGTATCTTCTCTTCAATAACACGAATCCCCAATTTAGTTACTATCAATCTAGTTCCATTGCATAATCCTGAAGCTGGATCAATGTTTCTGAGGAGCATTATTGGAACTCCTACCTTAAGTATCAAAACATGATTAGGGAGTGCAGAACACTTAAGAGAATTAAAAAAATCTTCCGAATATAGACTATTAGTGTTGGGTGATCTATCATTTGGACAGATTTTATCTGAACTAAGATTCTCTTGCTTCCCCAGGAATTATGTGGTCATTGACCGTCTCTACCACTCTATGTGTAGGAGCTAGAATTGCTAAATATAATAATAATTATTATTGTTAAAACATATCTAAGAAATTAGAGGACAAATAATATATGATTAATGGCTAAATATATTAGAATAAATATCTAATGACATCTAAATACATACAGAATTATATATAAATAAAATGAGTTTAAAAAAAATGTACCTCTATATTTATTGTTGATTTTGGAATACTCAAGAACAATAATAAGTGTTTGATTTGGATTGTTCCTCTTGTATTGCATCAATTGTCTTGCACATTCTCCCCACAGTGTACAATTCATGATTATGTGTCTTAAATTGATGTTAAAATTTTAATTAAAAAAAAACATTAAACATAAAATTGAGTTAAAAAAATATGAATAAATATTTTAAAAGAAAGTTACCGTTCATCTTCAAGCTCAATATCAATTTTATCTATAGGTTTGCCCCTTGAACTAACACTTATATCTCCTATTTTTACCACCACAGCAATTATGTCTGTGGATATTGTCATTGTAAGAAAAAATAGAACCAGTTTTTTTTAAAAGTATAATTAGTATCTATTAAAAAAATAATACTCCCTCAGTCCCACGTATTTTTATCCACTTTTTATTTTGGGATGTCCCACGTATTTTTACCCATTCCATTTTTGGCAAAAATACATAATATTTTATTACCTACTTTTTACAATCCCAACAACTTTAATTACTATTTTACACTTTATTCATCATTTCTAATAACTTTATTCACTTTTTCTTTTTAAATTACTACTTTATCCCTACTTTCTCTTACATTATATATTAAAAAAATAAAACGTCTTAATTTTCGTGCCCGTACAAACGGATAAAAATACCCGGGACGGAGGGAGTAATAAACTTTTAAAACATACCTATGAGTACTGTATCTCTAGTGTTGTCTTGAGAATTGATTGTATCAAAATCAATAAAATTCAAGCCAGTTTTGTTGGTTTCCAATGGCGAAGTCAATCGCACCAACGTGTAATTATGGATGTTCAACTAGAATTCATGATTTGTAATAAGGACCGACCCAATATTTTCAGCAACACGGAAATTTGATATAATATATGTTGCCCTCTCACTTAACAATTTTTTAAATTTTGAGATGTGATTATGGCGAATTGTTGCTTGAATCTTCGAACCCTACACATATAATATAACAATAATTAAATAAAAACCTTATCATGTTAATAATCTAAAAGTTGTGAAAATATAAAATATACCGTATACTTAAAAAATATTTAATCATTATAATCAACTAAAATTTACCTTTTCATCCATCATAATCATATACATGTATTTTTTTTGTCTGTATTATCAAGGTATGATATCCAAAGCCTCAAGCATTTAACTTTAATTCGCTAAGTCTCCTTTTGCATAGTAATTTCAGACACATGATCATAAATTGATGACATGATTTAATAAAGAAAAAAAGAAACCGTATAAATATTGCAATGGAGGCAAAAAAAATTTCACTATAGATGAATATTGATTGATTGTATTATGTCATATACTTATATACAATGAATTTGTATGATAAATATGGTAATAAATAATTTAAAATCAACACAAAAATTACTTTAAAAATATTAAAATTTAATAATATACTCCATCTTTTCTAAAATTATTAAAAACTTAATTTAAATAATCAAACAACAACAAAAGTTTTTTGTTTCTTCATAAATTTACCAAAAATTTATAACTAATCGATTGTACTATGCCTTAATTAAAATTTATATGCTAAATATGAAAATAAATAATTTAAAATCCAATGGAAATAAATAATTTAAAATACACACAAAATTTACAGATTAAATAAAAAATATTTAAAGTATTAAATTTAATTACTTACACAATCTTTTATAAGAAAATTACTTAAAATAATACTAAGAAAATTACTTAAAATAATATTATTATATAATACTATAAATTTATCAAAACTTTATAACTAATTTATTCGATTGTACTATGCCTTAATTAAAATTTATATGCTAAATATGGAAATAAATAATTTAAAATACACACCAAATTTATAGATTAAATAAAAAATATTTAAAGTATTAAATTTAACTACCTACATAAACTTTTATAAGAAAATTACTTAAAATAATATTAAGAAAATTACTTAAAATAATATTATTACATAATACAATAAATTTACCAAAACTTTATAACGATTGTACCATATCTTAATTAAAATGTATATGCTGAATATGAAAATAAATAATTTAAAATTCAATAAAAATAAATAATTTAAAATTCACACAAAATTTATGGATTAAATAAAAATATTTAAAGTATTAAATTAAATTAGTTATATAAATTTAAAATAATATTATTATGTATTAATGGTAGGATTATTAAATATTTAAATTAAGATGTAACTTTATAACTAATCGATTGTACATACCTTAATTAAAATGTATATGCTAAATATGAAAATAAATAATTTAAAATCCAATAAAAATAAATAATTTAAAATTCACACAAAATTTATGGATTAAATAAAAATATTTAAAGTATTAAATTAAATTACTTATATAAACTTAAAATAATATTTTTATGTATTAATGGTGGAATATAAAAAAATATTTAAAGTATTAAATTAAATTACTTATATAAACTTAAAATAATATTATTATGTATTAATGGTAGGATTATTAAATATTTAAATTAAGATGTATTAATGGTAGGATTACAAAATATTAATTATTTTAAATTAAATTAAATTAAATATACATTAATTGTGGGATCAACGTGGGAACGCCACACACACAAAATTTTTCAAGGAGCAACGTGGCGCCGCCACCTCAAAAATTAAAAAAAATATTTTTGGTAAGCACTTGTAAATTAATAATATTAATGATTATATAGTTGATTGTAATAATATTTTATAAATTATGATGGTATTTAGGAATAATAATGTAGTAATATATTATGTATTTGACCCTAAAAATTAACGTTACCGAAAAATAATAAATAAATCACAAGAGTGAAATGCAATTATGATATAAAAATTCATATTAAGTCTTAAGAACACAAATTAAAACCTAAATGTAAAATAACACATGAATTCTATGAGTAAATAGTACTATAAATAAGGATAAAAATATAATAAGACTGTAAAAACTAACACTAAATTCTAAAAATTAATTAAATTATAAGAGTAAATTCAACCCATACACATATGTCAAAATTAATTATTTTACAAAAGCACTTATGTAAATTGGGTTTACAATGTAAATCATGTGGTCCCACTTTCAATTTTATATATTATTTGTATTATTAGGGTGTTTAAATTAAGGGGAATACATGTTTATAAAGATTTATGACCTAAACCAGATTTATAAGGGACTAACTCACTTTTTTAAGGGGCGGCTATACGTACCCCTAAAATTACTAAACGTACCCCAAAAATATTTAAATGACATAATTACTCTTATAAAACTTATATCTATTCAGTTGCGACAACCGAATAGAATTAGAATTCATTTATCTATCATTATATCTGTTCGATTGCAACAACCGAGCGAACAATTATATCTGTTCAGTTACAACAATCGAACAGAACTAGAATTCATCCATCTGCCTTTCTTACGATGAAATTGCCTAACATTTCACGAAAGCCCATGTATAAATTAATGAATTCAAAAAATCGATTTCATATAAAATCCATTTCACTACACCCTTTACAGATCCTTCTGAAGGTAGTTGGAATTTTGTATAAAAATCATGCGTTGTTGGAGAATTAATGTATAAAGCTATGTATTTATACATGTTTTGGTATGCTAGAAAAAATTGTAATGCTAATACTGGAAATTTCGTATATAAAGTAACCATGAGTTTGATACTAATTCAGCACACATAACATGAACTCTTTTTGAAATTGCAGAACACAAAAATTTACTTATTAGACAAAATAGTGTTAATCTTCATTTATTTGCATTCCAAAGAGCGATTGTGACTGAGATTGAAAGGAATTTTTTTTTCTTAATTCTCAAATTTTGTTATTTATGAACACATTTGTTGAATGAATTGAAGTAAATGAATTAGAATCAGTATAGTCCCTCCGTCTTCTAAAGTATTTCACACTTTCCTTTTTCATCCGTTCATAAAGTATTTTACACTTTACTTTTCTTAAAAATGGTAAAAAGTATACTAATAATACATACTTTTACACACATCCCGACATAATATACACATATTCACATATTACAATAACTTTACAAACACTTTTTATTAAATTAATTAAAATACTTCTTCTCTTTCTTACTTTATATATGAAAAACAATTTTTTCTTAAACTCTATGCACTACAATACGTGAAGTACTTCGGGGGACGGATGAAGTATAGATTAGAGAATTTTGGGCAATTGCGTTTTAAGAAATGCAAATTAATTGATAAATTCTAATTCTGCTAGGTTGCAACAAGCGAACAGATAAGATAAATGAATTCTAATTCTATTTGATTGTTGCAACTTAAAAATTTCTTAAGAGTAACTATATTTTATTAATTTAAAATGATTACGTTTAGTAATTTTGGGATATAAATAACCGCCTCTCATCTTAATTTAATCTAGAGAGACTCTCTTATGAGATGAGTTTTTTATAAGACTAGTTGACCCATTATTAAAGTATGCTTATCATGTAAAGTATACTTATTTGTACTTAAATATGTTAATAATAAATCATCTTATAACATCCTAAAAACATACTTTAATTCATCATCCATCATATTTTACAAAACATACTTTAAAAAAAATCAAGAATATGAATATATATATATATATATATATATATATATATATATATATATATATATATATATATATATATATATATATATATATATATATATATATATAATTCAGACAATCCACAAATCTAATCTCTCTCCCATATTTTTCCTTTCGATTTTATGTACAAATAGATAAGAAGATGATCATATGGTCCTCATGATAGTGTACAAGAATAATATTGTCCTTAAAAAAAAACCATTGAAAATAACAAAACCCAAAAAAAATGTTAGGCCCATGAAAGGGATGTAACTCTAACTTGGTTTGAATTAATACTATTGGGTGAAAATGTTATAAGTTATGCTCCCTTCAAAGGAAACTTGTTTCCCACCATGTGAAACCTCCCAAAATTATATTCATCATAATTAACATTTCTTGAATATGGTCCCCTCATGTTCAGCTATCACTGGAAAAAATATTTAATTTTTGATCTATCTCAATCCTTGACAAAACAACATGTGAGATTATTGTTTTCTAGTTTATCAATAATTATATCCACAATCTTGTTACTTTCTAGATGTTGTAAGGTTCTCATTTTTAGTTGTTATATTGTTCAATATAATATCTACAAGTAAATAAGCCAAGCTAAATAAACAAGTATTACTAGGGACAAAATATAATGTCCCGTCCCAAGTTAAATTACACCATTATTTTAAAATATAGAGTTTAAGAAAAGTTAATTTTTAATTAATTTTATTGATTTTGGAGGGTTATGTACTATTTTTGAGTAATTCATAAATCATAAATTATAAAGCATGTTATGTGAATTAAATTTTTAAAATTGAAGATTGATATAATTATTTTTATTTTTTTTTATTTTTGTAGTGCTCAATTTAATATAAAATAGAAGAAACGAAAATACTGAAATTTAATGTGATATGGGGGTGGGAAGTATTTTTCTTGGCAAAGAATTTCTTTTCGTCATGTTGCATTTATAGCCTATCGGTTTGTCGATTTTACCACTAGATTATTGGTTATTATTTTGGTGTTTAATTGTAATTTTATCTCGTGTGTTCATGTGCATAAGATATACTATTAACACTAACAAATATTATATTGGTAAAATCTTTAATTCCATTGTTAAAATGGTTTATCAATGAATTTGCAACGAAATTTATTAGTAAAGTAATGGTTAGTAAATTTTTAGTAAGGAAAAATCAATTACTTTGGCAATTCATTGCTAAAATTTCCGTTTGTAATTTATATAAAGATTATCTTGGTAATTCATTGGTAAGTTACCAATGAATTGAATTCTGCTTGGTAAAATAATGAATAAATCCATTGATATTCTATTGCTAATAGAAAAATGTCATTTTGATGTTAATGCATTGGTAATTTACTAACGGATTGAATTCCATTGATAGATTCCGTTGCTAAAAAATCCTTTTTGTTTTTTTTGTAGTGTAAGTGTGTAATATTTTATTTTCAAGAGTATACACTTTAATTAATAAGGAAGTTTTTTTATTGAAAATATACACCGAATTATGAATAGTATAAATATTTTATTAAAAATTGATTTTTTTTTTCTAAAAATAAGGGTATACTCCCTCCGTTCCCTTGATACGTATCCATTTTGCCATTTTGGTCCGTCCCATTACAAAGTACCCATTTCCTTTTTTAGATTGATGTGACCACACATGACCCCACACACAACACTAATACAACTACCCACTACATTTTAAAATATTATTTCTCTCACCTCAAAATACATTAAATTATTATACTCCTTAATCCACGTGCAAAAAGCAAATGGTTATATTTCAAGGAGACAGAAGGAGTATATTTTTATACTAGAAGGTACACTATTTAATAATAAAAGATATAACTTTAAAAAATCATGGAATTTGAAGACTAATTCTTCAGCATTCTTCGCGAAAAGCTTCAAGAATAACGTTTTAATCCGAACAAAGGCTCAACCCCTCCGGATTAACGTTATAAAGTTCAAGAATAGCGTTTTAATCCGAACAAAGGTTCGATCCCTCCGGATTAACATTATACACTTTAAATCCGAGTCCGAATAAGCTTCATTTGAAGATCCGACTCAACACACAAGCCAAGTCAACACACAAGTTGTCAACACAGTCAGCATACACTTCGTAAAAGAAGTCAAAGTCAAAGAAGTTAAAGTCAACCCACAGGTAAAGTCACGTCAAAGCCAAATTGGTTCGAGAGAAGAATCAGAGGACAAATAGAGATTGTTTCTCTATATTCTCAAGTTTAATCCAGCTGGATTATCATTGTAATTCTCTTGTATTTATTTTATTATAAATACAATATTTGTTGTTACAAATTTTGGCACGCCAGTGGGACAATCTCTACTTCTCATCTCTTCTCCCTACAAAGATACAACATGACTCCTGTCAAGATCACAGTAGGAAGGACTTCTGCCTTCAAGCTCTCCGCCTCGTTGAGTGAACAAGTTGTTGTCGTTACAAGGAGTATGTCGATGAAAGCTCATTCAGAGGCCTCCTCCGGCTCTAACTTTTCGGTTGAAATGGCTTCAAGAAAACAGCTACCCATGAAAGAGGATAGTGATGAAGATTCTGCATGCTCACATCCTCGTTCATCCTCAAGCTCTTCATCGAACTCAATTGCAGCCCCGGTAATGATGGCCGGCACTACAACTATTGAGGAGCAATTAGCAAATATGATGAAAGCTATCGAAGGGCTCACGAAACATATAGAAGCTCAAGACACCAAAATCTCCCAATTGATGGAAAAAAGAGACGTTGCGGAGACTAGCCGTGTAAACGGAAAAGGAGTTGTGGACGAGAGTGAGGTGGAAGAGTCCACAAAACGCCAAACTACTGAAAAAGAGCAAACTGAAAGAGGAGTGCAACTTTCAGCTGATGGAATGCTCCAAGTGGAGCAACTCAAAGATATTATACTTGGAACAATAAAAGAAAGGTTTGAAGAGAATGCCAAGCCTACCGTCACTTATGTTAAGCCTTACACAAAAAGAGTGAATAACTTAAGGTTGCCACCTGGTTATCAGCCTCCTAAATTCCAGCAATTTGATGGCAAAGGAAACCCCAGACAGCATGTGGCACACTTCATTGAGACGTGCAATGATGCTGGTACTTATGAAGACTATATGGTGAGGCAATTCGTTCGTTCTCTCAAAGGAAATGCCTTTGATTGGTATATCGACTTGCAGCCTGAGTCCATCGACAGTTGGGCACAAATGGAATATGAATTCCTCAATCGCTTCTACAGCACGAGGAGAACCGTTAGCATGACTGAGCTAACTAATACTCGTCAATTGAAGGACGAGCCTGTGATTGATTATATCAATCGATGGAGAAACTTGAGTTTAAATTGCAAAGATCGATTATCCGGAGAGTCTGCTATCGAAATGTGCATCCAAGGGATGGAGTGGAATTTACTCTACATACTCAAAGGGATTCAGCCAAAGACTTTCGAGGAGTTGGCTACGAGAGCTCATGATATGGAATTGAGCATGGCAGCCAGTGGAATCAAACACTCACCTGTGTCGGATTCTTACAAGTCCAGAGACAGACAAGAAGCCAAGAAAGGGGGCAAGCCTTATGCAAGAAACTCCAATAAAGAATCAATGGCCATAAACACTGCTACAGTTAAGATTCGAAAGAATGGAGATGACAAGAAAGATAAAGGAAAACAAGTTACCCAAGAGTGGGGGCAAAGAAGGTTGACCCTGAAGGAGATGCAAGAAAAAGAGTATCCATTTCTGAACTCTGATGTTTCTGGCATATTTGATGATCTGATGAAAGACAAACTCATCGAACTTCCCGAAATGAAACATCCAGAGGAAGCAAGTCGAACCAATGACCCAAAATATTGCAAGTACCATAGATTGGTGGGTCATCCCATTCATGATTGCTTCATCTTTAAGGAAAAGATCATGCAGTTGGCTAAGGAGGGAAAGATTGTATTGGAGGATGAAGCGGCCACAAACTTCGCTTCCATAAAAGAAGTTCACAATGAAGGCTCTTGTCATGCGGTGAGTGAGGAGGGCAATGAAGATGAACGAGTTGAGAATAAAAAAAAAACTTATTCTATGAAGGTGACCTTCACAGATGAAGACATGTTGTTGGGTTCACAGCCTCACAACCGACCTCTATTTGTAACTGGTTATACGCAAGGGCTGCAAGTAAAGCGTATACTTGTTGACGGAGGCTCAGCAGTAAACATTCTGTCTTTAAGAATGTTGAAAAAGTTAGAGATACCGGTGGATGAACTCAATCATAGCCGATTGATGATCCAAGGGTTCAATCATGAAGGGCAAAGGACTCTCGGCACGATTGTTCTAGATTTGATGATTGATGAGATGAGATCAACTGTGCTCTTTCATGTCATAGACGCAAAAACTTCATATAATATGCTTTTGGGGCGTCCATGGCTGCACGAGAATGGTGTGGTCCCTTCTACATTACACCAATGTTTCAAGTATAATGAAGGCAACAGTGTGAAAAGAGTATTCGGCGATGATAAGCCGTTTACTGAAGCTGAATCTTACTATGCTGATGCTAAATACTTCTTCAAGAATACAAAGGAAGTAAACCGAGAAGAAGCCCCAGCACAAGATAATGGGGGCAGTAAACAAATAAAGGAGGAAGGTAGCACATCATCCACCACTCTCAAGAAGAACAAAGGGAAAGAGCTTGAGGCCCTGGAAGAATTAACATTGCCTTTAACAAAAATTGATGAAGGTAAGACTTCTTCTCCACCGCTCAAAGGATTTGTACGTCCTATTGAAGGAGCAAAAACCGAGCATGGTGAAGTATTTGAAGCAGAAATATCTAAGTCATATGGCCCGCAAGCATTCAAACTCCTCAAGAAGGCTGGGTATGAACCGAAGGAGAAACCGGTGATGAGCAAGTTGCCTCAAGAGACTATCATCTCATCTGAACATGGGCTCAATGCCACTCAGAAAACGTTGAAAAATAGTGGCCACACTGTCAAGAATGCTAAGCCAGGTTTGGGATATGTCCCTCAAAAGCCAGTCCGCATAGCAATCAGAAGAGTAAACACAAATTATATCACAGAAGGAGAAGTTTCGTCCACAGAAGACATTTTTGATTAAAGTGGAAGGAAAATCAAGAGGAGTTCTGTCTTCGAAAGGCTTGGAAGCGTTTTCGAGAGGCTCGGACCATGTGAAAGGAACAAGATTGGGAAGAAAAATAATTTCAAGTCTCCTAACTTCCCAAAACTCCGAAGTCGAATCCCTTCTCGTATGAAGAGGCGAAATATCTTGACAGTCTCATGTAGAAGAGAGTTGAAGGCTAAGATGCAGACAATTGTCTTTACTAAAGAAGATAATGATGATGATAAAGAAAGTGTAGCTTCCACCAACCATATCACTGCTCTTGAGGATTCTCAAGTGGAGGAAGTGGATGCCGAAGATGCCCCTCCGCAATTTGAGGAGGGTGTGAAAGCCACTGTTGATGAGTTGAAAGAAATCAACTTAGGTGACGAAAGCGACTCACGTCCTACTTACATAAGTGCCCTGCTAAGTAATGAGGAAGAAGAACAATATATCAGCCTTTTACGAGAATTTCGGGATGTCTTTGCATGGTCACATAAAGAAATGCCAGGCTTGGATCCAAAGATCACAGTGCATCATTTGTCTATCAAAAAGGGAACTCGACCAATTAAGCAAATGCAGCGTCGATTTCGACCAGAGTTAATTCCATTAATTGAAGATGAAATTAATAAGCTTCTTGAAGCAGGCAAAATCAGAGAAATCAAGTATCCTACATGGATTTCTAACATCGTGCCAGTGAGAAAGAAAAATGGGCAAATCAGAGTATGTGTTGATTTTCGGGATTTGAACATGGCGTGTCCGAAAGATGACTTCCCATTGCCAATTGCTGAGCTCATGATAGATGCAACAACGGGGCATGAGGTCCTTTCGTTTATGGATGGATCATCTGGCTACAACCAGATTGGTCTGGCTCCCGAAGACCAAGAGAAAACAGCCTTTCATACTCCGAAAGGAATATATTGCTATAATGTGATGCCATTTGGCTTAAAGAATGCTGGTGCTACTTATCAACGAGCCATGCAGAAGATATTTGATGACATGCTTCATAAGATCGTCGAATGCTACGTTGATGACACTGTGGTGAAATCAAAGAAAAAGAAAAATCATCTCCATGATTTAAGGCGAGTGTTTGAGCGCTTAAGGGAGCATCAACTCAAGATGAATCCACTCAAGTGTGCATTTGGGGTTACATCCGGAAAATTTCTTGGATTTATTGTTCGCCGTCGAGGAATCGAGATTGAAAAGGCGAAGATTGATGCAATCATGAAGATGCATGTGCCTCGGAACATCCATGAACTCAAAAGTCTGCAAGGAAAATTGGCATACTTGAGAAGATTCATATCAAACTTGGCCGGTCGATGTCAACCGTTTAGTCATCTCATGAAGAAAGGCAGTATATTTGAATGGGATGAAGCTTGCAATAATGCTTTCAATAGCATTAAAGAGTACTTGATGAAGGCACCAGTGTTGTGTGCACTAATACCTGGACGTCCGTTAATTCTCTACCTAGCTGCTCAAGAACGTTCTGTTGGAGCTTTACTCGCACAAGAGAATGATGATGGCAAAGAAACTGCCCTTTACTATTTGAGTAGAACCATGACTCCAAATGAGTTGAAATATTCACCAATTGAGAAGATCTGCTTGGCTCTTATCTTCGTGATTCAGAAGTTGAAACATTACTTCCAAGCTCATACAGTTCGACTAATTTCAAAAGCTAACCCACTAAAGTTTGTCATGTCAAAGCCAGTACTCTCAGATCGGCTTGCCAGGTGGTATCTCCAACTTCAACAGTTTGAGATTGTATATGTCCCTCAGAAGGCCGTAAAAGGACAAGTGTTGGCAGATTTTCTAGCTGATCATCCCATGCCTGCGGAATGGGAACTGTCTGATGAACTCCCTGATGAAGATGCTTTCGCTGTGGAGATTGCTTCTCCTTGGAAAATGTATTTTGATGGAGCATCTCATAGGAAAGGGGCCGGTGCTGGAGTCGTATTCGTAACATCCAGTGGTGAAGTTTTGCTATTCTCATTTTTCTTAACAGAAAACTGCTCTAACAATGTAGCCGAGTATCAAGCACTCATACTTGGTTTAGAGATGGCCGTCGATATAAAGCAATTACACCTTAAAGTGTATGGTGATTCGTTACTTGTGATAAACCAACTACTTGGGGTGTATGAAGTAAGGAAGCTTGAGTTGTTCCCATACCACAAGTATGCTCAAAAGCTGATGAGCTGGCTTGGTGATGTAGATATCGAGCATTTACCCAGAAGAGAGAATAAGCAAGCTGACGCCCTCGCCAAGCTAGCATCAAATATAGTTGGGTCATACCACCAATCTTCGAGAATGACGATTATGAAGAAGTCGAAAATTATTTGGTGGAGGTCTTCGAAATTGAAGAAGAGGATTGGCGTCAACCACTCATTGATTATCTCAAGTATGATAAATTGCCAAATGAGCCACGCCAAAGGGTCGATATTTGGCGACAGGCACCTCGATTTATTTACTTCAAAGGCACAATGTATAGAAGATCATTTGATGGAATTTTCTTGAGATGCCTAAGTAAAGAAGAGTCTGTTCAAGCAATGGAGGAAGCTCATTCCGGAATTTGCGGTGCTCATCAGTCTGGGCCGAAGCTACACTTCAGAGTCAAAAGAATGGGCTATTATTGGCCAACAATGGTGAAAGATTGCATGGAGTATGCACAAAAATGTCAGGCTTGCCAATTTCATGGGAACTTGATCCATCAACCTCCGGAGCCTTTGCACCCGACAGTTGCTTCATGGCCTTTTGATGCTTGGGGATTAGATGTAGTGGGGCCTCTCATAAAATCTTCTGGTGGTCATCTCTACATCCTTGCTGCCACCGATTACTTTTCCAAATGGGCTGAAGTTGTGCCTTTGAGGGAAGTAAAAAAGGAAAATATTACTGATTTCATTCGGATCAACATCATTTACAGATATGGTGTTCCCCGCTATATCATCACCGATAATGGAAAGCCATTCAGCAACAGCTGGATCGATAAGTTGTGTGAAAAGTTCGACTTCAAACAAAGAAAGTCGTCAATGTATAATGCAGCTGCCAATGGTCTAGCTGAAGCATTCAACAAAACCCTATGTAGTCTGTTGAAGAAGGTGGTCTCCAAGTCTAAAAGAGATTGGCATGAAAGAATAAATGAAGCTTTATGGGCGTACCGCACCACCTATAGAACTCCTACTCAGGCTACTCCGTATTCTTTGGTTTATGGTGTTGAAGCTTTGGTACCTCTCGAGAAACAAATTCCTTCTTTAAGGATGGCCATACAAGAAGGCTTAACCGAAGAAGAAAATGCAAAGTTGCGCCTTCAAGAGTTGGAAGCTCTAGATGAGAAGAGGTTAGAGGCACAGCAAAGACTTGAGTGTTATCAATCTCGCTTATCCAGAACATTCAACAAAAAGGTGAAGATACGTTCTTTTCAAGTTGGCGACTTGGTGCTTGCCGTGAGAAGACCTATTGTGGTCACACATCGTGTTGGAAATAAGTTTCTCCAAAAATGGGATGGCCCTCATGTTGTAAAGGAAGTGTACACAAATGGCACCTACAAGTTGATATCAGAAGATGGCGTAAACATTGGCCCCATAAATGGGAAATTCTTGAAACGCTATTACGCATAAAACAACTACAAGATACAACGCTCCTTGATATGAGCTAAAACTGTCCACATGATACTCCTTGATATGAGTTTAAACTATCTGACACAAATAATGCAAGGCTCCTTGACATGAGTATAAACTGTCTACAAGTTCAAATTCAAGACTCATTGACATGAGTATAAGTTGTCAGCAAATTTAAACACCATGCTCCGTGACGCATGAGCCTAAACTGCATGTTACTCTTGGTCCGCACGAGTATAAACTGTGTACGACAAACTCCTGGTCTGCACAAGTATAAACTGTGTACGACAAACTCCTGGTCCGCACGAGTATAAACTGTGTATGACAAACTCCTGGTCCGCACGAGTATAAACTGTGCACGACAAACTCCTGGTCCGCATGAGTATAAAATGTGTACGACACACTCCTAGCCCGTATGAGTATAAACTGTGCACGGCACCCCCCCAATCAAAACCATGTCCCTTTGAACTACGTTATGACTTGATTCTCTTTAAGGGGATACGTAGGCAGCTTAATATTTTGTTAAGTTCAGTCATATTTTCATATGTTTTCATCAAGTTTGTGAGGCAAGAAGAAAATTAAGGTACATAGGCAGCTTAGCAGCCTACTAAGATCAGTCATTACGTAAGTTATCTTGAGTAAGTTACCATATCAATAAAAGAAGAGATAATTTTCAAGTGATGAAACAAATATTAAGATACAAGCCTACTGATGAAAAAAATATATAGTAAAGCAATAGAAATGAACGAGAAATATTTATTTCTATTCGCAAATTACCTGCATTCGGTATATGAAAAGCATACAAGGAAAAACAAGTAAATGAAAAAAAAGAGAAGAAAACAAAGCAGTCCTACACTAGATAAAAAAATCTCGAGAAGCTATGTCTCATACAGCAGACTGCAAAGATGTCTTCGCTTTCTTCAAATCTTTAGACTCTTTTAAAACAGCTGCTTTGTCAAGTGCAAGGATCTCCTCCTCTACATTCTCGATTTCCTTCTTAGCACGACAAAGTGTTTGTAGAAGATGATCAGCTACCTTGGGTAAAGTTTTTCCACCTTTTCCCAGATTAGCCATCTCTTTACTTATCTTCTCCAATTCTTCACAAGTTGTTCTTAGTTGCTTTGCTTCCGCTGCATAGACGTCTTTACAACTCTGCAGACGACCCTTGAGGTTAGTGAAATGTTTGACATAAACTCCCGTGGATGACTCTTCATCAGATTTTACTTTTGCATCAGTATAAGCATCAGCCTTATCAAATAGGGGCCCCAAGGCTTCCTCCAAGGGAGAACAGTCAACATTAATAGCCTTCACATCTTCCACTAAGGCAAATACTTCTATCTTCAGAGAAGATAAAAACTCGAGGAGAGTTCGTTCAAGTTTCTTTCTTATAACCGTCCATACTTCTCGAGCAAGTTTTCCTTTGATACCATGAGTAATCTTCTTCGATGTAAATTCTGATATTGCGGGGCATGCTTTTGAAGAAGAATCCACCTCAGTGTTAGGGTCACGACTTTCAACACATTCGCCATCATTATCAGAGCTAGAAGTGATGCTCAAAATCTGATAAAGAAAAGTAATATACTAAGGTAAAAGAGAGGTTAGATAAAAGTGAAATTTGCGTGAGAAAGAGGGGCAACCTCATTTGCCAAAGCTTTGGAAGTACCAACAACAGCTAATTCTTTGCCTTCGGCAGCTTTAGAGCTAGAAACCTTCTGTGCAGCCTGAAAATATATATATATATATATATATATATATATATATATATATATATATATATATTAGAGAAAGGATTTCGTAAGAGGAAACTAAAAGGAGAAGGAAAAAGAATAAAGGAAACCTCATCAGCTTGTTTCTCAATAGATCTCTTCCTCTTCCAATGAGGTTCAGTAGCAGCACTACAACTTTCTGTGGATTGAGGAAGGTTTTCTTTCCTTTTATGTGACACAGGATGTGAAGCTTCAGCATGCACTGGAAAAATATCTTGAACCTCTCGGTTATTTTCATCAAGATCATTTATGATATTCACTTCTTTATTCAAGGGTTCTGAAGTTGGAACGATTGTATCTTCAATATGATCATAGACTTGCTTCCACCATTCCTTATATTCAGACGTGGAGTAATTTTTAGGAGCTGAGGCAGCACATGGAAAATAAGTTTCAGAGTTGGAATTACACGTAGTACTGTGTCTCCAATGGGAAAATCCATCTCCCAGGGAAGCCCCGCGAAGGTCCGTCCTGAGCATCATAGGAATGCCTTGCATGAACCCAAATTGACGAGAAAATCTATGTGGTGAGTAAGGCTCTATCACAAAATGATCACCTCGTCGCAAGGTAAGATAACTAGTACGAATAGCCACGAAATGGGCCCAGCTGTCCCAATTGCTTTGCCCATCATCCACAAAATGGATAGCTTTATCTTTGGAAAATATATTGCAGGTCCACGAGGCATTGTCGGCTATATGAATTCGTTTGCGAGCATCCTCGGGACTAAAACATCTTGCACCCTGCTCACCAGCATAAGCTACCATTCGAGAATGATTTAATTTACTGCCAATCGGAAAATGATTCTTAAAGTAGTGGGCTAACCAAGCATTAACAAAATGAACAGGAAATGTTGATCTAACTTCTGAAGGATTTGGTGAGTTATAAATTGCGTTCAAACCACGGTAAATGCTTGTCAAAATTGGAATTGCCAGACTTACTTTTTTTCCAGCAGCCATTAGGCTTGCCACCTTAAAAGTGCTTGGCCGTATTAAGCCTGGTTCAGTACCCGGGAATGTAAAAGTACAAAGCCAACAGGCTAAATAAGCAGCTAAGTAGGTCTCTTCGTGATGTGTAGGATGAATGCCCAACTTCTTAAATTGGTCTATCTCAGCAGACGTCCACGACCTATGATTGGGAACAATACCACTCGGATTATAAGTTTTCTTTGGACGAGAAGTTGATTTTTTTTCGACACGCTTAGGAGGCGGTAGATAAGTTATAGTCTTTCTAGACTGATAGGCTTTTTCTGCGCACTATAATTTAATCCTCAAGTATAAGGATGTCAATTGTAGCAACAAGTTCCCAAGTTAAATTATCGATCCCACTGAGACAGCTAATTATTTATTTTACTATGAATTACTAATTAATCAGAATTATGTAACCAAATTTCCAAGGTTTTGAAGTGAAATAATTAACTAAAATACGCAAATAATAAATTGCTGAATTATTAAAAGCAATAAAAATAAAAGCAAGTTCTAACCAAGAGATGACGAACAGTTCTAAGGTATCAGGTATTGACCAATTAATTTGGGTTATTAGACTTACGATTGTTCATTCATGCAGTTTCACTGAAAATACACCACATATCCCTGTTATCCCACCGAATATGATTCGATTCAAAGCTAACAGTCTAATCTGGTTTAAATCCTAAGGTGCGCAAATATTACCAAGCCTTATTCCTAGATACTAATCAAAGCAAGCAACAATACCTCCGGTTGGTAAGCCTGACTAACAAGATATTTTCTGGAATTACTACAAGGTTCTATTCACTTCCTACTTGATTGTCTAATTGCATTGTTCCACTAAACAAATCAAGTATTTGATTAACCAGTTCATGAAATTAAAGTGCTTATAGCGGAGCTACTCTAATCCCTAACAGATAGACAATACCAATCATGAACGCACACAAGCTAACACAATAATCCAAGCATTATAGCGGATGTCATGAATGTATTATGAAGACGTTACGAAGCAGAAAAGCATGTCTTAGTAAAATAAGTAAAATCAAAAGCTCAACTGCATAAAATCCCAATCTTTGGTCTAAATCCCCAAATCAATTAAATCAATCCATCAAACCCTAGAACTGTATAGGAAATTAGCCCATGAGATTACAAGCAATCCTCATGGCTAAGCAATTCATAACAATAATCAAAGTAATAGAAAGGAATAGATAAGAATTGTGAAACCCTAGTGTAGGAGCAATCTCACGTTCCTTCTCCGTCTCTTCAATTGCTTGATTCTCCCTCGATTAGCACTTGGAACCCTTGTGGAATTGGATGGATGGTGAAATCAGGTTGTAATCTGATATGGGTATGAAAGGAGTGTGGATTGATGATGGTTTATGGCTGGGCTCTCTCCGATTGACGTCTCGATCTCCCTAATTGTTTCTAAGATGGATGCAGGGCTGTTTTCGCGACGAATCTGCATCAGAATCGCGTCTGGAAGGTATTTATACAGTGTTGAATCGAACAGGCCCCGTCTGGGCTCTGAACTGGGCCGCTCGGCACCCAGCTCGGCTCGAGCGGGGTCTGGACCCAGCCGAGCGGCCTGCCACGTACTGGCCACGTCACTGGGGTCCAAGTGGGACCCCACTCGGCACTGTTTACCGCCGCTCGGCACCCAGCTCGGCTCGAGCGGCTCGCCGAGCTGCTCCCGAGCTGGGCCGTTCCGGGTCTGTTTTGCTCCTCTTCCGATCCTGCCCTGTTTTACCCTGTTTTCTGCCTTCGAAACTCACAAAAACACCTTAATAGCCTTAAAATCGTGTAAATACTTAAACATACACAATTCCATGCAAAAACGATCAATTTCCTAAGCAAAATGGTGTAATGTGCACACATAAAATGCGTGAAATTCCACTCTCAACAAACCCCCAAACTTACCTGTTGCTCGTCCCGAGGCAACAACATCAAAAACCAATAGATTAACTGAGAGGAAATTTCACAGCAGAAAAACATTCAAGACAATATAGCAATTTAAATATCATACTTTGGATACAAGATAACCATCCATTTAAAAACATACAATTCAAATCAACTAATTCACCTTTTCGGAATGCTCATCCACCCATTCTCACGGGTAGTATTTACGCTCAACACTCAAGTGTGAGATATACACTTTAGGGTATGGTGTTTACACTCATAATCAATCCAAACACACGCGTAACCATAAGCTTGACAATCATCTCAACTCTCGACTAAAGGAATAATTTCGACAATAGGATCACAAAGGTCTTGCATTAGGTTGTAATGTTGGCTCTTTGGTAAAGGTAGGGAGTATATGGATAAGGTGACTCAATCACTAGTAGAGAATCAAAGAAGACTTACAGCTTTTCAACAAACAGCTTTACTTTCTTCTTTCTTCTTCAACACTCTTCAATGCTTCGCAATTTGATTCCTCCTTCACTTTTGAACACCACATCCTTACTTGAAATTGTTTTTCTTCTTCCCTCTTTTCTTTTCTTTTTTTTTTCTTTTTCAAATAAGGGTACCAGTTTCAGGCACTACCCTTTTCATGGGGTACCAGTTTCGGACACTACCCCTTTATGCAACAATTTAACCACTCTCTTCAACAAATTTCATCACTTCCAACTTATTCTCCCTTTATGTTTCTTCTCAAGATACCAAATTGACTCCTTCAACTCTCTACTAGGTAGGAATTTTTAAAGGCTAACAAAGGGGATCAATTGGCTTATCACGTAGGCTTCCAACAAATATAAGGCTTTTAGGCTCAAAAGGGTTAACTACGGATAATTTCAATAGGTAGGATAATAATTTGGCTAGTGACTAATAAATAACAAAGATGGCCTAAGATCATTTCCTATCATCTAATTAAACACGTAGCTTCAAGCAAGATACAAAGCCAAGTTCTAGAATACGTGTGTATGAACGACACTCACAAGAATAAACTGAATCATGCAATTTCTCATGATTTCAAAAGGCTCAAAATCTCACATGGCTATAGGAATGAACGAGCAAACCTAATCAAGCTACATAGCTAATCATCCTTGCACATAATCAAATTTCAAGTATCTCAATATCCAAGCACAACATCAAACTGCTTCTCAAACACAATCACACATATAATCAAGTGCCATAAAAAAATCAGAAATCATCCTAGAGAACCATAAATCGACTACACCGACACTAGGATTAACACAAAACAAACAAACACAAACAAAAACAACACGAAACCTGGAAAATCGCAAAAAATCGAACCCTCAACATCATCAAATAAATTGAAAATATTAAAAATCCGCAAAAAATCGACCCTCCAAGCAACAACACAATGCAAAAATTTTACTTCGGTACTACAAGACAAGGTATGTACGTAACCTCCCCCCAAACTTAGATCAAACAAAGTGAGAAACTAAGTTTGCAAAGAAGTATATACCGTAGTCAAGCAACACCTAATAAAACTCCTACACCAACACAGACATATAAAAGCAATAAAACGGAAGGGACAGCCCCCAACAAGCGCTCATGTTTAACATCGGAGAGTCACGACGTAATACCTCAAGCTCATCGGAATGGCCATGGATATCTTTCATCCTTTCCATCGTATTCTAATCGCTGTGCTTCTTCATCAATCCAATACTTATGGCAAGGGATGGCCTCGTTGGCAATCTTAAAATTTACCTTGACCTTGCCAACCACGTTAAGATCAAATTTCATCAACCTCTTCATTCTACTCCACCACTTATTCCTTCTTCCGATGAAAATTCCCAACTTCTCTTCTAGTTCCTTTCTATCCCTAAGAATATGAGAGGAATCATAAGGTGAAACAAAGTCAACAGAAACAATATCATTAAATTCAATGCAACTTAAAGAGTTTAAAGGTTTAGAAATGCTCATTTCATTCTTCAAGTCCTCTTCGGTTGCTTCATGACTTTGCTCTTCTTCTTTCTTTTCTTTTTCAACATCGTCAAATTCTTCATCAATCACTTCCTTTGCCTCAAAAATTGTCTCCAGTTGATAGCTCAATTCGAGTGAAGCCGCTTGACTTAATCGAGTGGACTCCTCTTCGACTTCTTCTTCCTTAAACAACAACATAGGACCTTCAAACTGCATTCCAGGGCACAATGGAAAAACAATATCTTCTTCAAACTCTTCTTCATCTATTCTTTCCTCTTGTTGAAGTTGAGTATTTAAACTTGAAGAGATGTTCGTAAGAAGATTGTTTATCTCTCTCGTTCTTTCATGAAACTCCTGTGATGCAACTTCCCTTTCCTGCGATTGAACTTTCATCTTTCTTTCTAGAGCTTCCAATCTTCCCATGTTTTCTTCATGCTTCTTGATGGAAGTATCAAACGCGTCTTGTAATCCTTGGAAAACTCCGACCGATCCAGAATAAGTGTTCTCTTGATAAGGTTGATATGAATTTGCATTGTAAGCACAAGACCATTCATCTTCATATCTGACTTGATTGTAATACTGAGAAGGACTTTGATTCACTAGAGAATCATAACCATAACTCCTCTCATCCATGTAATATGGAGTAGGAACCATATTATTCTGATTTTCATAGCGTTTCAATATTTCGTCTATGCATGGAGAAGGATTCATAACATTTTGATTTCCATATCTTTTTAATATTTCGTCCATCTCAGTACCTCAAAGATAATTTATAGTCAGAATATATTCAAATAAGAAAAATAAAAAAAACAATAAAAAGTCCTAATTAAACTAGCAATAAAAGAAAAATAAATAATTAAGCCATCCCCGGCAACGGCGCCAAAAACTTGATAGGCTTTTTCTGCGCACTATAATTTAATCCTCAAGTATAAGGATGTCAATTGTAGCAACAAGTTCCCAAGTTAAATTATCGATCCCACTGAGACAGCTAATTATTTATTTTACTATGAATTACTAATTAATCAGAATTATGTAACCAAATTTCCAAGGTTTTGAAGTGAAATAATTAACTAAAATACGCAAATAATAAATTGTTGAATTATTAAAAGCAATAAAAATAAAAGCAAGTTCTAACCAAGAGATGACGAACAGTTCTAAGGTATCAGGTATTGACCAATTAATTTGGGTTATTAGACTTACGATTGTTCATTCATGCAGTTTCACTGAAAATACACCACATATCCCTGTTATCCCACCGAATATGATTCGATTCAAAGCTAACAGTCTAATCTGGTTTAAATCCTAAGGTGCGCAAATATTACCAAGCCTTATTCCTAGATACTAATCAAAGCAAGCAACAATACCTCCGGTTGGTAAGCCTGACTAACAAGATATTTTCTGGAATTACTACAAGGTTCTATTCACTTCCTACTTGATTGTCTAATTGCATTGTTCCACTAAACAAATCAAGTATTTGATTAACCAGTTCATGAAATTAAAGTGCTTATAGCGGAGCTACTCTAATCCCTAACAGATAGACAATACCAATCATGAACGCACACAAGCTAACACAATAATCCAAGCATTATAGCGGATGTCATGAATGTATTATGAAGACGTTACGAAGCAGAAAAGCATGTCTTAGTAAAATAAGTAAAATCAAAAGCTCAACTGCATAAAATCCCAATCTTTGGTCTAAATCCCCAAATCAATTAAATCAATCCATCAAACCCTAGAACTGTATAGGAAATTAGCCCATGAGATTACAAGCAATCCTCATGGCTAAGCAATTCATAACAATAATCAAAGTAATAGAAAGGAATAGATAAGAATTGTGAAACCCTAGTGTAGGAGCAATCTCACGTTCCTTCTCCGTCTCTTCAATTGCTTGATTCTCCCTCGATTAGCACTTGGAACCCTTGTGGAATTGGATGGATGGTGAAATCAGGTTGTAATCTGATATGGGTATGAAAGGAGTGTGGATTGATGATGGTTTATGGCTGGGCTCTCTCCGATTGACGTCTCGATCTCCCTAATTGTTTCTAAGATGGATGCAGGGCTGTTTTCGCGACGAATCTGCATCAGAATCGCGTCTGGAAGGTATTTATACAGTGTTGAATCGAACAGGCCCCGTCTGGGCTCTGAACTGGGCCGCTCGGCACCCAGCTCGGCTCGAGCGGGGTCTGGACCCAGCCGAGCGGCCTGCCACGTACTGGCCACGTCACTGGGGTCCAAGTGGGACCCCACTCGGCACTGTTTACCGCCGCTCGGCACCCAGCTCGGCTCGAGCGGCTCGCCGAGCTGCTCCCGAGCTGGGCCGTTCCGGGTCTGTTTTGCTCCTCTTCCGATCCTGCCCTGTTTTACCCTGTTTTCTGCCTTCGAAACTCACAAAAACACCTTAATAGCCTTAAAATCGTGTAAATACTTAAACATACACAATTCCATGCAAAAACGATCAATTTCCTAAGCAAAATGGTGTAATGTGCACACATAAAATGCGTGAAATTCCACTCTCAACAAAGACCAAAAATCTACCCAATGTTCAATTGATACACTTTGCCTAGCGGTGTTTTGGCAAAGCAAATGATAAGCACCAAGTAAAGATCGACAGCTGTATGGGATTCGTAAATCATCTTTCTTGGAAAGAAGTTCAGCTGAACTTGGAATTACTTCGTCATATATATTACCAGCTATCGGTAGTCCCATCAAATTATACAAATCCCATAGAGAAATTGACATTTCTCCAAAGGAAGTGAGCAAAGTGTTGGTAACAGGGCACCACGCCTCACAGAAAGCTTTGATAATCTCTTGGTTGCAGTCATAAGTAAAGAGGGATGCAAAGACAGCATCATAAAGCTTTATGTCATGGAGTCTCGGTTGGCATCGACTGAGAATATCTTCAGTCCACTCCCAATATCCTTTGGTATAGTGGAAGTCACCACGAAATTTGAGGGGTTCCCCCCAAGCTGCTTCAATTTTTTCTTTCCCTTTCGTAAATCGTCTTCTCAAAGATGGTAGGGGCTCCAAATTAGGGTTGGGCTCAATATCAGCTCCTTTCAAAGTCCAAATTATGTTATTTTTGCCGGAAGAAAGTTTGTGAGACCAACATTCTAAAAAAAAATTGTTCTTGAATTTTGGAGGGATTATTGCGTGATTCCCAAGTAAATAATCCTCAACTAGAAGGTGAGTTCCTTGTTGTAAAGGTTGGCGATCATCATTAAGAATCACCAAGTAGCTGGAGCCAGATTTTCCCGTAGCAGGTTTGAAATAAACCATGTCGAAGAGTGTAATTAACTGCAAAACAAGTGAAGGGATGTTAAAAATGGGCATTGAAAAAATAATTTATGAATTTTATTTAAAGGACCCAAAATAAATTCTAGGGTCAATTAATTATTAAATTCAAAATTATAAATTAAACACATGATGGAAGAGGGTTAAGATGATGATAATGGATGATTAAATTAGTTCATGTGGAAGTTTAATTAATTTAAAACCTACAACATGAATTAAATTTAAGTTAAGCCATTAAATGTTAAGCCAACTCATAACACTTTATGCAAAGTTGTGATGGCCTAAATTCATGGATGTTGTTGAAGAGCCCAAATAGTGAGTGAGGATGGAAAGTCAAACTTGACTCAATCAAATTAATCCATTGCAAAGAGAAATCACGTGGGTGGGCAGCTTGTTTCCTATTCAACAAGAAAATTGCCTTCTCTCTCTTTATCACGTGATTCAATCTCTCCTCCTAGAGATTGACAGGTAGGCTGCTTCTCTGTTAAAAAAAAGACAGTTGAGTCTGCCCGATTTGCTCTTCTCTTCGCCAAATAAAGGGTTCTTCCTCGCTGGTCTGAGTGCCGAACACATCCACTGCTACTTGACACCGAATTGCACTGCCGACTCGCCATCACGAAGCCACCATCAGCGCGCTTCCCACGTCGCTGCAACCCAACAGCCGCAGCCATCTCTTCGCCGCGACCTCGCACAAGGCCTCCGGATCTGCCATCAATCAGATCCGTCGTATTCTCGCCGCCAGAAATATGGATCCGCCACACCCATCTCCATCAAATCGCGAGCCGCCGTCACCACTGCACACATCCGCTCACCGTCGTGCGCCGTATCAGCCGCCGGGAATAGATACGAGCCATTACCCATCTCCCACACTGTGGAATCCGGCGTATTTCCACCCACCACTTACTAACGCAGAGGCCGCCTGGATCTGTTGCCGGATTTCCACATCAAAGCAGTCTTCGTTGGAAATTCGCGACCCGCCGCCGAGCTATCAACTAAAATCAAGAACTCTACCGAATCTGCACGTCTTGAAAACTGAGAATTAGCGATGGGCTTGAAACTCCATTCGGTTACATCACTTTCTTCACGGGCGAGCACGGGTTTGTAACACCGTTGCCGCCATCATCTCTCGCGGGTTTGTAACACCGCTGCCGCCATCATTTCCTCGCGGGTTTGTAACACCGCGTTGCTGGATCGTTCTTCACGAGTTTGTAACACCGCTGCTGGATCGTTCTTCGCGGGTTTGTAACACCGCGTTTCCGGATCGTTCTTCGCGGGTTTGTAACACCACCGCTGGATTGTTCTTCGCGGGTTTGTAACACGTTGTTGTCATCATCACGGGTGTATAATCTGGGCATTGCTTTCGTTGTCGCGCGGGTCTAATGTCTGCCGGTATCACTAAGCAGGCTTGGAACATCACTGAGGCCTCTTATCCAGACCGAAAGATGAAAATATGAATATAACATGTTCGCGTGAGGGTGTTCAAAGCTTCGTTTATTGCATAAAGAAATCAAGGAAGAGTGACACTTTGCCACTAGGCACCTTCGAATTTTACTATGTATAGAAAAAAGAAGATAAAGAAAAAGAGAAAGCAGCAATTGAAAAAAAAAAGATGAACATACAATAGTGAGAAGAGAAGGAAAAAGACTAGAAAGGTAAACTTACATTGGCAAGTTGGGCTGAATGTCTGGTCTGATACTCTGCTTTGTATAATGTATTTTGCTGTAGTGGTTTCCTGAAGAAGAATTCATGAATATATTTCAAAAAAAAAAATTGAAAGAAAAGAGATGAAGTTAAAGGATCGGAGTTTCTTACGTTATGTTGGTAAAAAAAAAAAAGGGTCATGATATCCTATTATATAGTGATCAGCCATTTAGTATATATGGAAATTATTTGTATCTTGGTGGACAAGAAACAAATCTGTCCCATATTCTCTTATCTTGGTGGACAAGAAACAAATCTGTTCCATATTCTCTTATCTTGGTGGACAAGAAACAAATCTGTTCCATATTCTCTTATCTTGGTGGACAAGGAACAAATATGTCTCATATTCTCTTATCTTGGTGGACAAGAAACAAATCTGTCCCATATTCTCTTATCTTGGTGGACAAGAAACAAATCTGTTCCATATTCTCTTATCTTGGTGGACAAGAAACAAATCTGTCCCATATTCTCTTATCTTGGTGGACAAGAAACAAATCTGTCCCATATTCTCTTATCTTGGTGGATAAGAAACAAATTTATTCTATATTCTCTTTTGGATTTGGGCTTGAGAAAATAAATTGAGCCACAAAAAAGAGGGGCCCAAATGTTGAAAAAAAAAAGGTAATTTTTGCGATTCCTTCACATCAAGACATGACGTCCGTGAACAAATAGCAAGGGGGCATTTGTAAGCAGTTAAAATTTACGGTCCAATTAAATGGCGACACGTGGATTTTATTTATTAAATGTTAATTTATTTTGGAATTTAAATAAATTAATTCCTAAAGTAAATTAATAAATAATTTAAGCCCAACAAATTAAATGGGGCTTAAATTAAATGAGGCCTGACTTAAGTCAAACAAGCCCAACAAATTAAATGGAGCTTAAATTAAATGAGGCCTGACTTAAGTCAAATAAGACCAGACAAATTAAATCAGACCCAAATAAAATAGGCCTGATTGCAGCCCAAACAAGTGGAGGTCCAAGCCCGCAGAATCAGGTCAAATCAGCCTGGACCAATCAAAAGGCAAGGCATTAATGAGGGAGTCTTCACCTCTCACCTATATAAAGGGGCCTTTTCTCTCATTTGAACACACACACAAATATCTGAAGACAAAAGCTCTGAAGAGATCAAGAATACGAGCAGTGCCCTCTTGAATACTTCAAGCATCTTCAAGCGAAGAACAGCCACCAAATCGAAGATCAAGGTTCTAAACCCCTTCGATCCGGCGTTCTTCAAAAGTAATAACCACCAATTGGAGATCAAGGTTCTGCACCCCTCCGATCCGACGTTATTTAAATCAAGTTCTTCAGCATTCTTCGCGAAAAGCTTCAAGAATAACGTTTTAATCCGAACAAAGGCTCAACCCCTCCGGATTAACGTTATAAAGTTCAAGAATAGCGTTTTAATCCGAACAAAGGTTCGATCCCTCCGGATTAACGTTATACACTTTAAATCCGAGTCCGAATAAGCTTCATTTGAAGATCCGACTCAACACACAAGCCAAGTCAACACACAAGTTGTCAACACAGTCAGCATACACTTCGTCAAAGAAGTCAAAGTCAAAGAAGTTAAAGTCAACCCACAAGTAAAGTCAAGTCAAAGCCAAATTGGTTCGAGAGAAGAATCAGAGGACAAATAGAGATTGTTTCTCTATATTCTCAAGTTTAATCCAGCTGGATTATCATTGTAATTCTCTTGTATTTATTTTATTATAAATACAATATTTGTTGTTACACATGCAAACTTGCTCAAGGTCTCAATCCATTGAACCTTTGAATTTGGAATTGGATGCTACTTTAAGAAAATAAAGAAGAGGAGTGTTGGAGCCTATGGAAGAGAATATGGAAGAAGTAAGGGATAATGCAAACATGGTTGATGAAGAAGGAAACTTGAGAAACTTTAATGGTGGAGATAATAATGCTAGAGGAGGTTATGGCAATCAAGAATATGTGCACAAGCTTATGCTCAACAAATGCTTTTGCAAAACTAACAAATGCAAGTTATTATTCAAAACTTGCTGGCACAACAAGAAGCAAGGAATAACCCTCCGGTGGTGCAAAATCAACCTCGTGGAAATGAAAACAATGGAGCGGGAATGAATATCCGTGATCAACATGGTGCAAGCAAACCAATTTGGTGATGGTACTACGGAGGATCCAAATGCTCACTTAGCCTAGTTTACGGAGTTGGCAAACACAATAAAGATACTTGGTGTCCACCGGAGATGACTCTTGAGGAAGTTGCCTTCATGCAAGGAAGGAATTTCCAAGGAAATTATGGTGGTAATTTTGGGAATCATGGAGGAGGATATCCACAAAGGCAAGTAGGATGGGGCCAAGGAAACTTTCAAAGAAATTTTAATCAACCTCGTAGGTATGAGAACTTGTCTTATGGAAATCAAGGGAATGCCCTAACTCTTCCACCGGGCATTAATCCGGGAGAGAATGCTCCAAATGGTGAAGGAAAGCCTACAATGGAGGATCAAATGACCAAGATGTTTGATTTCATGAAAAAAAGAAGGAGTTGAATGATACTAGATTCAAGGCTTTGGAGACACAAATGAGTCAAATGGCAAGTGAAAGGGGAGATGTTCATCGGCAAGGGAAATTTCCATCTATAACCATTACTAATCCGAAGGAGCAATGCAAGGCTATTGAACTTCGTAGTGGAACAAAATACGAAGGGCCTTCTATGCCAATGGAAGTAGAGGAGGTAGAGTGTGAAGTTGAGCCCATGGAAAGCTTGGATGAAGAAGGGAAAGAGAAAGAAGTGGAAATAGTTGAAAAAGATGAAACTACCCCTATACTTGAAGAAGAAAATGTGAAGTCTCCAAAGAAGTGGGAAAGATGTAGAGAAGCAAAACGAAAAGAGAGAGAAGAGAAATTTGAAAGAGATGAATGGGGGATTCCGAAGTTGCCCGTGGCAATTCCGTTTCCACAAGGTTCTTGGAAAAGGGATTAGAAGAAAAATTTGCCAAGTTTGTTGAGATGTTGAAGAAGATACATGTAAATATACCTTTTGCGGAAGCCTTACTTCAAATGCTCAATTACTCCAAGTTTTTGAAAGATATTTTGTCAAAGAAAAGAAGCTTGGGAGAGTTTGAAACGGTGAATCTTACGGAGGAATGTAGTGCAATCTTGCAAAAGAAACTTCCCCCTAAGTTGAAAGATCCGGGGAGTTTCATTATTCCATGTGAGATGGGAGAGCATGAGAACTACAAAGCCCTATGTGATTTGGGAGCTAGTATTAATTTGATGCCGTTATCAATTTTCAAAAAGTTGGGTATTGGTGAGGTCAAGCCGACATCGGTTACACTTCAATTAGCCGATCGATCATTGGCTTATCCAAAAGGAATTGTTGAAGATGTGTTGATCAAAGTTGGCAAGTTTGTATTCCCCGTTGATTTTGTGGTATTAGATATGGATGAAAATTCGAATGTTCCTTTAATACTTGGTCGTCCATTTCTTGCCACGGGAAAAGCATTGATCGATGTGGAGAAGGGAGAGCTTACTTTGAGGGTGAATAAAGAGGAAGTGATATTTTCATTGAGAGAGGCTATGAGATATCCAAAGAACAAGGAGGAATGTGGAAGATTGGAGGTTGTGGATAGCATTGTAGAAGAACATATGTATCATCTTCATTCCAAGGATCCGTTGGAACTCATCATAAGTCATTCTTACTCTATTGAATCTCTTAAATCCAAATCTTCTTTTTGTTTAAAAAATGATGAAATGATTGATGAATTACATAGTTTAAATGCTTGTAGGGCATTCACGAATGAGGAAGCAAAAGAAGTAAAGGTGGATAAACTTGATGAAGGACCAAAAGAGGAAGTGCAAGAGAAGAAGAAGGTGGAGTTGAAACCATTGCCGGAGCATTTGAAGTATGCTTACTTGGAAAAAGATGACATGTATCCGGTAATTGTATCCTCTTCCCTTAATGATTTAGAATTAGAAAAGTTGTTAAGAGTCTTGAGAGAGCATAAATCCTCTATTGGTTGGAGTATTAAAGACTTGAAAGGTATTAGTCCATCTATGTGCATGCATAAGATTCATTTGATTGATGATGAGAAGTCGTGTGTTCAAAACCAACGTAGATTGAATCCTATAATGCAAGAAGTGGTAAGAAATGAGGTAATAAAATGGCTTGATGCGGGAATAATCATTCTAATAAGTGATAGTCAATATGTAAGTCCCTTACATATAGTGGCAAAGAAGGGTGGTATGACAATTGTTAGATCTGATACAAATGAAACCATTGCCACTAGAACTATTACGGGTTGGAGAATGTGTGTTGATTATCGTAAGTTAAATGAAAACACTCGTAAAGATCATTTCCCATTGCCATTCATAGACCAAATGTTGGATCGTCTTGCGGGGCATGAGTACTATTGTTTTCTTGATGGTTATTCTGGATACAATCAAATATTGATTGCACCGGAAGACTAAGAGAAGACAACATGTCCCTATGGTACATTTGCATTTAGAATGATGCCGTTTGGTCTATGTAATGCCCCTGCCACTTTTCAGCGTTGTATGATAGCTATCTTCGATGGTTTGATTGAAAATATTATGGAGGTATTCATGGATGATTTTTCTGTGTATGTTGCTTTTTATGATATATGATTGACTAATCTCACTATGGTGTTGCAGAGGTGTGAAGAATCAAATCTTGTGCTAAATTGGGAAAAGTGTCATTTTATGGTGACAAATGGAATTGTTTTAGGGCATCATATCTCAAAGCATGGTTTAAAAATTGATAGAGCTAAAGTGATAGCCATAGAACGTCTTTCCCCTCCTACTAGTGAGAAGGGGGTGAGATCGTTCTTAGGCCATGCGGGCTTCTATAGACGCTTCATTAAGGATTTTTCCAAGATTGCTAAACCGTTTTGTAAATTGCTTGAAAAAGATTGTCCATTTAACTTTGATGATGAATGTCGTGTATCATTTCAGGTATTAAAGGATGCTCTCACCTCATCGCCAATACTCGTCACTCCGGATTGGAGCTTGCAATTTGAATTGCATTGTGATGCTAGTGATCAATCCATTGGAGTGGTGTTGGGACAAACAAGGGAGAAGAAGTTTAGAGCAATCTATTATGCCTCAAAAACCTTGAATGCATGCCAAGTCAATTATACCACCACGGAGAAGGAATTTTTAGCCGTAGTGTATGCTTTTGAGAAGTTTCAACCATACTTGGTTGGAACACAAACGATTCTGTATACGGATCACGCGGCTATAAAATACCTTATGAACAAGAAAGATGCTAAACCTCGTTTAATCCGTTGGGTGTTGCTTTTGCAGGAATTTGATGTGGTGATAAAGGATAAGAGACGTGTGGAGAATGTGATAGCGGACCATTTGTCTTGATTGGAAAATGGAGGTGAGAATGAGGATGTAAAGCCAATTGGGGATGAGTTCCCGGATGAAGAAATTTTGCTAGTGGAGGTTGAGCAAGTATATTCTCTCATTGTGAATGTGCCACCATGGTATACCGATTATGTTAACTTCATTGTTTGTGGAATTGAGCCTACATTGCTTAATGAGTACAAGGAGAAAAAGTTTCATGTTGAAGTGAAGAAATACTTGTGGGATGAGCCTTATTTGTTCAAGATTTGTAATGATGGTGTGATAAGAAGATGTGTGGCCAAAGAAGAAGTAATGGGAATTCTTGAGCTTTGTCATTCGTCTTTGTGTGGAGGTCACTTCGCTCATCAAAATACGGGGGCTAAAGTTTTACAATCGGGGTTCTATTGGCCAACATTGTTTAAAGATGCAAAGAAGTTTGTGGCTAAGTGTGATCGATGCCAAAGGATAGGGGAATAGGTAAGAGAGATGAAATGCCCATGACATTAAGAATTGATATGGATATATTTGATGTATGGGGCATTGATTTTATGGGACCATTTTCCTCGTCGAAAGGTTATGTGTACATCTTGCTAGCCGTGGATTATGTGTCAAAGTGGGTGGAGGCAATCCCCACTAAGATAAATGATGCTTTGATTGTGCAAAGGTTCTTGAAGAAGAATATTTTTGCTAAGTTTGGAGTTCCACGGGCTCTAGTGAGTGATGAAGGATCACACTTTGTCAATAAGTTGATGGAAAGTTTATTGAAGAGATATGGAGTGAAGCATCGAGTGGCTACACCGTACCACCCTCAAGCGAATGGTTTGGCGAAGGTCTCAAACCGCCAAATCAAGTTAGTTTTGGAAAAGACAATTAATGGAGGGAGGAAGGATTGGTCGGACAAGCTTGATGGTGCTTTATGGGCTAATAGGACAGCTTTTAAGACCATCCTTGGTGTGTCACCATATCAATTGGTTTATGGCAAAGCTTGTCACCTCCCTGTGGAGTTAGAACATCGTGCATTGTGGGCTATCAAACTCCTCAATATGGATGAAAGGGAGAGTGGTCAAGCAAGGTTGTTGAAGTTAGTGGAGTTGGAGGAGTTTAGAGGAAGAGCATTTGATAACTCAATCATCTACAAGGAGAATATGAAGAGATGGCATGATACTAAAGTGAAGGAAAAGACGTTTGCTCCGGGGGATAAAGTTCTTGTATTCAATTTGAGGCTAAAGTTGTTTCCCGGAAAGCTCAAGTCTAAATGGATGGGGCCATATGAAGTGATTGAGGTGTTGGATGGATATACATTGAAGCTCAAGGGCCCAAATAATGAGTTTGTGGTAAATGGTCATAGAGTGAAGCATTCCCTATCTCCTTCTCAAAAGGAGATAGTGTATGTGGATACTCTCTCTTCCTAAACTTCTTTGAGTTTGAAGTAGTGTAGATTTTTTTTTATAGTTTTCTTGTAGATTTGGTATGAAGGTGGTTAAACTCATGAGGAATGCATAAGATGAAGGACAAGGATGCTAAAGATGGAATGATGAAGTATGCCACACCACTCTTTACAAACTTAAATTTTAACACTTGTGTTAATTTAAGTTTGGGGGGAGGTTGTGTGGTGGTCATACTTGATCATATGAATTTCAAAGATGCACAAGAATGGAGTAAAGATGCATGAAGAGCATTGAGAAAACGACAAAGGTACGTCTCACCACTTTTTACAAACTTAATTCGCAACTTATTTCGATTTAAGTTTGGGGGGAGAGTGCGTGGTGTGACCTATACTTTGTTTAATAGTGTGATGAACCATGTGTATCTTGTATCTTGTATTGTCTTGCAAAATGGTCAATTTTGAAATTTTTTGAATATTTTTCTCATGAGTTAGTTGAGTTTTTGTATGATTGGTGGTGTTTTGAGTACATTTCGATCCAATTTTTGGTCATGAGTGTAGCATGAATTATATTGGGAAGTGTTTGAGCATGAATAGGGTGTGTGAAAAGTGGAAAAACAGGGTAAGAATGAAGTGAAGTATGAAAAATAGAGAAAAAAGGCAAATTGCTACACGGGCCGTGCTCCGCACACGGCCCTGTAGCAATTGGCCGTGTAGCAGCATCAGAAAATGCTACACGGCCAGGAGAAAAGTCGAGTTCCGCAGCTCGAGCCGTGCATAAGAGAAGGTGCACGGGCCATGCTCCGCACATGGTCCTGTAACAACAGGCCATGTAGGAGCATCAGAACATGCTACACGGCCTCATTTAAGGCCGTGCTACGAAACACGGGGCATGCAGGGTTTCGACCAGGTTTTTAAAAGGGCTATTCCGTACTCATTCCACACGCTTCCTCTCATCCGTACACATCCAATTCATCTTTCCTAGCACACAAATCTTCCACCCAGGTTAGTTTTGAAGGATTGTGAGTGAAGTTCATCAAGTTTGCACACCAAACACACTTCTCTACATCCAATTGTTGGAAGGTATGACTTCTTGAACCTTAACCTTTGAATTTTGATGCAAATTGAGTGAATTGATGCATTAGGATTGTTCTAACTTGAATATTATGTGTAATTGATGATATTCATGCATGATTCAATTTGAATTCTTGAACAAGAAATTGAATTAGGGTTCATGAGGGATTATTTTGGGGATTGTATGAGAATTTTGAATTTGAATAATTGTGTTGTACTTATTGATGAATTACATGATGTTGATGTTTATTTGTGAGAAATTCGTCTTAGATATTGAAGATTTGGGCATGAAGCTATGTAAATTGCATGTTGAATAGAGGTTTAAAATTGGTGCATGCCAAGTGTTCGATGAAATGTCTAAGAGAGAATTTTGATAGAATTTGATGATCATATGTGAATAATGTTTGATAATGATGGAATTTGTAATTCATATGTGTGATCATAAGTAGAAGTTGGTTAGAATTGTTCATAGTTGTGATGAATGTCAATAAAGTGCTTAGTATGAATAAGTTTGAGGTATAATGATGTGAATGAGTTCGTTAGTGCATAATAGTTTCCATTCTAAGTTGAATAACTTAGGTGGAATCTTTGTTAAGTGCATTCACATTTTTATTAAGGTCATTGAGTATAATTTGATAATTGTTATTTTGTAGATGGCCGAGAGGAGAGTTCGACCCAGAAATGAGAATTTCATTGTGATAACTGACCCTGCAGAGTTGTCTAATTTGGATGCGCAGTTGACTATAGACGGAATTCATTCGGAGGACTTTGGGGTTGAGTTTGAGGATTATTGGGGAAAGTACGTGCTTCGTTGGCAAACCTTAGCTCCAAAGATCAAGCCCACTCGTTTCCAAGACACGGAGACGATGAGAGGACTAGGATTAGAGGAGGATGTAAGGAAGCTATTCCGATTTTCTCAGGTGGAAGCTTTCTTTGATAAGAGGCCACAACCTACTACCATCTCACTGCCGAGTTTATGAGCACTTTGCAGGTAAAGAAGGATAGAAATGGATTTTCTCTTTGGGTGACATTCCAGTTGAACAATGTTTTGAGAGAAAAGGTCCCGTTGGCTTATTTGAATGAGTGTTTTGGTTGCCCGCCATGTGAGAATCATCAAAGCTTTTATGAAGGAGGTGGGTGCAACCAACATGAGTGGTGGTCCAGTTTAGTGAATGATAGAACTGAGAGAGCCGGGTACGTCCCTAGTGCTTCAAAGGGGATGGCCATCCGGAATCCTGTGATGAGGTATTTAGAGAAGATCATCTCGAACACTATCTTGGGGAGGTTTGAAGGCGGATTAGTTGGAGAGAAGCAGCTCTACATCATGTATTGCATCTATAAGAAGTTACCGCTTAATGTTGCAGCACACTTTGTGCAACATACGGAGAGAGTTGCAAAGAGGCAGACTTCTCAAGGATTGAAGCTTGGAGGGATGATTACAATGATAGCTTAAGGATTTGGTTTTAATCTTGCAGGGATGGAAAACCGGATGGTTAGTGAAGGGTTGAACTACCAACAACTGATAAGGATGGAATTCTTATCTACGGTGGGGAACCAATACTATTTGAGGCAGGAGAAGGGAGCTCTATTTTCCTTGCCAATGCCGGAGCTCACTACGGTGTACACGAGAAGAAGGCTTGCAAATTTGGCTATGGGTAGTGTGAACCATTCCAGGATTGTGAAGGCCTTCTATAGAAGAAACAGGGATGAAATAGAAGAGGTTCTGAGGCAGATTAGAGTTGTAGAGAATGAGGAGCTAGCCAATTTGAGAGCAGAGCCAGTGCCAATGGAGGGCGATAAGCAAGGAGAACAACCGGAGCAAGTGGAGTTTGAGGAGCAGGGCCCTGATCCACCACAGTTTGAAGAAGAATGAGCACAGCCACCAGTGGGACCAGGACAAGGAGATGAAAGGTGGAACTATATGATAGATGAGGTGCATGACATGAGGCACGTGCAGCAGACTAATGGGGCGCATATTAGGGAGATCCGTGAAGTCCAGCAAGAGCATGGAAGACACATTGACGAGTTGAGAGCTGGACAACGTCTGAGGGAGTACTATGAAGAACAATCAAGGATGCACTCCAACAACATGGATGAGATGATGACCATAATGTTCAACTTCCAGTTTCCTGCAAATCCTCGTGCCTACATCCCGTGGAACACCTATCATCCACCTCCTCCGCCTCCGGAACAATGAAGGGAGTATTTTGAGTGCTTGGCACTTTTGTCTATTCATCTAGCTATCTTTAGAATTTGTGGAAGAATTTTTGGAGTGAATTGATTTGATTCGATTGGGTTGTACCTTGATTGTTAGTTTTTGGGAGGTTTCGTATTTTGGGGTTTCTTATTTTTCAATTTTTGTGATTTTCTTTTAGTTATTTTAATATTTTAGTTTGATTTTCATGGTTTGGATACGATGGGTATTTGATCATATTTGTTATGGATGTGTTTTGAGGTGTTGATATTTTTTATGGATGATTTTGTTTATGTATGTTATATGTTCTTGTATTGTTTGTTGATCCTTTGATCATTATGTGATGTTTGTTGTTATTTTTATTCTTGTATGGTTTGGTTTGGTGGTATGTTTTGGGAAGGAGTTGAGTAATTTTTGAATGTGAGCTATGATGCATTGTATATGATGAGTGATGGCAAGCATGTTAATTGTTTCTACTTGTTGAAATTGTGGCATGGATTAGATAATTTGTTCAATTTTGAGAAGCATGAAGGGTAAATAGGTTTCTTTCGGTCCAAGCAAAAAGCTTGTGAGACTTGAGCCTCAACCGTGCCTCCATGGTTAATTCTTGATGAGAGGATCGGTTGAACTTAGACAAACTAGAACTTGCTCATGGACTATAGGAATGAAGCCCGAATGGTTGAAATTTGTGAAATGATCTTAGGCCATCCTTAATAAATGAGTCATAGCCATAAATTTTCTTACCAAAAACATTATTCCTAGTAAGCCACTTTGAGCCTATAAGCCTATTTCTTTGTGCGTTAAGTACAATACAAGCCTTTAAAATACACTTAAGCCTTAAATATATAACCTAAGTGTGGGTGATTGAGGAGATGATGGTTTATAAGGTTTGATGTGAGAATTGTGCTAGAGAAGAAAGGAAGTGATAAACAAGCAAGAAAATGATGAAAAGAGCTCAAGCAAAAGTATACATGTGACCTAAAAAGATAAGAGAAAAAAGAAAATCAACAAAAAAATGTGCTCGTGAAATGCAAAAGTCAAAAGAAAGGGAATATGCAAATCAAAAGAAGCTCAAAAAATCCAAGAAACGATAATGGTTAGTGCTTGTGAATGAAGAGAAAGTAAAGGAAGCTTGAAAGTGAGTAAGTTTGAGAATGGAATCATCTTTTTAATTACTTACACTCGATTAGTCACTATTATCCAAAAAGTTTCCTACCCTACCAAAGAGCCTAACCATTACATCCTAAGATAAAGACCTTTTTGATCACTTATCGAAACTAAGGTGGCTTGTGAACATAGTCCATGAGCAAGCTTATGATGAGTCGGTTTTAACCGGTTGATGAGTGATGATAAAAACCCTACCTTAAAGAGTGTTGAGTGAACTTTAAAATCTTTGAGAGGCTTGGATTGAAAGGGATTTGAGTACTCTTTTGTTAGTCTTAAGATTGAACTTGTTAATTTTTCATATTATAAGTTTGATGATGTAGAGATGCTTAACATGAAGTTGTAGTCCTTATTACTTGTGATGTATTGTGGTTTATGTTCGTTAGATATTTTCTAGGTGAAAATTACTTCTCTTGTTTATCATTTTTCATTGTTCGAGGACGAACAATACCTTATGTTTGGGGGGTTGATCGTTGTCATTTTCACCTAGATTTTAGTGTCGTTATTTGTGTATTTTTGGATATTTTTATCCGTATTTGTGTTGTTTTTGGTGGAGTTATTGTTATTTTGAGGAATGTGGTATGAATTTATAGAATTGTGTAAATGGGATTAAATATGTGTAAAACAGGTCAAGAAATGGACAAAAATGGAGTCGGGAGCGAAAAGAAAATGGGAGAACAGGGCATGTTGGTACACGGGCCGTGTACAGATCACGCCCTGTACCCAACAGCCGTGTAATGTAATCAGAACTCGCTGCTCGCCCAGAAAGATGGCCGTACGTTGGTGCACGCCCCATATGCGGAGCACGGCCCTGTAAGAAGAAGCTGTGCATTATCATCAGAAAATGCTACACGGCCATGACCATGGCCGTGTAGCGCAGCTCGAGCCGTGTCTGGAGCACACACAACACGTCGAAGTAGGTGTGCCCTACACGGGCCGTGTGCTGCTGCACGGGCCTTGTAGGTGCAAAATCCTGCTTAAATTTCAGAATGTTCTGGAAGCTTCTAGAAGGTCCATAAGTGATATAAAACCATGACTTGTGCGAAATTTGAAGGGGGAATTCATTAGAGATCAGATTGGAGCAGTTACACACACCAAAACACCACATTTCCTCACATAGTAGATCCATTTTCCATCTCTACCATCTAGATCCATCAATTCACCATTTGATCTATATTTTCAATCCATAAAACCTTCAATCCATCCATCCTTCCATCATTTGAGAAGATTGTAGCATCAAGGAGAGAAGAATTCAAGACATTGAAGAGGAGAAGAGGTCTTTCCATGCAAGGGAAGCCAATTTACTTTCAAAGTGTTGATGCAAAGTATGTTTTGTATTGATATAATTACCATATTTAGTGGCTAGTTCTATAGTAGGGCTAATCATATGAATGGTTGAGGTGAAGAGTTAGATATGTAAAACTTGAGTAATGATTTGAATTGATTTGTGGATTTCCTTTTATGATATATCAATCATGTTTCATTTCAATGTTTGTGTGATTAAATTCTCTATTCATTATGTTAGGATGGCCATTCCAATGTTGTGAGTGGATGTTTAATTGAATCATATATTGAATTGTGCATGTATGTTAGTATAAGGGGAGGTAAGCCATACCCTCCTTAGGCTTAGAACATTCATAGAGGGACACTTAAGTAATTGAGTGAAAAGAACCAACTTATGATCATAGTACCTTAAGGGAATTGAGATTAAGAACAATCTTAGGTGATTTAGGCTTGTAAAAGAGTCGAGAACCTAGTTGCTTTGGCCATAGGGACTAGGGATTAATTTGTGATTGCTTTAAATCCACAAGTTAATGAGAATTATTATAAATGGTTTTGCATATCTAGATCAAGTCTTAACCATAAGTATGATTAGCCTTGCTCTCTTCTCAAGTGTATTCTACATCCATTCCATTATCATTTGCTTGTTATTTGATCATTTACTTTGATTAGTTTAAACTCTAGTTAATTGAGTAGAATCGTAAGTCATAGTTTTTAGTACAAAACCTTCAAACATATCTTCTTTACAAAGCATTAGTCAATGAATAATTCGGATACTAGCCAATGTTTGCTTTCCTTGGGACGACAATATTATAAATTTTGCACTTGGTCACGTGTATACAACAACGATAGAGTACACTTACTCTTGACGTTTTACCAAAAATACGACTAAGTTCAGCAAACAATGAGTTAGCAAGATATGAATTTAAATAATATAAGTCATATTTATAGAATAAAAGTTAGTGAAATATGATAAATATGGCATGAGTAAGATAAGAAATAAATGATCATGATACACACAATCTAAAATGAAGGGTTAAGATCAAAAGATAAGATTTTCTTATAGGATAAGGGATGGACGATTAAGATCAAAAGTCAACTACAAAGATCAAGGGTAGAGATCAAAACTCACCTACCAAAAATTGAAGGTTGTGATCAAATCTCACCTACCATTCCTACCAAGATCAAAGGTTGAGATTAAAAGCCACCTACAAAAATTTGAAGGTTGAGATCAAATCTCACCTACCATTCTTACCAAGATCAAAGGTTGAGATATTGAAGGTTGTGATCAAATCTCACTTACCATTCCTACCAAGCTCAAGGGTTGAGATCAAAACCCACCAACAATGTGTTATGTATATAATATACACATGTGCTGATCAATTCTACACCATATTCTCATCATTTAAAAAAACTTGCTTTCTATAATTGATGAGTGATATTTTCACCTAGATTGTAGTGTCTTTTTATGTGTGCTTTCGTATTATTTTATCCTTTTTTGTGTACTATTTGGTTGTGTTTTGTGTTTTTATGGAGATATGTGTGAATGAGCTTAAACGTATGATTTTCAGGCAAAAATAGATCCTAGACGTGACAAGGAAGACGTAGGAAAAAACGGATCTCAATTCGGAGTTGAAACGAGAGAGAACGAGCCAAAACAAAATTGTAAAAACAGGGGGTTACACCAACACGGCCGGCCGTGTTGCAGCACACGAGCCGTGTTACGCAACACGGCCCTATAAGCCTTGGCTATTTTCTGACATCAAAAACGCCTACACAGCCACCCTGTGGCCATGTTGCAGCACACAAGTCGTGTTGCTGTGGGATCAAAAACATATCAGAACCCTTCTAGAAGCTTTCCATGGGGTATAAATACCCAATACTTCAATATTTGATGAGATGGGGCGAGGATTTTACTGTTTCACACACCTCACACACCATTTCTCTCATTTTGCACCATCATCTTCATCCATTCTTCATCTACACCATCTACCTTCATCCCACCATCAAATCTATCATCCAATTGAGCAAAAGAAGCAAGGAAGAGAGGTGAATTGAATCCAACTTCAAGGGAGTTTTCATCCAACTTTTGTATTGAATCCTATTAGATCATCACGTTTTGTAAGGAGTTTAATGTCTATGTTAATTTTCTTATGGATATGAGAGGCTAATCTCCCTTGTGAAATTAGCAACATGATAGTTGTTGGATAATTTTGTGATCTATGTATTTAAATTCATGTGTTGATTGGGTTAATTGACTTTCTATCATTGATGCTTTAGATCTTGATGTTTATGATGATTTGTGTGGTTAGTTGTTTTAAACATGTAATTAGATTGAGAAGTCAATTACATATTTAGGATAATTAATTGAATAATTTTGTCAAACACTTCATGTGCATTATAAATTGTAAAGTGATTGAGAAATCCTTTGGAATTAGAACCCTTTGATAGGACATCCAGTTGATTAGACTGAGAGGTTGATTAATATTGTGAAGGGACTCTCATTTAAGCTTAGTACCTAGTTAGAATTGTTAAAGTGAGAACCAATCGTTTGAGCTATGTATTGATCATATCCTATTCATTCCGAGAGGAAGATTAGGTGAACTAGTATTGGCCCTTAGTCTATACCCATGATCATATGAATTTGATGCATGTATCCTAGAATTTCCACTTCTTAATTGTTGTTAATCTCACTTTTGTTAAATTTGGAAACCACTTTTCATTCATTTATCTTGTTTATGATCATTGCTTGAATCAATTGTTATTTTATTACTTGTTTGACAACCAACCTTTGATGACTCGTTTCTATAAAATCATGATTAACGTGATATCGCTCAAGCACTAGCACCGACCTCCCTGTGGTTCGATAAATTATTTTAATTGGTCATCCCTACTACAAAATGGTTAATCAAATGACACCGTTGCCGGGAAGGCAACGGTTGCTAGTAGCTTGAAGAAGGATCGTTTTGAGTGATCTTACTAGAGACATTTTTATTTTATTTGTTTATTTATATTTGCTTTTGAAAATCTTGATCTAACTTCTCTCATTTTTGAAGGTATATGCAAACAAGATCCAAGGGGAAACAAGTAGAACCTATTGATTGGGGGATTGAGCATACTTTAAGAAGAAGGAGAAAGGAGAACAAAACCAAAAATAGTAATTCAATGGAGAATTTTCAAGGAGATGATTGTGTGGATATAGAGCATGATGGGGGAGGTGAACAAAATGTGCACGTGCAAGAAAATGTACAAGATCCTCAATTCAATGCCAACCCTCCTCAACATGCCTATCAAAATCATGAAGCTTTCAACAATCAAGCTTTGCTTCAACAAATGGTGCAACAAGCTTTGATGCAACAAGGATTTCCACAAGCTTATGCCCATCCTCAACAAGCTTACGTGCCACCACCACCACCTCCGGTGCAACATGGAATTCATAATGATCAAAGGGTGATCCGGGATTTCTTTATGCCAAGGGCAATGCCACAAATGATGGGTCCACCAATCAACGCCAACAACTTTGAATTTAAAGCGGGCATGATTTCTATGGTGCGAGAACAACAGTTTAGTGGAACCCCAAATGAAGATCCTAGTGCTCATCTAGCTCAATTTATTGAGATTGCCAACACCATGAAGATGAATTGGGTGAGCGAAGATTGTATCAAGATAAGGTTGTTTCCGTTCTCTTTGAGGGATAGAGCTCGAACATGGTTCTCCACCATTACTCCGGGTACGTGCAACACATGGGATGAGCTTGCACAAATATTTTTGAACAAGTATTTTCCACCTTCTAAGACACTTCAAATGAAGAGCTTGATCACTCAATTCAAGCAAATGCCTCAAGAGAGTTTCTATGAAGCGTGGGAAAGGTTTAAGGATATGCTTCGCAAGTGTCCACAACATGGTTTCCCGGAGAATCAACAAGTTGGATTTTTCTATCAAGGAATAGTGAATGGACAAAGAGTGCTTGTTGATGCTTCGGCGGGTGGATCCATACTTGGTGTGACTCCGGAAAGGGCCATAAGGATATTTGATGAGATAGCTACAAATGTGTACAAATGGCCATCGGAGCGAGTAAGTGGATGCTATGGTTTTGAGAATTTTGTTCAAGGGCAACAATTTAATGTCAAAAGTGTGAATGTTGAGACAAAAACGCCAAGTGTTGAGGTGATAGCGGCAGAAGTGTGAGGCAAATGAGTTTAAATCAAAGTGTGAGCCAAGGAGTCAATATGGTTGAAAGGCAAGTAGATCAAGGAGTGCTACCTCCGAACATTATGAGTGGAGAACAATGGGCTAACTCTATGCCACGTGTGGAAGATGTGTCATACATGCAAGGAAGAAACTACCAAGGGAATTACCAAAATAATTTCTAATGTAGTTTCAACCAAAGTCAAGGGAACTATCCACCAAGGCAAGGGGGCTTTAATGGTCAAAGTAGTGGAAGTACCCACAACAACAAAGGCAAGGAAACTTCTCCCACTCTAATCCGAGCAATGCGGTTGCTTATCCTCTGGGGTATCAACCGGGGACTAAGGCACCAAATAATGAGGAAAGAGCATCGATTGATGAGCTACTTGAACTATTGATCACGTCAAACAAAGCTCGAGAAGCATTTGACAAAGCTCAAGATGAAGCATTGAAAAAGGCAGAAGAAGCAAATGAAAAGAGGCTTAAAGCTTTGGAGTATAATGTTGGACAAATTGCAAGTGCTTTGAGCACTCAACAAAAAGGAAAGTTTCCAGCCACGCCCAAAGTTAATCTGAAAGCTCAATGTTTGTTTGTTGAAATGGAAGAGGAACGAAAGGTTGAAGAAGGGTTGGTGGAAAGCAAGGTTGTTGGAGAAATGGAAGAAGTAAGTAAGAAACAAGAGAAGGGGCCTAAATGGATACCTAAGTGGAAAAGGGTGCAAGAGGAAAAGAAAGTGGAGGAGAAGCTGAAAGAAGAGGAGTACAAACGTGACTATTGGGGTATTCCGATCACTCCATTCCCTATTCCCTATCCACAAATATTTGTTAAAGAGGAGAAGAAAAAGGAGTTTGAGGATCATGTCAAATGTCTCAAGAAGAAGTATGAGGAGAAAAAGAAAGAAGAGCTACCCGAAGATAGTGAATCGATGCATAAGGAGAGGACTACAAAAGTTGGTGATCCGGGGAAGTTCATCATTCCTTGTGATTTTGAAGGGAAAGACACTCTCGATGCATTGTGTGATTTGGGGGCGAGCGTCAATGTGATGTCTCATGCCACTTTCAAGCATCTTGATCTTAAAAGCTTAAGCCTACTACTATCCGTCTTGAAGTTGTCAATGGTGAGGTTGTTTTGCCATTAGGAATTGTTGAAGACGTGGAGGTGAAAGTGAAGGGGTTAGCTTTTCCGGTCGACTTCATGGTGTTAGAAGTGAAGGCAGACCCTCGAGTTTCACTCATTTTGGGAAGGCCATTTCTAGCTACGGGAAGAGCAAGGATCGATGTTGGAAGAGAAGAGTTGTCTTTGAGCTCAAAAGGAAAAAGTGTCACATTCTTGTGCAATAAAGAAAAAGGAGCCAAGTCTCATTTGAAGCCTCCAGATGATCCTATGGATCATGACTCTATTCTTTTTAACAATTTAAATTCATTTCTTCATGATTATATGAAAATGTCAAATTCTAACTTATCTTCTTATGATGTTAATATGATGAAAGCATCGGAGCTTGAGTGGAAGCTTGACAAAGGAGAAAGAGGGAGTCCACTAGAATCACTCCTTGATGATGACTTGATGCTAGTAAGCAAGAATGGCAAAGTGGAGTTAGTGGACAAGAAGAAGGCAAAGCAAATGTTTAAAGTGAGGATGCAAGGAGAGAGTATGATGGACCATCCTTTCGTTCAATGATCGTGAAAATCTGTCGGCTTGAAGACGTTAAACTTAGCGCTAAATGGGAGGCAACCCATTCTTTTTATCTTTTGATGCTTGTTTATTTTGGTCTTGTAGGTGGATTGTGCTCATGAGACAAATGCATGTTGAAGGAAGGAGAAGTGCTTCATGAATTTGAGTTGGAATGTCTCACCACTTGTTGCAAACTTAATTCTCGACTCTTATCTCGAGTTAAGTTTGGGGGGCTAGTGCGTGGTGGACATAGCTCAAGTCGTTGGTTTCGTTTGCTTCTCTACAAGAAGATTATTGATGGAAGCTACAAGGGTAAGTCCCACCATTTTTTGCAAACTTAAGTCTCAACTTGTTTCGATTTAAGTTTGGGGGGAGAGTGTGTGGTTTGACTCACCACTTGAGTGTGATTCTTGTAAAATTGACCCAATTTTAAAATTTTTCTCATGAGTTTTGGTTGGATTTTGGTTCGTTTGGTTGTGTTGAAGTACATGATGATCCATATTTTTAATGAAATGGTTGAGCTAATGGTGTTTGAGGAGTTTTTGAGCATGAATGAAGGGTATTGGAAGCATGAATGGAGCTTGGAGCTAACAATTTCCACTATCAAATGCCTATTAAGGGTGTTGACTCTACACCCTATCACTTCTAATTTATTTTGATTTTAATTGATGTGATTAGCATGTTGCTTCATGTGTTATGTTTGTGGGAGGTTTACTTTCATAATTTAGGATTTCATTTTCAATCAAGGATGGGATGATTGTGAGCTTACTTGAATATGGATGTTATGAATGTGTGCTTCATAGTTTATGATGGTTTTTTTCATTTTTGCATGTTATGTGTTTTGTTTGTTTCTTGTTTGTTGAGTCTTTTTTTTATGTTTTGTGTGTTTTCTTATTCTTGTCTAGGGATTGTTTTGGTGGTTTGTTTAGGGAGGTCATGAGTCATTTCTGAATGTGAGTGATGACATGTTGTTGTGATAAGTGATGACAAGTTATGATTAAGAATCTCTACACTTTCGAATTGTGATATGTTTTATTTAATTTGTTCAATTTTGAGATGAATGTGGTGTAATAAGTCCTTAAGGTTCGAGCATAAGCTTGTGAGCGTTTGAGCCTCAACCATGCATACATGGTATTTTTTTTTTCTTCATGAGTGGATTGGTTGTGCTTGATAAGCTAGAACTTGCTCAAGGACTATAAGAATGAGCCCGATTAGTGGAGATTAGTGAAATGATCTAAGGTCATCCTTGTCATTATAGTCATTGCTATATATTTCCATACCATGAACATCATCCCTAATCAACCACTTTGAGCCTTAAAGCCTATTTATTGTGATATAAGCACATTACAAGCCTTCATTACCCACGTGAGCCTTATATATTTACCCTTTTGTGTGAGTGATTGAGGAGATGTGGTCTAGAAAGGTTTGATAAGAAAGAAAAAGAAGAAAGGAAATGGTAACAAGTAAGAAAAAGGATGAAAGAGCACAAACAAGAGTGAACATGCAACCTCAAAACAAGAAAAATGAGCAAACAACAACAAGATGCTCAAGAAAATAAAAATTCAAAGAAAGGAAGCATGAAAAAAAAGAAGCTCATAAATCCAAGGGAAGTTGATGATTAGTGCTTGTGATTAGCAAAGATAAGAAAGGAAGAAAGAGAAGTGAATAAGTTGGAGAAATTGGTCATCTCTTTGATTACTTACACTCGTTTAGTCACTATTACCATATTCTTCCTACCCTACCAAAGAGCCTATTATTACATCCTTAATTAAAGACTTTTTGATCACTAATGAAAACTTTGGTGGTTTGTGAACATAGTCCGCGAGCAAGCTTATAGCGAGTCGAGCCAATCGATTAATTAGTGTTGATTTACCTTACCTTAAAGAGTGTTGAGTGAAATTAATATCCCATTGTGAGGCTTGGACAAAAAGGGACTATATTACACTTTGTTCTCTTGTGATTGAACTAGTTAATTTCTCATGTCATGAGTTTAATGTTGTAGGATGACTAAGCATAGTTTGTAGTTATTATTGCTATTGATGTGTTATTACTTATGTTTGTTTAGTCTTTTCCTAGGTGAAAATCTCTCTTCCCTTGGTTTATCATTTTCGTTGTTCGAGGACGCACAATACTTTAAGTTTGGGGGTGTGATGAGTGATATTTTCACCTAGATTTTAGTGTCTTTTTATGTGTGCTTTCGTATTATTTTATCCGTTTTTGTGTACTATTTGGTTATGTTTTGTGTTTTTATGGAGATGTGTGTGAATGAGCTTAAACGTATGATTTTTAGGCAAAAATAGATCCTAGACGCAACAAGGAAGACGTAGGAAAAAGCGAATCTCAATTCGAAGTTGAAACGAGAGAGAACGAGCCGAAATTAAATTGTAAAAACAGGGGGTTGCACCAACACGACCGGCCGTGTTGCAGCCCACGAGCCGTGTTACGCAACACGGCCCTGTAAGCCTTGGCCATTTTCTGATATTAAAAATGCCTACACGACCACTCTGTGGCCGTGTTGCAGCACACTAGTCGTGTTGCTGTGGGATCAGAAACATATCAGAACCCTTTTAGAAGCTTCTCATGGGGTATAAATACCCAATACTTCAATATTTGATGAGATGGGGCGAGGATTTTACTGTTTCACACACCTCACACACCATTTCTCTCATTTTGCACCATCATCTTCATCCATTCTTCATCTACACCATCTACCTTCATCCCACCATCAAATCTATCATCCAATTGAGCAAAAGAAGCAAGGAAGAGAGAAGAATTGCAAGGGAAGGAAGGAGATCACCATTGAAGCACTTCAAGGGAGTTTTCATCTAACTTTTGTATTGAATCCTATTAGATCATCATGTTTTGTAAGGAGTTTAATGTCTATGTTAATTTTCTTATGGATATGAGAGGCTAATCTCCCTTGTGAGATTAACAACATGATAGTTGTTGGATAATTTTGGGATCTATGTATTTAAATTCATGTGTTGATTGGTTAATTGATTTTCTATCATTGATGCTTTAAATCTTGATGTTTATGATGATTTTTGTGGTTAGTTGTTTTAAACATGTAATTAGATTGAGAAGTCAATTACATATTTAGGATAATTAATTGAATCATTTTGTCAAACACTTCATGTGTATTATAAATTGTAAAGTGATTGAGAAATCCTTTGGAATTTAGAACCCTTTGATAGGACATCTGTCACGCCCCAAGTTTTTCAATAAATAGAAAGAGATATTTATTCACAATTCTTTGATAATATTAACCTTCAATGTGGGCGTGAACTATAAAATAAAGTTAATAAAATATCATAAACTGTAGAAATTATAGAAAAGTATATCATAAGAATTTATATAAAAAGATTTTGGCGCAACGCATTAATAAAAAGGGCTTTCACGCAACGCATCCGCCTTGGTACGCCATCGTAGCCTCAACCTGAAAAGGGTTTGGAGTGGAAGGGGTGAGCATATGAAATACACTCAGTGGGTTAACTTAAATGATTGCAAAGTTAAAAATAAATATGCATGCCAAATATACTATAAAATGTAACATATGCCATTTAATAAAATAATTTGCACATTGTCGTTCAATAACTCAATGAAAATATTTTAGACCGAACCATCGTCCGATAACTTATGTTAGTTGGTCTGTGCGCACCGGGCCGTCACCACAGTACGATGTTAGCATACTTTGAAATATATTTTAGTACTGAACCGACGTAGCCAGTAACTTGTGTTAGTTGGTATATGATTGTCGCTATTTTCACCTAGATTTTAGTGTCTATTTGTATGTCTTTTCGTATCATTTTATCCGTATTTTATGTGTTATTTGGTTGTGTTATATGTTTTCATGGAGATGTGTGTGAATGAGCCTAAATATATTGAAAACAGGTGGAAAATGAAGACGGGAGCTGAAACGAGTAGAAACCGGGTTTAGGGGACCCAACTCGAGTTGCAATGAGCAACTCGAGTTACCAATTCAAGTTGCAAGGAAGTCAAGTTCTAGTCCGAAAGTTGCCAAAAATTGTCCAGTGAGTCAACTCGAGTTGCAAGGTCTAACTCGACTTGCAACTCGAGTCGAGCTAAGGTCTGCTGAAACGGTAGTTTCTGATCGATTCGACACGACTTGACAGGCGAGAGCTCGAGTTGTCAGCTCGAGTCGTGTTAGGTAATGTCCAGGTCGAGTTACAAGCCGTGCGGAGCAGAGAAAGGCATCCCTAGAGCCAACTCGAGTTGTCAAGTCGCTACTTTACTTGTGGCTCGAGTCGAGCTAGATGCCGTAGGTGTTCCAAGCTTCAGAGCCTCACAACACGACCCAACAGACGAGAGCTCGAGTTGCTAACTAGAGTCGAGTTGGGTAGCTCGAGTTAAAACACATGCTACTCGACTCGAGTAGCTAACTCGAGTAAGAAAGGCCAAGTGAGTAAGGGCATTTTTGGGCCAAAAATATGGGTTTTCACCTTCCAGTGCATGTAAGTGAGTGTTTACAGCCCAGTTGACACAAAATTCGAGGTCCAAGTTAGGAAAGGGTATAAATACTCTCATGTTTAACATTCAAAGGGAGATTGGATATTCCACACAAGGGTTTGCACCAAAACACATAGATCACACACCATTCTCTCCAATTCACACCATCATCTTCATCCATTCTTCATCCCTTCCATTTTGGGTGTTAAAGACCTCAAGAAATCAAGAGCTAGAGGTGGAGATCAATAAGTGTTGAAGATTCTCTACAAGGAATTGCTAGGGAAGATTTACATCTCTTTTGTTTTCCATTTGGATTTGAAACTATGGGTATATGTAATGAATCATTCATGTGTTTTGTTATTATTATCATGTTAGGCTAATCCCTCTAGTGGGATTAGGGACATGAAGAGCATATTAGATTTATATTATCATGTGCATTAAATTGGTTTTTGATTTAATTGATGTTGGATTCTATTCATGAGCTTTAATTGATTTGATGTTGTGATGACATGGTTTGTTATTCATGAATGATTATTGGTTTACTGGATTGTTGATCAATGGATGATTTATGATAATTAAGTGTTATTGTAATGTTCATGTGGATATTGCTTGGAGTGAGACGGAAACGACCCTCTTAAGTATTAGAAAGGCATGAATAGACATCGAGTTTGGGTTTGACCGAAAGGATATTTAAATTCGATGAGGGGAACCAATCCATTTGTTAGGTCTAGTACACAAAAAGGGAGAGTTAATTCTAATTAGTACCTTCTAAGGGAGAATTGAGAGTTAATTAGTACCTAGATGGAAGAGGTTAATGTTGGGCTTTGATCTTAAGTGCTTTTGGGAGTCTCAAGTGGATCAACAACCTTTGCAACCCGAAAGGGAGATTAGGATACCATCATGATCACCCTTAATCTACATCAATTGAGTTGAATTCCTTTTGCATGATAATATGAATTGAGTGTGCTTGGATGTTTCTAATCCCATGTTTTTCCATACTTGAACTTTAGCACCTATTCTCTTTTATTTTCATTCATCGTCACTTGTCATTTCTCTTATTTGATATTTTAGTCTCTTGTTTCTTGCTTTAATTGTTTGTTTCATAATTGTTCTCAAAACCCCCGATCATCCTTACAAAAGTAACATAAACATGAGCTCGCGTATTTTACTAGTCCAAACCTAACTCCCTTGTGGATTGATATTTTATTTCTTGGGATATACTACTACAACGATCGAGTATTCTTGCTCGTGAGTATTTGAAAAATAGTCAAACAAGAAATTGGCGCCGTTGCCAAAGGGGAGTTTAACGGATTGGTCAGATACTGTGTTATTGTTTTAGTTGTTCTTGATATGGATACTTGACTTTATTTTATTTTATTTCCTACTTTTCTTTGTGGTCTCACTCTTTGAATTTTCGTAGGTGTTTTATGATCACAAGATCAAAGGGAAATCAATCGATCATATCTTTGAATTTGGAGATAGAAAAGACCGCACGACAAAGGAAACGAGTGAGACGGAAAGGTAGAAAAGAAGAGATGGAGAATCAACGTGAAGATAATGTTAACCATGACCCACCTCAAGATCCATTACAAGATCAAAGTGGGGTACAAGAAGGAGTGCAAGAGAATCCAGCGGAGATATTTAGGAATTTCATTGCTCAAAATCAAGACTACATGCAATTGCTTGCCAATCAAGAAGCTCAAAGGATACTCCAACAACAAGAGATGCAAAGGCCTAGAGCAATTCGGGATTACTTCCAATCGAGAGCCATGCATAATATGGTTCCTCCGGTTCAAGCCAACAATTTTGAAATTAAGACCGGATTGATCAACATGGTCAAAGCAAATCAGTTTGGGAGAGGTCCTCTTGAAGACCCGAACGCTCATCTAGCTTCTTTCTTGGAGGTTACAAATACCGTCAAGATGAATGGAGTGTCGGAAGATGCTATTAGAATGAGGTTGTTCTCTTTTTATTTAAGAGACAAGGCTAAAGCATGGTATAATACAATTCCATTGGGAAGTTGTAACACATGGGAAGATTTTGAGCAAAGGTTCATAAACAAGTACTTTCCTCCTTCGAAGACTCTCCAAATGAAAAGCATTATCACTCAATTTAGGCAACTTCCGGATGAGAATTTTTATGAAGCATGGGAACGGTACAAAGAGATGCTACAAAAGTGTCCTCAACACGATTTTCATGAGAATCAACAAGTGGCTTTCTTTTATCAAGGGTTGAGTCAACACAATCGGATGCATGTAGATGCTTCATCTAGAGGGTCTATATTTGGAGTGGATGCTATGAAAGCTATGGATATTTTTGAAGACAATGCAATGAATGCTTATCAATGGCCTTCCGAGCGAGTAATGAGAGGTTATGCATTTGGAAAGGTGGCTCAAGTGGAGAGTGTTAATCAAGTGAAGAGTGATGTGTTTCAAAGTTAATGAATGAAAGAATTCAATGAGGGCATCCATGCTTTAACAAAGCAATTGAATTTGATCACTCAAGGAGTGAGTCAAGGAGGAAGTACAAGTGTTAATTTAAATGATGAGAGCAATGTTATGCAAGGTGTGGAGGATGTTGCCTATTTAGATATGAGAAATTACCAAGGAAATTTTCAATATCAAGGGAATTTTCAAGGTAATTATCCTTCTAACCAAGGTAATTTTCAAGGAGGATATCAAGGGCAAGCTCGGGGGAGTAATTTTAATCAACCAAGTGGAGGTTATCAAGGTTCGAGGAAGCATGAAAATTTTTCTTACTCCAATACTCAAGCCGCCGTGGCACTTCCTCAAGGAATGGATCCGAGTGCTAAGCCACCCAATGGAAAAGGCAAATCATCATTGGAAGAGACATTGCTAGCATTCATGAAAGATACAAGGGCATACATAGAAAAAAGGGATGCAAAGCTCGAGGCTAGAATGGAGGAAAATGAGAATAAATCCGACAATAGGATGAGAGCTTTTGAGTATCAAATGGGACAAATTGCTTCTTCCGTGGGATCTCAACGCCAACAAGGAAAGTTCTCATCTACCACGGTAACTAATCCTAAAGAAGATTGCAAAGCTATCACTCTTATAAGTGGAAAAGAGTATGAGGAACCTCCTATGCCTAAAGAGAATAGTGTTGTTATTGAAAGAGAAGTGGAAGAAACAGTTGAAGAAGGGTTGGTGCAAGAGGAGAATGAAGTAAAGGAAGTAAGCAAAGGAAAATAAGTTGTTGAGCAAAAGAAAGATGAAGAGAAGATAGAGAGAATTCCAAAGTGGAAGAAAGCAAAGGAGTTAAGAGAAAAGGAAGTTGAAGTTGAAAAAGATAGTTGGGGGATACCCAAGACTCAAGTATCGGTTCCTTTTCCTCAAAGGTTCTTGAAGAAGGGTTTAGATGAGAGGTTCAAAAAGTTTATTGAAATCTTCAAGAAGATTCAAATCAATATCCCTTTCGCCGATGCTTTGGAGCAAATGCCTCATTATGTTCGTTTCTTGAAGGACATCATGGGAAAGAAAAGAAGTCTTGTGGAAAATGAAAATGTTAATCTAACCGAAGAGTGTAGTGCCATTCTACAATGGAAACTTCCTCAAAAATTGAGGGATTCGGGTAGTTTCACTATACCATGTGAAATTGGAAAGAACAAAAAGAACAAGGCTCTTTTTGATCTCAGTGCGAGCATTAATCTAATGCCTCTTTCCATATTCAAGAAGCTTGGGTTAGGTGAAGTAAAGCCAACTTCCATCACACTTCAATTGGCGGATCGATCTACGACACATCCAAAATGAGTGATTGAAGATGTGTTGGTTAAGGTGGATAAGTTCGTCTTTCCGGTGGACTTTGTTGTTTTAGATATGGAGGAAGATGAAAATGTTCTATTGATTCTTGGGAGGCCATTTCTTGCTACCGGGAGAGCTCTTATTGATATCTACAAAGGAGAATTGAAGTTGAGAGTTAATGATGAGGTGGTGGTATTCTCTCTACACAAGGCCATGCAATATCCAATGAATGATGAAGATCGTAAAAGTGTGAATGTGGTAAAGGGAAGTGTCGAGGAGAGTTGGCCTTCCATTATATCCAAGGATCCACTTGAACTTTGCTTGAGCAATTCTCTATCTCTTTCTAATATTTCTACTACTTGTCTTGAATTACATGATGAATTGATTAATTGTTTGCTTGATCTAGGTGATTATAGTGAAGCTCAAGAGGTTGCAGCCGCTATCTCAAAGGGAAATGAGAGGTTCTTACCACTTAGGGATCCACTCAAACAAGAAGATAAAAACGAAAAGAAGGTGGAGTTGAAGCTTCTACCCGATCATCTTGCCTATGCCTTCCTTGGTGAAAACGAGACAAATCCGGTAATTGTGTCATCTTCTTTAACCTCTAGTCAACTTGCTAAATTGCTTAGTGTCCTTAAAGAGCATAAGTCGGCTATTGGTTGGTGTATTGATGATTTGAAGGGGATTAGTCCAACAATTTGCATGCATAAGATAAGGCTTGAAGATGAAGGGAAAGCTTGTGTTCAAAACCAAAGAAGACTTAATCCTATCATGCAAGAAGTTGTAAAAAAAGAGGTTCTTAAGTGGTTAGACTCCGATATGATCTTTCCTATTAGTAATAGCCCCTATGTGAGTCCGTTGCATGTAGTATCTAAGAAAGGGGGTATGACTATAGTGAAGACCGAGAAAAATGAGACCATAGCCACTAGGACGGTGACGGGGTGGCGTGTGTGTGTTGATTATAGGAAACTTAATGAGAACACACGTAAAGACCATTTTCCCTTACCTTTCTTGGACTAAATGTTGGATAGGTTGGCCGGGTATGAGTTTTATTGCTTTCTTGATGGGTATTCCGGGTATAACCAAATTCTCATAGCACCCGAAGACCAAGAAAAGACCACTTTCACTTGTCCTTATGGAATATTTGCTTTTCAAAGATTGCCATTTGGACTTTGCAATGCACCGGCCACCTTTCAAAGGTGTATGATGGCAATCTTTGAAGGTTTGATTAAGAATATTATGGAAGTCTTCATGGATGACTTTTCGATGTTTGGATCTTCTTTTGATATTTGTTTGTCTAATCTTGCTATTGTTTTGAAGCGATGTCAAGACACTAATCTAGTGTTGAATTGGGAGAAGTGCCATTTCATGGTAAATGATGGCATTGTTCTTGGACATCACATCTCTTCAAAGGGATTGCAGGTAGACCAAGCTAAAGTTGTTGCTATAGAGAAGCTTCCACAACCAACAAATGAGAAGGGAGTACGATCGTTCCTTGATCATGCTGGGTTCTATCGTAGATTCATAAAGGATTTTTCTGCATTTTCTAAACCTCTATCTCATCTCCTTGAAAAATATGTCCCATTTAAGTTTGATGAAAATTGTCTAAATGCTTTTCAGGTACTAAAGGAAGCTTTGATTTCATCACCCATCTTGATCACCCCCGATTGGAAGGAGCCATTTATATTGATGTGTGATGCTAGTGATGTAGCTCTTGGAGTAGTTTTGGGGCAATTAAGAGAGAAAAGGTTCCGAGCCATTTACTATGCAAGTAAGACATTTGATGCGGCTCAACGGAACTACACTACTATTGAAAAGAGTTCTTGGCGGTGGTATACGCATTTGATAAGTTTCGTCCCTATTTGGTGGGAACAAAGACTATTGTATACACCGATCATTCCGCCATCAAGTATCTTATGGCGAAGAAGGATGCAAAGCCAAGGGTGATAAGATGGGTGCTACTTCTTCAAGAATTTGACATTGAAGTAAGAGATAAGAAGGGCACGGAGAATGTGGTAGCCGATCATCTTTCAAGGCTAGAGTCGAGAGAGCATTGTGAAAGCACTTATGAGTTAATCAAGGAGGTTTTCCTCGATGAAGAAATCTTGAGGTGTGATTGCTATCAAATTGAGGTTTTAGTGGAGCAAAAAGGAAGCCCGTGGTATGCGGACTATGTGAATTACTTGGCTAGTGGAAGGAAGTCTTATGAGCTTAATAAGTATCAATACAAGAAGTTCTTTCATGATGTTAAAAGCTACTTGTGGGATGATCCATTCTTGTACAAGATGTACAATGATTCTCTTGTAAGAAGATGTATGCCCGAGGAAGAATGGAGTAGTGTGTTGGAGTTTTGCCACTCTTCACCTAGTGGAGGCCATTTTGGAGCTCAAAAGACCGCTGCAAAAGTCTTACAATTGGGGTTGTATTGGCCTTCATTGTTCAAGAGTTGTAAGAAATTTGTAGAGGGTTGTGATCGGTGTCAAAGGATGGGGGGAATTTCTAAGTGGGATGAGATGTCCCTTAAGAGCTTTCAAGAAGTGGAGATATTCGATGTATGGGGCATCGATTTCATGGGACCGTTTCCTCAATATAATGGATTTCTATATATCTTATTGGCGGTCGACTATGTCTCGAAATGGGTTGAGGCCATACCTTCAAGAACAAGTGATGCTAGAGTGGTCATGGGATTTCTAAAAAAGCATATCTTCACAAGGTTTGGAGTTCCAAGAGTGTTGGTAAGTGATGGGGGTAGTCACTTCATAAATAAGCTCATGGAAAACATTCTCAAGACTTATGGAGTGAAGCATCGAGTGTCTACTCCGTATCACCCTCAAACGTATGGTCAAGCTGAAATTTCTAACCGACAAATCAAGCAAGTCTTGGAGAAAACAGTGAGTGTGAGTAGGAAAGATTGGTCTGATAAACTTGATGATGCATTGTGGGCCTTTCGAACCGCATTCAAGACCACTCTTGGTATGTCTCCATTTCAAATTGTCTATGGCAAGTCTTGTCATCTTCCCGTGGAGCTAGAGCATAAAGCTTATTGGGCCATTAAGAAGTTGAATTTTGACATGAAAGCTTCGAAGAAGGTAAGATTCTTGCAATTGAATGAGCTTGAGGAATTTAGAGAAAATGCTTATGAAAACTCAAGGACTTTTAAGGAGAAAACCAAGAGGTGGCATGATGCTCGTTTGAGGAAGAAGAGTTTTGAAAAAGGTGAAAAAGTGTTGATATTCAATTCTCGACTAAGACTTTTCCCGGGCAAGTTGAAGTCCAAATGGAGAGGGCCCTATGTAGTGAAGGAAGTTCTTGATGGGGGAGCTCTAAAGGTTATGGATGAGAATGGGGGAGAGTTCTTGGTTAATGGTCATCGTGTGAAGCACTACATGGATCCATCACAAAGGGAGACCTTTTTTGTGGATACTCTATTTCAAAGATGATCTCACATGCCGTCTAGCTTGAAGACGTTAAACTTAGCGCTTGATGGGAGGCACCTCATCATTATCTTTATTGCTTTTTTTAGTGCTTTCAATAAAGATTATGGTTTTGTTGTTTTGCATTTTGGCCGTGTAGGTTGATCGTGCTCATGGAGAAAAAATACACATTGAAGAAAAGAGAAGTGCTTCATGGTTCAAGTTGACACGTCTCACCACTTGTTGCAAACTTAACTCGTAACTCTTGTCTCGAGTTAAGTTTGGGGGGAGAGTGCGTGGTGTGACTCACCACTTGAGTATGATTCTTGTAAAATTGGGTCAATTTTAAAATTTTTTCATGATTTTGGGTTTGATTTTGGTATGATTGGTGGTGTTGAAGTGCATGATAGTCCATATTTTTAATGAAATTATTGAGCTAATGGTGTTTGTTGAGTATTTGAGCATGAATGAGAGATATTGGAAGCATGATGGAGCTTGGAGCTAATGATTTCCACTACTAAATGCCCATTGAGGGAGTACTCTACACCTTATAACTTTTAATTGCTTGACATGAATTGATTTTGACTTGGATTGTTGTGATTAGCATGTCACTCCATTTGCTATGTTTTTGGGAAGTTTCTTTTTCAATAAAGAGTGGGATGAATGTGTGCTTAATTTTCTTATGGATGATGATATTTTGTGTTTTTGCATGTTTTGTATTTTTGTTGTGTCTTGTTTGTTGTGTCTTTATTTTTGTGTTTTGTGTGTATTTTCATTTTGTCTTGGGATGTTTGGTGGTTTGTTTAGGGATGTCGTGAGTCATTTTTGAATGTGAGTGATGATATGTTGTGGTGATTAGTGATGACAAGTTATGATTAAGAATCTCTACGCTTTTGAATTGTGACATGTTTTACTTAACTTGTTCAATTTTAAGATGAAAGTGTTGTAATAAGTTCCTTAAGGTCCGAGTATAAGCTTGCGAGCATTTGAGCCTCAACCGTGCATACATGGTATTTCTTCATGAGTGGATTGGTTTGTTTGATAAGTTAGAACTTGCTCAAGGACTATAGGAACGAGCCCGATTAGTGGAGATTAATGATATGATCTAAGGTCATCCTTGTTATTTGAAGTTAGTACCATATATGTTCCTACCTTGAACATCATCCCTAGTCAACCATTTTGAGCCTATAAGCCTATTTCTTGTGAATTTAGCACATTACAAGCCTTAAATTACCCACTCAAGCTTATATACCTTTGTGTGGGTAATTGAGGAGATGGTAGTTAGAAAGGATTGATTGATTAGCAAAAGAAGAAAAGGACATGGTAAACAAACAAGAAAAAGGATGAAAAGAGCAACAACAAGAATGCACATGCAACCTCAAAGTTAGAGAAAGAGTAAAGTAACATCAAAATGCTCAAGTAAACAAAATTCAAAGAAAGGAAGCATGCATCAAAAGAAGCTCAATCTAAGGAAAGTTAATGAATAATGCTTGAGATTTGTAAAGATAAGAAAGGAAGAAAGGAAAGTAAAGAAGTTGAGGAAATTGGCCATCTCTTCGATTACTTACGCATGATTAGTCACTCTTATCCATATACTTCCTATCCTACCAAAGAGCCTATCATTACATCCTTAATTAAAGACCATTTTGATCATTAATTGAAACTTTGGAGGTCTGTGAATGTAGTCCACGAGCAAGCTTATAGCGAGTCAAGCCAATCGGTTGATGAGTGTTGTTTTACCTAAATCAAAGAGTGTTGAGTGAAATTGATATCCGTTGTGAGACTTGGACTAAAAGGGACTATATTACGCTTTATTTTCTTGTGATTGAACTTGTTAATTCCTCATGTTATGATTTTAATGTTGTAGGATGACTTAGCATAGTTTGTAGTTATTATTGCTATAGATGTGTTATTGCTTATGTTCGTTTAGTCTTTTCCTAGGTGAAAATTTCTCCTCTTAGTTTGTCATTTTTGTTGTTCGGGGATGAGCAACATTTTAAGTTTGGGGGGTTTATTGTCGCTATTTTCACCTAGATTTTAGTGTCTTTTTGTATGTCTTTTCATATCATTTTATCCGTATTTTGTTTGTTATTTGGTTGTGTTATATGTTTTCATGGAGATGTGTGTGAATGAGCCTAAATATGTTGAAAATAGGTGAAAAATGGAGACAGGAGCTGAAACGAGCAGAAACCGAGTTTAGGGGATCCAACTCGAGTTGCAATGAGCAACTCGAGTTACCAACTCGAGTTGCAAGGAAGTTGAGTTGTGGTCCGAAAGTTGCCAAAAATTGTCCAGTGAGTCAACTCGAGTTGCAAGGTCTAACTCGACTTGCAACTCGAGTCGAGCTAAGGTCGGCTGAAATGGCAGTTTCTGATCGATTCGACACGACTTGACAGGCAAGAGCTCGAGTTGTCAGCTCGAGTCGTGTTAGGTAATGTCCAGGTCGAGTTACAAGCCGTGCAGAGCAGAGAAAGGCATCCCGAGAGCCAACTCGAGTTGTCAAGTCGCTACTCTACTTGTGGCTCGAGTCGAGCTAGGTGCCGTAGGTGTTCCAAGTTTCAGAGCCTCACAACACGACCCAACAGGCGAGAGCTCAAGTTGCTAACTCGAGTCGAGTTGGGTAGCTCGAGTTAAAACACATGCTACTCGACTTGAGTAGCTAACTCGAGTAAGAAAGGCCAAGTCGAGTAAGGGCATTTTTGGGCCAAAAATACGGGTTTTCACCTTCCAGTGCGTGTAAATGAGTGTTTAAAGCCCAGTTGACACAAAATTCGAGGCCCAAGTTAGGAAAGGGTATAAATACTCTCATGTTTAACATTCAAATGGAGATTGGATATTCCACACAAGGTTTTGCACCAAAACACATAGATCAAACACCATTCTCTCCAATTCACACCATCATCTTCATCCATTCTTCATCCCTTCCATTTTGGGTGTTAAAGACCTCAAGAAATCAAGAGCTAGAGGTGGAGATCAATGAGTGTTGAAGATTCTCTACAAGGAATTGCTAGTGAAGATTTACATCTCTTTTGTTTTCCATTTGGTTTTGAAACTATGGGTATATGTAATGAATCATTCATGTGTTTTGTTACTATTATCATGTTAGGCTAATCCCTCTAGTGTGATTAGGGACATGAAGAGCATATTAGATTTATATTATCATGTGAATTAAATTGATTTTCGATTTAATTGATGTTGGTTTCTATTCATGGGCTTTAATTGATTTGATGTTGTGATGGCATGGTTTGTTATTCATGAATGATTATTGGTTTAATGGATTGTTGATCAATGGATGATTTATGATAATTAAATGCTATTATAATGTTCATGTGTATATTGCTTGGAGTGAGACGGAAACGACCCTCTTAAGTATTAGAAAGGCATGAATAGACATCGAGTTTGGATTTGACCGAAAGGATATTTAAATTCGATGAGGGGAACCAATCCATTCGTTAGCTCTAGTACACAAAAAGGGAGAGTTAATTCTAATTAGTACCTTCTAAGGGAGAATTGGGAGTTAATTAGTACCTAGATGGAAGAGGTTAACGTTGGGCTTTGATCTTAAGTGCTTTTGGGAGTCTCAAGTGGATCAACAACCTTTGTAACCCGAAAGGGAGCTTAGGATACCATCGTGATCACCCTTAATCTATATCAATTGAGTTGAATTCCTTTTGCATGATAATATGAATTGAGTGTGCTTGGATGTTTCTAATCCCATGTTTTTCCATACTTGAACTTTAGCACCTATTCTCTTTTATTTTCATTCATCGTCAATTGTCATTTCTCTTATTTGATATTTTAGTCTCTTGTTTCTTGCTTTAATTGTTTGTTTCATAATCGTTCTCAAAACCCCCGATCATCCTTACAAAAGCGATATAAACATGAGCTCACGTATTTTACTAGTCCATACCTAAGTCCCTTGTGGATTGATATTTTATTTCTTGGGATATACTACTATAACGATCGAGTATTCTTGCTCGTGAGTATTTGAAAAATAGTCAAACAGTATATGTGCACCGAGTCGTCACCCCATACAAGTGTTAGTAAAAATATTTGTCATCAAACTAAAAGCACACATGACACATAACATGACATATCAGTAACACATATTACATCTTAACATAGCAATCATGACATAAAAATGTAGCACTCGGTAAAGAGTGAAAGTTACCCCACCTTGAATTTTATTGGAAATTGTAGAGTGGACAAGGCTTGCTCTTCGATCTCAGAAATTCTTGAAAATGATTTACTAATTTTATTACAAATATAAAATAAAGATTTTTCACTTAAAATAATAATTATAATAACACTTAATATAAAAATATTAAACTTTAAATTAATATAAAATAAATAAAATAATAAAAAAATAAGAACATGGGCATAGCTACTGCAGTCGACCATGTGGTGTTTAAATAGAAAGTTCTATTTTTTTAATATTATTAATAATTTATAAATTGCAATCAAGTCCCTGCATTATATTAAATTCTCGATTAAACTTACCATAAACTTTAAACTTATTACAAAATGACCCAACTTGAGTTATACAACTTCGTTTGAAAATCCGAAAAGACCGTTGGAATCCTAATGAGATGAGGATCACATCAGTACCAATTTTGTATCAAAATATTGACGTTTAGAAAATATGAAATTATACCGTGAAGTGGGTTTCTTTGTAAATCTTTCGTTTTACGTCAAAACTCAAAACTAATCATACCTTTGTGATCCTCGTGAGGAGAGCTTCAAAACGGACTATAATATCAAAGCTAACTCACACCAAAACAAAATCTGCCATTAAAGGATTGAAACTTTGACGGAGCTTTTCTAGCTCAAAATGACATCTATTTTATAAAAGAATTATATATATGGAATCTACGCTTCGAGATGAACATTTTCGTATATAACATGATAAGGTTTGACAACAAAATGAATAAAATCAAAAAGGGCAGTGTGTGAGAATTGATATATATATATATATATATATATATATATATACGTGTATATATGTGTGAGTTATATATATAAAAGTATGAATGCGTTGGTTGTATATATATACATACCAAACTTGGTGGCAAAGTTTGATCACACCACTCACAAACGTCACTCTCCTTATCCAAAATTTTTAATCCACTTGCACACACCCACTTGTTCATTCCCACTTGTACACTTGCACACAATTAAATATTATTACTATTATTAAATGTTTAAATCTCCCAAACTTATCAAATATCCACATCATCAAACTTATCTCTAATTAGTTCTTATCCAAAATGCAATTTGAGAAAATATCGTACGTATATTATTATTATATTACATTATTATTATACATATATATCTATATAATGAAATTTTATTTAAAAAATAAAAGATTAACGAAAATATAGATTATGAAATATTGGAGTGTTACAACATCTGATTGATTAGATCGAGAGGTTGATTAATCGTGTGAAGGGACTCTCATTTAAGCTTAGTACTTAGTTGAAATTGTTTGAGTGAGAACCAATCGTTTGAGATATGTATTGATCATATCCTATTCATTCCGAGAGGGAGATTAGGTGAACTAGTATTAGCCCTTAGTCTATACCCATGATCATATGAATTTGATTCATGTATCCTAGAATTTCCACTTCTTAATTGTTGTTAATCTCACTTTTGTTAAATTTAAAAATTTACTTTTCATTCATTTATCTTGTTTGTGATCATTGCTTGAATTAATTGTTATTTTATTACTTGTTTGACAACCAACCTTTGATGACTCGTTTCTATAAAATCATGATTAATGTAATATCGCTCAAGCACTAGCACCGACCTCCCTGTGGTTCGATAAATTATTTTATTTGGTCATCCCTACTACAAAATGGCTAATCAATAGTCACTAAAAAACTCTCAAGATGAACCCACAAAATTCAGTTGGCCCTTCACATATATTTCACCTTCCTTATCAGATTTCTCTAATGATGATGATTTTGCTGCCCTTTTTTTTAAATCAACAATCAACAACAACTACTACTTCAAGCACTCGAAAAAAAACACCAATTGAATGCATAGTTAATGGCGAAACAAAAATAATAATCCCAGAGTTGGTGGTTCGGTCTTTGATTATAGAGTCATTAACCGTGATCGAGAGGCGGCAGCCCAGCGTCTGTATAATGACTACTTTTTTGAAAATCCAACATTTGATGAAATAATATTTCGTCGGAGATTTCAAATGTCACGATATTTATTTATTCGTATTGCTGATGCACTTAAAATCATGATGATTATTTTTTGCAGCGAATGGATGCAGCTGGAAAAATGGGGTTGTCTACATTTAAAAAAATAACAGATGCCTTTCAAATATTGGCGTATGCTGTTCTAGATGATGCAACTGATGAATATATCAAGATTGGTGAATCAACATCAATTGTATGTGTGAAAAGATTTTGTCGTGCTGTTATCAAAATCTTCGGGGAGCATTGTCTAAGATCTCCAACTGCACATGAGGTTGCTAGACTACTATATATTAGTGAGCAGCGTGGTTTTCCAGGTATGCTAGGTAGTCTTGATTGTATGCATTGAAAGTGCAAAAATTGTCCAACGGCTTGGGCTGGACAATATGCAGGCCGTAGTGGATGCCAAAGTATTATTCTTGAAGCCGTTGCTGACTATGATCTTTGGATATGTCATGCATACTTTGGGATACCGGGATCTAACAATGATATTAATGTATTGGATACTTCTAGTATTTTTTCTAATCTTGCTAAAGGTATTGCTCTGCAGGCACACTAGGTCATTAGAGGTAAGGAATATGATATGAGATACTATTTAGCTGATATTATATAACCAAAATGGTCTACTCTTGTTCAAACTATCCATGAACCACGTGGTCAAAAAAAAAACTTTTTGCACAAAAGCAAGAAGCTTGTAGAAAAGATGTGGAACGCGCATTTGAAGTTCTCCAAAATCGATTTGCTATAGTGACAAATCCAGCACGTTTTTGGAGAAAGGAAGTTTTGGGGGATATAATGACCACGTGCATAATTATGCATAATATGATAGTTGAAGATGAACGTGATCTTGATGCACCAATTATTGAGAACATGGAAGTCCCCACTCCAGAAGTTGAAATGGCAGATAGTAACGATAATCGATTCCAAGAATTTCTTGCTCTTTTCAAAAAATAAAAAATCGAGATGTTCATTTTGAACTACGCGATGCACTAATTGAGCATATTTGGGAACTGCATTCCTCATCTGAGAATTAATAGTATGTTTTAAATTTTAGAATGTATATTTTTTAATAAGTAATTTTATTGTAATGTTCGATTATTAATTAATGACGTGTTGTGCTTGAAGCTATTTAAATTCAAATTAATATTAATATTTATGTCATTTTTTTATTTATATTAAAAATTATTAATATAAATTAATTAATAATTTTATTATTAATTATAAATTAAACATAACATAATTTAAAAATTAATTGTTGAATTAAAATAATAATAATTTATTATAACAAATATAATAATCATTTAAAATTAATTCATGGATATTTTAAGAATATTCTTTTTGTCATCAAATTTAGGGACAACCGTTGGGGTGGATGTCACCAAATCACCAAAAATTTGGCGATTTGGTGATTTGATGACAACAACCCCTTGGGGTTGCCCTAACAACTTATTTCTCCCCCTCCCCTTTGAATTTACCTTTCTCTTACTAGCAATTTCTTTTTACTCTTCACCAAAATTAAAATGAATATGAGCTCACCAATTTTTTTATCTATCATTTTTTTTTTGAGATTGTTGATGGAGACATGCAAATTGGAAAATGCAAATATGTATTATTATTATTATTATTATTATTATTATTATTTATTTTAATTTAGTTGTTAGTATAAAAGTGTGTTTGTTTGATGTTAGTTGTTAGGAATCGAAACAACTTGGGTCAGTTACTTTAGTGGCGAGCCCAATAATCAGGTGAGCTAGCTTATCTGGTTGTAGATATGTATTACTAGTGTGTTAATGTATTGTGTGAGTTGCGTGTTTGTTGATTTATTATTATTAAATAAAATATTTGTATGTGACAGTTAAAAGGTGCGATAATATTTCAATAAAAATTGATACAAACATTAATAAAAATTGATAGTGTTGCAATTAATTATTTCTAAATAATCAGTAATATAAAAAAGTGATGTATTTGTAATAATGTTTCCACCAGAAGTACGTTTGTGTTTGTTTGATGTTTGTTGGTTTATTATTATTATTATTATTATTATTATTATTATTATTATTATTATTATTATTATTATTATTAAGTTTTTGTGAGTTAGAAAAAAAATATAATGTTTTTAATAAAAATTGATACTCTAATTACATTACATACATACCTTTATAGTATACTATATATATCTCTATTAATATAATAGCAAAGTGAAAAAGTCAAAATTGAACTAATTTTTAATTTACACCTTTGATTTTGATTACTAATATTTTTTAATCTCATCGGATCATCACATTATTAAATTTCATTCATTCATCACACTTATTATAAGATTAGATCTTGAACATTCACTTTTTTGTCATAATAATGATATCTTATTTAAAATGATACATTAATAATGATACTTTATTTAAAATCCTTATTTAATTTTTGAAATAATGATATCATATTTAACTAATTTTTATATTTTAACAAAATCTATAATATAGTTTTAACAATTAATTCATTATTAAATTATTTTCTTCATTATTAATAATTTTGAATTAATATTATTGGTCATAACTTCTTAATAATTTTTATGGGTATGTGTAATTAACGGGTAATGATAAACGGATTTGGGACGGGTATGATCAACGGGTATTGATAAACGAGTTTTGGAACGTGTACGAGTATCATAATATAAATTTTTAATGAAAGTGGTACGAATATGAGTAGCTTCTATTTATAACTTAGTTTTAACAATTATTTCATTATTAAATTATTTTCTTCATTATTAATAATTTTAAATTAATATTATTGGTCTAACATCTTAATAATTTTAAATGGAGTAATTTATATTTAAATGGATTCATTATTAAATTATTTTCTTCATTATTAATAATTTTGAATTAATATTATTGGTCCTAACATCTTAATAATTTTAAATGGGTATGTGTAATCAACGGGTAATGATAAACAGATTAGAGACAGGGAGAATCATAATATATATTTTTAATGAAACGGGTACTAAAATGTGTAGTTTATATTTAAATGAATACGAGTACGTAACAATTAATTCATTATTAAATTATTTTCTTCATTAATAATAATTTTGAATTAATATTATTCATCCTGACATCTTAATAATTTTAAATTGGTATGTATAATCAACGGGTAATGATAAACGAGTTTTGTATGAGTATAAGTATCATAATTTTTTTTAACGAAGCGGGTACGAATATGACTAAATAAATATTAGGGTGATCACATGACGGATATTTTTAAATATCTGATTTACCCAAATCTTAAAAAAAATGAGTACGGGTAGTTCAAAAAATATCATTATTGTTTGATCAAGTATCCACAAATATTAAAATTATACAAAATATTTTATCTATATTATATAATATGTTATGAAATAATTATATAATTAATTAATAATTACGACTACAGGTATTTCAAATATGTTATGTTATATAATTAATTAATAATTATAAATTTTTTGCTCATATTACAAATAATAAAGTTTGTATTATATTTAATTTATAATTAATTAACAATAATATAATTTTTATTACAACATTAATTTTAACACTAAAAAATATACTCCATATACATTTAAATTAATTTATGCATTAATTTAAACACTAAAAAATATAAATACAATATAAATATATATTTTATTTAATCATATTTATTTTAAATATAAACATTTTTCTAAAATAAATTAGTATTAAATGGGTATGTGTAATCTACAGGTATTAATAAATGGGTTTCACCGATCCCAATACCGATTCGATTCACCCATCGGATAACATTAACCAATCATACAGGATGCGATACAGTAATAATTTTAATCTCTACTTCTTATGCCCCACACTCTTTACCAATATTTTCTTTCATACCATGATGAGGGATTAATATATGCCTTTACATTTTTTCGTTATATATATTTAAATATACAATTTGATCTTCTTACTGCTAAAAAGTAACATACGTAGCATGCAAGTGATTTTATTATATAAAATTTAAATTCAGAAAAATTTAAATCAAGATATACTAATACTTATTTTATAAAAATGCGTGATCGTGCAATGCACGAGACGGTATTACTAGGCTTCTCCTTCGGGTAGGGATAGAATAATTTACCTAAAATGAATGATTTAGACTTCTCCTTCGAATTTAAATAATATCAAAATACATTTATCCCGTGCATCGCATGGGTTCATAAGCTAGTTAGTGTATAATTACATTAAATACATACGTTCGCTATTATGTCATGTGGAATACTAGGACTACATCTCTGCTTTTCCGATTTCCACATTCCAACATTACAAACCTCTTTTATATTTCTGATTCAAATTCTCACACTATCTGATTCTATAGTATTGAAACCTACAACAATTATTTAGGTCCAATATTAACTTATAACTCTCATTAAAACAACAACAAAAAAGCCAACAAAGAGATGAGATGATATTAAGAGACAAGTAAGTCTCTAAACGCCTAAACCTTTCTCTCGAAGGAAAGGAGACTAAAATTCAACCAAAACCAAACTAATCAATTAATAAACAATGCCTAACGCAGTTTAATCACATATTTAAAAATATAACTTCAGTTTAACCAGATATTTAATAAGACAACGGTGATGGTACATTGTGACAGTCAAGCCACAATTAGAAGCTCTTAATGATATGCACAATGGAAAGTCTAGACATATCCGTAAGCGACACAACACGGTGAGATAATTGATCGCGAGTGGTGTAATGTCAATTGACTACTTGAAGTCAAAAGACAACATAGCGGATCCGCTTACAAAGCAATTAATCAAGATCAAACGAATAAATTGCTAGAAGGAATATGCCTAAAATCCACAAAGTAATGAGCCAAAATAGTGGAAATCCAACCATGATGAATAGAGACCCCAAGAACTTGGTTCAAAGGGACAATGAAACTGTAGAGGTTCAACTTAAAACTTGGTACCTACCATTCCTTAGTAGAGCAATTCTACCAAGTATAGAACCCGTATTATGGTGAGGTTAAGTCTATGACTTTTAATGATCCCTAAAAGACCAAGCGATGGCTGGTTGAGTATAATAGGGTACTCAAGTTAAGAGATCACCTATGTAATGAATCCAAAGGGGGTTCATGGCCGAAACGGACCAAAACGTGAGAACAGGAAGAATGCGAGACATTGATGCGTTCGCACTGTTGTCTCAGTATACGCTAAGGAGGACTAGTTCAAAGACATCATATCTACTAAGCTACCGGTATACTCGACAGTGTTGGACTACGGAAGGTTCAAAGTCCCAAGCTACCTATCCGGATATATTAGTGTTTCACGAGGACTAGATTGTGTGTCTGCATTTTATAGGCACCAAATTCCACTCATGTTTGTTTAGTGTAAAAATTAGCTAGATTTTAGAGTCGTATTCGTGTGATTTTTGCGTGTTTTATATTATTTTTGGTATTTAATTCCGTATTTTGTGTCGTTCATTTTTTAGAGAAAAGTGTGTGAATCATGTTAATTTTCATGTAGGAATGAGGTATTATTGAGCTTAAATGGAGAAAACGAGAATCAAATTAAGATGAAACAAGCACTAAAATGGATGCAAAACTTAAAAAAGAATGCATAGGAAGAAACGGGGCTCAATTCCGAGTTGAAACGGGCAAGAAAATGATAACTTACTTCTTCTGTGGGATCCCAACACCAATAAGGAAAGTCTCCATCCACCACATGCAATGACTAATCCTAAAGAAGATTGCAAAGCCATTACTCTTAAGATTGGAAAAGAGTATTAGATGGATGGATGGAATAATTACATGGATGGATATTATGGAAATCAATATGCAAGAGTTCCTCCTCCACAACAAAGAGGCTACATTAATGAGAGTTACTATGGTTATAATGATCAAATGAATCAAGTTCACTCTCAACACTACAATCATGGAGGATATGATGGATGGCCACAAGCTTACAATCAAAACACATTCCAAGCTCATCAAGGATACACTTATTCCGCTCTGAAGTCCAACATCGAAGTTTCTCCCGAATTACTAGATATGATTAAGGATTTTACGTAAGAAACAAGAGCATATACTAGAGAAGCCAAAGAGAGGATTGCATTAAATAAGAAGAATGATGAAGAGAAGCCATCATTGGAAGATACATTGCTAGCATTCATGAAAGATACAAGGGCTTATATGGAAAGGAGAGATGCCGAGTTTAAAGCTAAAATCGATGAAAATGAGAAGAAGATTGATTATTTGATGGACTCCCTTGAGTATCAAATGAGCCAACTTGTAAGCGCTTTGAACAATTCTCAACAAATTGAAGATGAAGATCATAAGGAGGATTAAATGGAAGTGGAAAGTAGGTTGAAGAAGGGTTGGATGAAGAAGAGGACGTGGTGGTTAAAGAATCAACTGAGAACGTGGAAGAGCCTATTGAGGCCAAAGAAAGAGAAAAAGAAAAGCAAAGTGAAGAAGTAGATGAAGATACCTTGAAGAGTGAAATGAACATTTCTCAACCCTTAAACTCTTTAAGTTGCAAGTCCTTAATTTTCCTAAATTCTTTTTTATTATTATTATTATTTTTTAATATTAATAGATAGGATATGATCCGTCTCACATAAGAAGATCTGTGAGACGGTCTCACCCAAGACCTACCCAAACATTATAGAGTTGATATCCTATACATCCGGGTGCGCGCTTGCGTCCTTATGCATATAACTTTTTATTCAGTAGTGTATGGAGTATATTTTTCTTAATAATTGTATATGTTTTTTATATTCAATTTTTCATTAAAAAAAATTAACAAAAAAATCATGACAAAGTGTATATGCATTTTTATTCATTAATGTTTTTATTTTTATTCATAACTGTACAAATTTTTAAAAGTGTATGCACGGTGCATAGGATAATTTGCAAACATACGTCTCATTTTATGTGTTTAATCGATATATTCATCGTGATTTATTATTATTTTATAGTTTTTAATAAAAATTAAAGACCTAAAAATATGTCCTACCCCTAAAATTGAAGGTCCGGTATGATATAAGCCTCTGTTAAAATTATCAAAAACAAGATTATTTCATAAGACACGTTTCGTGAGATGGAAAAAATGATAAGTGATTCGGAGTGTATAACTATAATTGATGGAAATGGACAACCATTTTGTAAAATATCCCATAAACAATTTATTTATAATGATAATATTTCTAATAAAAAATACTCCTAATGGAGTATCATATTTATTGAAAGTAATAACTAAAACTGATTAAAAATTATTTGAAAAAAAATACGTATCACATGACACGATTTACCCAATTTTAAATGATGTGGGTTGGCGAGCTTCTTGTATTACTAAGTGTTCTAAGTAATGTTAATATATTTATCAGGTATACAGATTACAGATTACATCCACAGTTTAATGAAATAAATAAAAATAATAAGCCACTACCTAACTAATAAATAATCAAAACTAGTTACATTTATCAAAATAGAGTTAATTAAACCAATAATAGTAGACCTAGTACCTACGATGAACGCCTCATTGCGTGCTAGCCAAGAAAGGTTAAGCATTCTACACGAATTTGCTTTAAATATGCAATGTATTTGTAAAAACTAAAAAGGTTCGATGTTCAATAATCACTTACAAAATCGAAATTTTGAAAATTAATTTATATATATTTGAGAGTTAATTTTATTATTTCTCAATAATTATTATTTTAGTATATATTATTACTATTATCGTTATTATTACTATTATCGTTATTAATTAATTAATTATTATAATTATTATTGAGTCTCATTTAACTGCTCACAAACTTTTTGAGTTGAGCTTGACTTAACAACATAAGGAGTAATTATATTAATACTCTGTTAAAAGTTTCACATTTTCTTATTTGAGCATCCTACTAATATTTCTCAAAAATTAAAAAAAAAATCCCTATTTAAGAATCTAATATTTCCTCCGTCCGATTCTAAGGTATCCATTTACTTTTTGCACGTGGATTAAGGAGTATTATTATTATATGTAAAATGGGTAGTTGTATTAGAGAGAAGTGGTGGGCCATATTGTGTACTTTTTTACTAAATTTGGGAAATTGATACCTTTGAAGCAAACGTCAAAAATAGTAAAATTGATACCTTAAAAGCGGATGGGGGAAGTAACACATTTTATTTAAAAAAATTATCATCACTAACTAATATACGTGACTTATTTTTTACTTTATTTGTCTCTTAAAAAGACTGTATTAAAAAAATATAAAAGTAAGTTAAAAGAAATATTTCTTAAAATTAGTCTCTTATAAACCAATCTCTCTTAATTTAAACACCCTAATCATAACTAGAGTATATAGAATTGAAAAAGAGATCACATAATTTATATCATGAATCCGATTTAATAATGGTGAAACTTTTATAAAGATGGAGGAAACATTTCTTATAGGGATAATATATTTATTTGCCCATTAATTTTGCCTAATTTTGATTTTAGTCCATAGGTTTCCCATTTTTTTTGAAATTCGTCCATTATGTTTGGAGAATTTTGAAATCCATCCGTAATGTTTACTTAGTTCAACAAAACAGTCCTATTACAGGTCACAGCAGGTCATTTGCAAGTAATTTAAAAAAAATAATAAAATAAATTTTTTTTTGGAATTTACTTAATATTTCTTAAAACATCCTCGGGTCGAAAACTTATAAATCAAAACCTTATATCATACTCATTTTATATCCATCTTAAGCCGGATTTTCTTTTACTTTCTACGCGCTTCAAAATGGTATCAGAGCCCTAGGTTTATTTATTTATGAATGGAAAAATTATTATATAGCTTATATCACTTAACGAAAGGAGAGTTTTTAAGAGATATGGATCCGAACGTAAGTTCGACATCCGAGAGTGACAGGTCTATCAGCCATGTCCCAAGCTGGAGCAACAGGGACTTCTGGCCTGTTAACTACGATGAAACAAGCAGTTCTATATAACAATATTATTGTGTGTTGTATAGACAATATGCAGAGAAAGAATACGAGGACGCCGATCGATTTTGGGAAAACCTCGATCGCAAATGGAAGTTGGCGAATCTTGAGGATCTCACCAAAGAGGAACGTCTGGAAGAAATTTGCCAGACAGAGATAAATTGTTCCAAGGAAATACCGAGGAATATAGTGGAAATTCAAAGTTTTACCGAGATCCATGGAGGTATTCCCAAACACCGACAATGGAGGAAACGACCTAACCAGGATCCAAGAGAGATCTGCAAGCCTTACCATTTTTCACACTGGAGGGAATGACGGAGTGGAAAGAAATCAAGACGGATAACTCTAAGATGAATCAAGATCTTAGAGAACTACAAAAAATAGTGATATTCTTTGGAGAATATTGCCAGAGTATGTCCAAGACAATGTTCGAGATCAGCCTTAAGATGGATAAGGTGGAGAAGCTGTAGAACAAGCAACTCGACCTCATCGTGAAGTTAACAGAACAAGTAAAATCCTTGAAACCAAGGTGACAGGAAGAAGGCCAGGAGGAAGGTTACTCCTAACCTTCGGACAAGAACCCCTTTTACATCAAAAGGGAAAAACGACAGAGGTCACAAGGCCAAAGTCCGAAAGCAAAAAATGATTGTTATCCTTCGAGGTGAATCCACATCCCCAGATGGAAAGAGCAAATCTTGAAGATCTACAAGATCTATATGAGTCCTTCCAAGGACTATCAATTGTAGATCTAAAGATGAACGTTGGAGAGGCATCAAGTTCTCAACAATAGTCCCAGGCTCATCAGACACAACAGGATCGGAGCCAAGATGAAGGAACCTCTGGATCACACGGAGTCCATAGACAAGAAGAAACATTCCAACAACCGGGGAACTTCAAAATGAAGGCCATAGGAATGTCAACAGGAGTAAGCCGAGTTCGAGGATCTAATATACACAACACCCCATATGGCCGGTCTCACCTTGAACCGATAAATCCATACGGTTGATCTTAAACCTCGACACTCTAGACTTCAAGAATAGAGAAGCCTTGATCGATGAATGGACAAATGCCATGAAGATCGCAGGTGCCGCATTGGAGCTGGACAAAGAAGGGTTCATAAGATTCCTTACTATGAGCCTGGAAGGATCTAAAAATGTGCCTGGGAGGAGCTCTCAGATGAAGTCAAAAAGGAGGCTACGGAAGGCGAAGATCTAGGCAATATTATCGATCGAATGGCCAAGATCTTCAAGATCCATTTCATCGGAGTAGGGTACTTCGAAGGAATGTAGGAAGAAAAGAAAAAGAAGTATAGGAATGCCCTATACAGCCTAGAACTACTTGACATTTGTCACGTAGATGAATACATCAAACTCTTCACAGAGTATAGATGGAAATCTAAGGTCAAAGAGGAAGAAGTATTCCACCTATTCTTTGCCAAGATCCCGAGCCCATGGAGAGAAATGCTGATCAAAGAGTACGAACCATGCGAGCTGGATTCAATAGCAAGGAGAATGTCCTTCCTCAAAGACAAGATTTTAGAGTGGTGTCATCAAGCGGCGCTACACAAGAACTACAAGAGATTAGGAGGAATCAATGTTAGGCCTTTTCTGCGCACTATAATTTAATCCTCAACTATAAGGATGTCAATTGTAGCAACAAGTTCCCAAGTTAAATTATCGATCCCACTGAGACAGCTAATTATTTATTTTACTATGAATTATTAATTAATTAGAATTGAGTAACCAAATTTCACTGTTTTGAAGAAATTAATTATCTAAATTACTGAAATACTAAATAGCTGAATTAATTAAAAGCAATAAAATAAAAGCAAGTTCTAACCAAGAGATGACGAACAGTTCTAAGGTATCAGGTATTGACCAATTAATTTGGGTTATTAGACTTACGATTGTTCATTCATGCAGTTTCACTGAAAATACACCACATATCCCTGTTATCCCACCGAATATGATTCGATTCAAAGCTAACAGTCTAATCTGGTTTAAATCCTAGGGTGCGCAAATATTACCAAGCCTTATTCCTAGATACTAATCAAAGCAAGCAACAATACCTCCGGATGGTAAGCCTGACTAACAAGATATTTTCTGGAATTACTACAAGGTTCTATTCACTTCCTACTTGATTGTCTAATTGCATTGTTCCACTAAACTAATCAAGTATTTGATTCACCAGTTCATAAAATTAAAGTGCTTATAGCGGAGCTACTCTAATCTCTAACAGATAGGCAATACCAATCATGAACGCACACAAGCTAACACAATAATCCAAGCATTATAGCGGATGTCATGAATATATTATGAAGACGTTACGAAGCAGATTAAAATGTCTTAATAAAATAAGTAAAATCAAAAGTTCAACTGCATAAAATCCCAATCTTTGGTCTAAATCCGCAAATCAATCAAATCAATCCATCAAACCTTAGAACTGTATATAAAATTAGCCCATGAGATTACAAGCAATCCTCATGGCTAAGCAATTCATAACAATAATCAAAGTAATAGAAAGGAATAGATAAGAATTGTGAAACCCTAGTGTAGGAGCAATCTCACGTTCCTTCTCCGTCTCTTCAATTGCTTGATTCTTCCTCGATTAGCACTTGAAACCCTTGTGGAATTGGATGGAGGATGAAATCAGATTGTAATCTGATATGGGTGTGATAGGAGTGCTGTTGAGAGTGAAATTTCACGTGATTTAGGTCTCACATTACACTATTTTTGATAGAATGTGGCCATGATTTTGGGTAGAATTGAGTGATTTTCATATCTTGCATAATTAAGATGCTACTAAGGTGTTTTGTTGAGTTTTGAAGGGTAAAACAGGATCAAAAGTTAAAAGTTGGAATGAAGAGTGAAAGTGTGAAGGAATGGTGAAAAAGATACGTCCACTTGAATAATTTTTCTGTGTTCGTGTAGAAGTCCAAATTGACCATGTGATATATTTTTGGAAAGCCACGGAAGAGAGGATCGTTTTGGCACAAAAATCACTCAAATTGGAGTCCGTATGAGAAAGTTATGTTTGAAACGGTGAGACTGCGCAGCTGCCAACGGGAATTTCCGAAATTTCCGAAAATTAGCCAATTTTAGCTATTTCTTAGAGCACAATTCTTTCCTTATCTCATTCCCTTTCTTTGAGCACAATTCTTTCCTTATCTCATTCCCTTCTCACACCTATATATATCTCACATCATTATTCATAAGAGACACCACCCTCCACAAGGGGATTACCCCCTACCATCCATCATCTACCATCATCCATATCCATCCCATCATCCATCCACATCAAAGGGGATTCAAAGGCTATTCAAGAGGAAGATCAGTCAATCGGAGAGACGGAGAAGGAATCTGAGACAACTCCAACACTAGGGTTTTTCTATTCCTTTCTTTAATTTTCTTTTGTCTTGATTTGTGGTATGAATTGCATAACCATGAGTGTTGCTTGTAACCTCATAGGCTAATTTCTTATACAGTTTTAAGGTTTGATGGATTGATTTGATTGATTTGGGGATTTAGACCAAAGATTGGGATTTTATGTAGTTGAGCTTTTGATTTTACTTATTTTATTAAGACTTGCTTATCTGCTTCGTAACGTCTTCATAATATATTCATGACATCCGCTATAATGCTTGGATTATTGTGTTAGCTTGTGTGCGTTCATGATTGGTATTGTCTATCTGTTAGAGATTAGAGTAGCTCCGCTATAAGCACTTTAATTTCATGAACTGGTTAATCAAATACTTGATTAGTTTAGTGGAACAATGCAATTAGACAATCAAGTAGGAAGTGAATAGAACCTTGTAGTAATTCCAGAAAATATCTTGTTAGTCGAACTTACCATCCGGAGGTATTGTTGTTCGCTGGATTAGTATCTAGGAATAAGGCTTGGTAATATTTGCGCACCTTAGGATTTAAACCAGATTAAACTGTTAGCTTTGAATCGAATCATATTCGGTGGGATAACAGGGATATGTGGTGTATTTTCAGTGAAACTGCATGAATGAACAATCGTAAGTTTAATAACCCAAATTAATTGGTCTCTACCTGATACCTTAAAACTGTTTGTTATCTCTTGATTAGACACTTGCTTTTATTTTTCCTTGCTTTTAATTAATTCAGTTATTTAATATTTCGTTAATTAGATTAATTCAACAAAACATTGGAAATTGGTTACTTAATTCTGATTAATTAGTAATTTATAGAATAAATAAATAATTAGCTGTCTTAGCGGGATCGATAATTTAACTTGGGTACTTGCTGCTACAATTGACATCCTTACACTTGAGGATTAAATTATAGTGCATAGAAAAAGCCTATCAAGTTTTTGGCGCCGTTGTGCCGGGGACAGTTTAATTGTTTATTTTTCTTTTATTGCTAATTTAATTAGGATATATATATTTAATTTTTTAGATTTATTTAAACACGTTTTTTTTTCTTTGAATACATAGATGCAGTGGCCTACAGATAAGCAGCAATGCAAGTCTGTGGAAGTAGTAGAGGACTTCACTTTGTCTGATGCAGAGTTTGAGGGTTTATCTAATGATGCATGTATAGATTATCTTGAGAAGTTACTTGCATTAGGTGATGCCAGGGATGAACAGATAAGGAAGACCACTGCTGACATGGTGAATCAAAATAAAAAATCCACTATTGAGGAGGAGATGAAGCCTGCTGCTAAGGAAGAGAAGCAAAAGAGCCAAAGCATTGAAGTGGTAGAGGAGATCGCAGGAACATGCGTATCTCTTACTTTTCCTACTACTAACTCTAATTTGATATTTGATAATCTTTTGGTTGCAGGAACGATTGATGATCCATATCTGAAGCCTCCGAACATACCTCCCGATTTTTCTTCTTATATTGATGTTGTAAATTCTAACTTATTTGTTCCCTGTTTTGCTACACAGGGTGAGCCTACAATAGAATGGAAGATTGACAAGAAGGAATCAAGCCTGTCATGGGAGGAAAAGAATTTAAAGAGTCCTGTTTTAGTGACAAAGAAAGGTGAGATGGTTGGTGTAAAAAATAAGAGAGGGAAGAAGTACTTGAAGGTAAGAATGCGAGAAGACTCCCCTAAGATCCAGTAGTCGAAAAGAGGTATCCGTCGTGACTCTCCGACGTTAAACATGAGCGCCTGTTGGGGGCTGTCCCTTCTGTTTTATTGCTTTTATATGTCTGTGTTGGTGTAAGAATTTTATTAGGGGTTGCTTGACTGGGGTATATACTTCTTTGCAAACTTAGTTTCTCACTTTGTTTGATCTAAGTTTGGGGGGAGGTTACGTACATACCTTGTCTTGTAGTACCGAAGTAAAATTTTTGCATTGTGTTGTTGCTTGGAGGGTCGATTTTTTGCGGATTTTTAATATTTTCAATTTATTTGATGATGTTGAGGGTTCGATTTTTTTGCGATTTTCCAGGTTTCGTGTTGTTTTTGTTTGTGTTTATTTGTTTTGTGTTAATCCTAGTGTTGGTATAGTTGATTTTTGGTTCTCTATGATGATTTTCTGATTTTTCTTGGCACTTGATGGTATTTTTGTGTGATTGTGTTTGAGAAGCAGTTTGAGATTGTGCTTGGATATTGAGATACTTGAAATTTATTTATGTGCATGAAAGATTAGCTATGTAACTTTATTAGGATTGCTCGTTCATTCCTATAGCCATGTGAGATTTTGAGCCTTTTGAAATCATGACTAATTGCATGATTCAGTTTATTCTTGTGAGTATCGTTCATGCACACGTATTCTAGAACTTGGCTTTATATCTTGCTTGAAGCTACGTGTTTAATTGAATGATAGGAAATGATCTTAGGCCATCTTTGTTGTTTATTAGACACTAACCAAATTATTATCCTACCTATTGAAACTATCCGTAGTTAACCCTTTTGAGCCTAAAAGCCTTATTTTTGTGGAAGCCTACGTGATTAGCCAATTGATCCATTTGCTAGCCTTAAAAATTCCTACCTAGTAGAGAGTTGAAGGAGTCAATTTGGTATCTTGAGAAGAAACATAAAAGGAGAATAAGTTGGAAGTGATGAAATTTGTTGAAAAGAGTGGTTAAATTATTGCATAAAGGGGTAGTGCCCGAAACTGGTACCCCATGAAAAGGGTAGTGCCTGAAACTGGTACCCTTATTTGAAAAAAAAAATAAAAGAAAAGAGGGAAGAAAAAAAAAATTTCAAGTAAGGATGTGGTGTTCAAAAGTGAAGGAGGAATCAAATTGCAAGAAGCATTGAAGAGCGTTGAAGAAGAAAGAAGAAAGTAAAGCTGTTTGTTGAAAAGCTGTAAGTCTTCTTTGATTCTCTACTAGTGATTGAGTCACGATATCCATATATTTCCTACCTTTACCAAAGAGCCAACATTACAACCTAATGTAAGACCTTTGTGATCCTATTGTTGAAATTATTCATTTAGTCGAGAGTTGAGATGATTGCCAAGCTTATGGTTACGCGTGTGTTTGAATTGACTTTGAGTGTAAACACCTTACCCTGAAGTGTATATCTCACACTTGAGCGATGAGCGTAAATACTACCCGTGAGAATGGGTGGATGAGCATTCCGAAAAAGTGAAGTAGTTGATTTGAATTGTAGGTTCTTAGATGGATGGTTATCTTAGTATTTGAAGTATGATTTTTGAATTGTTAAATTTTCTTGGATGTGAAGCCGTGAAATTTCCTCTCAATTACGCTATTGGTTTTCTATGATGTTGCCTCGGGACGAGCAACAGGTAAGTTTGGGGGTTTGTTGAGAGTGAAATTTCACGTGATTTAGGTCTCACATTACACTATTTTTGATAGAATGTGGCCATGATTTTGGGTAGAATTGAGTGATTTTCATATCTTGCATAATTAAGATGCTACTAAGGTGTTTTGTTGAGTTTTGAAGGGTAAAACAGGATCAAAAGTTAAAAGTTGGAATGAAGAGTGAAAGTGTGAAGGAATGGTGAAAAAGATACGTCCACTTGAATAATTTTTCTGTGTTCGTGTAGAAGTCCAAATTGACCATGTGATATATTTTTGGAAAGCCACGGAAGAGAGGATCGTTTTGGCACAAAAATCACTCAAATTGGAGTCCGTATGAGAAAGTTATGTTTGAAACGGTGAGACTGCGCAGCTGCCAACGGGAATTTCCGAAATTTCCGAAAATTAGCCAATTTTAGCTATTTCTTAGAGCACAATTCTTTCCTTATCTCATTCCCTTTCTTTGAGCACAATTCTTTCCTTATCTCATTCCCTTCTCACACCTATATATATCTCACATCATTATTCATAAGAGACACCACCCTCCACAAGGGGATTACCCCCTACCATCCATCATCTACCATCATCCATATCCATCCCATCATCCATCCACATCAAAGGGGATTCAAAGGCTATTCAAGAGGAAGATCAGTCAATCGGAGAGACGGAGAAGGAATCTGAGACAACTCCAACACTAGGATTTTTCTATTCCTTTCTTTAATTTTCTTTTGTCTTGATTTGTGGTATGAATTGCATAACCATGAGTGTTGCTTGTAACCTCATAGGCTAATTTCTTATACAGTTTTAAGGTTTGATGGATTGATTTGATTGATTTGGGGATTTAGACCAAAGATTGGGATTTTATGTAGTTGAGCTTTTGATTTTACTTATTTTATTAAGACTTGCTTATCTGCTTCGTAACGTCTTCATAATATATTCATGACATCCGCTATAATGCTTGGATTATTGTGTTAGCTTGTGTGCGTTCATGATTGGTATTGTCTATCTGTTAGAGATTAGAGTAGCTCCGCTATAAGCACTTTAATTTCATGAACTGGTTAATCAAATACTTGATTAGTTTAGTGGAACAATGCAATTAGACAATCAAGTAGGAAGTGAATAGAACCTTGTAGTAATTCCAGAAAATATCTTGTTAGTCGAACTTACCATCCGGAGGTATTGTTGTTCGCTGGATTAGTATCTAGGAATAAGGCTTGGTAATATTTGCGCACCTTAGGATTTAAACCAGATTAAACTGTTAGCTTTGAATCGAATCATATTCGGTGGGATAACAGGGATATGTGGTGTATTTTCAGTGAAACTGCATGAATGAACAATCGTAAGTTTAATAACCCAAATTAATTGGTCTCTACCTGATACCTTAAAACTGTTTGTTATCTCTTGATTAGACACTTGCTTTTATTTTTCCTTGCTTTTAATTAATTCAGTTATTTAATATTTCGTTAATTAGATTAATTCAACAAAACATTGGAAATTGGTTACTTAATTCTGATTAATTAGTAATTTATAGAATAAATAAATAATTAGCTGTCTTAGCGGGATCGATAATTTAACTTGGGTACTTGCTGCTACAATTGACATCCTTACACTTGAGGATTAAATTATAGTGCATAGAAAAAGCCTATCAAGTGCGAATTGATGATGGTTTATGGCTGGGCTCTCTCCGATTGACGTCACGATCTCCCTAATTGTTTCTAAGATGGTGCAGGGCTGATTTCGCGACGAAAACTGCTTCAAAATCGCGTCTGAAAGGTATTTATACAGTGCTGCATCGAACAGGCCCCGTCTGGGCTCTGAACTAGGCCGCTCGGCACCCAGCTCAGCTCGAGCTGGGTCTGGACCCAGCCGAGCGGCCTGCCACGTCACTAGCCACATCACTCGGGTCCAGGTGGGACCCCACTCGGCAGCTTCTACCACGGCTCGGCACCCAGCTCGGCTCGAGCGGCTCGCCGAGCTGCTCCCGAGCTGGGCCGTTCCAGGTCTGTTTTGCTCCTCTTCCGATCCTGCCCTGTTTTACCCTGTTTTCTGCCTTCAAAACTCACAGAAACACCTTAATAGCCTTAAAATCGTGTAAATACTTAAACATACACAATTCCATGCAAAAATGATCAATTTCCTAAGCAAAACGGTGTAATGTGCATGCATAAAATGCGTGAAATTCCACTCTCAACAAACCCCCAAACTTACCTGTTGCTCGTCCCGAGGCAACAACATCAAAAACCAATAGATTAATTGAGAGAAAATTTCACAGCAGAAAAACATTCAAGACAATATAGCAATTTAAATATCATACTTTGGATACAAGATAACCATCCATCTAAAAACATACAATTCAAATCAACTAATTCACCTTTTCGGAATGCTCATCCACCCATTCTCACGGGTAGTATTTACGCTCAACACTCAAGTGCGAGATATACACTTTAGGGTATGGTGTTTACACTCATAATCAATCCAATCACACGCGTAACCATAAGCTTGGCAATCATCTCAACTCTCGACTAAAGGAATAATTTCGACAATAGGATCACAAAGGTCTTGCATTAGGGTGTAACGTTGGCTCTTTGGTAAAGGTAGGAAATATATGGATAAAGTGACTCAATCACTAGTAGAGAATCAAAGAAGACTTACAGCTTTTCAATAAACAGCTTCACTTCCTTCTTTCTTCTTCAATGCTCTTCAATGCTTTTTGCAACTTGATTCCTCCTTCACTTTTGAACACAACTTCCTTACTTGAATTTTTTTCCTTTTCTTCTTTTCTTTTACTTTTTTTTTTCAAATAAGGGTACCAGTTTCAGGCACTACCCTTTTTCACGGGGTACCAGTTTCAGGCACTACCCCCTTTATGCAACAATTTAACCACTCTTTTCAACAATTTTCATCACCTCCAATTTATTCTCCTTTTATGTTTCTTCTCAAAACACCAACTTGACTCCTTCAACTCTCTACTAGGTAGGAATTTTTGTAAAGGCTAAAATAAGGATTAATTGCTTAATCACGTAAGCTTCCAACAAATAAGATTTTTAGGCTCAAATGAGTTAACTACGGATAATTTCATTAGGTAGGATAATAATTTGGCTAGTGACTAATAAATAACAAAGATGGCCTAAGATCATTTCCTATCATCTAGTCAAACACGTAGCTTGAAGCAAGATATAAAGCCAAGTTCTAGAATACGTGTGTATGAACTATTCTCACAAGAATAAACTTAATCATGCAACTTGTCATGATTTCAAAAGGCTCAAATCTCACATGGCTAAAGGAATGAACGAGCAATCCTAATAAAGCTACATAGCTAATCATCCCTGCACATAATCAAATTTCAAGCATCTCAATATCTAAGCACCATCTCAAATTGCTTCTCAAACACAATCACACATATAATCAAGTGCTAAGAAAAATAAAAAAAAAATCATCACAGAGATCCATAAATCGACTACACCGATACCAGGATTAACACAAAATAAAATAAACACAAACAAAAACAACACGAAACCTGGAAAATCGCAAAAAATCGAACCCTCAACATTATCAAATAAATTGAAAATATTAAAAATCCGCAAAAAATCGACCCTCCAAGCAACAACACAAGGCAAAAAATTTTACTTCGGTACTACAAGACAAGGTATGTACGTAACCTCCCCCCAAACTTAGATCAAACAAAGTGAGAAACTAAGTTTGCAAAGAAGTATATACCGCAGTCAAGCAGCACCTAATAAAATTCCTTCACCAACACAGACATATAAAAGCAATAAAATGGAAGGGACAGTCTTCTCGCATTCTCACTTTCAAGTACTTCCATCCTCTCTTGTTCGCACCAACCATCTCACCTTTCTTTGTTATAGAAATAGGAACCTTAGAATCTCTTCTCTCCCATGACTGTTTCAATTCCTTCTTGTCAACCCTCCACTCAATTGTAGGCTCAACCTGCGTAGCAAAACTAGGATTAAACAAGTCAAAATCTTTAACACCAATATAAGAATGAAAATCCGGAGGTAAGTTTGGAGGCTTCAGATATGGATCATCAAATTTCCCTGCAACCAAAAGATCATCAAACATCATATCAGAGTTAGTAGTAGGAAAAGTAAGAGATACGCTTGTTCCTGCGATCTCCTCTACCACTTCAATTCCTTTGCTCTTTTGCTTCTCTTCCTTAGCAACATGCTTCGTCTCTTCTTCAACAGTCTCCTCTTCAACAGTGGACTTCTTATTCTGATTCACCATTTCAGAAGTGGTCTTCTTTCTCTGTTCATCTCTAGCATCACTCAAAGCAAGCAAGTTCTCAAGATAATCTATACATGCATCATTAGATAAACCCTCAAACTCTGCATCAGACAAGGCGAAGTCCTCTACTACTTCCACAGACTTGCATTTCTGCTTATCTGTAGGCCACTGCATCTCTTTATTCAAAGAAAAAAAATGTATTTAAATAAATCTAAAAAATTAAATATATATCCTAATTAAATTAGCAATAAAAGAAAAATAACAATTAAACTGTCCCGGCACAACGGCGCCAAAAACTTGTTAGGCCTTTTCTGCGCACTATAATTTAATCCTCAAGTATAAGGATGTCAATTGTAGCAGCAAGTTCCCAAGTTAAATTATCGATCCCACTGAGACAGCTAATTATTTATTTTACTATGAATTACTAATTAATTAGAATTGAGTAACCAAATTTCACTGTTTTGAAGAAATTAATTATCTAAATTACTGAAATACTAAATAGCTGAATTAATTAAAAGCAATAAAATAAAAGCAAGTTCTAACCAAGAGATGACGAACAGTTCTAAGGTATCAGGTATTGACCAATTAATTTGGGTTATTAGACTTACGATTGTTCATTCATGCAGTTTCACTGAAAATACACCACATATCCCTGTTATCCCACCGAATATAATTCGATTCAAAGCTAACAGTCTAATCTAGTTTAAATCCTAAGGTGCGCAAATATTACCAAGCCTTATTCCTAGATACTAATCAAAGCAAGCAACAATACCTCCGGATGGTAAGCCTGACTAACAAGATATTTTCTGGAATTACTACAAGGTTCTATTCACTTCCTACTTGATTGTCTAATTGCATTGTTCCACTAAACTAATCAAGTATTTGATTCACCAGTTCATGAAATTAAAGTGCTTATAGCGGAGCTACTCTAATCTCTAACAGATAGACAATACCAATCATGAACGCACACAAGCTAACACAATAATCCAAGCATTATAGCGGATGTCATGAATATATTATGAAGACGTTACGAAGCAGATTAACATGTCTTAATAAAATAAGTAAAATCAAAAGCTCAACTGCATAAAATCCCAATCTTTGGTCTAAATCCCCAAATCAATCAAATCAATCCATCAAACCTTAGAACTGTATATAAAATTATCCCATGAGATTACAAGCAATCCTCATGGCTAAGCAATTCATAACAATAATCAAAGTAATAGAAAGGAATAGATAAGAATTGTGAAACCCTAGTGTAGGAGCAATCTCACGTTCCTTCTCCGTCTCTTCAATTGCTTGATTCTCCCTCGATTAGCACTTGAAACCCTTGTGGAATTGGATGGAGGATGAAATCAGATTGTAATCTGATATGGGTGTGAAAGGAGTGCGAATTGATGATGGTTTATGGCTGGGCTCTCTCCGATTGACGTCACGATCTCCCTAATTGTTTCTAAGATGGTGCAGGGCTGATTTCGCGATGAAAACTGCTTCAGAATCGCGTCTGAAAGGTATTTATACAGTGCTGCATCGAACAGGCCCCGTCTGGGCTCTGATCTGGGCCGCTCGGCACCCAGCTCGGCTCGAGCTGGGTCTGGACCCAGCCGAGCGGCCTGCCACGTCACTGGCCACATCACTGGGGTCCAGGTGGGACCCCACTCGGCAGCTTCTACCACGGCTCGGCACCCAGCTCGGCTCGAGCGGCTCGCCGAGCTGCTCCCGAGTTGGGCCGTTTCGGGTCTGTTTTGCTCCTCTTCCGATCCTGCCCTGTTTTATCCTGTTTTCTGCCTTCAAAACTCACAAAAACACCTTAATAGCCTTAAAATCGTGTAAATACTTAAACATACACAATTCCATGCAAAAACGATCAATTTCCTAAGCAAAACGGTGTAATGTGCATGCATAAAATGCGTGAAATTCCACTCTCAACAATCAACAAGACAGTCCCCTTATGTTGCGAAAGCAATGATCTTCCAACTTTCATTGGAAGAAACTCAAAGAAGCAGAAAATGATGAAGAAGAATCATCCTTACAATCAAAGGAGCGGATGATGGAGATCCAGAAGACCAAGATCATTTTGGTCTAAACAGAAGGCCCGAAGCTATAAATCAGGGCAAAGATCTGGACCATCAAGATGGAGTTCAAGAAGCCAAGCCTCATCCTTAGGGTCAAACCAGAGGAGCACAAGAAGAACTCCCACAAGAAAGACATTCAGAAGAGCGGCCACACGAATCAATGAAAGATTCAAGGATTGCAACTGCTACACATGTGGAGCAAGAGGACATATCTCACCAGATTGCCCAAAAAACCAGAAAAGGGGAGTAAGACAGTTCGGGACAACTCCAGAAATGGAGGAAGATGTTTACTTCCAAGATCTAGTACAAGTATATCAATTCGAAGATATACCCTCGGACGAAAGCATCTATGAAGAAGAATTCTTTAGCCAAGATGAATCTTCTGAAGATGAGTCGGATTGAAGAAGAAAGCTTCAGACAGGAGATGCAGGAGGATATGTCTGGATTCTTTTCCCAGACGTCTATTTCTCATAAAGCTCTTATGAGAATCATGAAGGAGGATCCAAGGCTCAACCTATACGATGGATTCACCGTAGGAAGAATGGACAAATTCTTTCCAAGCTTCAAGAAGAGAAAGCACAACATCATATACAAAGTGACCGAAGGGAAAATTGCCATCCCAATAGAGCTCACGAGAAATGTGATAGAAATGCAACTAGTTCCTGTTGACGAAATCAAAAGGGAACTCAGTAAACTCAAGGAAGGAATAGCCAAGACCATGTCTTGGATCCATATCGGAGCAATTCGGATCCTCATCAAAGCCACATTCAAAGAAGGTATCGATACACCTATCGATATTGCAATCTTTGATAAGAGGATCAAGAATACAAGAGAATCATGCCTGGGGGGAATCTCAGGAAACCTGTACGCAGGCAAGGTGGTATCCTACATCTACCCAAGGATTGCCTACAATCTGGCAGATAAAGATTTCAGTAGGGCATTCACCCTTCATCAAGATTTCAAGAACAAAGATCTGATGAAATAAGGGAATATGCCTTACTCTATTACCTACAGTATCTCATATGCTCTATCCAACACTCATCATTCGGATCTATTCCAAATGAAAGAGTATATCGAGATACCAGAAGTGTTCGAAAGAGTTGCATGCACAACCAGGCCAGAAATAATGGAATTATCGCCGATCCATGACATGGATTTGCGAATCAAGGACAAGCCAGTCTGGAGTAGGCAAGACAGCCTCAGATTCGAACAGAGAAGGATTTCTTTCCAAGAAGATAGAATGATCAGTGAAAAATAAGGAAAGAAACCTATCGTGGAGATAATCCAGGAACCAGAAAAGTTCACAACCAAAGGTGAACTAAAATGCCCAGAAGGATGGAGAGGAGTCGAAGTAATATTCGATATCACTAAAAAGGAAAACTCTATTCCTTGTGATGTCTTGTATTACCTTCAACAGCCAACAACTGGGAGGTATCAAGGGCAGCTCAAACTCGGAGAACTTGAGCTGGTTATTGAGGGAATAACAGGAAGATTCCCAGAACAATTAGTGTTGGGATTGGAGTTTCTCGAGGATCACAAACCTTGGGAACGACTACAAGACGGAATGGAATTTACGGTCAAGGGAAAAAAATACAAGGTATACTAATAGAGGCTAGGGCTTATAAGCTCTGATCCACCCATGGCCACAAGTCCATTTTCAATATATATCACTGTCGGGGTGATATATAAAGAGCATCGTGCAGAGTACTTTGCGGCGTACATTGATTCAGGAGCTGGAATCTGCATAGCAAAAGAAGGAGTCTTTCCGAAAGATTCAGGTGAAGAATTGCCAACAGTATTAGGAAAAGATTTCTCTCAAAGGGTGCTAATCCTTAACAGAGGAATCAAGCAGGCGGAAATTATGATTGGAGGAGCAGATCGTACCCCGTGGTACAAGGTGAAAACTCCACCGATATATTTCCACGACACCGGAGCAGATATTTATGTTAGGAAACAATTTCCTACAGACATTCAAGCGTTTTACCCAAGAAAATGCAACAAGGAGGCTTATTTTCACAACCCTTTGTGAACATAAGATCATCGCACCAAGACTGCGTAATGCATTTCAACGAAAATACCAATCAAATTTCGCAGCAAGCGTGGTGATGAAGGAAAACTTAGCCATCCAAAGATGAATGATCGTAGGAAGTATGGCGAAGCAGTCCTTCAGATGAGAATCAAGACGAGAGGAGGATGGAAGATGGAGAAACTAAAAGAAGATACAATCCACCTTCTCAAAGCAAGCTTGGGAGAAAGTCTACAGAAAGACGTCACAATCGAAGAACAAACATCTTTGGAGGACGTCAAAAAGAAGATACAGAGGAACTTCAATGAAGATCCGCTAGCCTGGTGGGACAAGAACGAGCTCAAAGCCTCACTCAAAGTAAAAGAAGGAATGGAGCATGAGTTTGTGAGATATAAGCCTATCCTGATGAACCAAGAGGATCGAAAGGATATGCAACTAATACTTAAGGAACATCTGGACCTTAAGTTAATATCACCAGGAGTATCCCCATACAGCAGTCCAGGATTTCTAGTTCGAAATCATGGAGAAGTCAAGAGGGAAAAGCCGAGACTTGTGATCAATTACAAGGGGATCAACAACATCTTGGAGTTTGATGGATACTACATACCAAGTAGAGAACACTTGGTCAACTGTATCAAGAATGCCAAGGTATTCTCAAAGTTCGATTGCAAATCTGGGTTCTACCAGATTATGATGGAGGAAGGAAGTAAGAAGTTCACAGCCTTCTCCACACCACAAGGTCATTATATCTGGAATGTCATGCCCATGGGCTTGACAAACGCGCCCCAGATATACCAAAGAAAAATGGATAATCTTTTCAAAGATTATTTCTCATTCATGTTTATTTATGTGGATGATATCCTCATAGCCTCAAAGAACATGAAGGAGCATTTAGCGCATCTGGAAATATTTTCAGAAACATGTCACAAAGAGGGATTAGTGCTTTCTGAAAAGAAGGCAGTAATTGCAACAAGGCAGATCGAGTTCCTTGGAGTTGAGATCGATGAGTCTGAAATTATTCTACAACCACACATTGTAGAAAAGGTTCAAGGATTTCCTGAAGATTTCAAGGACAAGAAACAACTCCAAAGCTTCTTAGGAGTGGTCAACTTTGCTGGAATGTTCATCAACAATCTAGCGCAATACAGGAAGGTGTCCATCCTCTGTTGAAAAAGGATGCTGAATTCAAATGAGAGGAATCACACCGAGCAATGGTAAAACAACTAAAGGAGGTTTGCAAGAAGCTTCCCAAGCTGGCAATACCAAATGACGAGGATGAACTGGTACTTTATACAGATGTCAGTGACCATTGGTGGGCAGCAGTTCTAACTAAGTCCACACCCGAAGGAGAAATGTCATGTAGATACTGAGTGCAGCTACAATAGGTAGCTAAAGGAGTCATCTCCTCTTGTTCTGTGAGGATGAGTGTGTAATAAATTTCTCCATTCGATAAATAAATAATCTTGGGCTACGGCCCGAATTATGTAACCTTTCATTATATTCTACAACCTTAATCTCCATATTTTCCAACAAGAAACAGTAGCAGCATCCTGTACACCCGGTGTAGGAAACAAACCAGGATTGTATTGAGGTCCGCTGAAGGAACGGGATTGAACCATCACACTGCGGGGTGCGTGGTTGGTTGTGAGGAGAGCTGTAAAACCTCCCGGATGCCCGGTGGATTGACGGTCAAAAAAGGTACTATTATTATTTCAAGCTGGTTAGTTACGAGATTAAGGTTGTTGATGAGAGTGAAAATAAGCGTGTTTAAGTGTCCAATCTAACACCTTTTTTATGGGAATTATTGTCATATATTAGCACAATGGTCTTATATTCATTATATGTGAGATAAAGGTGCACTTGAGGTGTTTTATTGTGTTTTACGTGGAAAAAGGGATCAAAAGTGTAAAGTTGGAGAAAAGGTGCAATTTGTGTAAGAATGCTGAAAACGCACGTCCAACTTTCATAATTATTCTGTGTTCGTGTGGAGATCAAAACTGGTGTTGTGATACATGTTTGGAAAGCCACTGAAGATAGGGTCGTTTTGGCGTAAAGAACACCCCATTCGGATTCCGAACGAGGAAGTTATGAGCAAACCGGTGACGCCGCGCGAGCTGTGTCAAACAGAATTGCAGTGCTACTTTCCATGGCATGTTACATATCCAATTCTTGGATTTTTTGTGATTTCTTTCTATGGATAGAAAGCCAAGGAAGAGAGGATCGCGTGAGCATAAAAATCACTCAATTTGGAGGTCAGATGTGAAAGTTATACGCAAAATGGTGAGTCTGCGCAAATCTGTTCGACCTACTGGAGGTCGAACTGAGGTCGAACCCGACGGAAAAAATGTCGGTTCGACCACGACATGCTGGTTCGACCTGTTGGCTGGTCGAATCATGCACCTGGGACGTCCATAAGGGTGGTTCGACCATGGTTCGACCTGTAGGGGTTGGTTCGACCTATTTGGAAGGTCGAACCGCGCTTCGGGAACTTACCAAATTTGTATTTTCGAGGCCTAAACGCGTGTGATCACTTGAAAAGCCCATTCCAAGCCTAGGAGACGTGATTACAAGTAAAGAAGGTCTATGCAGCCACAAACAAGGGGGGGAACACAACAACAAGAGAGGAGAAGAGAGGCCACAACCATATAACTCCCCACAAGGATCACCCCCATCCATCATCCACTTCCTTTCCTCCATCATCCATCACTTTGAAGATTCGTTTGTGGAATCAAGAGGAGAACCAAGAGGAGGATTCAAGACGGAGAAGGACATGAAGACGCCATATCTAGGGTTTATTCGTTTCCTAATTTATCTTGTATTTTTTGGACATCCGGGTAAGATCTATCCAACCCCCATGTGTATTTCCTACAACACCATGGGCTAGAGCCTTTTTGGTAGATCTAGGAGTTTTTATGATTTTATGAATTAATTGATCTTCTATGTGCATACTCCGTACAACACTACTTGTGGTTTATTTTATGGAAGATTGTGCCTTTTTAATCCATACTCATAGTCGTTTTGTGCATCAATAATCGTTGTGTAGAGTCTGAATACATAACAAGGTTATTGGTTGAGTGCGTTCACTGTTGAGCAGGGTTTTATGTTATAATTCTAAGTGAAGGGATTCTGAAGTCTTATTAGAACTATCTTATATGAATACTTGTTAATTGAATTAAATTTGGGTTAATAAGTAGGATAAAGAGGATAATTTTATAGTACCTATAAAGGGAGATTATATCGGGTTAGAGTACCAATCCTAGGGGGAAATAATTGATACTGATAGTACCTAGAAAGGGGGTGAAATTATATCTCTTGCTCCGAAGTTATTCACACGTGTTACATGCATGTTTACTTGTGTCTATAGAGTAGATATGCGTGATTTAGTGATGTGTTCATATTCCACAAGGCAGAGTCGGACATTGACACATGGAAGGGAAATTAATGAGTAAAACTGGATTATCCTAGAGCTACCTATTCTCCTTCTTGATCCACTTTCGTATTCTTCGAGTGATACTTTATTTTATTTTTTATTTTAATTATTTGTTTAGTAGTTGTTAATTAAATCCATCATATCTTATTTCCTTCGTCTTAATTAATTTAGATAATAATTAAATTGATAAAACGCCGTCCCTTGGGTTCGATAATAACTTGGTCACCTTCGAAATTACAATTGATATCCTTCACACTTGGGGATTAAATTGTGTGTTGAGAAACACCGAACAAGTCAATGGCGCCATTGCCGGGGACGGCTGTTATTATTGATTTTATTATTTCTAGTTGATTAAGATTTTTTTTCTCTTTTATTCGTGCTTATTTATTTCTATCTAACCTTGAATTTTTTTTTGAGTTACTTATGTGCTTGAAAAAGGGGAGGAAGGAAAAGAAGGAATAACACATTGATCTAAACATGGCCGGAGCAAGGCAGAATCCGGATAATGTTGCAATCCGTGAAATTTTCACAAACTATGGAATTGGTAACATGGGGTTGATAGGAGCAAGGGGGAAGATGATGATTTTGAGATATATCCTGCTCTTATTAACATGGTAGAGAAGAATCCCTTTTCTGGAGGTTGTTTTGAAGATCAATATCAGCATCTCCGAAGATTTCTTGGTTATGCAAACACTTAGAAAGGTGCTGGAGCTAATGATAATGCTAGAAGAATCGCCCTATTCAAGTTCTCTTTGATTGATAAGGCGGAAATTTGGTATGAGACTCTTGATGCAGTCGATTGCACTACATGGTACCAATTGCAGCAGAAGTTCTTGAAGAGATACATGCCACCCTCAAGGATATTAATGATGAGGAAAGAGATCACCCGATTTGTTATGAATCAGGGTGAGAAATTTTATGAGGCGTGGGAAAGGTTTAAAGACATGCTCAGGAGGTGCCCACAGCATGGGATGTCTAAGGCTGAATACATAAGTATTTTCTACTATGGATTAGATTGGGAGTCGTGTGTTTTTATTGATGCATCATTAGGAGAAGCGCTGTTATCTAAGACAGCACTTGAAGCAGAAAAGTTGTTCGAAGACATCGCAATGAATTCACGTGACTGGCCTATGGAGAGAGATAGAGGATCGTATGTACTTGGAAAGGTAGCGCAGGTTGAACATCAAGTGGTGAAGCCGAATAGGAATGATGAGATCGTCTCTAGTCTAGCTAACATCAATAAGCTACTAGAGTCCCAGCAGAAGCATATTACAGAGTTGACACAAAGGGGGCCTAGTATCAAGCAGCCCGAAGTGAGGAGTGTTGAAGATACCTTCAATCGATACATGGTTGAGAACGATGCAAGGGTTGACCACATCGAAGCTAGAATGAATGTTGATCATGCAAATTTATCTAAGCAGTTGAAGGACCTAACTTTGATTATGGGGCAGATGACCACGAACGTGAATCAATTGACACAAAAATTGGAGAATAATGCCATCACGTTAAGGTCAGGAACACAGTACGAGGGACCAATGATGCCGGAAGCAAAATCAGACATGACGAGGAGCTAGTTTGACTTTGGTTCGACCAATCATACAGGTCGAACTGAGAAGGGAAGGTCGAACTGGGCTTCTGAAAGTGTTCTAAGAGCAGCAGGCACTCGGTTCGACCTGGGGGGCATCGATTCGACCACGCCATCTGGTCGAACCCAGGTCGAACCACCCCATCTGGAGCACTCTATTTTAACAAATTCTTGGTTCGACCATGTCGGATACGATTCAACCTATCCCACAGGTCGAACCAAGATCGAACCGAAAGTCAGAAATCATCCAGAAGACCGGTTCGACCACAGCCTTATTGGTTCGACCTGGATACCAAGTCGAACACTGGTCGAACCGCATCAAGCGAAACACTCTATTTCAGATCATCATCGGTTCGACCACGTCACTCATGGTTCGACCACACCTACTGGTCGAACCCAGGTCGAACCTGAGGCCAGAGACCATGCAGTGAGCAGATTCGACTTGGGGAGAAGTGGTTCGACCTGGTCACAAGGTCGAACCCAGGTCGAATCACAAAATCAGATAGAGAATCAAGTCTCAGAAGAGTGGTTCGACCACTACGTGCCTGGTTCGACCTGTCAAACAGGTCGAACCCAGGTCGAACCCAAATTGCAAAGTGAGAATGGACTTCCAGGAGCTCGGTTCGACCACTATGTACCTGGTTCGACCAGTACCCCTGGTCGAACCCAGGTCGAACCAGTCCAGAATGTACCTGTTTCTACGCCGAATGCTCCGCATGATGTTGATGTTACTCCAGTACCATTACATGAGCAGAATACTGAGCTTACAATAGAGAAGAAGTGGGAAAGAGTAAGGAGGTTGAAAGCCAAGAAGCTTAGACTGCAGATGGATAATGAAGATGTGGATAAAGAGGTTGATCATGCAATGAAGATGCCCATGGAGACCCAATTGTGCAAGAGCATTGACGTGGTTTCTAACTTGTTTAATCTTGATTTTTCTAAGACAGGTGATTCTGAATTTAAGTGGAAGATTGACAAGGAGGAGTTTAGACAGCCATGGGAGGAAGGAAATTCTGAGGATCATATACTTGTGACCAAGAAAGGTGAGGTGTTGAGTGTAGACAAGAAGAGGGAAAGAAAGTATTTGAAGGTGAGGATGTGACTAGACGGTCCTTCGATCAAGTAGTCTACAAAGCGGTAATCCATCACGACTCTCCGACGTTAAATATGAGCGCTTGTTGGGAGCTTGCCTTTCCGTTTTATTGCTTTATTTCTTTCGTGTGAGTAAGAAATTTTTATATTTAAGGTGCTTACTCATCGGCAATTACATCTTTTTGCAAACTTAGTTTCAACTTACGTTTTTACTAAGTTTGGGGGGTGTGATGTACTTACCTCATTGAAGCACCAAGAATATAATCTTTTCTTTGTGATGTTTGCTAGGGGAATTGATTTTTTCCGGTATGTTGAAACTTTAATCGGTTTTGATGTGTCGATTTTTTTGCAATTTTGCCTAGTATTCTGTGGTGTTTCTAGTGTGTGTGGAGTCGATTACATAGTCAATTAATTCTTTCTTAGAGTTCTCATATTTTATTATTGATGAATCTTGTGATGATGAGTGTGCTTGAGCTTTGATGATAGAAAAAGATAAAAGAGTGGCAAGACGAGTTCTACATTGAGGCTTTGACTCGAGGAGCTCGTGCATACATTGAAGAAAAATCAGGTGCCCTCGTTCCCTTTTTCTAATTTTTATATGTGCTTTTAATTCATGGAGTGGAAGGATTGAGTTTATGTTTGGGTGATCCATGTGAGCTTATATTTTGAATTATGTTGAAATTCATATGCTCTTGAAATTGATGAAGGAAGTGTACTTGAGTTATATTGTGATATGAAGTTCTATGTGTACTTGTGGGATATTACTTACCATGAAAAGTGTTCTGTTACTTGTTAAAACCCATGTGAGATTTTGAGCCTTGTTGATCATGTTACATAATCACATGATATTTCTTTTCTGGTGAGTATCATTCTTGTGCATGCATTCTAGAACTTGCCTTGAGTTTCCTAGAATATTCAAGATTAGTCTAGTGGATTATGGAAATGATATTAAGCCATCTTTAATATTTAACCCATATTTTCCCATATACTTTACCTGAGTTCATTAAATCCCTAGTCAGCCCATTTGAGCCTTTTTAAATCCATTCTTTTGATAGCCAATAAAGATTAATTGTAGAAAGTGGCGATTTGATGGATGATAAGGATGATGAAAGAAAAAATCTTAAAGATCAAGAAGAAAATTCGTGGAGTAGTGCTTAAATCTAGTACCCTATGGAGGAGGTGAGAGGTAGTGCCCAAAACTAGACCTTGAAAGAGAAAAGAGAAAAAAAAAAAAAGGTGAAGAAAAGGAGAATGATGGAGTTAAAGAGCTTGAAAAAGAAAATATGTTGTGCTTAAAGGAGAAAGATGGGAGAGTTTGAAGAGAATATTGAGCTTGATTGAAGTGATGAGGAAGAATGAAAGATCGAGAGAGACTGCAGCTTGATTGATCTGAGTTTTGAGCCACTTATCCATATATTTCCCACCTATTCCAAAGAGCCTACATTACAACCTAATAAAAGACCTTTTTGATCCATAATTTACTAGCTACAAGTAAAAGGAGAGTTGAGACAATAGGCAAGCTTATGGTTACGGCACTTGAATTGAATATGAGCGTAAACACCTTAACCCATAAGTGTACATCTTTTACACTTGAGTGTGAGTGATATATACTTCCCGTGAGAACATGTTGATGGAGCATTTGAATTGGTGGTGATTGTCTTAACTTGTATGTTATGAATTGATTATTACATGTAATGAGAGTTGCATGACCTAAGTTGATGACAATTGTATTTTGAATGGGTATTGGTCATAGTCCTTGTTTCCCCGCTAATTTCATACTCTCTCTATCTTTATTTTTATTTTGTTGCCTCGGGACGAGCAACGGGTAAGTTTGGGGGATTGATGAGAGTGAAAATAAGTGTGTTTAAGTGTCCAATCTAACACCTTTTTGATGGGAATTATTATCATATATTAGCACAATGGTCTTATATTCATTATATGTGAGATAAAGGTGCACTTGAGGTGTTTTATTGTGTTTTAGGTGAAAAAAGGGATCAAAAGTGTAAAGTTGGAGAAAAGGTGCAATTTGTGTAAGAATGCTGAAAACGCACGTACAACTTTCATAATTATTCTGTGTTCGTGTGGAGATCAAAACTGGTGTTGTGATACATGGTTGGAAACCACTGAAGAGATGGTCGTTTTGGCATAAAGAACACCCCATTCGGATTCCGAACGAGGAAATTATGAGCAAAGCGGTGACGCCGCGCGAGCTGTGCCAAACAGAATTACAGTGCTATTTTCCATGGCTTTTTACTTATTCAATTCTTGGAGTTTTTGTGAGTTCTTTATATGGATAGAAAGCCAAGGAAGAGAGGATCGCGTGAGCATAAAAATCACTCAATTCGGAGGTCGGATGTGAAAGTTATACGCTAAACGGTGAGCCTGCGCAAATCGGTTCGACCTGCTGGAGGTCGAACCGAGGTCGAACCCGACAGAAAAAATGCCGGTTCGACACGACATGCTGGTTCGACCTGTTGGCTGGTCGAATCATGCACCTGGGACGTCCAGAAGGGTGGTTCGACCATGGTTCGACCTGTTTGGGAGGTCGAACCGCGCTTCGGGAACTTACCAAATCCGTATTTTCGAGGCCTAAACGCGTGTGATCACTTGAAAATCCCATTCCAAGCCTAGGAGACGTAATTACAAGTATAAAAGGAGGTCTATGCAGCACAAACAAGAGGGGGAACACAACAACAAGAGAGAAGAAGAGAGGCCACAACCATACAACTCCCCACAAGGGGGGATCACCCCCATCCATCATCCACTTCCTTTCCTCCATCATCCATCACTTTGAAGATTCGTTTGTGGAATCAAGAGGAGAACCAAGAAGAAGATTCAAGACGGAGAAGGACATGAAGACGCCATATCTAGGGTTTATTCATTTCCTAATTTATCTTGTATTTTTCGGACATCCGGGTAAGATCTATCCAACCCCCATGTGTGTTTCCTACAACACCATGGGCTAGAGCCTTTTTGGTAGATCTAGGAGTTTTGATGGTTTTATGAATTAATTGATCTTCTATGTGCATACTCCGTACAACACTACTTGTGGTTTATTTTATGGAAGATTGTGCCTTTTTAATCCATATTCATAGTCGTTTTGTGCATCAATAATCGTTGTGTAGAGTTTGAATACATAACAAGGTTATTGGTTGAGTGCGTTCACTGTTGAGCAGGGTTTTATGTTATAATTCTAAGTGAAGGGATTCCGAAGTCTTATTAGAACTATCTTACATGAATACTTGTTAATTGAATTAAATTTGGGTTAATAAGTAGGATAAAGAGGATAATTTTATAGTACCTATAAAGGGAGATCATATCGGGTTAGAGTACCAATCCTAGGGGGAAATAATTGATACTGATAGTACCTAGAAAGGGGGGCCGGTGAAATTATATCTCTTGCTCCGAAGTTATTCACACGTGTTACATGCATGTTTACTTGTGTCTATAGAGTAGATATGCATGGTTTAGTGATGCGTTCATATTCCACAAGGCAGAGTCGGACATTGACACATGGAAGGGAAATTAATGAGTAAAACTGGATTATCCTAGAGCTACCTATTCTCCTTCTTGATCCACTTTCGTATTCTTCGAGTGATACTTTATTTTATTTGTTATTTTAATTATTTGTTTAGTAGTTGTTAATTAAATCCATCATATCTTATTGACTTCGTCTTAATTAATTTAGATAATAATTAAATTTATAAAACGCCGTCCCTTGGGTTCGATAATAACTTGGTCACCTTCGAAACTACAATTGATATCCTTCACACTTGGGGATTAAATTGTGTGTTGAGAAACACCGAATAAGTCAGTTGTTTAATTAATGTACAGAAGCATGATGGACCTGATATGGTCGTAATGGACTATGTCTATTTTAAAAAATAGAAAGTGATAAAAATTTGGCGAAAGATGATATGATACAAGTAATTTAAGGCTGAAATACCTGTTGTAGGACTAAAAAGTTGAATTCTACAAAAATAGTGGACTGATTTCAAATTTTAGAAGATATTATTATCAAAACTTGTTGGTCACCTGCTATAATAGGTCAAAGGACCAAAAAGTTGAGTTTGGTAAAGATAATGGACTGTTTTCAAAATTGAGAAAAATGATGGACCAATTTCAAAATAAGGAAAAGTTAATGGACGAAAAAATCAATTTTCCCTTTCTTATACTCCAAACAACTTTTTTCTTTTTAATTTTTACAGCTCTAAACCCAACACCCAAATTACATCCATTTATCTTTTATGTTTTGTTTCGTAGGCTATGTAATAATTTAAATGCGCTAGACTTGATTCTAAAAAACTATTTGATTTGGGCTACTTAAATGGCTAAGTGGGCTAACTTCCCTCTGGCCCAATTTTATATAGCGAACCCAAAATACCTTAACGGTGTTTAACTACCCTAGGTTCGATTCTCATTAGGAACGAATTAGGAGAGGAGTTATAATGAGGTAAGCTCACTTGGCCATTGGCTCTTGTGATAAGGTTTTAAAATCACTGCTTGAATGTGGTGATCACTTGGCCTTAGGCAAATACAAATCATTGACAGTGTATATTTAGAATATATTTTTTTTGTTGTATTTTTTTGTATATCCTCCACTAATTGTGGATCTGTTGCATCAATACTGTAAATCCTCTATTATTAATAGCAGTAGACTGATCACCACATTCAAGCGGTGATTTTCAAACCTTATCATATGGTATCAGCCTCGATCCTAAACTCTGATCTATGAAAGAATTTCTAGCCACCATCTCCACAGCATCACGCCAGACTGGTCTCCTCTGTTGTGATTCTTTTCGAAATAGGACTGGTACTCTCCTATGTTTATCAGATAGTGTGTTCCACTCCATACCCTCTCTCTTTTGAAATTTTCTTCCATCTTCACCATCTATTCCTATGGCCGCTCCCGAAATGCTGCCGGTCACAACCATGATTAATATGGTCACTGCAATCAAGCTTAAAGCCACCAATTACTTACCATGGCGCTGTCAGATCATGCACATGGCAGAGTATTTCGATTTGATGGGATTTCTAGAAGGCTCTGTCGTTTCCCCATAACCAACCGTCACATCGGAGACTGGTGAGAAATCTGTAAATCCCGCCTACACCACTTGAAAAATGAAAGATAAGAAATTGTTGAGTGTCATGTATACCTCTCTATCCGAAGACGCAGCATCCGAGGTCATCGACTCGTCTACATCTCGAGATACATGGCTCACGCTTGAAGGCGTCTTCTCCTCAGTGTCTCGCTAGCATCAACTTCAGGAAGAACTCTTATCACTTCGTTGAGGTGACTCATCTGTGGAAGAATATGGTAAGAAATTTAAGGGTCTTTGTGATCAATTTTCTGCTATTGGTCGTCCAGTTGAAGAATTAGATAAGAGCCACTGGTTCCTGCGTGGATTGGGTGTTCAGTTTGCCAGTTTTGTGGACACTCGCATGGCTTTTACTCTAATTTCAAGTTTTCGTGACTTAATCAAGCCAAACAATATGATGTTATGCTACGTGCTATGGAGGGATCCACACCCCAAGCTGCCTTTACTATCGATCATAACATCCATTCGAGCCGTGGATCGTTGCAGAGCCGGGGTCAACCCGATGGTGGCCCTCGCTATATGGGAAATAATGGTACTCAAAGTCCAAATAATGATCGTGGCTCAAATTTCAGCAAATGGCAGAACTCAAGTTATGGCGATTCTAGGGGCTCCTACTCTAGGGGTCCATCTCGGGGTGCCTCTGGGAGATCAAACAATGGGGGACACAAGCCTTATATCCCTCGTTGTCAGATATGTCGTGGAGAGTATTATGCAGACAAATGCCCTCAATTTCTCAATGCTGACCAAGGTATGTCCTCTGCAAACTTATCTCACGCCTTCACATCTTTGTGCAATATTTCGGACCCAGCCCCTGATTGGTATCTTGATTTTGGTGCATCTGCCCACATGACAAATCATCCTACAGCCCTGGATTCCTATGAGCCTTATTTTGGTAATGGTTCAGTAACTGTTGGTAATGGTAATGCTTTAAATATCTCGCATATTGGTTCTCGTGAATTGTCTGTAAGATTATTATGGCCTAGTGCCATTAATAATTAAATATTTATATATAAGATTATTATGATCAAATATCTTAAATAAAAGATACGGTTTAAATAAATAATATATAAGAGATAAATAAGGTTATATATATTTATGGATAACAAATCACACTGATAGGATGTGATTTGATAAAGATTTAATTTTCAGATCTGGTCATCTCTCCACCTATTAAAAGAGACACGGTATTATGATATCTCTATCACCTAAAAGTTCTACGCTGTGCCATAAGGAAGAATGAGAGGAGAGAGAAGCCAGTTCCCAGCGGTCTAATTCGTAGGGTCATATGCGTACCAAGGTATGTCTCCTAATTATTATTACGAGATGTAAGAATTATGAAATCTAATATTTATGGCAATAATTGCTTATATGAATTTATGCTTACATGTGGTATCAGAGCCATGTTTTGGATCTCATGATTTTTCGTATAATTTTTCCCATATGCTTATGAATTCCTAATAAAAAAAATCATGCAGTAATGTTAATCATGTATTTTAATATGAAATTATTTAACCCATGGCATATTATTTTTGAATTCCGCAATTGGTAGTTATTGAATCAAGATTACTTTAATTAGTTAAAGTGATTCTCGTATTCTCGTGTATTAATTATTTTGGGATTTATAATAATTAAATTGTTTTATCATATATGGGATTCATGACATGAAATTACCATTCGTACACGAATGGCATTATTATTTAAGAAATCCCATAATCATGTGTTAAGATTCATTATTACTTAAGATATACTCGTGTATGAACTTCACGGAATAATTAAATTATTATATTAATTAGTTAACACATAATTAAATTATTCTGGGAATGATGACAGTAAGTATTATTAATGGTAATTCCATGTAATTAATTAATTTTAACACATGATTATGTGTTTATGGAATATAATGCATGACGTGAACTTATTTGCAATAATGCATGCCGTGAACTTAATTTCATTAACAATGCCGTTAAATTTATTTACATTAATAATGTCGTAAAAATTATTGTGAATTTATTTATGAATGAAATTCACAAATCAAATTTTATGCGTGTGAATCAAAGGGAGTTGTCCTTGTTACCGAATGATTCATTAAGTGTGATAATATGTATTATAATTGCTAATGCATTACCCTGCATAAATAAAGTATATTTAATTGTATGATGAAAAGATAACTATCAATAAATTATTAATTCTTCATTCACTACACTGCCGGGAAACCAAACATAATTTTAATATTTGGTTGCCATAATTAAAATTGATTATTTAAATCTTATAACACATACGAGAATCTGTAGTGATTCGAAGCTAAATAAATAAACGAATTTATATGATTTAAAATTTTTTGTAATGTTGGTCTGTTAATCACAAAAGTTGTCTGACCTGAATGAATAATAAAAAATCATATAATTAAAATTTTAATTTCCCATATTTATGTGAAGCTTGAATAAAGAAAATTGTTGTATCGGTTATTAAAATTTTCATAATTATAAGACTTTATATTCACCCAAAGGTGATGACTAGTCTTTATAATTCATTAATATGAATGTGATAATTAATATATTATGTCAAACTTTTTTGTATGTCCAAAGATGACAAAAGAGTTTTAATGGATGTAAATAATTATCCAATTATGTATAATTCTTAAGCAATCCTTATGATTATGATTGTATATTATTGTATCACCCAAAGGAGAACAATATATATATTAATTTATTCCAATCCTGAATCTATAACTCATTATTTTATACTTGCAGTACCCACTCCAATAAGTCTACACTCGCATGCTGCGTCTGTTCCATTGTATAATGGATTAAACTACTCTAATTACTCTAATTGGTGTGAACAAGTCCAATTTCATCTCGGTGTTTTGGATCTTGATTCAGCACTTCTTACTGAAAATCCTGCTATTACTGATGAAAGTAGTGCTGATGATAAATATAACCATGATGCTTGAGTTAGATCAAACAGACTCAGCCTAATGTTTATGCGAGTGAGTGTAGCCGAAAATATCAAATATGTTATTCCTCCAACTATAAGTGCTAAGGAATTCATGAAGTTAGTAAAAGATCGTTCCCAAACTGCTGATAAATCTCTTGGTGGTACACTAATGGCTACGCTGACCACCATGAAGTTTGATGGTTCCCGTAGCATGCATGAACATGTCATTGAAATGACAAACATAGCAGTAAGACTCAAGTCCTTAGGGATGAATGTGGATGATAATTTCCTTGTGCAATTTATCATAAACTCATTACCTTTTGAGTATGGTCCGTTCCAAATAAACTATAACACCATGAAAGATAAATGGAATGTGAATGAACTTCACAGAATGTTAGTTCAAGAGGAAACACGGCTTAAGAATCAAGGAAATCATTCTGTTCATCTTGTTATTAAACATGAAGCTAGAAAGAAAGCCGAAAAGAAGAAATGAAAGAGAAAGCAAGGACCACGTAAGATGAATGTGCCTAATGCTCCAACCCAGAAAAGGTAACAAAGTGGTCCCCTTAAGTGTCGGTTTTGTAAAAAACCGGGACATTATCAGAGGGATTGTCAGAAATGTAAGGAATGGTTTGAAAGGAAAGATATACTTAATGTTTTAGTATGCTATGAATCTAACTTAGTTGAAGTTCCTAATAATACTTGGTGGCTTGATTCTGACTGTACCACTCACATTTCAAATTCGATGCAGGGATCCCTTACGACCCGAATCACAAACCCAAATGAGAGCTTCGTCTCTATGGGAAATCGAGTCAAAGCTCATGTTGAAGCAATTGGAACTTATCGTTTAATTCTTAATTCTGGAAACCATTTAGATTTATTTGAAACTTTTTATGTTCCTTCAGTTTCTCGTAATTTGGTTTACTTATCTAAATTTGACTCCAATGGATACTCTTTTAAATTTAGAAATGGATGTTTTAGTTTATTCAAACAAAATCTTTTTATTGGTTCTGGAATTCTTAATGATGGATTGTACAAATTCGAACTTGATTCCAATTTTGCTTAAACTCTGTTAACCTTGCATCATAATATTGGAACTAAACGTGGTTTATCAATGAAAGTTCAGCTTACTTGTGGCATAAACATTTGGGGCATATCTCCAAAGAAATATTGCAAAGATTAGTTAAAGAAGAGGTCCTTCATGGTTTGGATTTTACTGATCTTGGAATCTGTGTGGATTGTATTAAAGGAAAACAAACAAAACACACAAAGAAAGGGGCCACAAGAAGCACACAGCTTTTTGAAATAATACACACCGATATTTGTGGGCCTTTTGATGTTCCCTCTTTAGGGAAAGAAAAATATTTTATCACTTTTATTGATGATTTTTCACGTTATGGTTATATATATCTATTACATGAAAAATCTCATTCCATAAATGCTTTAGAAGTGTTTGTAACCGAGGTTGAAAGACAATTGGATAGAAAGGTGAAAATTATTAGATCTGATAGAGGTGGTGAAATTTATGGAAAATATGATGAATCGGGCCAATGCCCAAGTCCGTTTGCTAAATTCCTAGAAAAGCGCAGTATTTGTGCTCAATACACAATGCCTGGCACACCGCAACAAAATGGTGTAGCGGAAAGACTTAATCGTACTTTATTGGATATGGTTAGGAGTATGTTAAGTAATTCATCTTTACCCATTTTTTTGTGGATGCATGCACTCAAAACTGCCATGTACTTGTTGAACCGGGTTCCTAGCAAAGCAATTCCTAAAACACCTTTTGAACTGTGGATAAGCAGGAAACCCAGTTTAAGACACCTGCACGTTTGGGGTTGCCCGACAGAGGTAAGAATTTATAATCCACAAGAAAAGAAATTGGATCCAAGAACCATTAGTGATTTCTTTATTGGTTATCCAGAAAAATCTAAAGGGTACAGATTTTACTATCCTAATCATAGTACAAGAATTGTTGAAACTGGAAATGCCAGATTCATTGAGAATGGTGAATACAGTGGGAGTAAGGAACCACGTAAAGTGAACATTGAAGAAGTCAGGGTGGAGATACCTTTACCCAAAACTTTACCTCATGATGTTGTTCCTACAGTTTTTAAACCATTAAACAACTTACAAGAACAACATATTAATGATCTTGCTCCCAATAATGAACATGATGAAATCATCATCAATGAATCTGTAGAAGATGAAACACAACAAATGGCATTAAGAAGGTCTAAAAGACAAAGAAGTCCTGCCATTTCTGATGATTATGTGTATTATTTGCAACTGTCGGAATTTGACATTGGAATTAACGATAATGATCCAATTTCATATAAACAATCCATAGAAAGTACTAATTCTTCTGAATGGATGGATGCTATGAAAAATGAGTTAAAGTCAATGGCACATAATAAAGTTTGGGATCTTGCAGAATTGCCAGAAAGTTAGAAAAAATTGGATGCAAATGGGTCTTTAAGACCAAACGTGACTCTAATGGCAATGTCGAAAGATATAAGGCTAGACTTGTTGCTAAAGATTTTACTCAAAGTGATGGTATTGACTATAAAGAGACATTTTCACCTGTTTCTAAGAAGGACTCCTTTAGAATTATTATGGCTTTGGTGGCTCATTATGATTTGGAGCTACACCAAATGGATGTTAAGACAGCTTTTCTGAATGGGGATTTAGAGGAAGAAGTTTATATGGATCAACCTGAAGGTTTTTCTATTGAAGGAAAGGAACACATAGTGTGTAAACTTAAGAAATCAATATATGGACTTAAGCAAGCCTCCCGTCAGTGGTATCTTAAGTTCAATGATATCATCTCTTCTTTTGGATTTAAGGAAAACATCGTTGATCGATGTATATATCTGAAGGTCAGTGGGAGCAAAATGATCTTCCTAATTCTATATGTTGATGATATCTTGCTTGCAACAAATGACCTTGGTTTATTATACGAGACCAAGAAATTTCTCTCTAAGAACTTTGAAATGAAAGATATGGGTAAGGCAACTTATGTGATCAGAATAGAAATATTTCGTGACAGATCGCAAGGATTGTTGGGATTGTCTCAGAAAGCATATATCAATAAAGTTCTAGAGAGATTTAAGATAGAAAGGTGCTCACCAAGCATCGTTCCAATCCAAAAGGGAGATAAGTTCAGCCTCATGCAGTATCCTAAAAATGAATTGGAACGTGAACAAATAAAAGATATTCCTTATGCATCTCTTGTTGGTAGTTTGATGTACGCACAAACTTGTACACGACCAGATAGCAGCTTTGCCGTTGGGATGCTTGGTCGCTATCAAAGTAATACAGGAATGGATCATTGGAAGGCTGCAAAGAAAGTTTTGAGGTACCTGCAAGGAACCAAAGCGCACATGCTTACTTATCGAAGGTCTGATCACCTAGATGTGATTGGATATACTGATTCAGATTATGCCGGATGTGTTGATACAAGAAAGTCCACTTTTGGCTATTTATTTCTTTTAGCTGGAGGTGATGTATCATGGAAGAGTGCGAAGTAGTCTGTAATTGCTGCGTCCACTATGGCAGCTGAATTTATGACTTGTTTCGAGGCCACAATACAAGGAAATTGACTGTGGAACTTTATTTCAGGGCTTGAAATAGTCGACAGTATTGTCAAGCCACTGAAAATTTATTGTGACAATTCTGCTGCAGTATTCTTCTCTAAAAACGACAAGTATTCCAGAAGTGCAAAACATATGGAATTAAAATATCTTGCCGTCAAAGAAGAAGTCCAAAAATAAAAAATGTCAATTGAGCATATTAGCACCAATCTTATGATTGCGGATCCGTTAACTAAAGTACTGCCTCCAAAGACATTTATTGGACATGTCGAAAGTATGGGGATCATTGAAATTTTTTAAGTTTAGAATATGCATTGACATTATGAGCTCTTTATGAAATTATTTTTGACATTAATTGAATCTTATTTTGTCATTTTAGTATACATGAATGTTGACATTAAGTAAATAAGAATTTATCTCAATTTGAGATACTTATATGGACCATTATTGATCCTTAGGTTTATGAGTCACGTTGAGTAGAAAGCTAACATCATAGTACATGGAATGAACTATGTCGAGTAAATGATATAGAACCGCCATGACTTGTGTTAGTCTATACTTAATATTGACATTATAGATTGACCAATTAATTTATCTTATATCGCGCAACTTATATAAATTATTTAAACCCTTACGTTTAATGTTTAATTCTGTCGCTCGGCCAAGTGGGAGAATGTAAGATTATTATGGCCTAGTGCCATTAATAATTAAATATTTATATATATATGATATTTATCATGATCAAATATCTTAAATAAAGGATACGGTTTAAATAAATAATATATATGAGATAAATAAGGTTATATATATTTATGGATAACAAATCACATTGATAGGATGTGATTTGATAAAGATTTACTCCCTCCGTCCCATAAACAAATTCACACTTTCTATTTTTGTCCGTCTCATAAACAAGTTCACTCCCCCAAATAATGAAATACACACAAATCAATAACCCATAATACACTTTAATTTCAAAATTACCACCCCTTTACAACTCACAAAACTTACTTTATAATTTATTTATTACCTAAAAATATCAAATTACCACAAAAAACAACTTTTTCTTAAACTCCGTATCTACAGTAACTGCGAACTTCTTTATGGGACGGAGGGAGTAATATTCAGATCTGGTCCTCTCTCCACCTATTAAAAGAGATATGGTATTATGATATCTCTATCACCTAAAAAGTTCTACGCTGTGCCATAAGGAAGAAGGAGAGGAGAGAGAAGCCAGTTTCCTGAAATCTAATTCGTAGGGTCATATGGCGTACCAATGTTTGTCTCCTAATTAATTACGAGATGTAAGAATCATGAAATCTAATATCCATGGCAATAATTGCTTATATGAATTTATGCTTACATTGTCTGCAGATGTCCAACTATTGGATGTTTTCGTGGTGCATCATATAACAAAAAATCTATTATCTATCAGTAAATTAACATTCGACCTTCTTGTTGATGTTTTATTTTTTGATAAGTTCTTTGCAATTCAGCACTGGGTGACAAAGAAATTTCTAGCTCAGGGAAGGTGTGATAAAGGCTTATATTTACTGTATTGATACAACAGATCCATAATTAGTGGAGGATATATCAAAAATACAACAAAAAAATATATTTTAAATATAAACTGTCAATGATTTGTATTTGCCTTATTAGCTCGATATAAATAATTTCACTCTTATAGTTTATGTGTATTTTTATTTAGTGATTCATGTCATATTTTACTCTATGATTTATAGTATATCCTACACTAAAAAAATTATCTTTTAGAAATCGAATTTACCAATGGAATTCAATTCGTTGGTAATTACCAATGGATTAGCAACTAAAATGACATTTTTTTATTAGCACTTGAATGCCAACGAATTTAATCTCTATTTTAGCAACAGAATTCAATCCATTGGTAATTACCAACAGATTACCAAGGAATCTTTTATATAAATTACCAACGAAATTTTTAGCAACGGAATTATTTACCAACGGAATTGATTTTTCATTGCTAAAAATTTACCAACCACCACTTTACCAACAGAAATTTACCAACATATTCCATTGCTAATCCGTTAGTAAACCAATTTAACAATGGAAGTAAAACTTTTACCAACTGAATATTCTGTTGGTAAAAGATAATTTTTTTTAGTGATAGTAGGAGTTAATTTCTTGTTAAATGGGTTTACATCATAAATTCTTATAAACCCTATGGTCCTCCTTAATTTGAACACCCTAGCAATACATATAGTGTATAGAATTTAAAGACGACCATATAATTTACATCATGAATACGATTTACACAAAGTATTTGTGTTAAGGGGCAATATATCCGATATTGCTCAGGTGTAACCTTCTCAGTAGCCACAGGTTAGGATCTCATGAAATAGTAAAACATAAGGTTAAATTCATGCTATCATTCAGTACATTGTGTGATCAACCATTTACTTCTCCAAAAATTCCTCCTCTGCAATATAATCAAGACTTTTTAATACTACATATGTTACTCCCTTTATCTTATAATAATTGCTTTCATATTTTTCATTTTTATCTATTTTATGAAAGTTTACATTTTAAAATGATAAAAAGTCAAAATGACTACTCTCCCAAAACATATTTTATTTACAAAAATATCATCCTTATGTAATACACATAATATATTTAATTGTTTATTTATTTATTATTGAAAATACTAAAAATTCTAAAAACAACTTTTTTTTTAAAATGTTGGAGAAAAAAAAAAAAAAAAAAGTAAAGACACATGTAGCGAAGGGAGTAACGTTTTATACCAAGATGCAACCTAGTAATTAAGGTTTAAAAGTTTATAGTAACATTTGAACGGAATTAGTTTTAGCATGACTTGCTCATAATTTCTAATTTGAGTTATTCCTTTGTGAGAGAGATATTTATAAGATAGATTGTGATAGGGGTCAATCCATTGTTAATATATACTTTTTATTATAAATAAAATATGTTTATTGGCATTAAAAAAGTGTTTATAATGTTTCATACTATATTAATATCTTAAAATTATACTTTAATTTATTATTTATTATACTTTAGAAAATATACTTTAACTAAGTATAAACATATTTTTACATAGTTACTTTAAAATCAGTTAACACATGTTACAAGAAAATTTGTCTCCTAAATTAACTTTTGATTAAAAAATAAAATAAAATCAATGTTGCAATTTGAAATAATGAATTACTTAAACAAATTTAATGATGGAGAATCTATGATTGAAATTTGTAGAAAATATATACCAACATCTCTTTTGAACGATGATTAACATGATATTGACATAATTCTCAACCAATTTAATAGTAAAGACGGTCCTTTTCTTTGAATTTTTCATTTTTTAAATACATCTGTAATGATATACTTCTCCTCCCACAATTAAATTAGTCGGTGTGATTGATTCACCTTACACTCCATTATTTCATGTCCTAGTGTTATACTCATACATTTAATGTTTAATTAAGATTAGTGTTTGAAAAATTTATGAGTATAATAATATTTTCAATTCATAAATTAAGGGGAATTATTGAACTTACACGCTACTCACTCATAAAGTTATATTTTATTAAAATTAAAAGATAAAATTTACGTACTTCGAATTAGACATGCACCGGTTCTAGGAAATATGGAACCGGAACTGAATCGAGGGTAGACCGGTTTCGGTTCCGATTTGGAACTGCCAGTTCCGATTTTCTCTTTTTTTTTTCTTTTTTTTTAGCCTTTTAACCATATAAAAAAAAGAAAAAATAGCAAAACCGCTGGTTTGGAACCGGAACCGAACCGGAATATATCCGGTTTCGGTTCCGTTTTGGCCAGTTCCGGAACTGCCGATTCCAGTTAAAATGTGCATGTCTACTTCGAATGCAGCATGCGTTCAAATTAACGGTCTCAGCAAGTCATACCCTTTAATAATAAATAAATGATGTAATCTTTAATAGTATAAAGGATTAAATGCGATAAAATATATGCCATTTCTCTCTTTTTTTAAATTTATCAAAAAAATACACAATTTTTTCCTTTTCAATTTAATCATCAACTTTCTTTTTATCAATTAAATACACCATCTTATTTCATTTACTCAATTTTATCACAAACTTTCTTTTTAATTAAAAATACTCCATGTGATCTTTTATGTTTTACAATTTAATTTAATTAAAATTCTTCTATTAATAAAAATCATTACATAATAAATACTTAAAATATAATGTTAAAATTACATTTAAATATGAAAAATATATTTTAAAAAATCATAAAATTAATTCATAAAATATATCTCAAATTTAAAATTAATTATCTTTTTAGATTATTCAAGAATTATTAAAAAAAAATCTCTATCTTACGAATGTGATTATATTATGGACTTCAACTATGCAAACATATATACTTGTCTACAAATATTTTTTATTTAAATTTATCGTTTCTTTAATTATCTAAAAAAATTAATTAATTTTAAATCGAGTTAATTTATAAACAAATTTATGCATATTTTTATAATTTTTTAATGTTTAATAATGTAGTTTGTACTACATTATATTCAAATATTTTATGTGTATGAAATTTTAATTAAATTATAAATCATAAAATATTACATATTTAACTAATAAAAGGAAAAGATAGTGATAAAATTGAGAAAATAAAATAAGATTTGTATTTAATTGATATTAAAAAAGAAAGTTCGTGATTAAATTGAGAAAAAGAAAAAAGATCGTGTATTTTTTTATAAAAAGAATAGTTTGTAATTAAATTGAAAAAATAAAAAAAGGTAATGTATTTTATCACAATAAACCCTAATATAAAAACTCACATCCTTAAATGAAGGGCCTTAAATTTTCGAAAGAAAATATACTTTTTTATTCAAACATTATAATCATTTACTTCCTTCGTCCGTTTCCATGCTTACATTTGTTTTTTGCACGTTGATTAAGAAATAGTATAACAGTTGAAAGATATGTTCATATTTAATATAAAGTGGGTAATTGTATTAATATTGGATATGGGTCCCATGGTGATATATTAAATATTTTAGGTGGACACTTTTAGAAACGCATACACACTTATTAATAAAAACATACTCTCTCCATAAGGAGCAAACAACATTATTTGTTTTTTTGTACGTAGATTAAATATTATTATTATTTTATCTAAAGTGGGTACGTTTATTTGAGAGATGTGATGGGTAGTGGTGGGTCATTAGTAGACCCTTTTTACTAAAAGAGGAAAATTGTGCAATTTGGACTGGACGCCCAATATAGTAAAATTATGTTATTTGAGCGGGACGGAGGGAGTACTCCGTATACACTAATGAATAATAATTTATACACTTTGTTAGCGAATTTTCTATTAATTTTTTTAGTGAAAAATCAAATGTAAAAAAATTATATAAGTAATTATTAAGAAACTTATACATTATTAAAAAAATATACTCCCACCGTCCCATTCCAATCTTTACATATTTTATTTTGAGCGTTCTATTTCAATCTTTACGTTTCTTTTTTAGATATATGAGTCACACCTAAAACAATTAATATATCACCATTTGACTCACATCCAACACTAATACTTATACACCTACCCACTTTATATTATAATATTATTTCTGTCACCACACTACACATTAAAATATTATACTCCTTAATTTTGCAAAACAAACGTAAAGTTTGAAACGAGATGAAGGGAGTATACAGGTATAAATGCACATTTGTGTCCGAATGCACATAATATCAACTTCATAAAATTATAATGTTATAAACTAAAGCCGAGTATAACTTTTAGGGTGTGTTTGGTTCACTTTAAATTAATAATGCTCATTGGGCCTTGAAATTTTCTTAAAATTAGAGAATTTATATGCTAATTGGACTTATGCGGGCTTAATTTTCATCTAAGCCCATTAATAAAAAGCAAGGGGTCCGGTGAAATACAACCTTGATGGGAAGTGTGTTACAATATCCCATGAAACTAATATGGAATTAGGGGAATTTTAATGCTCATCCATTGCTTATCACATTTACAAGCTTTATTAACCCACTTATTAACCTTATTGAACCAAACACACCCTTGCAGTATAACAAAATACTTATAAACTTCTTGTGCGGGGGGCTCACCTACGTAACCAATTCGATTTAATTTTGCAAATGCTATAAGTTAGCACTAGATTCCAAGCTGCACCTAACATTAAACTCTAACAAATCTATAGAAATTCAATAATCATTTAATTCAAATAAATTCAACTAATTCAAAATGGCATGTAACCTAACTAGGACTACATCACAAAAATATCTATTGACACATAAAGAATTTATTAGTAATAAATAAAAGAGAAGTTAAATTACAAAAATAGCCTCCAATGAAGAAAGTCCAACTCACCATAATGATCTAACATAGATTTGAGGCCAAATAAAAGAATGACTTCAATTTCCTTACAAGTAATTGACCGAAAGATCAAGGTTTGACCACCAAGCTTTATTATTTATTTTCTTTTTATTTTTGGGTATTCTTTTATTATTAATTAATATATAGAAAAAGAATAAAACCGACAGCTGGAAAACTGTACAGTAGAGTAGAGGAGAGAGAAGTAAAATGATGTGAATGAGAGAGTGATTCCATTATTCTCTCTCATAACCAAAGCAAAGCCCTAAAAGTAAAAGAAAAAGACTGCACTCACATTTCAATTAATATTATAATAAAACTATTAATACTTGAAAAATACTTAGTAAACCTACTTGGGAAATCATACCCTACATCGCAACCTCTGACTACAACTCAAACTCCGCGAACGTACAATACTTGCGCTATGCAAAATTACTCTAATTTATTTCGCTTTACAAAATTGTACTTTGTCCCGAGCAAGGTTTTTATTACCTTTTTTTAGTGCATTAAAAGTATTATTCACTCCGTTTTGGGTATTTTTATCTATTTGTACGGGTACGGAGATTAAAACGTTTTATTTTTTTAATATATAATGTAGGAAAAGTAGGGATAAATTAGTAATTTAAAAAGAAAATAAATTGTTGGGAGTGATGAATTAGGTGTAAAAAAGTAATTAAAGTTGTTGGGATTGTAACAAGTACTCCTATGTAATAAAATATTACTCCCTCCGTCCCGCGGCAAGGTTCTCTTTTTGCCATTTTGTCCGTCCCACTCAAAGGATCTTCTTTCCTTTTTTACACACATGGGACCCACACACCCCCTCTAATACAATTAAAACATGGGGTCCATACTCCCACTAATACAACTACCCACTACACATTAAATAATAATACTCCTTAATCCACGTGTCAAATAGCAAATACTACCCTTACCGCGGGACGGAGGGAGTATGTATTTTTACTATAAATGGAATGGGTAAAAATACGTGGGACACCCCAAAATAGAAAGCGAGTAAAAATACGTGGGACGGGAGGGGGTATTTTATGCATAGTTAGTAGTTGTATTAATAGTGAATGATGAGCCATATGTGGGGTCCTTTTACTAAATGTGGAAAATGAGGATCTTTGAGTGAGACACCCAATACAGTAAAATTGGAGAACCTTTCGGTGGGATGGAGGGAGTAATACTACTTCCTCCTGTAACATGAACGCTAGAAAAGACTTATGTTAGACCTTTTCATTTAATGTTTATTTGAGACAGATAAAAAATGATAAGTTTTATAATGAAAAGTGATATTTAAAATTAATAAAAATTGATAATGATATTTCATTAATAATTTATACTATAAATAAATGAAAGTGATAATATCTTATAGTAAAAGTGATAACTATTTTCAAAGGAGTAAAAAAATTTCATGTATAAAGTGCACAGTTGTATTAGTGTTGAGTGATGATTCTTAATTCATATAAATTAATTTGTGTGGTTTTCATCTAAAAATAGAAAATACACATTTGTTTTGAGATGGATTAGAATAAAATATGTAGTAGCTGAACGAAGAATATTTCTTAATACATGCATTTATAGAAAACAAACAAAAATTTGCTAAAAAATTAGTAACAAATTGCATAAATTTTATTAAATTATATTCTTCATCTCATAAATAAATTTACACTTACTATTTTTTTAAATTTCATAAACAAATTCACACCTACTAATTTTATTTTTCATCTCATATAACTTTTTTATTAATTAAATTTATCAAACTATTCCTATAAACAACTAAAAACAATATTTTCAAAATTTTATAAGTATTTACAATAACGGTAAACTTTTTATGATACGATAGTGACTTTAGATACATAGTGTCGGCACTTGAATTTTATTGCCTATTAAAAAAAATATGGTAAATTAATACAATAATTATCAATTAATTATTTATTTATTAAAGAATTTAAATAAATAAATTTCTAAAGTAAATTATTGAATAGTAATTGATAATTTGGTCAGATCCAGTCAAATTAGCCCAAGTCATATGTGGTCTGACCCAACTCAAACAAGCGCAAGCCAAATAAAGTCTGGAAATGTTCAAGCCTGCAGAATCAGGTCAAATCTATATTGATCAATCAAATTGCAAGGATATAAAGGCTCAAGCCCGCAAAATTAGATCAAATCAGTCATTGACCAATCAAATTGCAAGTTATTTATGAATCATCCTCACCTTTCACCTATATAAGGAGTCCTCATCCATTCATTCCAAATACAACGAGAGCGATTCTCTAGGAAGATCAAAAACTTCAGAATTGTCTGATTAGTTCTTTGAATTCTTCAACGAGAATCAACTCAAGAACGAAGTACATTTGGAATTTAGGTTTTAAGCCGCCCGAATCAAGCATTCTTAAGTCAATTCTTTAGTAAATGACCTATAGTCTGGGACTCAGGTGCTAAACCGCCCGAATTTAAGTCATCTTAAGTTGGTGTTCTTCTAAGAACGGCCTATAATCTGGGACTCAGGTACTAAACCACCCAAATTTAATCGTTCATAAATCAAGTTCTTTTAAGAATGAGCTATAATCTGGGACTCAGGTGCTAAATCGTCCAAATTTAAGCCTGCTTAAGTCAAACGGCCTATAATCTTGGACTCATGTGCTAAACCGCCTGGATTTAAGCGTTTCTTAAGTTAAGTTCTTCTACGTTATTCGTGAAGTTAACGGCCTTCTAATATATTGAACAACGTTCTTCATCGGAAATCTACAAGGATCAACATTTAATTCGAGTAAAGGCGTAGTATCCGGATTAACGTTATAAATCCACGAAGCTGAGTTTGGACAAGCTTTATCTGAAAATTCGACTCAACACACTCCAGGCAAAGTCAGTGCAATCAACACAAAAGTCAAGTTAACACAAACAAGTCAAAATCAAGCAAATTGATTCGAAAGAATAATCAGATGATTAATTGAGATTGTAACTCGTTTACATTATTTTTTATATTAAATCTATCTAAAATTACATTTGTGCATCTTTTTGTGTTTATTTTATTACAAAATACAAAATTTGTTATTACAAATCGCACTCAATCGGATAGGTTGACGCAACTAATCATTGTAAACTGATTTTCGCATGTGTCAAATTACATTCTATCTCCGTCAAAAGTTACATACCAGAACATGATTAGTATCTAACCCACTTACCACAAGATATGATTAAATAAATTTGAGGTTATTCTGTATTATATTGATATATCGGTTTACCTAAGGCTTATGGAGAAGTTTTCAAGGGTATGGTTATTTTTTTTTCTTTTAATTATTTTATTTGATCAAATGTGATTATTAATCTAATTTTTGATCTAAAGGTACTTATTAACTAGGTGTGTCGGTACCCACTTACACCATAATTCAACTCATAAATTTAATAAAAAATAATAATTTGAATTTATTAATTAAAATTTTTTATTGTAAATATTTTCATCTCCCTGTAGAAGGGGTGGAAGTGATATCTCAATGTCATTAAAAGGCATATAAAATCTTTTTTTTTTCTTTTCTTATTCATTCATTCGTTTAAAATTATTAATAGATTAACACAATGGGTGCGGCAATTTACACCCCAAAACTACTTAACGCACCCCACAAATACTTAAATTATAATTCTTTTTATTAATATTACTAAAATACCCTTTTATTAAATATAATGTTTAGCCTATTTCAAACTTATTAAAAATGCACCAAATATTAATTGAATGTTAAATGAAACTCTCTTCACCCTCTCTCTTCCAAGCCGTGAGAGCATCACTATTCAACTAGCATTACAAAAAAGTTGTTCGACAGTGACGGACTTTTGTGACGGAAAATGTGCCGTCACAATTGTGACGGACTTTATGACGGCATTTTGAAAATAGTGACGGCTAATAGTTGACCATTTAAAATTTCGTCATTTCTAATATTTGTGACGGCATTTGTGACGGAAAAATTTGTAACGGACTTTTTCCGTCACAATTTTTTTTTAATTAGTGACGGAAAAGGGTCTCATTTGTGACGGACTTTGTCCGTCACAAACTTTGTGACGGACTTTGTGACGGACATAGTCCGTCACAAATTTACAGTTTTAAAAAAATCATTAAAATTGTACTTGCTCGTTACACATGTATATTATTATGCTATTTAATTTAATTATATAAAACAAAAGGTTAAACATACATATTTTTTTTAAGAAATTATTATTTTGTAATATGTATTGTGAATTTATTTAAACTTAAATAATTGAATATATTGTATTGTTGTGTATAATAATATTAATTTTAAAATCAAAATAATTATACGAACAGAGTTACTTCTTTTTTTTAAAAAATATTATTTTTTAATATTTATTGTGAATTTATTTAAGCTTAAATAATTGAATATATTGTGTTGTACATAGTAATATTAATTTTAAAATATTTGCCAAATAATAAAAATATATGATTAAAAATATGATTGACTTAATTATCTATTTCCAATAAAAAAATATAATTAAAGGGGGTATTTAATTTGAAGATGTACATGAATAATAATATTAATAAATTGGAAATGTTTTATTGATTATTTCCTTTATCAATCAAAAAATATGATTAAAGGTGATTTTAATTCATTGTGTGATTTAATATAGGGTAGGTCTTGCGTGAGACCGTCTCACGTGAGACCATTTTTCACTTTTTAAAAAAGTTATCACTTTCGCTATAAATCGTTATCACTTTCGCCGTAAAATGTTATAACTTTTTATTTACACTATAAACTGTTCATGAAAGAGCATTATCACTTTTATAAATTTATTATCACTTTCCTTCATACAAGTTATCACTTTCTGGCCGTCTCACGTCTCTTTCACATATGCCCTTACGTGAGACGGTCTCACAAAAGTCTTTTCCTTTAATATATACATGATGATAATAATAATAATAAATAAAATTAGAAAGATTATATATATTATATTAAAACAAAAAAATAAAAAACATACAAAATTTAACCACGTTGCGACACTTCATATTTTTAAAAAGTTATTTATAACAGCGTATTCGTTATTAGTATATATATATATATATATATATATATATATATATATATATATATATATATATATATATATATATATATATATATATATATAAAGGAAAGTTGATGATTGAATTTAAAAAAAAAATAGTGTATTTAATTGATAAAAATAAAGTATATTGTGATTGAATTAAGAAAAATATAAAGATGATGTATTTTCTTATAAGAGAATTAAATTGAAAATTTATACGAATGTTAATTATTTTAATGCAAATTAACTTATTTTTCATCTATAAATAAATAATATATTTAGATATCATTTATAGATTGAGAATTTAAAATTTATAAGTATTTTTTAGTTTAATTATGAAAATTTTAATATTTTTATTAAATAAATAATAAAATAAATAAATTAATGTTTTAATAATGATTAGTCATATTAATATATAGTATTACATTAATTAATATTACCACCATATTTATTTTGAAAGTTGGTTGATGTTATTTTAATACAAATTAATTGAATATATACAATATTTATTAAAGACTAACACTAAACAAATCTAGCCAAATTGGCTCAACACTTGCTCACAAGCACTCTTGCTTGACACCCACCCAGGTTCAAACCCGGTTGAGAGCCAATCTACACAATTAATTTTTAAAGGAGGTATAAGGGGTAGAAATGTAATAAAATGCAAATGGGCTAGCGGTAGCCGTCCGGTTGGGTGTTGTGAAGCACTCACGTGAGCAACAAGGTTCGATTCTTGCCTAATTAATTTTTTTTAGAATTTTAAGTTTGTAACGAAAAATTCCGTCACAAATGAAATCCGTCACAAAAGTCCGTCACAAATATTGGTTAAAAGAAACCGTCACAAATTCCGTCACTAATGATTTCCGTCACAAAATCCATCACTAATTTTGACGGGACAGTCACAAACACTTTGTGATGCATGTTCGGGTGACGGGTGCTTCCCGTCACAAAATCCGTCACTGTCGGCCAGTTTTTTTGTAGTGTAGGATTTTTTTTTACAATATTTAATCAATTTTTGGATCAAATTAACTTGATCACCAATTTTTTTTTATTGTGATTAAATTGCTGATGATGGTTATGTTTTATGAAACTGAAATTTGGGGTTGTGGTGTGCAGCGTGTTAAGGGTTGGGAGGGTTATGATTTTTGCATTACAAATTTATCTGTGAAAATTAAGCCCTTATTTCACCATTATAAATTTGGCTAAAGGTCCATAATGTGGTGCAATAACTACATTAATTCTTGCCAGTGAAAAAAAAAATTGATTTCTTCAAACTGTTTTTTTAGTGTAAAGAGAGAGAAAATAGAAGAAAATAACTACCATCGAGAGAGATAGAGAGTTGAAATTGGAAACAAAAATCAAAATAGTTGCATGGTTTGAGAAAAGAGAAAAGAGTTTAATGTTAAGATTAATTTAGGGGTATATTTAGTAAAACTAAAATATAATTTATGGGTGAATTTAATAATAAAGGTATGCAAGTAATATTAAATAAAAATATTACTCCCTCCGTCTCGACGTAAGATGGTCATTTGCTTTTTGGCACGTAGATTAAGGAGTATTATTATTTAATGTGTATGAGTAGTTGTATTAGTAGGAGTATGAGTCCCATATTTTAATTGTATTAGAAGAGGTGTGTGGATCTCATGTGTATAAAAAAAGGAAAGGTGACTCTTTGGTGGAACGACCAAAATAGAAAAATGGCCACCTTAATCTGGGACGGATGGAGTATAATTTAAGTATTTTTGGGGTGTGTTAAGTAGTTTTGGTGGTGTGGATAGCCGCACCCTAACACAATTAACTTTTCAACCCACTTTCTTTAAAAAATATATATATACTTCTTAAAAAGAGTAGTAATGTTTACTCCCTCCGTCCCCTTGAAACGTAGCCGTTTGCTTTTTGCACGTGGATTAAGGAGTATAATAATTTAATGTATTTTGAGGTAAGAGAAATAATATTTTAAAGTGTAGTGAGTTGTTGTATTAGTGTTGTGTGTGGGTCATGTGTGGTCACATCAATCTAAAAAAGGAAATGGATACTTTGTAATGAGACGGAACAAAATGGCAAAATGGATACGTATCAAGGACGGGGAGTATATTGTTTTCATTCATACACATATTGGATTAATTATTGGACATTAAAGTACAGCACATGTAATAGCTGAGCATAAGATTAAAAAAAAAAAAAAAAACTATTCACATTCCTCAAAACATGAGTATTACACTACATATTAAAAATAAATATTTAAATTAGAATTAAGAATATATAGATATCAAAACAAATATATGCAAACAGAAAAAAAAAACATTGTTTAAAGAAAATTATAAAAAACAAAAAAAACACAAACAATACTGTTCGGACGATGAAATTAAGATATAAATGTACAAATATTTAAAATTAAAAGAAAAAAAAAGAAAAGAAAAATGAAAACTCTCAAGAGACGACATGTGGCAAATAGACCTACTAAATGAGTTTAGCGAGCTCGAGTGTTAATGAGCTTATCAAACCTAAATCAATCGTATTTCAATTAATATATTTTATATTTAATATTACATTTAATAATAGTTATATTAATATATTTCCTCCGTCTTATTTCAATTTTTATATATTTTTAATTTGGGCGTTCCATTTCAATCTTTACATTTTCCTTTTTGGTATTTATGACCCACACAAATTAACTTTTTGGACTATCTATCCATTTTACCATTATGGATCGTCCATCCTTAATCTATCAATTTCTCTTTTTGGACTATAGGACCCACACCCTCCACTAATACAAATAAAGTATGAGATTCACCCTCCACTAATACAATTACCTACTACACATAAAATAATAATACTCTTTAATCCACGTGCAAAAAGCAAGTGGATACATTAAGGATAGACGAAGGAAGTATTATATTATTACTCCTATTATCTAATCGATGCGAACTTAACTCGATAATGTAACGAGCATTAGACAAGCTCGAACTCGAGTTCGAGTAGTCACGAGTAGAGTCAAGTCGAATTATCGAGTGGCTCGTTTATTTTAACACCTTTAGTGGCAAAGTAGAAACTCTCCTTTAGTTTGCTAGGAGATCATGGTCATCAATTTTATATTTCCAATTTTGATAGATAAGATCCATACGAAATAATTACTCTCTTCTTTCTAGAATAAATGTCATATCAAAATAATTACTCTCTTCTTTCTAGAATAAATGTCATATTTATTGTAGACGTGAAGTTTATTAAAAAATAAAATTTGATTAATTTTCTTGACATTTAGAGGGTAATATAATTCTTTTATGGAATTTTATCAATCCAAGGCCTGAAAAATGGGTAAATTATCAATTCGGGGCTGAATTATGTTTTTTATCAGTTAGGGGCCTGAATTATGTAAAATTATCAATTTAGGGCCTGAACTTAGGCCCTAAATTGATAAAATATGAGGTAATATTTGACAAATTCAGGCCTTTGATTGATAGTTTTATATATTTCAGGCCTTGAATTGATAGAAAAAATAATTCAGGCTCCAAATTGATAGTTTACCCATAATTCGGGCCTTGAATTGATAAAACTCTTTTTTTATATACTTATAAATAAATTATAAAATATGTTATGTGTGTAAAATGAAAGAGGTAAATATGAAATTAAAATGTATTTGAGTAGATTGATGTGATAGTTTTATTTTTTGAGTGGTGGCATCTATTATGAGATGATAATTTTATTATGAGATGATTATTGTAGTATCTCTCAACGTAGCTTAAATACAATACTGATACAACAACAAACTATACATAAAATAATTATTATATTCCTTAATCATAAACCAATCAATAAATGTATTTCTTTGAATGGAATCAATGGGATTATATTATAAGAGTTGGGAAAGTTTTTGAAGAAATTGACCAAATTGAAGGTGATCTTGATTAGCTTATGTTAGATCATCTCGTTGATATGATTTTTCTTTACATGGCCTTTTTATCTATTTCACATTTTTAAAATAACATTATCGAAAATCCTCTATTCGATTGGGGCGTGGAGGTGTTTAGAATGAACGACTCTTTGACAATATAGAAAATTTTAACTAATCTAACTTTATTGGTACATTTTATGAAGATCAACAATTGATGAAAGACTAGTATCGGCAATAATTTCCATGAAAACTTATGAATTTGTATGCAATTTTCGCTTACTAGTAGTCTAGTACTCTAATGTAAACTTAAATACTCTAATGACCTTAAAAAATAAAATGTTAATAATTAAAAAAACACTTAATACATGCCACCTAAACCTATACATATAATACACATCCCACAAAAGATTTTGTTCTTTTTAACCTATAATAATATAATTGGGGGGTGGTACAAGTAGGGTGATGAATGGTGCAGCTCATGGCAAATGATGGACCTCAACCACATAATGAACGGTTCTCAAAGGAATTATTTAGGTTAGTTGGCACTCGATTAAAAAATAAATAAATAAATAGTATATGGTATTATACAAATGAGTGTGTAACAGCGAAGATAAGTCTGTAAGAATAGTTGGCAAATGTGTCAGTAAAAAAAAAAAGGTATAAAAAAATAGGAAGCAAGCTTGAGGTAGAAGAGAATATGATCTTGAGACCAAAACCATGATGAGAATTTGTAAAAGAAAAGTAAAGTAAAATTAAATTAAAATTAGAAAGAGTAAAGTGGGAAAAAGATTAGGTTGGGTAATAATTTAACCTGCAAGAGCAGTTGGCAGTAGTTAGTCTGTCTTATAAAATCATTTACATGCTAACTTGAGCAGGTATAACCTACCTTATTTTTTAATTTAATTTTCTTTCTTTTCTAATTAGGACAAACAATTTTTTTTTTCTGGATTTATAATGATAAAGATTTTTCAGGGGCTTTTTCCAAAATTATTTTATTATCTTGAATTTATGATTATCTTCGTGATGAACTATAAAAGTACTACTCTAGTTAATGTAGGTACAAAGTTGTTTAAAATAATTTAGTATTTTTAATTAGTTTTATTGACGAAATGAATGAAGTATTTTTAAATAATAAATAAATTATAAAATATATTATGTGTGTTAGGCTATTTTTAAAGTTAACATTGATATGAATTTTTTTTAGTTGTCAAATTTATTGTGAGATGAACGAAAAATGAAAAACATAAATTTTAATATGCGATGAAGGGGGTAATAACATTTTTAAAATAAAAATTTAAAAATAAATACATTTAACAACACACTAAATTGTATAGGGGTAGAGACGGGTCAACCTATCATTAAAATATAGTATTTTTTATTTAAGTAAAATATGTTTATTGTTAGTTAAAATATATTTATAGCAAATTATATTATTACATTTAGAATAATACATTAATTTATTATTTTTCTATTTTAAAAAACATACTTTAATGATCAATAAATATATTTTACATATATAAAATCATATTTTAACACGTCATAATCCATCTTCATATAAGTATCATTTTACAAGAGCCTTTGTCAACTTTATATTATTAGCAGTACTTCGGTGAAATCTTCTGAAACCGTGATATATTTTTCTAATTAAGTATTTTAGTATTATTTTTATTAAAAATATATAAAATTTTATTTATATTATGATTATTTTGTGAAATAGTTTATTTTAATTGTTTACTTTTCGTCAATTGATTAATAATCTCTCATCTTCAAAATAAATGTAAGTATTGGATGATACGAAGTTTAAGAAAAATAATTTTTGTAAGAAAAAGAATGAATATTTTAAGCAATTGAAATGAATGGAATAAAATGAAAGATATAGTTGACTTTGACTCAATTAAGTAATTTTTTTGCATTATTTTAGTATTATAAGAGTATTGATATTGTTTGTTATTTAATTTTTTTGGTATGTAGGTTATTGGGACGAGAGACAAACCAAAAAAAAAAAATGCAAATATTTAAAAATTGAGTGAGCATTGTTACTCCATTAGTCCACCTCAATTTTAAACATTCACATTTCGTCATTTTGGTATTAATTTTAAAAGGTATTCATATGACTTACCATTGACTTACCTACTATACATAAAACTAAAACAATAATAGTTCTTAATTTAGGTGAAAAAAAAAGCAAATGAAGATGTTTGGAGGGGACAAAAAAGTATTACTCCCTCCGTTCTTGACCATCATTCCTATTTATTGTACCATATTATTGTTTAAGAAAAATTAATTATTTTTTTATCAGACTTTAAAGATTATTGTAATATTTTTAAGTAATAAAAATATAAAATAATTGTATGTGTGCAAAAAATGAGTGATATATTTGAGATTAAAGTAACTTTTGAGGTTGTTGGATATAGTGATATTTCTTTTTTGGAGTATGAATAATGGTGTGGAACGGACGAATATAAAAAGTGTGAAGAACGATGTGGGATGAAGGGAGTAGTATTATTTAAAGTATAATATTATCACTTATTATCCATATTATAAAATAAATTTCATGTAACGATATTATTGTGTCTGTCTTTAATTATACACTCCTTCCGTTTAATTTAAATCCTTACCGCATATTTTTAATTTGGACGTTTCATTGGACCATTTCAATCTTTACATTTTTCTTTTTAGTAGATGTGACTCACACACAATAATTAAAAGGACACACACTACACTAATAAAATTACATATTTTACATTAAATATTATTATTATATTTTTCAATTCACTACCTAATAAAATACTATATTTCTTAATTTATTTAAAAATATAAATGTAAGCATCGAGATGGAGGGATATATATATATATATGAAAGTAAGGCAATGACTACCTTGGGACGGTTCCAAATTTTCAAATTGGTGGAACCGTCCCTTTTTAGGTTACTCTTTTTAATTTATTAGGTTACTCTTTATGACAAAATTGGATTACTCTTAAAAAATAAAGTATATTTTTTTTTATAATTAGTTACTTTTATGGAGTAACCTAATTGGTTTTAAAGAGTAACACAATCTATACATATATAAAAGCAAACCTAAATTTCCACTTTTGTTTTCAATTTTTTTTCAATTTTACTTTATTTAGAAATAATTCAATTTTAATCTTAACCGTCCAATTTATTTTAATCTTAACCGTTCAATTAATACTTTTAATAGATTATTATTATACTAATAATGGATTTTATTATTTAAATTTTAAATTTTTTATTGCATACAATAAATTTGATAAATATAGGAAATATTTTTTCGAATTTGATTAATCTTAAATCAATATATGCTTAATTTCAATTAAAATATCAATTTTATTTTTATTATAATCGTCTCTATAAATATTTATTTTCAGTCATGATCGTTGATTCTTTAAAATCATGTCATATAAATTTTTTTCATTACCTAATCAAATTCTTATTTCATCCCTCTTTTTTTCCTCACTAATGCTTCTTCTTTTTCTTCTCTTTTACCGATTCAACTTTCATATTATTCATAATCTACTCTAATTTGTTTTGTTTTTTATACTTTTATTTGATCATATATGCAGGTTCAATCGTTTTCCTTAAAGAAATCATTATACTTTTGATTTTTTTTTCTTTTATTCTTCTTTTTAATTCTCTTTTTATTTTTTTTCCTCCAATGCTTCTTTTTTTCTTCTCTTTTACAAATTCTACTTTCATATTATTTATAATCAACTCTAATTTTTTTTTTATCTTTTATACTTTTATTTGATCTTATGTGCAGGTTCAATCATTCTCCATAAAGGTATCATTATATTTTTTAATTTTTTGTTATCTTATTTTTTTTCTCTTCCACTCATATTATTTACAATCTACTCTAATTTTTTTTTTATACTTTTAATTGATCTTATATGCAGGTTCAATCATTCTCCATAAAGGTATCATTATATTTTTTATTTTTTTTGTTATCTTATCTTTTTTCTCTTCGACTTATGTGTTTTTTTTTAATAATCTATAAATTTAATTTTATATTTTAATATTCTATCTTTTATTATTCTTTTTAGTCATATTTTTATTATTATTTTTCTTTAATCCTTCTTCTTTTCATTCTCTTTATAATATATTCTAATTTGTTTTGTCTTTTATACTTTTATATATGATCCTATATGTAGGTTCAACCATTCTCCTCACAGGTATCATTATAATTTTTAATTTTTTGTTATCTTATTATTTTTCTCTTCGATTTTTGTATTTTTTTTTAATATTTCTATAAACTCTATTTTTATAATTTAATTTATTTTATCTTCTTTTACACTTTTATTTGATATTATTTTTAGGTTTAATCATTCTCATATTTGATCTTATTCGTAGGTCCAATCATTCTCTTTCGAGGTATTTTTTTCAATCTTTTTTTTCTTCAATTTTTGTATTTTCTATATAATAATTCTATGATCCTATTTTTATATTTTAATATTCTATCTTTTGTTCTTCTTTTTAATCATATTTTTATTTTATTTTTCTCTAATCCTTCTTCTTTTCCTTCTCTTTATAATCTATTCTAATTTGTTTTGTCTTTTATACTTTTATATATGATTCTATATGTAGATTCAATCATTCTCCTCACAGGTATCATTATAATTTTTAATTTTTTGTTATCTTATTTTTTTTCTCTTCGATTTTTGTATTTTTTTTAATAATTCTATAAACTCTATTTTTATAATTTAGTTTATTTTATCTTCAATAATACTTTTTTTTATTGATATTGTATCAAAATTGACACAAGGGACTTACTAAAATTGAAAAGGTTAATAATTAATAGAACTAAATATTTTATACCAATAAAAGATAAAGCCGAAATAGAACTTTATTTTTTTTCCTTTTTTTTCAACATTATTTTATTTAGGTTGGTGGTAAGTTTAAAAAAAATTACTATAAATGTACGTCTAAGTCCGAAAATATATATAATATTTCTTATTTGAGCAATTTGAATCTTTCCATATTTAAATTTATAAAAAAACCAAAAACAAAAAAGAAAACACGAAAATAAATTAATTAAAAGCTACAATAAATATGAATGATCCGTTTATACATATAATAATTATGCTAAATTATATTATTTATATATATATATAGATATAGATATATAATATATATTATGAGATATTTTATACTATTAATAAATATTTATAAGTTTAATTTAATAATACTTTTATATTTTAGGAAAGTTTATTAAACATGTAATATGATCATTAATAAATATTTATAAGTTTAATTTAATCATACTTTTTATTTTAGGAAAGTTTATTAACCATGCATTCATAAATTTATATAAAAAGATTACCAAAAATAATATAGAGAATTAGTTTGAAATAATAAATAAATATATTCTTTTCCTTGAACATGTAGGCAAAATCTATACTTTTTGTATTAATAGAGAAAGTATGGGAAGTTTTAACAATTAATTAAAGTAAAAATATCGTATTTGATCTTATTTGTAGGTCCAATCATTCTTATTTGAGGTATATATTTTTTTTGTTTATCTTTTTTCTCTTTAATTTTTGTGTTTTCTTTATAAAAATTTTATGAATCCTATTTTTATATTTTAATACTTTTTCTTTTGTTCTTCTTTTTAATCATTTTTTATTATTATTCTCTAATACTTCTTCTTTTTCTTCTCTTTTATAGATTATACTTTCATATTATTTATAATTTACTCTAATTTGTTTTGTCTTTTATAATTTTATATAATCTTATTTGTAGGTTCAATCATTCTCCTTAAAAGTATCATTATAATTTTTATATTTTTGTTATCTTATTTTTTTTCTTCGATTTTTGTGTTATTTTTTTTACTAATTAATTCTATAAACTCTATTTTTTATAATTTAGTTTATTTTATCTTCTTTTATACTTTTATTTGATTGATATTATTTTTAGGTTTAATTATTATCATATTTGATCTTATTTGTATGTCTAATCATCTAATATTTCATGAACCCTATTTTTATATTTTTATATTTTATCTTTTGTTCTTCTTTTTAATCTTTTTTTATTTTTTTCTAATACTTCTTCTTTTCTTCTCTTTTACAGATTTTATTTTCATATTATTTATAATTTACTCTAATTTGTTTGTCTTTTATTTTTTTTTGATCTTATATGCGAATCATTATTTTTAAAGGTATCATTATACTTTTTAGTAATTTATTGTTATCTTATTTTTTTCTCTTCAATTTTTATGTGTTTTTTCTTCACAATTCTATAAACTCTATTTTTATAATTTAATTTATTTTAATCAACTTTATATTGTTAAATTAAATCAATAAAAAAAGTAAAAATTTAAATAATAAAATTCCATTATTTAAATTTTATGATTAATTAAAATCAACGGATAATCATATTAAATTAAATTATAATATATGAATATTGATTGATATATATTAATTTAAATTAAGTATATATTGATTAAAAATTAGTTAAGTATACCAAAAACATCTCTTATATTTACCAAATTTATATTGTTAAATAAAAAAGTAAAATTGATAATATTTTTAATATAAAGTGATACCTAATTATAATAAAGTGATAATGAGAGTATTAAACTATTTAATGAATAATTAATAATAATAATAAACTAATTAACATATAATTTTTTTTATTTAAAGCTAAAGTTTTTACTTTTTAGTTTAAAACTACATGTTGCTGGCGTGAAGAATGGCGTGAGAATCGCATTGCTGTAATTTACAGTTAGTATATAGTAAATTAGGATTTTTAATTAGTTCAGCCAAACATGACCCTTTTTTTTTAATTTTCTTTTTATTTAATATAAAATATTTATTTGGACTAATGGATGATCCGTCTCATATAAGAGGATTCGTGAGACGGTCTCACCCAAGACCTACCCAAATTACATTAGGTTAAAAAAATTAATTTACATATTATAAATACTTGATTAATAGTCTTTATAAAATACATAAATTCAAATAAATAAATAAATAATTATATTTATATACATACATATGTTATGGTTAAAAATAAATTAAATATATAAGTACATAATTGTAATATCCTTAATTCTTTCCGTGCAACGCACGGATGAGTAATATATCTAGTTAATAATAAAGAATAATCTAAAAAGGGCCGGTTCCATGAATTTATTTGGTGGAACTGTTCCACCCAAATTGCTCTCATGAAGTAATTATTTCGAGGGATTTATATGTTAATTAATTAATTAAAAAATGAAAAAACAGGGTAAATACTAATTTAAGTTGCAGCTGTAGCAGCAACATGCGTAGTTAAATTATGGTGCTAACGTGCGCAGTCTAAAAATTAGGATTGAATTTAGGAGTGATTATTAAAACAATAACTCCGTACGGATTGATATTATGGTATGGTGTTCTTGAAAGTATATAAAGTGGGAAAGTTGATGGTTCCTTTGCTGTTTCCGCAAGTCCCCAGTTGGTGAATTTTGTTCTTTATCTTGTGGAACTTAAGCAACCATTCGATGCTGTTGACAGCAATGATAAGCCCAGTATAAAAATGTACTCCCTCTGAAACTCTGCACACAATCTGTTTGTTTAAATGACAAAGTGGAATTTGGTGCTTTCTGCTCTATTTTAGCTGCACATTTCGGAATATCACAAAAGGGCCCTCGCTGTTTTGCCTTTCTCAGATTCTTGTGGGGTTTTTCAGTTCTCAATCTAATCTCTGAATTCTCTTTCCCAAATTAGGGATTCATTTAATTAGCTTGGGCTTAATGTCATCTGATTAGTTTTCATTGTTGTTTAATCCTTGTGATGCGTGATGTTCATATGAGAAAAAGAGGGAAAAGGGAATCTGCTTTTCTTACAATAAATAGTCTGTGAGCTGTTGCTTAGCCAATCACCTTCTCTCCTCAATTGTCTTTAGCTCTGAAAGATTCATACTTTCTTCTCTTGATGGAATAGCTTTGTTCTATTCCACATTGGAGTATACTTCATCTTGGTTAATTAGCTGGTGAAATGCTTATATTCTGCACTGCCGCATTGGATTTTTAATCTTTTCCTTCGTGATGCTGCAATGGGGGGCTTTACTTTTGCTTCTTTAACTTTCTTCTCTGTGCTATAAAGCTGCAAAGTTCATTTGTGCCTTGTTGAGTCCTACAAGATATTGCCACCTGTTCTTGGTCAAAACCCTATTTCACCTCTTGCTAAAATATTGTTTTTTTCCCCTTCTTTTTACTTTTTCTACTGTGAGACTGTACAGTTTGAGGTGTTCCCAATTCTGGGATTTCAATTCGGTGATTGATTATGGGCTCTGAGGAGAGTGGGGATGGAGTTTTCCATCAGAGGGTTGGTATGAATTGCCCTTCTGACAAAGTTTCAGGAGTTGCAATGTGCTCAGAATCCATGTTCTATGGTTCTAACTGGGATCCTATTGTTTCTCTAAGTCAAAGTGGGAATTTTGGGAATTCTGCCATGGTTTCTCAGAACGAGTTTGTAAATCCACACTGCTCAGTCATGTTAGAAAATCAAGCAATGTTTCCATCTGGTTCTTCAGGTTTAGCTGATTTGATGCCAAGAATTCCTGGTTTTGGAAGTGGAAACTTCTCTGATATGATCACTTCATTTGGCCACAATTCTGAACCAGCTTCTCACTCTAACATTGTTCAAACCAAGGGGGCTGGAATTCAGAGAGATCATGGTCAAAGCTCAGGAAATGGTGTATTAGGAAATTCACTTTATGGAAAGAGGAAGAGGGAAGTACCACAAGGAGCTTCACCTAAGGTAAATCTTTCTGGGTCTCTCTCATCAGGATGTATTAAGTATATGTCTTTTTTTAACTCCATTATGATCTGTATAGAATGCTGAACAAGAGCATAAGGATATCTCTGGGGACACATCTGAACTCCCTAAAGAAGATGATGAAAAGAAACAAAAACTCGAAAGAAATATGGGTCTAAGCTCTCGCAGTAAGCAAGCATCCAAACAAGCAAAAGATAATTCCAATGGTGCAGATCCTTCTAAAGAAAATTACGTTCATGTGAGAGCCAAAAGGGGGGAGGCAACAAATAGCCACAGTCTTGCAGAGAGGGTATATCTCTCATCATGATGCCAAGTTAAAATTTGTGAATGCTTCTGTTTATGCTTATAAACTCTTTTAACTGTTTGTATGCAGGTGAGGAGAGAGAGGATTAGTGAGAGGATGAGATTACTTCAAGAACTAGTTCCTGGATGCAATAAGGTTACTGGTTTAAGATATCAGTTTAACTTTCGATTTCGATATTTTGTTTTCGTATAGCTCTAAATTTTTGTAAAATCTTTATTCAAGATTACTGGGAAAGCAATGATGCTTGATGAGATTATCAACTATGTCCAGTCGCTCCAACAACAAGTTGAGGTATGTGTTGTTATCAGTTTTAAAAACGTGTCTTCATCAATTTATTTATGAAATGATTTAATTATGTCATTATAAATCAACTGTTGTAATATGATTCTTAGCCTCAAAGTATAGTTATTTGATCATAGTTGTGGGTCAATAAGCACATATGATGATTTAGGCCTTTATCAATGGAAATGAGATGTAGTTTTTCTCTCTCCTCGAAATACCCCTCCCACCCAAATAAGTTGGTATCCAGAGTGTTTGCCTTTTACCCTTGCTCTGTCAATTGCATCTTTAAGAACCCTACTCAATTAGTAAAAAAATATACACAAAATAATTAAAATTCTTCTTATTTGATTAACATTTATTAAAGATTAGTTGCAGCTTATTACTGTGAGCTGATTGATGTTATTTTTCTCAGAACAATATTTCATACTTGGAAAATCTAACTTGATCCGTCTTCAAAAACTCACCACACTGATTTTCCTCTTTGTATAGGCATGAAAGCACCTCAAAATCCCATCATAATTTGAAAAGATTTGTTCACTTCTGTTTGCAGTTTTTGTCGATGAAGCTTGCAACTGTGAATCCAGAGCTGAATGTGGATATAGACAGGATTTTGTCCAAAGATGTGAGAATCTCTCATTTAGTCTGCACATTCTTGAACTTGAATTCTAAATAACTAAACTGACATTCTAATTCAATTCCACTTGTTGATTAGATTCTTCTACGAGGTAGCAATGCAACTGCTCTAAGAATGGCTCCTGGTTTGAGTTCATCTAACCCTTTCCCTGGATATCCTCAAGGAGCCTTCAATGGCACCCCAAGCACAACTGCACTGTTTCATTCATTACCTCAGGTAACACCAAGATCTTGAAGTTGATTCAGTACGACTTTTTTAAATCGTAGATGGTATTAACGTATAGCATTCGCTGCAGCATCTATGGAATAATGATCTCCACGGTCTTCTCCAATTGGGATTTGATCCTGATCCTTCTGTTAACATGGGACCAAATGGTAATTGTTAAGAACTACTTATTGTGTTTACCCGTTAACCCTTATCGTAATCTTGTAACAATTCCATTTTCCAGGGATGTCGAAAATGGAGCTGTAGGATGTCCGGAGGCTGCTCGTCTAACTGAACAACCAGTATTCATAAAAGAGGATTTCTGCTGTGAAGTAAAACGAGAGAAAAAAAAAAAGAAGCTCAAAGTTCATCCTATTTCTATGTTGTATAGCTTATAATTCAGCCCCTAACTCTTTGTTCTTCGATTTTTAACAGAAGAAAATTGACTGATTAGATTATTGTAGATTGAGAGTGGGAACTCCATTGTTGAAGATGATTGATTTTGTTGAGTGTATACAAGCTGTTTATGGGGAAAAGCAGGTCACAAAGATGAAACAATTTATTGTGTAGAGTGCTTTTCGATTTAATGAATTGTGTTCCATTATTATATTATTATTACAAAACATTATGAAACGTAATTGGACAATAATCAAATTTGAAATTTATAATTCTGTTGTGTTTTAATCTCATATTCTCTTCATTTTTTGAAACTCATATTCTCTTCATTGATTAGACTGTTTTAGTCTCTTGTTATATCATGCACAGCCTTCTCTCTCATTGTATGATATTGGGCTTGTGTTGTGCCTCCACTTCGTTAAATTTTAGTTGACTAGAGATTTTTGAAGTAATGTTGTTGAGGTAAGATCGTCTCACGGCATGAGACAAGATTATTTTACATTTATTTTAATTAATTGTCAATTTTTATTAAAAATAGTATTATCTCACCTTAAATAAAATATTGTCACTTTTTATTTATTATCGTAAATTATTTCTATAAAAGTTCATTCACAGTAATTAGATTATCTTTTCTATAAAATAAAATGGTCTCCTATAGTAAAAAAATACTCCTCCCTTTTAAGTGATATAGAAAACAATTATCCTTCCTCCATGTACTTTATTTATAAAAAGTTACTATCACTACTCAACACACCAAATATATTTTATCATTTATATTACAAAAATATTATGATACCCTCAAAAATTATCAATTTTCTTAATATTCATGTCGGAAGAGGAGTTCAGACATTTATGGACCGAGGAAGTATTTCTTTATTATAATAATTTAAGAATAACTCCGATCGTATATTTACATATAAGTATTCGTTTTATTTGTGGGATATTTATTGTAATTTAAGAATAACTCCGATCGTATAAGTGCATATAAGTATTCATTTTTCGTTTAAAATTTAAGTGCGGATATTAAAAATTTATACACTATAAATCAGAAATAAACGCACAAATAATAAAGGATATTTTTTGTTATTCGAAAATAATGTCCACGTATATAAGTGAAAATGAAAGTCAATGACATATTTATAATACTGTTGAGTTACAATTAATAGTAATTAACACGTGACAGTCACATCAATGAATTAGCACTAAAAATATAATGAGCTATTAAAAATAGGACGATGCTAAACGGATCAATTAGATCCAGATCAATATCATTTATTAGGTATTTAAACAATTTAAAATGACTCTTTTAACCTTTGATAAATAGGATTCATTCATTACTTAATACTCCCTCCGTCCCATAACAAGGTATACGTTTCATTATTCTTGACATCCGCTTAAAAGGCATCAATTTCCTCTATTTAATGAAGAAAGTACACAATATGACTCACAATTTCCCTCTAATACAATTACCCACTTTATCTATAATAATAATACTCATTAATTTACGTTCAAAAAGCAAATAAAGACCCTAGAACCGTCCACGTGCAAACAGCAAACATATACCTTGTTATGGGACAGAGGGAGTATGTATTCCCTTTTAACAACACTTGTTTCAAGAATAATTAATATAGGCATTATTACATGATTTAACTACACAAATTAACAATCAAATCTATTTAAATTTTAGAAGGAAGGAGAACACAGTCAGAATTTATAGGGTCACAAATTATAGAATTATTAAAATATTCTTATAATGATAATAATAAATATATATACAGAAATAATTTTCCCTCTTCATATATCTTTCGAATGTAATTATCTTTTTTTTTAAAAAAAAATTAGCATACAATATAATAAAATACATAAAAAAAACTACTTATAAATTATTTAAACATTACACTACACTGTTTCACAAAATCAATTTTTATACTTAGTTAGTAGGTAGAACATCTATTTCAATATGAGTGTAAAAAAAATACTAATAAATTATTATTTTATTAACATATTGATATCTATTGTAAGTACTTACAAAATTTTAAATTAAAAAAAAATGAAAGAAGACTCTTTGGGTGGAACGCCCAAAATGAAACAAATGGAGTACAATTTTTTAAGGGGACGGAAGGAGTATATATATTTTTAGTAAGGGAATGTCATAATTTTTTTTATCAAATAAATAATATACATTGTTATTTACTAATGAATTATCAAATAATCATTATATAAATTGTTAACAGAATTATAAACAATAAAGCGAATTTAGAATTTCACTGTAAGAAAATTACCGACTATTACTTTACCAATGAAAAATTATTTACGTATATAATTTTAGCCGGTTAATAAACAGATTTAACTAAAAAATTAAAATTTTTACCAACATAATATTTTGTTAGTAAAAAGTGGAGTAGTAAGATGTACTCCCTCGTCCCACAATAATATTTACACATTTTAATTTTGAATATCTAGTTACGTTTCTCTTTTTGGTAGATATGAACCACACCAAACAACTAATATATTTATATGGGCATACATACAACACTAATATAACTACATACTTTATACTTTATGTTAAAAATATTATTTTTCTCACCTCATTATCTATTAAAATATTTTATATTTTAATGCCTTGCAAAAATTATTATGTAAGCGTTAAATGCTCAGTTCCATAACTTTTGACAAATTCAATTTTCGTCTCAAATTATTTAAAAATTTTGATTTAGTGCCATAACTATCTCAAATTTTTGGATTTTTTTTCAAAATTAATTTTCCCTTGCGAATCGTCCCATAACTCGGGATTTTTTTGCGAAGAAAAATTAGTTATGAGACGAAATTTAAAATTTTGAGATAGCTACAAAATTAAATCGAAAATTTTAAATAATTTGAAACGAAAATTAAATTTGGCAAAACCTATAAAACTGAAAGTAAATTAAACTCTATATATAACTATTACTTTGGGAATGGGAGTGTTTTCTTTAATTAAAAACTATAGACAAATACTTGTGTAAGAAAAATTTATGTAAAGACTTATGTGATGTGAGAGTAGACGGATAAAAAGTAATAACTTCATTATAAAATTAATAATCAAAATTTTGAATATATTTATAATGCGTAATTACGTGGATAATATCAATCTTTAATTGTTGTAGTCTCGCACAAAAACGTTACATCATCCTACTCTTTATCTCACAAAATACATAATTCATATATACACAATACACATTAATTATCGAACTCTTTAATAAATAAAAAACTACATTTAATCGAAAAGATTAACTATTAATTTTAAAAAATAATACTACTAAAATTCTTGTATACTATTTTAATCATGAGTGAGGCTTGCGTGCACCCGGGCGCACGGAACACATTCCGTGCGCCTTTAGAAATTTTGTATTATGGGTAAGGGTACATTAATTTGGTCTAAAGGGTATACACTTTAATTACTAAAAGGTACACAATTTTGTTCTAAAGGGTATACACTTTTCATTAATATTTTTTTTCTTTAGAAAATAAAGGGTACACATTTTTATACTAAAGGGTATACAATTTAACACAAAATTCTAAGGGCGCACGGAGTGTTGTTCGTGCGCCCAGATTTTTCTTTAGAAAATAAAGGGTACACATCTGTATACTAAAAGGTATACAATTTAGCACAAATTTCTAAAGGCGCACGGAAAGTGTTCCGTGCGCCCCGGTGCACAGGAGCTTTTGCCTTTAATCATTACTTTTTAGTTTATGATAATTAAAATTTATAAAGATGAATTATTAATGAAAAAGATTATTTTTTAAATTTCTTATTAAGATGGATTATTGAAAAAATCTATTTTTATTAAATGAATATTATATTGTATTGATAAAAACTTCAATTCTATTGTTAAATTAATAATTTATTAATAGATTAACAACGAAATCTGTTGGTACCATTTATCAATTGATTAACAACGAAATTTATTGGTAAAATTTATTTGGTAAAGTGGTGGTTGTAATTTTTTAAGAACGAAAATCCACCCATTGATAATCCATTGGTAATTAGTCAAAGAGATTGTATTCATAAATTCATGGGTTATCCATGGATAATTTCCTATAATTTTATTATAATAATAATAATATTAAATTGACAGCTTACTTTTTTATATCATAATTTAAAATCAAACTTAATATATTGCAATTTCAAATTAAAATATATAAATCTTGCAATCGTGTAATTCAATGGATCATAAATATTCATATCTTAATCAAATTTTGTGTGAAACCTTTTTTCTCCACTTCTTTTTTTTTTTTAATAATAAAATGTCACAATTCTATAACTTAATGAAATATAGTTTAATTATTAAAATTTGTATCGTGAATGACTTGTTAGTCTTTATATATATATATATATATATATATATATATATATATATATATATATATATATATATATATATATATATATATATATATATATATATATATTATTTTATTTTTTTGGGAGTGAGGTTGGATGTTATAGAATATCAATTTTCTCATGCATATTTTTAGTCATCTCCTTAATTAAAATTAATAAATAAAATTTGTTCAAAATTTAATTGTTATTAAAATAAAATTACAATAAAAAGTTGTTTTTGGGAAAATCAATATATATTTAAAATATAAATCAGTTAATAATAAAAATTTCTTGATTTATTATAATTAATAGAATATAATTTTACTAGAAAATTAAATAAATATATATATATATATATATAAATAAATAAAGTTTTTTTAGATGTAGTTGATGAATTCAATTAACAGTGTTATTAAGGTGGAGAGATAAACATTAAATAAGAGGAGAGAGAGGAATATTGAAATTTAATTATATTATTATGAAGAGAAGGGTATTTTTGACTTTACAAAATATTTGTTGCGGAAAGTGTACTATTATACCCCTATTGAGTTGGATCAAATTGATCCATATAGATTTCAACCCGAATTCACTGTTCCACTTTGGTATTCAACTCCCTATTTCATAACTTATTTCCTATTAAAAAACTATACCCTAGTTAATGACCATTAAACCCTTGGGGCATGGGGTGAAAATTTGGCCATTGATTACGACACGTGTCAAAAATCTAATTAGTGCAATAGTAGATTAAACACACAATGAAATAGGTGATCCCATTTGTGTAGATTTAGTTCTCAATTAATTAATGAGTAATGGAAATCATCTTAAAATTATTATTGAGTAATTTTCTCATTCATTCTCGAATTCCATTGCACATTTTAGTTAGGCCGTTTAAAATTATTAATGAGTAATTTTCTCATTCATTCTCCGTTTAAAATATGGGTAGTTTTTGCGTGAAAACGAGATCATTTTTTAATTTTTAAAATAGTTATTACTTGCGTTATAAATCGTTATTACTTCCACTATAAAATTTTATCACTTTTTATTTACTATTATAAATTGTTTATGAAAGAGTATTATTACTTTTCATTAATTTATGACATATTTATCCTATAAGCGATAGTCCTCATGTGAGTCCATTGCATGTAGTTGCTAAAAAGGGGGCATGACTGTAGTGAAAGCTGAGGATGGAGAGACTCTAGCCACTACGATTCCTACGGGATGACGTGTGTGTACTGATTATAGGAAATTGAATGAGAATACATGTAAAGACCATTTTCCCTAGATCGTCTCGCAGGGTATGACTTTTATTGTTTCTTGGACGGGTACTCGGGTTATAATCAAATCATGATTGCTCCCGAGGATCAAGAAAAGACTACTTTTACTTGCCCTAACGGGACTTTTGCCTTTAGAAAGATGCCTTTTGGATTGTGTAATGCGCCTGTTACTTTTTAGCGGTGTATGATGGCTATTTTTGATGGGTTGATAGAGAAGATCATGGAGGTGTTCATGGATGATTTTTCTGTATTTGGTTCATCTTTTGATATTTGTTTATCTAACCTCACTACTGTTTTGAAGAGATGTCAAGAAACTAACCTTGTCTTTAATTGGGAGAAGTGTCACTTCATGGTGATAGATGGAATTGTTCTTGGGCATCATGTTTCTGCCAAGGGATTGCAGGTGGATCGAGCTAAAGTGGTGGCAATTGAAGCTTCCACCACCGACCAATGAAATAGGAGTGTGGTCCTTCCTTGGACACGCCGGATTTTATAGAAGATTTATCAAAGAATTCTCAAAATATTCCAAGCCCTTATCTCACTTACTTGAAAAGGATGTTCCTTTTGTATTTGATGATGAATGTCTAACAGCTTTTCAGGTTTTGAAAGAGGCGCTTATTACTGCACCTATTTTGATCACACCTGATTGGACTCAACCGTTTGTACTTATATGTGATGCAAGTGATGTAGCACATGGAGTGGTGCTTTGAATACTGAGGGAGAAGAAGTTTTGCGCCATCTACTATGTGAGTAAGACTTTCGATACAGCACAAAAGAACTACACTATGACGGAAAAGGAGTTTTTGGCTGTTGTGTATGCATTCAATAAGTTTCAACAGTATTTGATTGGCATGAAGACTATTGTGTACACGGATCATTCTGCGATTCGGTACTTGATGGAGAAGAAGGAAACAAAGCCAAGAATCATTCGATGGATTCTTCTTCTTCAAGAGTTTGACATAGAGATCCGAGACAAGAAAGGTACGGAGAATGTGTTGGCATATCACCTTTCAAGGTTAGAGACTAGGGAACATTGTGATGATTCTTTTGAGTATATTGAGGAGATGTTCCCGGATGAGAAGATTATGGCTGTGTTCGTTGAAGGGGCTGAACGAGCATATGTGATTGCTGCACAAGGAATGGATCCATGGTATGCAGATTATGTCAATTACATTGTTGTGGGAGAAATTTCGAGAGATCTCAACCGATATCAACTTGCTAAATTCAAGAGGGATGTTGAGACCTTCATATGGTATGCTCCGTTTGTTTACAAAATTTGTACAGATTCTATCGTCCGTAGGTGTGTGCCCGAGATGGAGATGGAGAGTATTCTCGAGTTTTGCCATGAACAACCTAACGGGGGGCACTTCGGAGCTCAAAAGACAGCAGCCAAGGTACTTCAATCCGCTCTCTATTGGTCTATTTTGTTTAAAGATTGTGAAACCTATGTGGCGACATGCGATAGATGTCAACGGATGGGGAATATAAGTGGAGAGATGAGATGCCACTTCAGCCGAGCATAGTTGTAGAGATCTTTGATGTGTATGGGATCGATTTTATGGGGCCTTTTCCCCCATCTAATGGATTTCTCTACATCCTTTTAGCTGTGGATTATGTCTATAAGTGGGTGGAAGTCATTCCTACTCGCTTGAATAATTTAAGGACTGTCATATCCTTTTTGAAGAAGCATATATTTGCCCGCTATGGAGTTCCTAGAGCACTAGTTAGTGATGGAGGTTCTCACTTCGTCAATAAATTTCTTGAGAAGGTGCTTAAGGATTATGGTGTTAAGCATAGGGTCACTACACCCTATCATCCTCAAGTGAATGGGCAAGCGGAGGTCTCGAACCGTCAAGTCAAACAAATTCTGGAGAAAGTGGTAGGAACCAATAGGAAAGATTGGGCTATGAAGCTTGATGATGTTTTATGGAGGTTTCGGATTGCTTATAAGACGGTGTTAGATATGTCACAGTATCAAATTATCTATGGGAATTCGTGCCACTTACCTGTGAAAATTCAACACAAAGTTTTTTGGGCTTTGAGAAGCTTGAATTTGACTCTTAAGGATGTGAAGGAGTTGAGGATGACTCACATTAATCAATTGGATGAGTTTAGAAGTTGTGCTTGTGAGAATTCAATGATTTACAAGGAAAGGATAAAGAGGTGGCATGATTCTAAAATCTCATACAAGGAGTTCAAGCAAGGAGATGATGTATTACTTTTTAACTCTCGTTTGAAACTTTTCGCAGAAAAATTAAAGTCGAAGTGGACGGGACCATTCATGATTCATAGAGCCTGTGGAGGGGGGAATTTTGAGCTTATGGATAAAGATGGAGACATTATCACGGCGAATGGGCATCGCTTGAAGCATTACAAGTCGCCGGATGATGCTTGTGTCATCTTTGAAGATACCTTAATCTGATTTGGTACCATCGTGACTCTCCAACATTAAATATGAGTGTCTGTTGGGGGGCTTTCCCTCCCGTTTTGATTGCTTATTTCTTTTTTGAGTAAGAAATTTTTATATTGATAGTGCTTACTTATTGGCAATTACATCTCTTTGTAAACTTAGTTCTACTTATAGTTTCTACTAAGTTTGGGGGAGTGATGTACTTACCTCAATAAGCACCGGATGTATAATATTTTCTTTGTAACGTTTGTTAGGGGAGTTGATTTTTTGCGGCATATTTAAAATTTTAATCGGTTTTGATGTGTCAATTTTTTGCAACTTGTCTAATGTTTAGTAGTGTTTTGTTGTGTCTTTTATGTCTTATACGGAGTTACTCATGAATTTTACTTATTAAGGAACAAATTTTGATGAAATTGTGCTCTATATTGGTACCTAATGTTCGTTTTGAAGCTTGAAGTGTGTAGGGAATGAAGAACACTCAATTTTGGAACTTCAGAGGGTTGGTTCGACCAAGCCAGGAGGTCGAATCCAACACATAAAGTCGAATCGGGGTGTAAAAGTTGTCCAGTGAGGTGGTTCGACCTCGAGCATATCGGTTCGACCAGAAGTACAGGTCGAACCAAGATCGAATCAGAGCAAGAAAATTTCAAAAGAACGATTCGACCACGACATATTTTGTTCGACCTGTTCAACAGTCGAACCGAGGTCGAATCGGTGACATGAAACTTACAGAAGGGTGGTTGGACCTGAGGCGTTCTGGTTCGATCTCTTCAGCAAGTCGAATCCGGGTCGAATCGAAGGTAGAGCTTGTCCAGAAGGTTGGTTCGACCACGATGAAAGTGGTTTGACCAATTAAATAGGTTGAATCGAGGTCGAACTAAGCCAGGTAAGTATGTTTTAAGTTCAAATTTTAAGTTGATTTGATCACTTTTTCACTCCACCTTCACTCGAATCCTCTTCAAATTGAAACACCCGTGCACTAATTCTTCAATTACACTTGATTTCACATCGATTACATCACACTACACCCTTAATTCTTCAATTTATCGTGAATTTGGGTGGATTTAGTTGCAAATTAGGGCTTAGTCGCGAATCATAATTGTATTGAGCACTTGTACGATTTTTCACCATGGGAAGAACTAAAGGTATGTTTTCTCAACTCAATTACCCTAGGATTAAAGTTTAATGCATACAATTTGATGTGGGTAAGTTGATTGAATGTGTTTTTGCTTGAAATTCATGGTGATAGTTGTTATTTTTGAAATAATTCATATGAATTCTTGGTTGTTTGATTTGAAATTGCTTAATTGGTGATAGAATCTTGAGTTTTATGTGAATTATTTGAAGATTTAGGGAATGTGATTGATGAGCATGTTAAAGTTGGTTAGAATTGTTGGAATTAAAGTAGTTTATTGAACTTGAATGTTGAATTGCTTGAATAAGCTTGATGCATGCTTGTTAATTGGTGATTAATGGTTAATAAAGGTGTGATTGGTGTGGAGTGAGCATGTTGAATAAGCAAGTGGTGTTGGATTGATCATAAGAAAGGGGATTGAGTTTGTTTGAATGAATATGACTTTGTTGATTGTGCATTGAAGCTTGAAATCTTGAGTAGAGTTGAATGGTATGCTAGTCAATTACTTGTTTTCTTGTTTTATTAGTTGTTATTGAAGTATTGTTTTTAGGGACAGGACAAGGAACGAGTAAAGACAAGGGGAAGGCGAAGGCGGTGGAAGTGCGTTAAAAAAGAGGCAAGATAGGCAATCCAAAGTTGACAATGTGACGAAAAAGCTTCGACTTAAGCAAAGATTGCCGGAGAACTTCAAAATTCAAATGAACGAATGGGATGAGATAAAAGAAAAGTGGGAAGAGATTTCCGACAAGATAGAGAGGACGAGATACCAAGATGATGAGGCCATGAGAACGATGAGTATCAGTGATGATGTGTTTTGGATGTTCGACCAAGTGGGAATCCGTCGTTTCATGGAGTTGAAGAGGCCAACGTACTTCCACGTCACTGCAGAAGTAATTTGTTCATTCGAGATGGAGAAGGATCCGTTGGGATATCCTTATCAGTGTCGATTCCAGCTGGGGGGCGTTATGAGGAGATGGTCCGATGAGGATTTCAACGAGCTATTCCGGACACCTTTGGAGATCTCTCGTGTGGAGAATGGATACTTCAACGCTGATAGATTTTGGAGGGAGATCTCCGGAGAGATTGGAGACTACAAGATCAAGTGAGCTCGTGCTTCTTCTATCAAGAACCCGATGCTCAGGTACATGGATAGAGTGCTAGGTAACACACTGTTTGCCCGCTCAAAGGGGAGTTGTGTGTCTCGAGGAGAGCTCTACGCTCTGTGGTGTATGTTGAGCAGGGTGAGATTCAATGTCGGCGCTTATTTTATCTCTCAGCTGAATTGGTTCAGGACCTCCGGATTTCAAAAGGTAAACATTGGAGGATTGTTGACGATTGTGGCTGAGCACTACAACTTGAATTTCACCGGCATCACACCCGTTGGAGGAGAGCCCGACTTGGTTATGTTCTCTTGCATGAAGGGAGGATTTGCACACTTTATGGATGGAGATTGGTTCTTCACGAGGGGTTCTAAGCCTTTCGATTTCATATTCCCCTTCGACGTAAGCAACCTAACGACCATTCGGGAGGAGAGAAACAAGTTGATGAACTCCCTCGGACATACAACCATATCCATGACAGTGAGGACTAATGGTGATTGGAGGACGGTGGCGCAGATATGTGTGGATGGTAGGATAGCAGAGTTGAGGCAGATCGTAGAGCAAGGAGAGTTCCGACCACCACCGCCACAGCAGCCACAACAACAACAGCAGCCTGAGGGTAAGCATCGAGAGGAGGAGTCGCAGGATATGGAGATCCCATAGCAGCATGATGTACCTCGTCCCATTTCGGCAGTTCCGCAGCAGCAGCGGGCTGTTCCGGAGGACTATACATGGGAGCAGCTTCGCTTGATTCATGAGCAGCTGGCCACGATTGCGGCGAACCAACTTGAGATGAACAGGCAGCTAGTTTTAGCGAATACTAACTACACAGCGGTGAGAACGAAGTTGGATTTGTTGGATAGGGACATCAGCTATATTCATCGGAGGCTTGATAAGAGGGATGCGAGTGATGATAATGAGGATGATGATGCTTCGGAGGAGTAGAGTTGCAGGTTTTGATGTTTTCTCATTCATCTCATCCCCATTCTTCTTTTTCTTTACAGGATTTGGTGTCTTGCGTGAGTGGCATGTATATTATATTTGATTCTAGGTGTGGATTTGTTAGGATAGTTGTTGCATGAGATGGAGATTGGAGATACTTGTATGGTTTGATTTGGTTGTATGGGTTGATTTGTGCATTCATGTTTTCATGTGTTTATTTCTATTGATGAGAAGCATGTATAGTTGATAAGTATGTTGAATTCTTGTGAAATTGATCTTGATTATGTGCTATGAGGAGTACTAGGTTTCTATTTACCTATGTAAAGACTTGAGCCTTTTTAATCATGCTTGATCATGATAGTTTATTCTTGAGAGAATCATCCAGACGAACGTATTCCAGAACTTGGCTTGGAGTCTTGTGTGAGACTTACAATTGGTGAATTGCTGGGATATGATCTTAGGCCATTATTGTTTAAATTGAGTTACTTAGCCAAATTTTCCCTTCCCAATAATTATGTAAACCTTTGGTAGCCCCGTTGAGCCGTTAAAAGATTTTTCTTTGGCAAGCCAAATTTAATAGCCTTATAATTCTTTACTTGAGCCTTGTTTATCCTATTCATTGGTAGAGAGTTGAAGAGATTAAGTGTTTGAGGAAAAAAATGAAAAAGGAATGTGGTTGAGTGAAAGAAGAATAAGAAGTATATGGTTAAATCTTGTTAGGGGTAGTGCCTGAAACTGGTACCCTGATTGTTGAAGAAGGGGGTAGTGCCTAAAATCGGTACCCAAGTTATCAAAAGAAGAATGATGTTGATGCCATGGAAAGAAGAAAAAATTAGAAATTTTGCAAGTTCAAGAGAAGAAATTGGAGGAGATATAATAAAGTGAATGAAGAAAGGAAGAACCTCCAAGGTAACTCTCTACTAGTGTTTTAAGTCACTTTATCTAAATTTTCCTACCCTTTCCAAAGAGCCAACATTACAAACCAAAAATAAGTCCTTTGTGAAAAAGTAATGACTTGATTGTGAGTTGATTTTTGAGACCCTTGTCAAGCTTATGGTTACACTTGAGTATGGATTGACTATGAGCATATATACTAGCCTTTTTAAGTGCGATTAGCACTTGAGTGAGAGAGTAAACACTTATCTTGTGAGCTAGATTACTTAGTACTCCGAATGGAGTGTGATTGGATTATATTTTGCATGAATGATATGTAATATGCAATTAATACTTGTTTTGATTTGATGAAGTGGCATGTGTAATATGTGTTGTACTTAATCTTGGTGAATTATACACTACTCTATGGTTTGATTTTGTTGCCTCGGGACGAGCAACATGTAAGTTTAGAGGTTTGATGAGTGTGTAAATTCACGATTCTAGCACCGAAATTTATGCTATTATGGAGTGTTTGAAGGTTGAAATAGGTGGAAAACCTATATATATTTTGAATAAGCATGAATCAGGTGTTGTTGGAGCTATTTGAGTGGTTTTACTAGAGAAATTGGAGTGGAAGTATCAAAAATTGAAGAGACAAAGTCGAAGCCATTCATATAGGCAAAGAAGAGGCTCGGTTCGACCTGAAAGAGGTCGATTCGACTTGCCCTTCAGGTCAAATCGGCGACACAATTGGTACAGAAGCTAGATTCGACCACGATGGTAGGGTTCGACCTGTTACCGAGGTCGAACCGTGGTCGAATCGATTAGCGGAGAGGCTGGTTCGACCTCGTCAGGATGGTTCGACCTATCCAGTTAGTAGAACCGAATGCCTGGGACTTTCAATAGCTGGGTTCGATCATGGTTCGACTTGTGAAGAAGTGGTTTAACCTGTTACCGAGGTCGAATCGATGTGCGAAAACTTACCATATCCGTAATTTTTAGGCCTAAACGCGTGAGATCACTTGAAAAGCTCATTCCAAGCCCTAGAGACGTGATTACAAGGATAAAAAGAAGCTTATGCAGCACAAGGATGAGGATATACCACAATTATCATCCAAAGATATATTTTGATCATCCGAGAGAGGGAGACGATTCCACCATCCGGAGGGGCTGCGCAAGGAAGTTCCGCTGGAGATTCAAGTAAGATTGGTTCATCTAACCATGATTGCTCTTAGATCAATCATGGGCTAGAGCCGCTTCGGTAGTTCTAGGATTATGAAGATTTCATGAGTTAATTTATCGTGTGTAAACTACGTACAACACTACTTGTGGTTTATTTTATATAAGATTGCGCGTTTTTAATCCATACTCACGGTCGTTTTATGCATCAATAATTTTTGTGTAGAGTTTGAATACATATCTTGGTTATTGGTTGAGTGCGTTCACTGATGAGCAGGGTTTTATGTTATAATTCTAAGTGAAGGAATTCCGAAGACTTATTAGAACTATCTTATATGAAAACTTGTTAATTGAATTATATTCGCGTTAATAAGTAGGATAAATAATATAACTTCATAGTACCTATAAAGGGAGATCATGTCGGGTTAGAGTAATAAGTGCACGGGAAATAATTGATATTGATAGTACCTAGAAAGGGGGGTGAATTATATCTCTTGCTCCAAGGATATTCACACGTGTCATACGCATGTTTACTTGTGTCTATAGAGTGAATTTGCATGGTTAAGTGATGCGTCCATAAACCACAAGGTAGAGTCGGACACCGTCACATGGAAGACGAATTAATAAGTGAAACTGGATGACCTAAAGAACTACTTACTTGATTACTAAATCAAAACTCATCTCTCTTTCTCTTGTTACTTTTATTTGTTATTTCAATTAATAATAGTTACCTTACCAATCCAATACAATTTACCACATAGTCTTATTATATTAGAATATAATTAAATTGATATTTATCCGTCCCTTGGGTTTGATAATCACTTGGTCACCTTTCGAGACTACAATTGATATTCTTCATACTTGGGGATAAATTGTGTGTTGAGAAAACGCTCATCAAAAGCAAATGTTCAAAGTGAGGATGCGAGGAGAAAGTTTGATGGACCATCCTTTGGTCCAATTAGCATGAAAATTCCGTCCGGCTTAAAGACGTTAAACTTAGAGCTAAATGGGAGGCAACCCATTCTTTTTATGTTTTGATGCTTGTTTTTTTTATTTTGGCCTCGTAGGTGGATTGTGCTCGTGAGAAGAAAGCTTATTGAAGAAAAGAGAAGTGCTTCATGGACGTAACTTGAGTCGTCAGGATGCATTTACTTCTCTACAAGAAGATCATCAATGGAAACTACAAGGGTAAGTCCCACCACTTTTTGCAAACTTAAGTCTCAACTTGTTTCGAAGTTTGGGGGGAGTGTGTGGTGTGACTCACCACTTGAGTGTTGAGTGTAATTCTTGTAAAATTGCCAATTTTAAAATTTTTCTCATGAGTTTTGATTGGATTTTGGGTTGATTGGTTGTGTTAAAGTGCATGATTGTCCATATTTTTAACGCAAATTGTTGAGCTAATTGTGTTGTATGAGTTTTTTAGTATGAATGAAGGGTATTGGAAGCATAAATGGAGCTTGGAGCTAACGTTTTCCTTACCAAATGCCTATTGAGGGAGTACTCTACACCTTATCATTTCTAGTTGATTTTGATTTAGATTGAATGGATTAGCATGCTATTTTATGTGTTATGTTTTTGGGAGGTTTACTTTTCAATCAAGGTTGGGATGATTGTGAGCTTAATTGTCATGGATGATATAGAATGTGTGCTTTATTGTTAATGATGGTGATTTTTATTCTTGCATGTTATGTGTTTTTGTATTGTGTCTTGTTTGGTGAGTCTTTTTATGTTTTGTGTATTCTTTTATTTTGGTCTTTGTATGTTTGGTGGTTTGTTTAGGAAGGTTGTGAGTCATTTTTGAATATGAGTGATGATATGTTGTGGTGATAAGTGATGACAAGTTATGATTAAGAATCTCTACACTTTCGAATTGTGACATGTTTTATTTAACTTATTCAATTTTGAGATGAATGGGGTGTAATAAGTTTCGTAAGGTCCGAGCATAAGCTTGTGAGCATTCGAGCCTCAACCGTACATACATGATTATTTCTTTATGAGTGAATCGGTTGTCTTTGATAAGCTAGAACTTGCTCAAGGACTATAGGAACGAGCCCGATTTATGGAGATTAATGACATGATCTAAGGCCATCTTTGTCAATAATAGTCATTGCCAAATATTTTCCTACCTTGAACATCATCCCTAGTTAACCACTTTGAGCCGATAAGCCTATTTCTTGTGAATTAAGCACATTACAAGCCATGAATACCCACTTAAGCCTTACATATATATCCTTTGTGTGGGTGATTGAGGAGATGGTAACTAGAAAGGTTTGATGAGAAAGAAAACGAAGAAAGGAAATGGTAAACAAATAAGAAAAATGATGAAAAGAGCACAAACAAGAATGAACATGGCAAAGGAAAAGGGGCTTCAAATATATAGCACATTAGTACAATAATCATTCTTATTTTAATAGGAATTTCGCTAAAAATAATTTAACCGACAATATAATTTTTTATTTATTAATAAGCTATATTTTATTATCTTATGTGAGTTGAATGTGAACACATAAACAGGTATACATGTGCTCAGGGTGTACATCACTTTAATTTTATTCATATATATCCACTCGATTTTTTAGAGAGAGGGCATTATGGTCATTAATCATATCTCTTCTTCTATGAGAGACCAAAATTTTTTAGAACAACAATAAGGAAGGCTTCCATCATAGTGAATCTATTTAAATTTCGGAGATGAATACTCCATTATTTTCGTCAAAGAATCGTAGTATTTGAAGGAAAAGTAGCAGGAAGCATGAAAATGGAAATGAGTAATTGATGTTCAAAATGTGATAACAATTTACAGAGATGGTGTATATATGGAAAAAGTCAACATTTTACAACTTTATAGTGTAAAATCTTATTTTTTTTAAATTATAATCAAACAATTTTAACTCTTTAGAAATTTAAATTACATATATAAGAAAACAAGAAAAATGACCCATGAACCATACCCTCGATTGCACTCTTTATTTTGATCACCACACTCACTCCATTACTCACAACATCACCACACTCTTTCAAAATCATCAAACTCTTTATTTAGATCACCACACTCATTCAATCACTCACAACATCGCTCTCTCTTTCATAATCAACCTCAATCATTCACTCTGACCCACTCACAACATCAGCACACTCTTCTCCCTTCTCACTTCCTTAAGCTCCACTTCCTATGAACAAGGAAGTTGCAGTATATATATGACCAACACTTCGAATCAACAACTGGCATTCTCGGAGGTTTGTTTCCTCCGTACTTGAATAAATGAAAAAGAAATCATATTCTAGATTCAACATCTGATTTCTTGTTATTTTCTTGAACGTGTAGTAAAAAATTTCTTTTTACAGAGAATGCATTTTGAAATACATTATTCAAGGAACCATACATCATAAACAATTTCACACCCCCAAATAAAAAAATTGGCACTATCCAACATATCCACAATACACTTTAATTTCAAAATCGTCACTCCTTTAAAACTCACATAACTTATTTTATAATTTTTTTATTATCTAAAAATATCAAATTACCCCTAAAAACAACTAAAAAACAATATTTTTATAAATTTATATTCACATTAACTGTAAACTTTTTATGGGACAAAGGAAAAGGGGCTTCAGATATATAGCACATTAGTACGATAATCATTCTTATTTTAATAGGAATTTTGCTAAAAATAATTTAACCGACAGTATAATTTTTTATTTATTAATAAAGTATACTCCCTCCATCCCAAAATTGATTGCACACTTTTCATATTTATCCGTCCCAAAATAGATTGCACCTTTCCAAAAAAGAAAATATCACATTAATCCCCACCCCTAAAAGTTCATTTTAATTACAACTTTACCACACTTACCTAACACACATAACATATTTTATAATTTATTTATTACCTAAAAATACCACAATACCCCTAAAAAGTCAACATTTCTTAAACTTCGTATCTACAGTAACAGTGCAATCGATTTTGGGACGGAGGGAGTATTTTATTATCTTATGTGAGTTGAATGTGAACACATAAACAAGTATACATCTGCTCAGGGTGTACATCACTTTAATTTTATTCAAATATACCCATTCTATTTTTTAGAGAAAAAGTATTATGGTCATTAATCCTATTTCTTCATCTATGAGAGACCACAATTTTTTAGAACAACAACAAGGAAGGCTTCCACCATAGTGAATCAATTTGAATTTCGGAGATGAATATTTCATTATTTTCGTCAAAGAATCGTTGTATTTGAAGGGAAAGTAGCAGAAAGCATGAAAATAAAAATGAGTTATTGATGTTCAAAATGTGATTATAATTTACAGAGATGGTGTATATATGGAAAAAGTCAACATTTTACAACTGTATGGAGTAAAATCTCATTTTTTTAAATTATAATCAAACAACTTTAACTCTTTAAAAATTTAAATTAAATATTTAAAGAAAACAAGAAAAATGACCCATGAACCATACCCTCGATTGCACTCTTTATTTTGATCACCACACTTACTCCATTACTCATAACATCACAACACTCTTTCAAAATCATCAAACTCTTTATTTAGATCACCACACTCATTCAATCACTCACAACATCGCTCTATCTTTCATAATCAACCTCAATCATTCACTCCGACCCACTCACAACATCAACACACTCTTCTCCCTTCTAACTTCCTTAAGCTCCACTTCCTATGAACAAGGAAGTGCGCTATATATATGGCCAACAATTCGAATCACAACTGGCGTTCTCGGAGGTTTGTTTCCACCATACTTGAATAAATGAAGAAAAAACCCTATTCTTAATTCAATATCTGATTTCTTGTTTTTTTCTTGAACGTGTAGTAAAAGTTTCTTTGTAAAGAGAATGACTTTTGAAATACATTATTCAAGGAACCATCCGTCATAAACAATTTCACACCCCTAAATAAGAAAATTTGCACTATCCAGCATCCCAATAATACACTTTAATTTCAAAATCGTCACTCCTTTAAAACTTACATAACTTATTTTATAATTTTTTAACTAAAAATATCAAATTATCCTTAAAAACAACTGAAAATAAATATTTTAATAATTTTATATTCACATTAACTGTAAACTTTTTATGGGACAAAGGAAAAGGGACTTCAGATATATATCACATTTGTACACGAATCATTAATATTTTAATAGGAATTTCGCAAAAAATAATTTAACCAACGGTATAATTTTTATTTATTAATAAACTATATTTTACTATCTTATATGAGTTCAAAGTGAGCTCATAAACAAGTATACATGTGCTCAGGGTGTACATCACTTGAGTATTATTCATATATACCTAGTACCTACTCAATTTTTTAGAGAGAGGGCATTATGGTCATTAGTCCTATCTCTTAAACTATGAGGGACCAAAGATTTTCAAGAACAACAAAAAGGAAGGCCTCCGCCATAGTGAAGAAATTTAAATTTAGGAGATGAATACTACATTATTTTTGTCAAAGAAAGCAAATAAAAAAAAACACTGGCTTATTTGTGAGTCTTCGTCGTATTTGAAGGAAAAGTGGCAAGAAGTATGAAAATGAAAATGAGTAATTGATGTTCAAAATGTGATTACAATTTACAGAGATGGTGTATATATGAAAAAATTCAACATTTTACAGCTGTATGGTGTAAAATCTAATTTTTTAAAATTATAATCAAACAACTTTAATCATTTAGAAATTTAAAATTACACATATATAAGAAAATGGTAAAATGACCCGTGAACCATACCTTCTTTTGCACTATTTATTTAGATCACCACACTCACTCCATCAATCACAACATCGTTCTCACTTTCATAATCTACCTCCATCACTCATTCCGACTCACTCACAACATCAGCACACTCTTCTCCCTTATCACTTCCTTAATCTCCACTTTCTTTGAACAAGGAAGCTGCAGTATATATTTGACCAATACTTCGCATCTAAAATCGGCGTTCTCGAATGTTTGTTTCCACCGTACTTGAATTCATGAAAAACAAACCTTATTCTTTATTCAATATCCGATTTCTTATTTTTTTTCTTAAATGTGTAGTAAAAATTTCTTTTTACATAGAATGACTTTTAAAATATATTATTCAAGGAACCATTTCCATCATAAATAATTTCACACCCCAAATAATGAAATTGGCACAATCCAACAACCCCACAATACATTTTAATTTCAAAATCGTCACTTCTTTAAAACTTAAATAACTTATTTTATAATTTTTTATTAACTAAAAATATCAAATTGCCCCTAAAAACAAGTGAAAAACAATATTTTCATAATTGTATATTCACACTAACTGTAAACTTTTTATGGGACAAAGAAATAGGGACTTCAGATATATAGCATATTAGTACACGAGTCATTCTTATTTTAATAGGAATTTTGCTCAAATAATTTAACCGACCATATAATTTTTTATTTATTAATAGATTATATTTTTTATCTTATGCGAGTTGAATGTGGGCACATAAAAATGTATACATGTGCTCAGGGTGTACATCACTTTAGTTTTATTCATATACCCACTCGAGTTTTGAGATAGAGGGCATTATGGTCATCAATCCTATCTCTTCTTCTAGGTGGCCCTGCGGGTGAGCCGGTCCGTCAGGCCGCTCATCCGGACCATGGGGTTGTTCTCTCCTCCGCTTTGGACCCGCCACCAGCCGATCCAGCTTTCTATCTTCGAACAGCTTGATTAGTTCGGTCAACAGGTCTCGACATTTATTGGTGTCATGGCCAATGGATTTGTGGTATTTGCATAACTTCTTTTTGTTCATCTTGGCTGGATATGCGCGTATCCTAGGCGGTGGACCCAATAAGTTGGCGTCTTGTATTTTACCAAATATCTTTTCGGGCGTGAGCTCGAGTAACTCGGTCATCTTCTGAATTTGATCCTCGTCCGGGAATGGTTTGAAAGAAGAGGGGGCCTTATAATCCTTTTCGCCCTTTCTCCTTTTCTTGTCGCCCTCCTTAGGGTCGATTTTAGTCTTCTTATATTCTTCGAGGATTTCCTCGCTGTGGATGAATGCCTGGACTGCGGCCATGAAAGCGGCGTAGTTGTTTGGCAATTTCTGCTGGCAGCTAGTCCACATGGGAGACCCTGGGAGTAAGGCGGTGGTTGCCAAAATGATCGATGTTTCGTCCGACACCTTTTTTGGTTGGCGCACTGTTCGTTGAATCTCTTCATAAAGTCTTTCAATGACTCTTTTGGGCCTTGCTGCAGGCAGACCAATTTTTACTTAGGCTCCTTTTCTTACCCCAAATACGTGAAGTGGGATGAGAAGGCGGTGGCAAGTTGCGCCCATGAGTCGATAGAGTTAGCGGGGAGTGACTCGAACCACGAGTGCGCCTTGTCCCCCAACGTCAGGGGGAACATTTTGCACCGATCTTTTTCAGAAGACCCTTGCGCCAGCATCCACCCCAAGTATTTATTGAGGTGTGAGATCAGACTGGATTTGCCGGTATATTGTGGGATTTGGGGTATTCGTATCTTCTTCATAGTGGTCGCCACGATTACCCTGTGGGTGAACGGAGATCTCCCGGATTCCAGTTGGGGATGACGTGGGTTCCGACGTCGTTTCTCCTCTCTATTTGGTCGAGGCATTTTTTCTCAGCACACCGATCTCCTCATCATGTTGCTGCTTGAGTCAGGCGACAGGGTCGTCTCCGGTGCTTTCCCCTACTTGTTCGCGTCGAGTTCTCACAGGGTCTGATCCCAGTCGATCTTTTGCGCTCACGCGCCCAGTTGTATGCACGGGGGAATGGCTGGCGACCGAGTTGGCGCGGGATGCCATCTTTCTCCATTTGCGCCCTTCGTCTACCACCTTTTGTGCCTTCCTTGGTTCTTTCGGTGCGCCTGTATGGCCCATCCATTCGTGTACTGACCTTCTGGGTGGAGTCCGCTCATACCGTCTGTCATTCGTTTGTTTGGTTGGGACCTCCTTGAGGCTGAAGTTGTCTTCGACTGGCAGTCTTCGGCTCCGTGGCTTGTTTTCCTTTCGTCCGTTTCAGAAGATCGAAGTACTTTTTTCGAAAATCGATCTGCGAATCGTCCTCCTCGAGACCCGTGTTGTGCAGTGAAACTTCTTTTTCCATCGTGCAGGGGGTCGGGGTCCTCCTGTCAGCGTCGACTGGTAGTCGCCTCGGCCCTACTAGGAGTGGCTTCGTCTATCGTCAATCACGCAGATGGTTAAGGCGGGTCGAGGGCGCGGTGCCCTTCCTCTAGCGCCAAATGTCGCTCGTCTGATCTTTATCCTTCCCTGATTGATAATGGATGTGGCTGTGAGGGAATTGAATCTTTGGGCTGACACAATAAAGGATTACCCCGTAGGCGTTCTCTTGCCTTTTTTAGGGGTGAAGGGTTGGTTTTATTACCCAGGGGATTCCCATATTTATATTCGATAATCTGACGTCACCCACATCAGGGCGAATCGGCAGATTATCGCGTACCGTGCCAGCATTAAATGCAATATAGCTTCATGTGACTTTATTTAGGATCTGCTCTAGGATATTAGCCTAAGTGAATATCTTCGACGGATTTTGCGTATCCGGAGTATCTGGACCATGTGGCTTAATGGCTTTCAGGCAGTTATCCTTGCTTATGCCACATGAAGCTTGATGGGCTTTTTATGGGGCTGTTGGGCCATACAGGCCTAACATATAACAAGATATGAAGCCCGCTTTTGGTGATTCCACCACAATATATTAGAAAAAATAAAATGTTTTAATCTTCGTGCCTGTATAAATGAGTAAAAATAATCGAGATAGAGGAAGTATATAGTATATTACGTATAAAATGTTAATGGCAAATTTGAAATTAAAATTTACTATAAGATAGTATTAGGTTTGTTGTTCTTTACTTTAATAAAGTGCGAAGATGAGTAGTGACCGACAAAATTAGAAAACATAAAGTTGAAGATGAGTAGTGATCGACCAAATAGGAAAATGTAAAGTTGAATTCGATATGAGGAAGTAATCGATCTTTAGTGAAAATGATAGCCATTTTAAAAAACTGATATGGTTTCATACAAGTGTGTCCTTTAATTAATTATTATTATTTTCATTCTTGCCATCGAATTATGAACTATTTTTAATGAACAAAATTTTGGTAAAATCTCTCAACACAGTAATCACGAATATAATTTAAAGAAAATACTTGTTGTAAGAAATAAATTTATAATGCCTTTTAACCTTATGATTAACGAGATTTAAATTATAACACAAAAGTGTACCTTAATTTATAGAGTCGTTTAGATGGAACATGAACTTGGAGATTGGTAAGTATTGTGGTTTTTCTAAATTAAACTTCTTTATTACTTATAGGACACGTAGTAATCCCTCCTAGGGAAAAGGGAATACCATGTGCAGCTATCAGGATCATAACCTAAAGTATCTATCTATATATATTAACTCAAATCAAGTCACCCATAATCACCTCATTAATTAGTACTCCTATATTGGGTATCTAGTCATTGACCCATATCAAATAAATGTAGTTCATGAGCTCTTACTTTAATTTAATCACTTAATTAAGTCCAACATATTATTTAAATAGCTAATATAATTGAATATTAATATATTGCACATAATTAAATTATATAGAAAATATAAATTCCTAACACTTGTATCAATTGGATTTTTTATAAAGAATATTTTTCTACATGTAAAGGGTAAATTTTCAAATGGAGTATTAAATACTCCCTCCATCCCATAATATTTATCACGTTTACTGTTCCACGTTGTTTAAGAAAATATGCACTTTTTGACCAACTTTATTGACTTTGGAGGGTATTGTGGTATTTTTAGATAATAAAAAGGAATAAAATAATGATATGTATGTGAAAAATGAGTGGCAAATTTGAAATTAAAAGAACTTTTGAGGTTGTTAGATAAAGTGATGTTTCCTTTTTTGGGGTGTGAAAGGTTTTATGGGACAAACAAATAAGGAAAGTGTGAAAGGTTTTATGGGAAAGAGGGAGTAATAAATTTTAGGGTCACTTACTATTGGATACATAAAATATTGCATAATTGCTATAAACTAAATACTCAAAGCACTAATACTCATAACTACACAATTATGATTGTGATACCATAAATACCCTTATGTGTTTGCACAATTTTATTTTTGCACATTTTGTTTGCACATTTTAAGTTCCAGCGGAGATCTGGCGACCGGCCGCCGGAGGTCCGGCGGTGGTCCGGCAGTGGGTAGGTGGTGAGGGGTAGAATTTGCACATTTTGTTTTGCACAATTTGTTTGCATATTTTGTTTTGCATAATTTCTTTTATACATTTTGTTTTGCACATTTTATAATTCAATTCAATTCAAACTACACAATTATAGATTGTGATACCATAAATATCTCTATTTTTTGTTATTTTGTTTTGCACAATTTTATTTTGCACATTTTATAATTCAATTTTATTTTGCACATTTTTTTACACATTTTTTTTTCACATGAAGCTAATACACTTTAAGTACTTTTTTTTCCTCATTTAAATTCTTATAATGCAAAAGTTAAAACTATAAGATAGCAAATGATGTGGTGTAGTATTTATTATCTGTACAACCAAGTATAAAATCTGATTTTGTAGAACAAATTTGAAGTTTGCATCTCTTAGCAGTGAGAGTACAAGAGAGAGTTCCTAATCTTTGGTGTAAGAACTCAATCTTCAAACCATTGCAATCAATCATCAACAATAATCTTAACTTCGTTCCATATGAGCTCACCTCTATCAACAGATCAACAACTACATCTCCAAGAGCTTCAATGTCTTCCTTCTCCACAATAAAGAAAGCACGAAAAATTAGTTCTTTGCCATTCGAGTTGCGTTGAATCAATGGGGAAGTCATGGAGTGAATCCTGCCTCTCGAGTAAAGCCATGCTTGAGCCTCATAGGTGCCATCAAGACCCTTGCAAACCAAGAATCATAAAAGGAATCATAAACGGAATAGACTCATACACATCTAATTCCAAAAACGAACAGAGCCCATCACATCTAGTGAAAATTCAGAATTAAATAAGAATTTCCCATGAAAAACCAACTGCTGAAATCAACATAATTTGAATACTCCTATCAACAAGAGTAATAAACAATTTGAAAACATCCAAAAATAGAGGCAATAACCAAATTCCATAACAGGAAAGAATCTCAAGCATCAAGTGAGATGAGAGTGAAAAAATCTTCACGAGCAGGAAGGGAGGCACCATCACCAGCGTGCACCGTTGGCAAACAGCAGGTTTGTTTTGAAGAATCAGTCATGTACACTGAAAGCACACTGTACATGTATCTTAAACCCAACACCCATTTTGAAAAGAACTTGAGGTAGCTCTGGAACGCAGCAATGCTCTTCTCAAAGGAGTCCAGCCCTGCAAGAAGGAAGAGCAGCCAAAATACAGACATGGGGATCACCTCATCTGGCTTATCTAGTAACCCATGCTCTCTGATCACATTAAGCCTCTACATCTCCATTCTAGCAGCAGTTCTGCAGCACAGAATCGATAATATCATAGAACATGCAAGTCTAGTCAGGATCTACATACATCCAAACAACTATTCAACAGAAAAAAATACATATTTGTAAAATCAATGATTTACGCTTAATTTCAACAGAAAAATATATGTTAATATCAATGATTCACGGTAATTTTCCCAATAAGAAAGACAAGTGTTAATATCATCAATAAACGAAACAGTAAATTTCACAAAGTTTTAAGATCCATCAGTAAATTTCACAAAATTTTAAGATCCATTCTTAGGGCCAAATTCAAACGAGAATGAGTATCCAAGTTTAAATGTCTACCGTCGTATTGTTGAAATTCCACCGCAATTACTGCTATGGAAACGAGATATTCACGATCTGTGATAAGATCCATTAGCGATCGGAAAATTAAACTGGTCGACTTTTTAGTTTCAGTCGGCAAATTTTATGCCTACTGTGCGCCGCTGGGCAAAGTGAAATCAGGCGAAGCGAAAATTACCGTCGGAGCGCTTCTTTCACGAGATAATATCGGCATTGAACGATTCCAATAAAGACGGTAAAGTGGTGGAGCTTCGGTGGAAGAGCGATATTTCGGTGGTCAAGGGTATTCTTGGGAGATTACGGTGATTTTGTGTACCCGTATATTTCTCATTGTATCCTGATGCAATTATCCTCTAAATTGTGTATCCTCAGTAATAAACCCTAAATTTTATATGTGAATTGATTCATCTCTCTAAAGAATAGTTTTTTAAGTGAATTTTTTATAACGAATATTTTTCTACATGTAAAGGGTAAAATTTCGAATGGTACTAAATAATAAATTTTATATGTGAATTGGATCCATCGCTCAAAAAAATAATTTTTTAGTGAAGAGTAAATGTTATCTTCCCACGCAGCATGCCTGCTTTTCAGCTTTTGCTTTGTAGGGGTGGGCGGTATGATATACCTAAGATTTTTAGCTATACCGTATACCATAACTAAAATATCGGTATTTGGAAAAATTATACCTTTACCTTACCGAAAGTTTCGGTATACCTTAGTTCGGTATACCAAAACTTCGGTATGATAAAAAGACATACATTTTTCTTACCGATATTATGGTACTTTCTCCGTACCACTTCAATCTTTTCATATTTTTATTTTGGGCATTCCATTTTAATCTTTACGTTTTTCTTTTTATGCGATCCACCTAAAACAATTAATATATCACCATTGGATCCACATCCAATACTAATATACCTACACACTTTACATTAAATAATAATATATTTTTGTACCATCTATTAAAATATTATACTCATTAATAAACGCACAAAAAACAATTTAAGCATTGAAACGTTAAAATTTTAAAACAATAAAACATAATAGAAGTAAGAGTTTAATCCTAATGAGTGATTTGTGTACCTGAAAACGATTAAATTCTAAATTAATTAATTAAAAATTAATACACACTCTTAGATTAACATTAAAATAAAAATAATTACAATTATACTTTAAATTTAAAATAATAAACCCTATAATGCTTACATATATGTTCTCCAAAATTCAATGATGGGTCAATAATTTTAATATATTAGAATTTCTTTTAAGTATATATATCTTACAAAAATTATTTACGGTATTTCGATATATACCAAAATACCGCGGTTTTAAAATTTTGCATACCTTTACCGTATCAAAAAATTCAATACGGTATCATACCTTACCAAAAATTTCGGTATACCTAAAATTTCGGTTAGTTCGGTATTTCTCGATATGGTAAGTGCGGTATACCAAAATTTTGGTATTTTTCCCCGGCCCTAGTTTTGATATCTGAACAAATTTTGAATTTAAATTAAAAAAAAAAAATTAAACTAAATGACCATTCATCTTCTTAACCCTCTATATAAATGTGTAACAAAATCCACACCCACAAGCGGTGAAGAACGACCATCACAACCATTCCCTTTCTATCTTCAAATGCAAAATCGTCGTCGCTGCAATACCCCTCGCCAGATCTACCGCTGCAACGAGCATCGGTGAGGGGTCAGTTTCATTGCCAGATGCCTAGAGAAGGCGCTGTCGGATCTGCACCAGCCACATCGCCGCCACTTGAGTACATTCCTCTCTTTTTTTAAACGACGAACAGCTACCGCCTTCTCGCCGAAAGATCCATGCCTCGAGCCACCCGCACACTCGCTAATTGTTGTCGGCGAACTTTCACCGCCGATCGCTGCCAGCCTGCCACCGCACTGGGCCACACAAGAGAAGCCGTCACCGCTGCAAACATCGAAATCTACCGGAGAAGATGTCGCCCCCCTGCTGACGGGGAGAGGAGAATGAGCAGGAAGAAGACCAGTGGGAGGGGAAAGAAAGAGAGTTGAAATGATGAGAGTGGAAGTTGGAAGGGTTGACAGTTTGACCAAACACCACTTCATTTTTTATTATGTGTTTTACATATTGTTTACTTTAATATTTTATTTTATTGATCATTTGATCCTATCATGCTTCTAATTTTGTTCTATTTTTAAATTGAAAATGTGACATATATGTACCTGCAATTTTACTTAAATAAATTTTCTTTTAAATTCTGAGTAGTTAGAGATGATTATTGTTTGTAAGTATTTGAGAGTTAAAATGAGCTATTATTGAGAGTTAGTAGTAAGTTTTTATTTTATTTTATTTATTTTTTTTTTTTTTTTATGATCGAGGTTCCGGGCTTACGCCCAACTAGTCCTCGAGGAAACAATCCCGGCCCCTCAGAACTGCCTCCAGGTAAACCGCGGTAGCCACACAATGGATTATCTTTAACTACTGCGCACAAAGAGTCGATCCTCCACCGAGTTTCAGCCTCCCACACTGCCGCTTCTAGCCCTCAATATTAATTGTTCCACCATTGTGCTCCGGGGGCTACCTCCTCCACCCCCATTAAACAATATTAATTGTTCCACCATTGTGCTCCGGGGGCTACCTCCTCCACCCCCATTAAAATAATTAAATAATTATAATTATGAATTTAGGGTTTAGGGTTTTATGGTTTATGATATAATGTTTGTAGAGGGCCAAATCCTGACCATCTATTTCTTAAACAAATCTCAATCACCCATTAAAATAATTAAATAATTATAATTATGACTTTTCAACAATTAAATAATTATTAACCTAACCGAACTTTTATTGCAAATAATTGTTAATAATCTCATAGAAATAAAAAAATAAATATATTACAACTTTATGTTTGTAGAGGGCCAAATCCTGACCATCTATTTCTTAAACAAATCTCAATCACCCATTAAAATAATTAAATAATTATAATTATGACTTTTCAACAATTAAATAATTATTAACCTAACCGAACTTTTATTGCAAATAATTGTTAATAATCTCATAAAAATAAAAAAATAAATATATTACAACTTTATGGGTACTTTATGACCCATAAATAAATAAATATTATTTTTGTGATATTACATTACATTGAGATATTTAATTATAATCTCATTAAACCTTTTACTAGCAAGAGTTTCAGCCTCCCACACTGCCGCTTCTAGCCCTCAATATTAATTGTTCCACCATTGTGCTCCGGGGGCTACCTACACTGCCGCTTCTAGCCCTCAATATTAATTGTTCCACCATTGTGCTCCGGATATTAATTGTTCCACCATTGTGCTCCGGGGGCTACCTACACTGCCGCTTCTAGCCCTCAATATTAATTGTTCCACCATTGTGCTCCGGGGGCTACCTACACTGCCGCTTCTAGCCCTCAATATTAATTGTTCCACCATTGTGCTCCGGGGGCTACCTACACTGCCGCTTCTAGCCCTCAATATTAATTGTTCCACCATTGTGCTCCGGATATTAATTGTTCCACCAATGTGCTCCGGGGGCTACCTACACTGCCGCTTCTAGCCCTCAATATTAATTGTTCCACCATTGTGCTCCGGGGGCTACCACCATTGTGCTCCGGGGGCTACCTACACTGCCGCTTCTAGCCCTCAATATTAATTGTTCCACCATTGTGCTCCGGGGGCTATAGCCCTCAATATTAATTGTTCCACCATTGTGCTCCGGGGGCTACCACCATTGTGCTCCGGGGGCTACCTACACTGCCGCTTCTAGCCCTCAATATTAATTGTTCCACCATTGTGCTCCGGGGGCTACCTACACTGCCGCTTCTAGCCCTCAATATTAATTGTTCCACCATTGTGCTCCGGGGGCTACCACCATTGTGCTCCGGGGGCTACCTACACTGCCGCTTCTAGCCCTCAATATTAATTGTTCCACCATTGTGCTCCGGGGGCTATAGCCCTACCACCATTGTGCTCCGGGGGCTACCTACACTGCCGCTTCTAGCCCTCAATATTAATTGTTCCACCATTGTGCTCCGGGGGCTACCTACACTGCCGCTTCTAGCCCTCAATATTAATTGTTCCACCATTGTGCTCCGGGGGCTACCACCATTGTGCTCCGGGGGCTACCTACACTGCCGCTTCTAGCCCTCAATATTAATTGTTCCACCATTGTGCTCCGTTTTACTAGCAAGAGTTTCAGCCTCCCACACTGCCGCTTCTAGCCCTCAATATTAATTGTTTCACCATTGTGCTCCGGGGGCTACCTCAATGTTGACTAGGTCAACACATCATTGGTGGAAGACATTGGGGAATAAATTCCCCTTGCCATGTCTCGAACCCAAGACCTCCAAGTCTTAGGTAGTGGGACTCTAACCACTTGAGCTACCCACTTTTGACCATTATTATAATAATTTTTTTATTTAACCAAATTATAAGAAAGTAATAATGTGAATTGCGAATCTATATATATCTATGTACTGTATAAAAGAAAAGTCTTGCCATATTTCTATAGTAAATCATTGATAGTCGTCAAAACCCATTCTATTTGAGTCATTAATTAAATTTAAAAAATACTATTTGAAAATCTAATCTGATGCAACAGGTCTAATTAATAGACTAAGGGTGTGTTTGGTTCACTTTGAATTAATAATACTCATTGGGCCTTGAAATTTTCTAAAAATTAGAGAATTTATATACTAATTGGACTTATGCGGGCTTAATTTTCATCTAAGCCCATTAATAAAAAGCAAGGGGCCCGGTAAAATACAACCTTGATGGAAAGTGTGTTGCAATATCCCATGAAACTAATATGGAATTAAGGGAATTCTAATGTCCATTTATTGCTTATCACATTTACAAGCTTTATTAACCCACTTATTAACCTTAATGAACCAAACACATCCTAAAAGGAGCAGATTTATTGGATTGAAATGTTAAAAAAAAATCTAAAAATAATAGGCAAAAGTTCCTGGGCACCAGGACGCACGGACCACATTCCGTGCGCATTTAAAATTTTGTGTTAAGATATGTACCCTTTATTTTCTAAAGAGAATTATTGTGTGTATATGGACGCATGGACAACACTCCGTGCGCCTTTAGAATTTTGTGTTAAATTGTGTACCCTTTAGTATAAAAATGTGTACACTTTATTTTTCAAAGAAAAAAAATATTAATGAAAAGTGTATACCTTTTAGAACAAAATGGTGCTCCTTTTATTAATTAATTAAAGTATATACCCTTTAGACCAAATCAATATACTCTTACCCATAATAGTATTAAATTTCAAAAGGCGCACGAAATGTGTTCAGTGTTTCCGTGCGCCCGAACACACGCAAGCCTCACTCAAAATAATATGCAGTAATTACTATACATATAGGACAATTTAGATTTAAAATTTGAAATAAGAAAGAAAAGTAAAAAGGAAGATTAATTATATAGATACGTGTTAGTTATTTTTTATTAATCTATCTATTAAAATTTAGAAGGAAAAATAAATAAAATAAAATAAATGCTAGCACCAACTTCATGTATTTAGTTGGATTTTCCAACATATATGTATGATTTGTTATAAAAGTAATACATCTATTACTATTATAATGGGCCTTGAGTGGGATGGTGGCCAGTTTCCCACCGGTTGCAGGTAAATCTTCCATACGCCCTCTCTCTACGTGGTGATATGTGGTGATATGGAGCTCTCTACGTGGAATGATCCCTACTTGTCTTTGATAAACTAATCTCCCCTTTATGCGCATTCTCTTTCTCTCTCTTGCTTGCTCCAAGCACTGTCGAGTAGCTTTCGCCTCTCTGCCTCTCTCTTCATCGCTTCTTCTCCACCGCTGAAAATCATTGTAGGTGCATTAGGGCTCTTTATCCTAATTTGTTCTTCTCTTTCAGGATGTGGTTTAGCATTCAAAACGCTCTCTCTCACTATGTAACTCGTTATTGCATTTATCAAATTGCTGAAATCGACAGAGTTGTTTGAGAAATTGTTTAGGTTTTAATATGTTTTAATTATGATTCGATTATTCTATGCTTTCGATATTCGTAAATCAGTTTCACTGGTTCAACTGCATGCGCTGATTAGCAATTGGACATGCAATAGCTCCTCATTATCCCTTTTGCTATCATATATTGACTTAGATTGACCTGCTATTGATTTGCAGATAAAACTTTTTGGAGATCTATAATATGTTAACAATCGGTGCAAGAAGAGTTTAAATGTATTTTTCTATATAAAAGGTATGGAATAATGTAATTTTTAGATTATTTAGTTGTTGATTATGAGGAGAGCTTTCTCTTCTGCTTCATCGCCTAGCAAGAACATTAGAGTCCTTTTGATTTCATTTGGGGATTATTCCTCTGAATTGACCACGGCAATTTTTGTATGATTATGCACCTTTTACAATATTGATTAAACTATTTTCCAGATTTCATGTGCCTCTTTAGTTCCTGGCATAGGTAAGTTCTACTCTCTATTTTGTACGGCAAATTTTCGACTTACTTGTATGATTTAACTACCTGTGTAGCAAAAGCATTCTATTCGAAGAGAAAATCCTAATATTCCTTCCTTTCTTTGTTCTCCTTTAATAGGTTTCCCTCCCATTGGTTGCTTCAATTACTACCCATTGAACATATCGGTAAATACATCTCTTGCTTCTATTCTATATGAAATATTTTAACTAATTATGAGGTCAGTTGTTTGCTCTCTCCCCCTTTTCTTAATATTAGTATGTTGTACGGCATGGATGAAAGAGCATGTATGACGTGCATAAGCTTGCATTGCTACAGATTGAGGTTCAAGCTTGCTTATGAATAATATTGCTTATGCTTCTTAAAACATTGACCAAGAGATTATAGATAATGTATTAGCTACCAACTATTTTCTGTCTTTAACATCTCAAACTATTGGTTCACCTCTTACGGCTGCTCAGATATAAATATTTTATCTTACGAACGTTATTATCCCAGATTTAAACAGATGCTAATATAGTTGTGTTACAATAATCTCATAATCAGAAATTCTAATGGTAGATTGAGTACTCGTCCGGATCTTGTATCTATTTATTGTTAAGTGAATGCATTTTAGAGTAGTGAGTGCCTGATCCACTTCATTAATCATATTCTACGGATGAATTTCCCTTTTTTTAGTATTTTTGGTGCAGATTCTTACAAGATTAATTAATGAGAAACGATGAGCAGATCAACTTCCTGAAGAGCTAAAAAGCCCAGAGAGGCAATCAATGGTTAGCATGTGAATTCATAATGTTGTTACTTCTGTTTTTGTTTCGTACTTGCATAATTTATATAGCGAAGCAGTCCTCCTATGCAACTATTTGGCTTTTTATACTTCATCCTGTTAAGTTTTATGCTTTATAAGACACAAAGCTCCTCCCAATGCTGAGCTCTTGTTGTGGTGCTTTGGCACAGTGTTGGAAGTTGAGTTCTTTGCTCTTAAAACCACATGTGATAGAGTTGAGAAGATATAAGCTATTTATTGAAAAAATCTATATATTTGTTTTAAGTGTATTGGATACGCCCCTTGGAATGATGTTAAAAAATGACATTTGATTTGTATATTTTCAAATAGAGATGCCAAGGTTGTTGAAGGGAAATCTACTTCAGAATGTGATATATTTGTTATTATTATAATTTTTTTAATCAAATAAATTTAAATTTTGTAAGGAGAGGATGATGGAAAATGCAGGGGGAATGGAAATCAAACAACATAACATAACTTCATATTCTTGCTTTAGTCTATGTAACTGTGTATTTACTAATATTAGTGTGTGTATACATTATGTGTAAGGTTTTCCAATTCATTCACATATAAAAAAAAATAAACAGTATATATTCTTGTGTGTAAAGAGAAAATGATTGATCCAAAGAGGATGATAACCCTTAGATACTACTTATAACATTTTATATTGATTGCACTCTATTAAGGTATGGATGATTCCTCAAAAACCTTGGAATGAAAGTTATAGTAGTGTAATGCCTATCATACTACTATTTTTTCATTTCAGCATTTCTCACCTTCAATAGTTACCCACCAAACACTCCCTAAGTGATTGCTTTTCGAATTTCCCAACCATTATTCATGATTTATTTGTTGCTCTGATAATTTGATTAGTGTCTTATTAGTTCCTAAACATTTATCATGTATCAGTTTACTTGTGTTTCCTGATCTCTTTCAAGTTTGCAGGTATTATACTATGATTCAGGTGACTCGGTCGGGCATTGGAAGGAATAAATGCTTCACTCCACTTGTGTTATTTTCGCATTTTTTTATCAGCTATTGCAAGCATGGTGGATAAATGCTCCAGGTAGGCGATAGAGTGCTGGGACTCAAAAAAGGTTCTACTTTTTGCATAATCTCTTTGCAACTATGTACATGTCTTCTGTTAGACTTTCTTAGCCAACTGATTTTATTTGGGTTTTAAGTTAGAGACACATCTGTACCTTGAAAATTACCCAGGCTATATAGGAAATATATATGTCTCATTAGTGTTATTTCGCTTAACCACAATTACAAGTGTTTCGATTGAATGCCTTCAAATCACTAGAACATGTGAGACGCCCGCCAGTTTTTGGAGCTGCATGTGCGATTCAATTAGCTTGGTGAGTATTCGAAAGCCATATATTTTGTTCTCAGTTCTGACCTTGATTCCATGGATACAGGGAGGACCAGTTCTTACACTTTAGCTCTGTCTCCCTGAGACCCTTCAACCTATATTACTTATTCTTCTCCAGGTACTGAATATTGGATCTGATGGTAGTCAAATGAAATTAAGGTATTTTTCATGTTTTCTTTTTCTTTTTCATGGGGGAGTGTGTTCAGGAAAGGGGTGTTAAAAATCTGAATAAATTAATCTCATTCTCATGCTTACAAGTTAAGAAATAGAAGGCGTAATTCTTGAGGATTTCAGAATAATATAGATATGTAATCTGTAAAATCATGGCATTGATGCAAAGAACTAAGCTTTTTTTTCCCAATCTCCTCACATTGTGGTTTTGTGGAAATGTTCATGGAGATGAACCTGTAGGTTGTGAACTTCTTTTGCTTCTAGCAAATTGGTTGTGCAATAATTATAAGAAGGATCCCTTAGTAATAGCTTCTTGACTCCTTTGTATCTACCATTCTTTATATATTTTACTACTGCTAGGCATTTTTTCATACTTTTAATTGCATATTTAATTGTGTGGCATGATAGATTCATGCTTTTTTTTTAAATTAATCTTTTATTGCCTAAAATATGTTTTTTATTGGTATTTTAGCCCTCTAGATCCATTTCCATTTCGTTAAGTGAGTTTTTTGAAATTCTCATTTTATGCTTTGCAGGGGTTCCAAATCTCATTGGTGGCTGATTTACTGATTCACATTCACAGTCTTGGTGTGCATTTGGTGAATTTGGAAGCTGGAAATATTATTATGAACTGAGAACACATATACTCTCAAGTAATATATTTATGACCTCTTTAAGTTTTATTTATTATGAAGATTTTATTTTACTCCATATATTTATGGTGATTTCTTAATGTACAAGTTTTTGAAGAACATTCTGCTCAATCTGCTAGGAATTGCTGCTTAGGACTATCCATCGAGATTCCTTCTCGTATAAATGGTGTCATATGTACACCTATAAGGTGACATTAGGATTCTCATATAAATGGTGTCATATGTACTTAATATGTACACCTATAAGGTGATATTAGGATTCTCATATAAATGGTGTTATACCTACTTACTCAAAATGTGACATTTAAAATCCGGGTTAGCACCTCATTCATGAGGTGCACCCAAACCTAGTATTTAATAATGGAAGGAGCTGGATTTAATGGAATATTAATTTCTCTTCTTTTGAGAAATAATTTGTATTGGGAGTACACACACATTTTCACTCTCTTTATTTCTCCATAAGCTTTTGCTATCATATGATATTTTTCTCTTTTTGGATTTGTCATTTCTCTGCATTCAGTCTTTTTTTCTTCTACATTGTCTTCATGTCTTTTTTTTTTATTTAATGTTGTGTATCTCTTTTCAAGAAATTTATGAACTATCTTTACTTTGAAGGTTTTTGTCATTGGGCTCGCTGACTACTTTGTGTAATTGTGCACCTGTATTAATTTGCAGAATACTAATATTATGCATATAATCCATCAATTTTTTTTTCTTAAATTAAATAAAATATGAATTAATTTCTTACATGATAATATGAATTGAGTATGCTTGGATGTTTCTAATCCCATGTTTTTCCATACTTGAACTTTAGCACCCATTTTCTTTACTTGTCATTTCTCTTATTTACTATTCTTATTTACTTGTTCCTTACTTTAGTTGTTAATCATCTCAAAATCCCCCGATCATCTTTACAAAAACGACATGAACATGAGCTCACGTATTTTGCTAGTCCGATTTGGCTTCTCCAGCACACTAAGGTAATTAGCTTCTCTAATAAGCTATCTTACTGCACACGACAGGAATAAAGAAAAGAAAGAAAGTAAAAGTAGTGGAGGTGGCATCTTGGACTGCTTTGGCAGGTTGACTTCTTTGGCATCTTGGACTGTCGGCCACCGGCTTTGCTTCGGAATTAAGTTACTCGGAGTCGTCCTGTATACTCAGAGTGGTGTATGCGTAATTGTGGTCCCCCATTCCATGGTACCCAATGTTGAGGTTCTAGATCCTTCGGTGGAATGGGCTTCACTCTCCGGGTCTTCACTTGGGCTTGATGTTGGGCTTGCTCGTGGGTTGGGCTGTCTGGCCCATTTCTGTTTATCCCTGTAGCTGATGGGCTGTTTAGCCTGTCTTGATGGTTGGGCTCTTGGGATTGGGCTCGGCTTTTGGGTTTTTTGAGTGGGCCGTTTTCTGCTCTCTGACAATCCCCTCTCCTTAAGAATGAACTCGTCCTCGAGTTCTGGGTAGAGAGAAAAGAGGTTGTCCTCCGGTTCCCACGTGCTTTCTTCATGTGGTGAGTCACTCCACTGGATCAGGTGTTCTCGCTCCCCATTGCGGTTGAACCTGGTTCCTATGATCTTTTGAGGGTAGTACCTTTGTTGGTTCGGCAGTGGTAATGGGTGTTTCTTGATTTTACCTGGTCCGGTTGACTTTTTGAGCAGTGATACATGAAATACATCATGTATGTTGGCTCCTTCTGGCAATAGCAGTCGATATGCTACCTTTCCGATCCTCTCAGTAATCTGGAATGGACCGTAGTATTTAGGGTTGAGTTTATTGAACCTTCCCGATTGAAGTGTCTGCTGCCTTCCTGATTGTATTTTGAGGTATACCCAGTCGAATACCTCGTACTCTACATCTTTCCTTCATTGGTCAGCGTACTTCTTCATTGTGTCTTGGGCCTTTCTGAGATGGTCCTGCAGTTCTTTATCTAGTTGTTGCCTCTCCCCTTGCATATCTATGACGTGCTGGTTAGTGACTTCCATATCTACCACCTGCGATAGCCTTCGTGGAGTGTATCCATATAGGGCTTCGAAAGGTGTGCGGTTGATTCCGGTATGGAAGCTGGTATTATACCACCACTCTGCATGGTGTATAATCTGGTACCATTGTTTTGGACGCTCCAAGGTTGCGCACCTTAGGTAGTTTTCCAGGCATTGGTTGACCCTTTCTGTTTGTCCATCGGTTTGTGGGTGGTATGCTGTCGAGAATTTGAGCTGGGTACCATTCGTCTTGAAGAATTTCTTCCACAAGTTACTGGTGAACACCGGATCTCGATCAGAAATGATGTGTCTCGGTAGGCCGTGTAGTTTGTACACATGCTGTAGGAATTGCTCCGCTACTGTCTTGGCTGTGTATGGGTGCTTCAGGGGTATGAAGTGAGAGTATTTGGTGAGTTTATCCACCACTACTAGTATCACATCATATCCGTAGGACTTCGGCAATCCTTCTATGAAGTCCATACTGACTGTGTCCCAAGCTTGCTCTGGTATTGGCAATGGCTGCAATAATCTAGAGTAAGGTGTATTGGTGCTCTTGCACATCTTACATACCTCACAGTCGTTGATGTAAGCCTTGACGTTGTTGGTGAGCTTAGGCCAAATGTACTTCCTTGTTATGGCCTCGATGGTTGCTCTGGTTCCAGAGTGACCTCTTTCTAACGAAGAGTGGTGTTCCTGGATTAGTTTGTTGCGAAGGTTACCTGTTGAACCTACGTAGACTCTGCCTTTGTATTTGAGCAATTTTCCAGGCTGCTCTTCCTGTAATTTGGTGGCAAGATCATCACCAAGGTAGCTCTGAATCAACTCTTGATTCCAGGTTGGAATCATCGAGGTTGTTGCTACCGTTGTACTGCTTTTGGCGGTTTGACTGGATTCTCCCAGTTCTTCCATCCATCCAGTCTGAGTCTTCGGCCATTCTTTCTCTGGGGGTGGAGGGTACTTGACCCAATAGTCGTATTTACCACTCGGTTGGCCCAGTAGATCTATGACCTCTCCTTGGTTTCTTCTGGACAAGGCGTCAGCTGCGGTGTTGTTAACTCCCTTGCTGTATTGGATTTCAAATTCCAATCCCAACAGCTGAGAGATGCCTTTTCTTTGCATTGGGGTTGTAGCTCTCTGTTCTGTTAAGAACTTCAGGCTCTGGTGGTCTGTTTTGATGATGAATGGGGAGGACTCAAGATAGTGCCTCCACTTCTTGACTGCCATTAGGACCGCCATGAGTTCCTTGTCATAGGTCGAAAGACCTTGATTTCTGGGGCTGAGAGCTTGGCTGTGGTAAGCTATGGGCCTCTTGTTCTGTGTCAAAATGGCTCCGATTCCATCATTGCTTGCGTCGGTTTGCAGAACGAATTTGTCATTCCAGTCTGGCATGGCTAAGACTGGAGCTGTTGTCAGGGCTCGCTTTAGCTTTTCTACGGCTACTGTTGCTTCCTTCGTCCATTTGAAGTTGTCCTTCTTGAGCAGTTGGGTCAGAGGTTTGGCTAGGGTACCGTAGTTCTGGATGAATCTACGATAATATCCTGTTAACCCAAGGAAACCTCTTAGTTCCTTGACGTTAGTGGGGATCGACCACTCCTGTACTTCTCATACCTTCTCTTGATCTGTTGCAACACCTCCTTGGGATATGACGTGTCCCAAGTATTGTATTTCCTTCACTCCGAAGGAACATTTGGATCTCTTCGCCACGAGTTGGTGTTGTCTCATTCTTTCCATCACAAGTGCCAGATGCTTCTTGTGATCTTCCACATTCTTGGAGTATATTAGGATATCATCGAAAAATACGAGAATGAATTTTCGGATATAATCCTGGAATATACTGTCCGTACAGTTTTGGAACGTAGCAGGAGCATTAGTGAGTCCGAATGGCATTACCCGAAATTCGTAGAGTCCGAGATGGGTGGTGAATGCCGTCTTGGAGATATCTTCTTCCTTCATCCGGATCTGGTGGTATCCCAATCTGAGATCTATCTTGGAGAAGATAGTGGCTCCTTGCAGTTCGTCCAATAGATCCTCAATCACCGGCACAGGATATTTGTTCTTCTGTGTCGATTTATTGAGTTCTCTGTAGTCTACGCACATGCGCCAGCTACTGTCTTTCTTCTTTACCAATAATATTGGTGAAGAGAATTCACTTTGGGATGGCTGAATAGATCCATCCTCAAGTAGCTTCTGGATTTGTGCCTCGACTTCAACCTTCTGGTTGTGGGGTAGACGGTATGCCTTCTGTTGGGGAATCTTGCTTCCTTCCTTGAGCTTAATAGCGTGGTCAAAACTTCGCTTTGGAGGTAGTCCTTCTGGATCCTGAAATATATCTGGATAATTATCCGGGGTTTCCATACCAGCTTGAAATTCTCTGGATATTTGGACTCCTTCTTTTCCTCAAGGATGATGTAGACTTCATCCGAACTGCTCTCTCTTGAGTAGAGCACTTCTTTGCAAGTCATCATCTTGCAGTAGTTCATGTTCTTCTCCCCGAACAGTGTGATTAGTTTCCCATCATTCTGGCAGGATATCCGTTGATCGGTGTATTGGAAGGATATTGGCTCATGCTTTTCCTGCCAATCAGTTCCCAGTATTAGATCATGATCACCCAGTTTTACCACGTATGTATCGTGATTGAACTGGTGAGCGCCGATTTGCCATTGGAAGTTTGGGATAACTTCACTTGTTGTCATGGAGTCTCCGTTGGCTATCTCAACTTGTAGTGGGATGGCTTTGTTGTTTTGAGTTGGAGTTCCTCCATCTTTGCTTTGTTGAGGAAGGTATGAGAGTTTCCGCTGTCTATCAGAATTCGGAGGGTCTTGCCTTGACTTTTTCCTTGGATCTTGATGGTACCTTTCCTTCTTTGTACTCCTGAGAGCTGTGCGAGTTCCAAGGGAATTGTTTCATCCTCGGTTTCCTCAGTCTGCTCCTCTTCAGTTTCTTCCTCCATGATCTCTTCTTCTTCTTGTTCTCCTTCGATTGCTAGGTTCCTGGAGTTGGTGCATCTGTGGCCAGGTCTCCAGTCTTCTCCACACATAAAGCATTTGTTACTTTTGGGTGGTGGCAATGATCGTAGCGGCGTCGGAGCTGCTATTGGAAGAGGTCATCGGTAGGGAATGGTTGGTGGCTTTGGCTTTACTCCGGCTTGTTTCCATAGCCCAAGGGCTATGTCTTGCAGTCGCGCCGTGTTGTATGCCTGTTGTAGTGACCTTGGCTCGAACGTCTTTACGCCTGCCCGTAACTCCTCTTGAAGTCCACTGAGGTATAGTGATACTTCGTATGATTCGGCCATTGGGTGATTCCGCCTTACTGATGCTCTGAGTTCTTCGAACTTCTCCATGTAGGTTATGACAGATCCCGTCTATTTTAACTTGGTAAGCTCTTCGATGACATCATGCATTTATTTGTCACCGAACCTTATACAGAAGTCCTCCACGAACTTCGTCCAGTTCAACTCTGGGTTAGATTCAACCCATTGATTGAACCATAGTTCGCTCCGATCGTCGAGATAGTTTGACAGTATCTCGAAGTAACCGTTCTCAGGGATGTTGTAGTACTTACAGAAATTTTCGCACCGTCTAATCCACGATCTTGGGTTCTGGCCATCGAAGACCAAAAGATCTATCTTTGGCGCTGGTACGTTAGTTCTCCATCTCTGTAGTACTTCTGCTGAAGGATTGTCGTCTGCTGCTATTTGTAGCCGTGGCTCAGCTGCTGCTGCCACCATTCTATTTTGAGCTGCAACGAGTGCTTCCAGGGTTTGTGTCTGATTGTCGTCATTTTCACCTAGGTTTTAGTGTCTTTATGTGTGTATTTTCGGATGTTTTTATCCGTATTTGTGTTAAGTTTGGTGGAGTTATTGTTATTTTGAGAAAAGTGGTACGAACTGATAGAATTGTGTAAATGAGCTTAAATATGTGTAAAACAGGTCATGGAACGGACAAAAATGGAGTCGGGAGCGAAAGGGAGACGAAGAATAGGCCATGCAGCTGCACGGGCCGTGCGCGGAACACGGCCCTGTAGCAGCTGGCCGTGTAATGTCATCAGAACACGCTGCTCGGCCAGAGATTCGGCCGTGCGCTGGTGCACGGGCCGTGCGCTGCTGCACGCCCCGTGTGCGGAGCTCGGCCCTGTAAGAAGAAGCCGTGTATTGTCGTCAGAAAGTGCTGCACGGCCATGATCAAAGCCGTGTATTGCAGCTCGAGCCGTGTCCGGAAGCACGCACAAAACGCCGAAGTAGGTGTGCCCTACACGGGCCGTGTACTGCAGCACGGGCCGTGTAGGTGCAAAATCCTGTGTAATTTTCAGAATGTTCCGGAAGCTTCTAGAAGGTCCATAAGTGATATAAAACCATGATTTGTGCGAAATTAGAGAGGAGATTCACATTAGATCAGATTGAGAGCAGTTACACACAATCCACACCACATTTCCTCACACACTAGATCCACAATCCATCTACACCATCTAAATCCATCAATTCACCTTGATCTTCATAAATCCATCCGTACATCCATCTATTCCATCATCTAAGAAGAGAAAATTAGATTTGTTTGAAGAATTTGGCATGATCAAGGAAGGAGTCTACCTTCAAGGGGAAGCTCAATCTCTTTTATTTTGCTACTTTCTTCATTATATTGCTCATATGGAGCTTGTATTGGATTGTAGCCAATTGGCAATGAATATTTGTGGCTAGTCCTCAAGTGAGGCTATCAATATGATTGGTTAGGAAATATGTAGATTTTTGCACTATTAAAGCTTGATGAATTGATTGTTATGATTACTTTCTATCATGAATGCTTATTCTCATTTGATGCATGATGTGTGTGGTTAAATTCTCTATGCATAGTGTTAGGATGACCATTCCAATATTATGTGTGGTGGTTTAATTGAATCATTGATTGTATTAGGTGACTTGGTTAGTATGAGGGGAGGAAAGCCATTCCCTCCAAGTGCTTAGAACCTCATGATAGAACATTAGTGATGAACTAGTGAGGGGAACCAACTTATGATCATAGTACCCATGAGGGAATTGAGAGTAAGACAATCTTAGGAGATTTAAACTTGTAAAAGAGTTGAGAACCTAATCACCTTGGCCATAGGGGTTAGGGGTACAATTGTGATTGCCCTTAGTATCATAACTTGAAAGTCGTCAATGCTTGAGTGAGTGTGAAGTCTACATAAGACCTTGACCATGATGTTGCTAGCCTTGCTCTTTTCTTAGATACACTTCATCCATTCCATCTCATCTTGCTACTTGATTTGATTGATATTTGTTATAATTAGTTGCTTGTCTAAGTCATTAGTTAATTGATAGAGTAATCATAGTTCTTAAATCAAAACCTTATCTTGATAATCCTTACAAAACATAAATCAATGGAAAATCCGGATATAACTTGAGTTTACCTTTTCCCTTGGGACGACAATACTATAAATTTTGCACTTGGTCACGCGTATACAACAGCGATAGAGTACACTTACTCTTGACATTTCACTAGAAATGCGGCTAAGTTCATGGCGCCGCTTGCCGGGGAAATGTTAAACTTGTGGTTGTAACGAGTTTGAAGTTGATTAGTCTTGATAAGGATATTTCTTTCATTTGTATATTTGTTTACTTGTCTTGGTTACTTGGAGAGCTAATTTGAGAATTCTTGTAGGTACATGCAAACTCGTTCAAGGTTTCAATCTATTGAACCTTTGAACTTGGAGTTGGAAGCTACCTTAAGAAGACAAAGAAGAGGAATTCTAAACCCTACGGAGGAAGAAATGGAACACATAAGGGATAATGCAAATATTGGTGATGAAGAAGGTAACATGAGGCTTTTTCAAGGGGGTGATATTGCTCGAGGGGTAAACAATAATCCGGAGTATGTGCCACAAGGTTATATGCAACAAGTGCACTTGCAAAACCAACAAATGCAAGCTCAAAACCAACGAATGGAAGCTCACAATGAGCAAATGCAAGCTATCATTCAAAACTTGTTGGCACAACAAGAAGCAAGGGATAACCAACAAGCTCCTCCGGTAGTGCAAAATCAACCTCGGGGTAATGGAAATAATGGAGTGGGGATGAATATCCGAGATCATTTCCAACCTCAATATGGAAACTATGTTGTGGGACCACCGGTGAATGTTAATCATTTTGAGATCAAGACGGGATTGATCAATATGGTGCAAGCAAACCAATTTGGTGGTGGTATTATGGAGGATCCAAATGCTCACTTAGCCCAATTTACGGAGTTAGCAAACACGGTCAAGATAAATGGGGTAAGTGAGGATATTATTAAATTGAAGCTTTTCTCGTTTTCATTACGAGATAGAGCTAAGGCTTGGTATCATACTTTACCACCGGGATCCTACAACACATGGAGAGAGTTGGCACAAAAGTTCTTGAGCAAGTATTTCCCACCATCAAAGATGTTGCATCTCAAAGGTCAAATATTGCAGTTTAAGCAAATGCCTCTTGAAACTTTTAGTGAAGCTTGGGACCGATTCAAAGAAATGCTAAGGAAGTGTCCACAACACGGATTTCCCGAAGATCAACAAGTAGGATTTTTCTATGCCGGTTTGAGTGGGGGTGAAAGGATGCTAGTTGATGCTTCATCGGGAGGTTCGATTTTGGGGAAAACTCCGGAAAGAGCAATTGCCATATGCGAGGAAATAGCTTTGAATACGGGACAATGGGCCATGGATAGAGTTGTGGGCCTATATGAAAAAGAAAGGATTGCTAAGATGGAAGAGGTGTGCTTGCAACAAGTGAAAAAGGTGGAGGTGCCTAAAGAAGATGTCACCGATAAGGCAATCAAGGAGATACTCAAGAAAATAAGTGAAAATTGGCAAGTGTCTCCGGATTCTTTGTCCAAGCCATTGGTGAATCAACAAATGCTTACAAATCCTCAACAAGGTACATCATCACCTTTGATGAATCAACAAGTGTTTCCTAATTTTCAACAAGGTATGTCTATGCCTAATGTGGGACAATCGTCTCAAAGTGGTCAAATGCCGAATTCTATGCCTCAACAAGGAATGTCCTCTAATTTTGGAGTTCAAGATAGTTGGTGCCCACCCGAAATGACGCTTGAGGAAGTTGCCTTCATGCAAGGAAGGAACTTCCAAGGAAATTATGGTGGAAATTTTGGGGATCATGGAGGAGGATATCCACAAAGGCAAGGAGGTTGGGAGCAAGGTAACTTTCAAGGAAACTTCAATCAACCTCGTAGATATGAGAATTTGTCATATGGGAACCAAGGGAATGCACTTACGTTGCCACCGGGGATTCATCTGGGAGAGAAAGCGCCAAATGGTGAAGGAAAGTCTTCAAATGAAGATCAAATGGCTAAAGTGTTGGAATTCATGAAAGGGGCTAAAGAAGGAATAGATGAAATGAAACATGAAATGAGACAACAAAATGATATGAATGAGAGGAGGTTCAAAGCAATTGAGACTCACATTAGTCAAATGGCAAGTGAAAGGGGTAATGTTCATCACCAAGGGAAGTTTCCATCTACAACCATTACTAATCCGAAGGAGCAATGTAAGGTGATTGAACTTCGTAGTGGAACAAAATACGAAGGGCCTTCAATGCCAATGGAAGTAGAGGAGGTGGATTGTGAACTTGAGCCTATGGAAAGTGTGAGTGAAGAAGGGAAAGAGAAAGAAGTTGATATTGTTGAAAAAGGTGAAAGTACCCCTACACTTGAAGAAGAAAAAGTAAAGTCTCCAAAGAAATGGGAAAGATGTAGAGAAGCAAAACGGAAAGAGAGAGAGGAAAAGTTTGAAAGGGATGAATGGGGGATTCCTAAGTTGCCCATGACAATCCCGTATCCACAAAGATGCTTGAAAAAGGGATTAGAAGAGAAATTTGCCAAGTTTGTTGAAATGTTGAAGAAGATACATGTGAATATGCCTTTTGCGGAGGTCTTACTTCAAATGCCCAACTACGCCAAATTTTTGAAGGATATCTTGTCAAAGAAAAGAAGCTTGGGAGAGTTCGAAACGGTGAACCTTACGGAGGAATGTAGTGCAATCTTGCAAAAGAAACTTTCCCCTAAATTGAAAGATCCGGGGAGTTTCACTATTCCTTGTGAGATGGGAAAGCAAGGGAACTACAAAGCTTTATGTGATCTAGGGGCAAGCATTAACTTAATGCCCTTATCAATCTTCAAAAAGTTGGGTATTGGTGAGGTCAAACCGACGTCGGTTACACTTCAATTAGCCGATCGGTCGTTGACACATCCCAAGAGAATAGTGGAAGATGTTTTGATCAAAGTTGGCAAGTTTGTGTTCCCCGTTGATTTTGTGGTACTAGATATGGCTGAAGATGATAGTGTCCCATTGATACTTGGACGTCCGTTTCTTGCCACCGGGAAAGCATTGATAGATATGGAGAAAGGGGAGCTAACTTTGAGGGTGAATGAGGATGAAGTCATATTTTCTTTAAGTGAGGCTATGAGGTATCCTAGGGAGGATTGTGGAAGAGTGGAGGTTATTGACGACATGGTTGAAGAGCATATGTATCACCTTCACTCCAAGGACCCTTTCGAAATCATCATATGCCACTCTTATTCTCTTGAATCTATAAAAGCTAAATCTTCTTTTTGTGAAGAAAATGATGAAATAATTGATGAATTGCATGGTTTAAATGCTTGTAGGGCACTCACAAAAGAGGAAGCAAAGGAGGTAAAGGTGGAGAAACTTGATGAAAAGCCATTTTTGGAAGTGCAAGAGAAGAAGAAGGTAGAGTTGAAACCATTGCCGGATCACTTAAAGTATGCTTACTTGGAAAAAGATGAAACGTATCCGGTAATTGTATCCTCTTCCCTTAATGATTTAGAAGTAGAAAAATTGCTAAGAGTCTTAAGAGATCATAAGTCATCTATTGGTTGGAGCATTAAAGATTTGAAAGGTATTAGTCCATCTAAGTGCATGCATAAGATCCATTTGATTGATGATGAAAAGTCTTGTGTGCAAAACCAACGTAGATTAAATCCTATAATGCAGGAAGTGGTAAGGAAAGAGGTGTTAAAATGGCTTGATACGGGAATAATCTTTCCAATTAGTGATAGTCAATATGTAAGTCCTCTACATGTAGTGGCAAAGAAAGGTGGTATGACAATTGTTAGATCCGATACAAATGAAACAATTGCCACTAGAACTATCACGGGTTGGAGAGTATGTGTTGATTATCGTAAGTTGAATGAGAATACTCGTAAAGATCATTTCCCATTGCCATTCATAGATCAAATGTTGGATCGTCTTGCGGGGCATGAGTACTATTATTTTCTTGATGGTTATTCCGGGTACAATCAAATATTGATTGCACCGGAAGATCAAGAGAAGACAACGTTCACATGTCCCTATGGTACATTTGCATTTAGAATGATGCCATTTGGTCTATGTAATGGCCCTGCCACTTTTCAGCGTTGTATGATGGCAATCTTTGATGGTTTAATTGAAAATATTATGGAGGTGTTTATGGACGATTTTTCCGTGTATGGATCTTCTTATGATATTTGCTTAACTAATCTCACGATTGTGTTGCAGAGGTGTGAAGAGTCGAGTCTTGTGCTAAATTGGGAAAATGCCACTTTATGGTGACCGATGGGATAGTCTTGGGACATCATATTTCAAAGCTTGGGTTAAAAGTGGATAGAGCTAAAGTAATAGCCATAGAACGTCTTCCCCCTCCTACTAGTGAGAAGGGGGTGAGATCGTTCTTAGGACATGCGGGCTTTTATAGACGCTTCATTAAGGATTTTTCCAAAATTGCTAAACCCCTTTGTAAATTGCTTGAAAAAGATTGTCCATTTAACTTTGATGATGAGTGTTGTGTGTCATTTCAGGTGCTTAAGGATGCTCTCACTTCATCTCCGATCCTCGTTACCCCGGATTGGAGTTTACAATTTGAACTTCATTGTGATGCTAGCGATCAATGCATTGGAGTGGTGTTGGGGCAAATGAGAGAGAAGAAGTTTAGAGCAATCTATTACGCCTCAAAGACATTGAATTCGTGCCAAATTAACTACACCACAACGGAGAAGGAATTTTTAGTCGTAGTGTATGCTTTTGAGAAGTTTCGACCATACTTGGTTGGAACACAAACGATTGTCTACACGGATCACGCGACTATAAAATACCTCATGAGTAAGAAAGATGCTAAACCTCGTTTAATTCGTTGGGTGTTGCTTTTGCAGGAATTTGATGTGGTCATCAAGGATAAAAAGGGCGTGGAGAATGTGATTGCGGACCATTTGTCTAGGTTAGAAAATGGAGGTGCAAATGAAGATTTGAAGCCCATTGGGGATGAGGACATTTTACTACTAGAGGTCAAGCAAGTGAGTACTCGCATGGCGAATGTGCCGCCTTGGTACGCCGATTACGTCAATTTCTTTGTGTGTGGAATCAAGCCCACGTTGCTTAATGAGTACAAAGAAAAGAGGTTTCATGTTGAAGTTAAGAAGTATTTTTGGGATGAGCCGTATTTGTTTAAAATTTGCAATGATGGAGTAATAAGGAGATGTGTAGCTGAAGAAGAAGTTATGGGGATTCTTGAACTTTGTCACTCGTCTTTGTGTGGAGGTCACTTTGCTCATCAAAAGACGGGGGCTAAGGTTTTACAATCGGGCTTCTATTGGCCAACATTGTTTAAGGATGCCAAAGGATAGGGGGAATAGGCAAGAGAGATGAAATGCCCATGACCTTAAGGATTGATGTAGAAATTTTTGATGTATGGGGGATTGATTTTATGGGACCATTTCCCTCGTCTAAAGGATATGTGTACATCTTGCTAGCTGTGGATTATGTGTCCAAGTGGGTGGAGGCAATCCCCACGAAGACAAATGATGCTTTGATTGTGCAAAGGTTTTTGAAAAAGAACATTTTTGCTAGGTTTGGAGTTCCACGGGCTTTAGTGAGCGATGGAGGATCACACTTTGTAAACAAGTTGATGGAGAGTTTGTTGAAAAGATATGGAGTGAAACATCGAGTGGCTACACCTTACCACCCTCAAGCAAATGGTTTGGCGGAGGTCTCAAACCGCCAAATCAAGTTAGTTTTGGAGAAGACCATCAATGGAGGGAGGAAGGATTGGTCGGACAAGCTTGACGACGCTTTATGGGCTTATCGGACGGCTTTTAAGACCATTCTTGGTGTCTCACCGTATCAATTGGTCTATGGTAAAGCTTGTCATCTCCCCATGGAGCTTGAACACCGTGCATTATGGGCTATCAAACGCCTTAATATGGACGAGGGGGAAAGTGGTCAAGCAAGGTTGTTGAAGTTAGTTGAGTTGGAGGAATTTAGAGGAAGAGCATTTGAAAACTCAATTATCCATAAGGAAAATATGAAGAGATGGCATGATGCTAAGGTCAAGGAGAAGACGTTTGCTCTCGGGGATAAAGTGCTTGTATTCAATTCGAGGCTCAAGTTGTTTCCCGGAAAGCTTAAATCAAAATGGATGGGACCCTATGAAGTGCTTGAAGTGTTGAATGGACATACATTGAGGTTAAAGGGTCCAAATAATGAATTTGTGGTAAATGGCCATAGAGTGAAGCATTACCTATCTCCTTCTCAAAAGGAGAGGGTGTATGTGGTTACTCTCTCTTCTTAAACTTCTTTTGAGTATTGGTTTAGTGTAGATTTTTTTTTAGTTTTCTTGTAGATTTGGTATGAAGGTGGTTAAGTTCATGAGAAATGCATAAGAGAAAGGACACGGATGCTAAAGGTGGAATGATGATTGTATGCCTCACCACTCTTTACAAACTTAAATTTTAACACTTGTGTTAATTTAAGTTTGGGGGGAGGTTGCGTGGTGGTCACACTTGATCAATTGGAGCTTAAAGTAGGCATAAGAGGTGGAGAAGTTCATGAAGAGCATTGAGAAAACGAATAAGGTATGTCTCACCACTTTTGCAAACTTAATTCGTAACATGTTTCGATTTAAGTTTGGGGGGAGAGTGCGTGGTGTGATCTATACTTTGTTCAATTGATTGTGTTATCTTATGTATATATATCATCTTTGCAAAATGGTCATTTTTGAAAAATTTTGAATATGTTTCTCATGAGTTAGTATAGTTTTGGTGTGTTTGGTGGTGTTTTGAGTACATTTCAATCCATTCTTGATTATGAGTGTAGCATGGATGACATTGAGTAGTGTTTGAGCATGAATAGGGTATGTGAAGAGTGAAAAACAGGGCAAGGATGGAGTGAAGCAAGAAAAATGAAGAACAGGGCAAACTGCTACACAGGCCGTGCGCCGTGCACGGCCCTGTAGCAGTTGGCCGTGTAGTGGGATCAGAACATGCTACACGGCCAGGATGATGGGCGAGTTACGCAGCTCGAGCCGTGCAGGAGAAACGGTACACGGGCCGTGTTCCGCACACGGCCCTATAACAGGTAGCCGTGTAATGGGATCAGAACACGCTGCACGGCCTCACTTGAGGCCGTGCTACGTAACACGGACCGTGCAGGGCTTCGACCAGGTTTTTAAAAGGGCTTTTCCGTAAGCATTCTACACACTCCCTTTCATCCGTACACATCCAATTCACCCCTCCAAGTACACAAATCTTCCACCAGGTTAGTTTTTGAAGGATTGTGAGTAAAGTTTGTCAAGTTTGCACACCAAATCACTTCTCCACATCCAATTGTTGAAAGGTATGACTTCTTGAACCAAAACTTTTGAATTTTGATATGAATTTAGTAAATTGATATATGGGCTTTGTTCTAATGTGAATTTTATGCTTAATTGATGATGTTCATACATGTTTTGAATAGAATTTTTGAATAAAGTGAATTAGGGTTCATGAGAAATTTGGGGATTTATGTGAGAATGTTGAATTTGAATAATTGTGTTGTGCTTATTGATGAATTACGTGAGTATGATGTTTATTTGTGAGAGAGTAGCTTTATAATTGTAAGATTTGGGCATGAGGCTATGCAAATTGTATGTTGAGAGGATGTTTAAATTTTGTGCATGCCAATTGTTCGATGAAATATCTAAGAGAGGAATTCGTTGGAAATTGATGGTCAAATGTGAATAGCATTTTAAGATGATTGAAGTAAGGATTCATATGTGTGATCATGAGTAGAAATTGGTTATAATTGTTGATAGTTGTGATGAACGGTGATAAGTTGTTAAGTGTGAATATGTTTGATAAGTTGCATATTGTTTGTACATTGTAGATGGCCGAGAGGAGAGTTCGCCCTAGGACCGAGGATTTCATTGTGATAATTGACCCTGAGGAGTTATCTAACTTGGATGCCCAGTTGGTAATTGAAGGAATTCATCCGCAGGAATTTGGGGTTGAGTTCGAGGATTATTGGGGAAAGTATGTGCTTCGCTGGCAAGTGCTAGCTCCGAAGGTAAAGGCTACTCGTTTCCAAGATACGGAGACGATGAGGGGATTAGGTATAGAGGAAGATTTGAGGAAGTTATTTCGCTTCTCTCAGATGTAAGCTTTCTTCGATAAGAGGCCGCCAACCTACTATCATCTCACTGCGGAATTCATGAGCACTTTACAAGTGAAGAAAGATAGGAATGAGTATCCATTGTGGGTGACTTTTCAGCTAGACAATGTGTTGAGGGAAAAGGTTCCATTGGCATTTTTGAATGAGTGTTTTGGGTGCCCGCCATGCGAATTCCATCGGAGCTTTTATACCGGAGGAACTTTCAACCAACAGGAATGGTGGTCAAGCCTTGTGAACGATGGAACTGAGAGAGCAGGGTACATCCCTAGTGCCTCAAAGGGAACAGCCATCCGGAATCCGGTAATGAGGTATTTGGAGAAGATCGTCTCCAACACTATATTGGGAAGGTTTGAAGGAGGCTCAGTTGGAGAAAAGCAGCTTTACATCATGTATTGTATGTATAAAGAGCTACCGCTTAATGTTGCAGCACACTTTGTGCAACATGCAGAGAGAGTTGCAAAGAGGCAGAGTTCTCAAGGGTTGATGCTAGGAGGGATGATTACAATGATAGCTCAAGGAATGGGAGTTAACTTCGCAGGGATGGAGAATCGTATGGTTAGTGAAGGGTTGAATTACTCACAGCTGATGAGGATGGAATTTTTGACCATGGTGGGAAATCAATACTGTTTAAGGCAGGAGAAGGGAGCTCCATTTCCGTTGCCAATGCCGGAGCTCACTACAGTTTATACAAGGAGAAGGCTTGCAAATTTTGCTATGGGAAGTGTGAACCATTCCAGAGTTGTTAAGGCATTTTATAGAAGAAACAGAGATGAAATGGAACAGGTTCTGAGGCAGGTTAGAGTTGAAGAAAATGAAGAGCTAGCCAATTTGAGGGCCGAGCAAGTGCCCATGGAGGGTGATGAGCAAGGAGAGCAACCGGAACAGATTGAGTTTGAGGAGCAAGGCCCTGATCCACCACTGTTTGAGGAAGAGGCACCGCCACCAGTCGCACCAGGCCAAGGAGATGAAAGGTGGAACTATATGATGGATGAGGTACGCGACATGAGGCATGTGCTGCAGACATATGGGACTCAGATCAGGGAGATTCGCGAAGTCCAGCAAGAGCATGGAAGACACATTGAAGAATTGAGAGCTGGACAACAAAGGAGGGAGTACTATGAAGAACAAACAATGGTGCACTCCAACAACATGGAGGAGATGATGACCATGATGTTCAACTTCCAGTTTCCTGCGAACCCTCGAGCCTACATTCCATGGAACACCTATCGTCCACCTCCTCCGCCTCCGGAACAATGAGGGAGTATTTTGAGTGCTTGGCACTTTTGTCCATTCATCTAGCTATTATTTAGAATTTTGGAAGTATTATTGCTTAGACATTTGATTTGATTTGTTAGGATTTGATTGGATTGTACTTAAAGTGTTGGTTTTGGGAGGTTTTACTTTGGGTTTTTTTTTATTTTCAGTTTTTTGCGATTTCCTTTTTGGTATTTTAGTTTGATTTTTCGTTGTTTGATGCGATGGGAGATTGATCTTTATCGTTATGGGTTTGAGTTGATGTGCTTTATTTTCTTTTGATGGATGATTTGATTTATGCATGTTATATGTTTGTATTGTTTGTTGATCCCTTGATTAGTAGGTGATGTTTGTTGTTATTTTAATTCTTGTATAGGTGTGGTTTTGGTGGTATGTTTTGGGAAAGAGTTGAGTGATGTTTTTAAGTATGAGCTATGATGCATTGTTTGTGATAGGTGATGGCAAGCAAGTTAATGGTTTCTACTTGTTAAAATTGTGACATGGATTACATAATTTGTTCAATTTTGAGAAGTATTAAGGTTAATTGAGTTTCTTTTGGTCCAAGCAAAAGCTTGTGAGAGTTGAGCCTCAACCGTGCCTCCATGGTTAATTATTGAAGAGAGGACCGGTTGAACTTAGACAAACTAGAACTTGCTCTTGGACTATAGGAACGAAGCCCGAATGGTTGAAATTTGTGAAATGATCTTAGGCCATCCTTGTTGAAAAAAAAGTCATGGCCATAAAATTTCCTTACCAAAAACATTATCCCTAGTAAGCCACTTTGAACCTTTAAGCCTATTTCTTGTGATATAAGCACATTACAAGCCTTGAAAACTCATTTAAACCTTATATATAACCTATGTGTGGGTAATTGAGGATGATGATGATTTACAAGGGAAAATGTGGAAAGATATGCAAATGTATATGGAAAGACATGTTGGTCAATAAAAAGGATGAAAGAGCTCAAGATAAAAGCAAGTGCAACTTCAACAAAAGTGAAAAAGGAGCAAAATAGAAAAATATGCTCAAGGAATACAAAAGTCAAAGACAAGAAGTATGCCATTAAAAAAGAAGCTCAAGAAATCCAAGGAATGATGATGCTTAGTGCTTGTGATTAAAGTAGAAAAGAAAGGAAGCATGAAAGTGAGGACGTTGAAGAAAGGAATCATCTCTTCGATCAACCACACTTGAAAAGTCACTATTATCCAAAGTTTCCTACCTTACCAAAGAGCCTAAACATTACATCCAAAGATAAAGACCTTTTTGATCTCTTATTAAAACTAAGGTGGCTTGTGAACATAGTCCATGAGCAAGCCTATGGTGAGTCGATTTTAACCGGTTGATGAGTGTTGATCAAAACCTTACTTCAAAGAGTGTTGAGTGAGTTTGATATCCTATGAAAGGCTTGGATTGAAAGGGATTTGATTACTCTTTTGTCATGCTTGAGATTGAACTCGTTAATCTTTCATGTTATAAGTTTGATTATGTAGGGATACTTAACTTGATTTTGAAATCCTTATTACTTGTGATATATTGTGGTTTATGTTCATTAGATGTTCTCTAGGTGAAAATTTCTCCTCTTGTTTATCATTTTTAGTTGTTCGAGGACGAACAACACTTTAAGTTTGGGGGGTTGATTGTCGTCATTTTCACCTAGGTTTTACTGTCTTTATGTGTGTATTTTCGGATGTTTTTATCCGTATTTGTGTTAAGTTTGGTGGAGTTATTGTTATTTTGAGAAAAGTGGTACGAACTGATAGAATTGTGTAAATGAGCTTAAATATGAGTAAAACAGGTCATGGAACGGACAAAAACGGAGTCGGGAGCGAAAGGGAGACGAAGAATAGGCCATGCAGCTGCACGGGCCGTGCGCGGAACACGGCCCTGTAGCAGCTGGCCGTGTAATGTCATCAGAACACGCTGCTCGGCCAGAGATTCGGCCGTGCGCTGGTGCACGGGCCGTGCGCTGCTGCACGCCCCGTGTGCAGAGCTCGGCCCTGTAAGAAGAAGCCGTGTATTGTCGTCAGAAAGTGCTGCACGGCCATGATCAAAGCCTTGTATTGCAGCTCGAGCCGTGTCCGGAAGCACGCACAAAACGCCGAAGTAGGTGTGCCCTACACGGGCCGTGTACTGCAGCACGGGCCGTGTAGGTGCAAAATCCTGTGTAATTTTCAGAATGTTCCGGAAGCTTCTAGAAGGTCCATAAGTGATATAAAACCATGATTTGTGCGAAATTAGAGAGGAGATTCACATTAGATCAGATTGAGAGCAGTTACACACAATCCACACCACATTTCCTCACACACTAGATCCACAATCCATCTACACCATCTAAATCCATCAATTCACCTTGATCTTCATAAATCCATCCGTACATCCATCTATTCCATCATCTAAGAAGAGAAAATCAGATTTGTTTGAAGAATTTGGCATGATCAAGGAAGAAGGAGTCTACCTTCAAGGGGAAGCTCAATCTCTTTTATTTTGCTACTTTCTTCATTATATTGCTCATATGGAGCTTGTATTGGATTGTAGCCAATTGGCAATGAATATTTGTGGCTAGTCCTCAAGTGAGGCTAGCAATATGATTGGTTAGGAAATATGTAGATTTTTGCACTATTAAAGCTTGATGAATTGATTGTTATGATTACTTTGTATCATGAATGCTTATTCTCATTTGATGCATGATGTGTGTGGTTAAATTCTCTATGCATAGTGTTAGGATGACCATTCCAATATTATGTGTGGTGGTTTAATTGAATCATTGATTGTATTAGGTGACTTGGTTAGTATGAGGGGAGGAAAGCCATTCCCTCCAAGTGCTTAGAACCTCATGATAGAACATTAGTGATGAACTAGTGAGGGGAACCAACTTATGATCATAGTACCCATGAGGGAATTGAGAGTAAGACAATCTTAGGAGATTTAAACTTGTAAAAGAGTTGAGAACCTAATCACCTTGGCCATAGGGGTTAGGGGTACAATTGTGATTGCCCTTAGTATCATAACTTGAAAGTCGTCAATGCTTGAGTGAGTGTGAAGTCTACATAAGACCTTGACCATGATGTTGCTAGCCTTGCTCTTTTCTTAGATACACTTCATCCATTCCATCTCATCTTGCTACTTGATTTGATTGATATTTGTTATAATTAGTTGCTTGTCTAAGTCATTAGTTAATTGATAGAGTAATCATAGTTCTTAAATCAAAACCTTATCTTGATAATCCTTACAAAACATAAATCAATAGAAAATCCGGATACAACTTGAGTTTACCTTTTCCCTTGGGACGACAATACTATAAATTTTGCACTTGGTCACGCGTATACAACAGCGATAGAGTACACTTACTCTTGACATTTCACTAGAAATGCGGCTAAGTTCAGTGTCAGAGTTGCCAATTGCTGTTGTATGGCCTCCATCTGGTTTTGGGTTGCTTCTGTCATGCTGGTACTTGTGCTTGTACTTGCTGCACCCGATCTGGTAGTAACCATACGCTTGGAAGAGCTAGTCGGAAGATCGACTGCTCTGATACCAAGTTGTCAGGAGGTGTTATCTGACATAAAAGGATTTGGTTGCGGAAGTTGGGTGGAATGAATTTTATGATCTTGATTATCAGACTCCCATACGCCTATGGATAATCGAATTGAAGTTTATGGTTTAACTTGTCAGATGCCCATACATCTATAGACAATTAAACACAGTAAACTTATGATTACCAGTCTTCCGGACTATGGGTAATCGGGGTTATCAGACTTTGAGGTCTATGGATAACCGAACACGATAATCCTTGTGCGAGTATGTTGGATAATATCGAGGGTGTTGTCAGTCTTTCGGGACTATGGACAATCGGCTAAGATATATCTGGTTTTTTCTAACTCTGCCTAAGACGTATCGAAGACAAGTTAGGCTCAAGAATTCCAAGACGTATCGAGGAATTACTTGAGGCTTCTAATCCTAATCAAGACGCATCGAGATTAAGGAAAAGAAAGGGTTTTCTGCGAACAGAAAGGTTTTGGCGAACCAAAGGGGTTTTGTTTATATTTTTGGTTGATGATTACAAATGAGAATGCCATAGGCCTTATATAGGCGAAGATTTGGCTTCTCCAGCACACTAAGGTAATTAGCTTCTCTAATAAGCTATCTTACTGCACACGACAGGAATAAAGAAAAGAAAGAAAGTAAAAGTAGTGGAGGTGGCATCTTGGACTGCTTTGGCAGGTTGACTTCTTTGGCATCTTGGACTGTCGGCCACCGGCTTTGCTTCGGAATTAAGTTACTCGGAGTCGTCCTGCATACTCAGAGTGGTGTATGCGTAATTGTGGTCTCCCCATTCCATGGTACCCAATGTTGAGGTTCTAGATCCTTCGGTGGAATGGGCTTCACTCTCCGGGTCTTCACTTGGGCTTGATGTTGGGCTTGCTCGTGGGTTGGCCTGTCTGGCCCATTTCCGTTTATCCCTGTAGCTGATGGGCTGTTTAGCCTGTCTTGATGGTTGGGCTCTTGGGATTGGGCTCGACTTTTGGGTTTTTTGAGTGGGCCGTTTTCTGCTCTCTGACATGTCATTCATCCAACGAGAAAATGTAATATCAAAATGTAACAGGAAAACTGAACAATAAATTTCTATCTTCATAAGTAAAAATAGTAAGTTTTATTTATATTCATTATTATAAAATAAATATAAACTTGAAACTGGAAATAAATTTTTTTAAAAAATTATTCCGTTCATCACACGGACGAATTACTAGTATGACACAAAAACTGGATTCTATTTAGCTCTTTTAACTCTATCTCTTACTCGATTTGAACGAATTACTAGTATGACACAAAAACTGGATTATATTTACGTCTTTTAACTCTATCTCTTACTCGATTTGATTTATAATTTGTGATAAATCATGCAATTTATCTAGTGCATGTTATGGATTAGTAATAAGTCAAAACTAACACAATTTGTCAGTGAGTTATAGATTTTTTATTTTTTAAATAAAGTTGCTATTAGTTTTTTCATGCAATATTAATGTTATAATTAAATATAATAAATTTAGATGCTCGCAAATTATTAGCAAAAAAAAAATTTACAGTTCTATCGGAATAATCTAAACAATTTGATTAGATTTTTATTTGGCTAAATATAGTGTGCACCCGGGTGCGCACGAAGCTTCGTGTGCACCCACGTACAAATATAAGCAAAAACATATACAATTATGAGTAAAAATGTATACAATTTAATTGTTAATTTTTTTAATAAAAAATTGAGTGTAAAAAATGTACAATTATTAAAATACATGTATACACTATTGAATAAAAAGTTATACACATATGAATGCTTGTTTTTTTAATGAAAAACTTAGTGTGAAAAAAATATACAATTATTACAAAACACGTATACAAAAGAGAATAACATGTATACAAAATAGAATAAAAAGTTATACAAATATGGGTGCAAGGGTGCACCCGGGTGCACCTAATATACACTCTTTTTATTTAATCCTTACATTTGATAAAATAAAATAATTAAAAATAAATTCAATAACTTATATCCTATATTTACCTTATAAACTCATGTGTATCGGTGTACCAAGTGCGCCTCAAAATAATTTAAAAATTTATGATATACACTCATTTTGACATCATGGCATGATTAGGAAAAATATCAAAATTAGCAGGTAAGTATGACTGATTTCAACTTTTGTCATTTTATTTATTGCAATTCTCAATTTTGATATTTTTTTAGGTAAAAAATTTTAAACATTTTTAGATCAAATTTGTTTTTTTTTTCGACTATTTGCACCCCGAAATTACTATACTATGTAGGGGTGAGCATTTTTTTCGGATTTCGAGTACCCAATCCAATTCGAAAAAAATTAACCAAAAAATCTAAATTTTTTGAGTAATTTTGGGTTTCGGGTTTACTCGAACCCGAAGCTATAACTTCGGTTCATGTTTCGGGTATTGAAAATGTAACTGATTTACCCGATCAGGTACCCGAATTTATTTTACACTCTTATGTTAATTATAAAAAATACTCCTAATTTGGTTCATAAATTATTAAAATTTTGATTTCTTAATTTTTTAATCATAAAATATACTCCTATTTATTATCCTTTAAACATTACTTAATTAAATTTATTTATTTTTTAAATTATCAATTATTTTTACATAATAAAAACACAATTAAATCCTTATCTTATCAATTTTAAATTTGAATTCTCCTTATAAAATTAATTTTAATATGATTTAAGTGATCATATACTTTATGTATAAATATTTTTAATTAATTAGATAAAAATAACATATAAAAAAATATAAATTTAAATATCTCACAACATAATAATTAAAATATACTATCTAAATCCTAAAATTAGTATAAAAATTAATATTATTATGATGTGGTATGAATTTATTATGTTCTTTTATAAATATTTAAAAACGAAGAAAAAAATGATAAAAGAGATCAAATAAATATTGCCTCAAAGATTAAACATTAAAAAAATTATTTAAATCACACCTAATTAATTTATTATAAGAATACTTAAAAAAAGTATTTTTGGGTACATGATATTTTTGGGTACCCGAATTTTCGGATATAAGAAATTTCGGATCAGGTTCGGATAATAAAATTCTCAGCCCGAATTTTCAGGTACCCAATCCAAAATACCCGAAACCTGATCCGATGCCCACTCCTAACTGTATGTATCTCAAAAATATATAAATTGACATAATTATCCTTATAAATCTTATATTTGTTCGGTTGTTGCAATCGAACAGAACATAATCAAAATTCATCTCTCCTATCTGTTTGGCTGCATCAACCGAACATAATAAGATTGTTCGATTGCAGCAACCGAAGAGAATCAGAATCATAATTAACCTTATAAAGTTTATATTTGTTCGGTTGCAACAACCGAAATTAAAAGAATCAGAATTCTTCTCTCTTATATGTTTGGTTGTGGCAACCAAACAAAATCATAATTGTGATTTTTCCTTGCCATCAACCAGTTTGTGCTAGATTGGTTATAAGTCTAGTGGAGGAACGAGCAGTTCTTTCTGATCGGCAGAATCAGCGCCCACCCTGTCATCATGATCATTCACGCTGATATTGAAATCGACGGTGGAGGAAGAAGGGGACAATGAGTTTGCAGAGTCGTATGAGTTTCGGTGGACAACCTTGATGATCCTGCCGATCACCATCATCATGTTTAACGTGATCGTCATCGGAGTAGCAGTATTGAGAACAGTGTACAACCCATCCCTGCAGTGGAGTAAGTTGGTGGGAGCTCAAGGCGTGTTCTTCAGCTTCTGGGTGTTGTCTCCTGTGTTCCCTTCGCCAAGGGATTAATGGGGAAAAAGAGCAAGATTCCGACTCTGTTCTGTTGCTGCAACCGAATACATAAGAAATATGAATTCTGATTATATTCTGTTCGGTTGTTGCAACTGAACAAATATAAGATTTATAAAGATAATTATGTCATATATTTTTTGGGGTACATTTAGTAATTTCAGGGGTGCAAATAGCCGCCTATTTTTTCTTAACATAAAAGATTAAATTGTACAAAAAATATACCTTTTAAACATGACTAAATGAATACAAAAATGATTAAGATTGGACAAAAAAGACTAAAAATTAAACAAAAAATGACCAAAATTGATAATTACAATGAAAAATGATTAAGTTTGAATAAACAATACTTACATGACCAATTGTGATATTTACTCACATAATTATCATTAATTGTTTATACAGATTTAAACAATATTGGTAACTGCTCATTAAATTTTTTTAGCAGGGCAATGTCTGCATTAGCACTTAGTTGTACCATAATAATACGTCCGAAATCTCTCATCAATAATATGTTCCCAACCTCATGTGACCTTCTACAAGTGTGAGTTTATGTGATACGTTCTTTAGTGTTAATCTTCAATTGTTTCTTCGCGTCATTCTTTCATCCTTATAGTGATTAGTGAAGGAGTAAAATGCATGACGAAAGTCCCCCAACAATGGTTTAGTTAATTGTTAGCCAATACTCCCTCCGTCCACTTACAAGGTAACCGTTTCACTATTTCTGTTGTCCGTTTCAAAGACTAATATTTCCTCTATTTAGTAAAGAAAGTACGCAATATGACCCACTACTTCTCTCTAATACAACTGTCCACTTTACCTATAATAATAATACTCCTTAATCCACGTGCAAAAAGCAAATAAAGACCTTAGAACCGACCACGTGTAAACACCAAATGAGTATCTTTCAAGTGGACGGAGGAAATATTATTTATTTCTTTGTTCCTATGCCAATTCACGAGTGCCACTAACATTGTTTAACACAGTGTTTTCAAAATCGGACCGAATCGGCCAGTTCAATCGATTGAACCGGGAATGTTGGAATTCAGCAATTTTTTTGTAGTGGATTCATTCAACCTGCCATGTGTTATTCTATTAAGAGATGTTACAGGAGATGTCACACTAAAATATCACAGGACATCCCGTGCCATCTCCGAGGGCATAGAACCTTTTGTCTTTTTAGAAAGGAGTAGTTCCAAAAAAATATCCCTTAGGGTCTAACAATATTCTTTCTTGCCCAAAATATAACACCAACTCTTTTATTACCCGAAATAACTATTTAACATTTACTCTAAAATAAATTTGTGTTAAATAAAAGCATGCGGCAGTTCAAAGGGGAAATGAAAAAGATCCCCTTCGATTGAGCTCTGAAACAAAAATCCTCGTTTGCCTTTGATTAGCCCCAAACCCTAGCACGAGAATGGCCGCCATGGAGAAACGATCGGGATCGATTGCTTTTCCCCAAAATAAGCAGCGATCAGAAATTCCCCAGTCAGGAAAAGTTGGAGTGTTTTGCTTCTCGCTGGAGGCCGAGAATGAGGATATCAAAGTATACGTGTTGGATCTAAATCTAAATGGTAGCCAAGACGGCGGTGACGAGTTTAAGGAGATCGAGCCTGCGTTTCATGTTCGACTTCCTCGCAAATGTCAAACCCAGGCTCTCTGTGTCAAGGGTTCCACCTTGTATCTATTCGAAGGGGAAAACACTTTTGGTATGTCTCCAAATCCCAACTGTAAGACTGTAAGGATGTTAGTTTTACCGCAGAAGGTTTTGGCAGGCGGGAACGTAAAGATGGGAGAGGAGGCTGTTGAGAAAGTGCGTGATATGAATCACATCAAATACCAGCCTAAAGCCCTCCTCACACCCGACGCCCAACAAATTCTAGTTTTCTGCTCACCATTTTGATTATATGAATATGGATGGTCCATCCCCTCGTGCTGCTTTCGAGTTGTATGATATTGGTAAAGACCGTTGGGACCCTTACCCCCCATTCGCATGCGTGTTATAGTGAGTTCATTTACTTTCACAGACCACTCTCATTTCTTACTGTATACCAACGAGGGAGGCTTTCTCCTGAATTTTAAATCAAAAGTGAAAGAGTGGACTGAACTAGACATTGGGGATACTTTTCGATATGTTGATGATTACTTCATAACTCTCTGTAGTGAGAGAGTTGCTTTGTTTCCTAGAGAGCTTCACCAAAGCAAGGATGGTAGAATGGTCTTTGAATATCGCCAGTTGGATGACTATGGAGGCTTTGAGTTTTATCCTTTTCCGTTGTCTGAACTTCCTCCTAACAACCCTGATCTTTCGGATTATCACTGGTATCAATTGTTTCCAACTTCACTCGTCCCTCTTCAACCTGATGTGTTTAGCATCCAAGAAGACGACTGGTGTGTCACCTGCACTTTACAAGCACAGTATTTTGCTCATGAGCCCGACGGAGAGCATGGAATTCGCCTATTGATTGATGTTCGTCGCATCCATCTCACCAGTCACGAGGCTCAACTCCTCAACACTGTCAAAGCTCGCACTGGTCATAAAGGGATTATCACCGTCCTTGAACTGTTTCCCCTTCCTTGAAAATATTATGACTTTTCAGTACTTGCATAATATTTTCTTTGTTTTGTAATTATCTCCATCCTTGAACTGTGTTCCCTTCCTAGAAAATATTATGGCTTTTCAGTACTTGTTATTTTCTTTGTTTTGCAATGTAGCTGTTACTGAATCCAGTTTTTGAGCTGTTGTTTGAATGCCCCTGTTCATTTTGTTCTTCAGTTTCAGCATATGTAAATTGACAACATATATAATGATTCATGGCCATCGAAGTCTTTGATGGGTTCAAAGTTCAAAATTTATTTGACTAATCTATTTAAAATTGATAATGCATGCATAGTTGAGTAGAAAAGGCACAAGATGTTAAGAGTGCTCTTTTCATTACTCTTATTTGAATATTGGATTTAAATTTTTTTAAATTAATTTTGAATTGCTTAAAACTATTTGCCATTACTCATGCGCCCATGGAGGACGTTATTCTATCAATATAACAAGGTGATGCTACCCTTCATCTGTTGCTCTAAAGAGGTATATTCTAGTCTCCGATCCTATTGAAAACATCTTACATTTTGGTTTAAGAAAATGTGTGAGATCGAACATGTCCTTATCTTTTGATCAGTCTAAAGGGCCTTCGATTATTTTCTATTTTCTTGTTATGTGTATTCTGTGAGTGGAAATTCTATTGCCATGCTAGGTTTAATAATTATATTATTATTTTATATATATTTTACCGTTCATGATTTGTTGTGAAATCTTTTCCTTATGTTTAATTGAAAATATGATATAGTTGCATCATAGTGCTTGGAATCTCCTATAATTTAGCGAAAATTTTGAGTGAATAATCCATTACTTCTTCTTTGACAACTTAATTGATTAAACCTTCTGAGTGGGAAACTGATTTTCTGTAAATATTATGAAACCTGCTAGAGTAAGTTCTCCATTTAATATGCCTTTAAAGAATTTTAAAAATAAGATGATTTACATACTAATCAAACTTATGTGGGTTTTTTTTTAATCTTTTCTATAGCACTCTGTATCCTTGATTAAATTTTTAAGAAGGAAGATAGTGTGATAGATCTTGCCTGGTTGCATTACCTCCTCATTTTTCGTTGATATGATTTTTCTGCACCAAGTTCTCTAGGTCCTAAATTCCTCCATTGTCTGTATAATGGGCAAACTTCATCCAATTTCTGAATTAACTACATGGACTAGAGTTCTGTGTGCATGGATAGGAATCACTTAGACTGATATTAGTAGTAAAGATTTCTTGATCACGATGTTAGCTTCAATGGGATTAGTGTATCTAATGAGTCTCACCTTGTTTGTAACAAAAGAACTTAATTATATTTGAACACATGCGTTATCTCATTCTTTCATGTATAAATTTCTAATAATCAAGGTGTATGTCACAGAGTATGACAGCGGGTACCTACACTGGCCTATCATGTGCAACACAATTGTATTTTCTTTGGTGCTGACCCAAGTAATAGCTTTGGGAGTTTTTGGGATGAAAGAATCGCCAATTGCATCAGGCTTCACTTTTCCTTCAATCATCCTCACCTTCCTCTTCCATGAGTTTTCTAGGCAAAGATTTCAACCAATCTTCAGCAGAACTCCTGCAAAGGTATCAACATCTTTGAATTGGCCAAATTTTAATACTACTGGTCTGAACAGGGATAAAAAAAAAAGAACATTAGTTTAAAATTATGCTATGAAACAAGAGTATGATCTGCTGCGGATGCAGTTAATTATTGAGATGGATAGTGAAGATGAGCAAAGTGGTGGAATGGATGAAATCTATTTGAAGCTGCTGAATGCTTATTGTGATTGCAATGGCAGTGGCAGCAGCAGCTCCTCAAAGACCCTCGATGCGCTTAAACCCACAGAGTATGATAGTATAAAGACGAATTCTTCCGTGTCTGATTCAGTGGGTATATCACAGGCTTGATTCTGATCATCTGAAGTACCACACACTAGGTTTTCTATATTTTCCTTTGCAACAGCATATGTATAGATGCGTGAGTTGTGATGCAAGGCCCGACTGTGTGCCATTTAAGGGGCCAATCTGCTTATTGTCCAACGACGTGCCTTAAGTTTAACTTCATATATATGTGCGTGTCTTATTTCCTGATTAACAGTTTACTGCATTTTCATGATATCTTTGGTGACGACCTGCGTTGAAAGTAGTTTGATCTGTAATCATGGAAAAATGCATGTATATGAATCATTATGACTACATGACTGTAAAACTACCTCATTCTTTCTTAAAACCATGGTGAGCTTAGTCTATTAATTCTTTTGTTTGCTAAAATTGGCCCTTAAAAGTGAAATAATGTTTTGGTTTCATGCAAAATTTTGTATATGATTTCTGAAATATATCAAACACTAACATTTAAAAAAAATATAATAAAACAATAAAATACTAGATCTTCTTAATTTGGTAAGTCAGGCGGTTATACATGATTATAGGAATAACGTCTTGTGTATCAATTACTCGGCATGCGATATTGTGCAATTGGTTCAACTTAACATTCAATTTGGAGGAAAAGGTTGCACCATGTAAATAACAGTATCTTGTCTAATATGATAGCGTACGTGCAGTATAAGAAAAAGTTTGGCATCAGTATCTTGTGTATCTAAGTTTTTCCTAAAAAAATTTGTAGCGTACATTGGATGGTGACAGCGACTCGAAGAATTATTAGAGCTATGTTCAAATTTCATTCACTGTATTTGTCAATCTAATAATTTGAGCTTGTGCCCTCGTATAACGGTATAATGTTTTAATAATTTTCTGGTTCACTGTTTTAAATCCTCGAATTCACTTTAGGTTGAGGACATCTCATTCAGAAATTAATATATCTCAAGAACTTGGTGTACTATGATCCTGTGACTAGTTTCTTGGAGATGCTTTTTTTTTTCCTTTCCTTTTTGCATCTTATTTCTATGTCGTTATAAGCTAATAGAAAGATCACATGTTTGAAATGTTTTGATTGGCATGCGCGTGTGTATGTGTGCTCGCGCTTTTTGTTTGATAAGAGAGAATGGGGACAAAAGGCAAGCATATTAAGGTCTTAATAAAGGAATAGTTGCAGATCCAGAAGATATTGATCTTTGTTTTCATCATGCATTGCTCTATGTTGAGCACGGTGTGTATGAAAATACTGCTGATTCCTATAAGCAAATGATAACATTGAAATCCTCAACAAATCTACTCTGCAACTCTGGTTTAATCATCTCATCATTTTTCACTCCCCTTTCAAGTAAATATTTGATCAGCTGCTATTAATGATCTATAGACATTCCAGTACCCAGAATTATGATTTACTCCCTCCGTCCCGGAAGTATTGACACATTTTTTTTGGGCACGGAGATTAAGGAGTATAATAATTTAATATAAAGTGAAGTGAGAGAAATAATATTTAATGTGTAGTGGGTAGTTGTATTAGTGGTGAGTGTGATGGGTGTGTGGGTCCATGTAAATAAATAAATTGTTTTTGTGTGGGTCCCATGTTCTTAAAAAGGAAATATGTCAATTTCTGTGGGACAATCCAAAAAGAAAAGTGTGTCAATATCTTTGGGACGGAAGGAGTATTTTGTTGTTTTGGGATCCTTTGACTTTCAACATTTTTTGTGTCAATCGGATCTTTCAACATTTTTTGTGTCAATCTCTTACTACCTGCAATTTTGAAAGAAAAAATAAAAATTCTTACTTAAACAAGTGAATACAGGAATAGGTGCTTTCAAGCTGGGATAAAACTAATCTCTGAAAGATACTGCATAGTTTACACAGAATATCTACTCACCTATCCGTCTTCTGGACAGGCAGATTAGGCGTTTTAGTCATTATACTGTCCACTTACTGCAGGGGTGATATCTCTTTAAAGTTGCCATCCTGTCTATATCAATGTGTCTTCTGCACTTTCAGACAACTTCACCATTAAAAATGGCAGATGAGTATGGCTTCCCTGTAGAAGCTTAGATGTGCACCTTTGATCGTCGGGCATGATTGAATTGCAAATTACAAATTTGAATGGTCTCTGAAACCGTTAATTAGGTATGAAATATGAACATCACACTGCACTTAGGGGTGGACAAAATTACCGATTTTTCGGTATCCCGCAATTACCGTGCCGGAAATTACCGAATTTAACGAAAAATTCGGCATACCAAAAATTTCGGTACGGTATGGTGCCGTACCGAAATTTTCGGTACGGTATCGGTAAGTGTTTTGGAGATATTTCGGTATTTCGGTATATACCGAAATACCGAAATATTGAACAGTAAAATTAATATAATAATAATATTATTAATTATACATATTACAGCTGACTCATACTGTTATACATACAAATAGAAACCCTAATAATTCATTTCCCATTACAGCCGTTCCTTGCTTCTCTCCCCCAATTCTCATTTTCAATTTACATACACCTACTGCCCACCATCTCCCCATTTCAAATTCAATAATGGAAGTATTCTTCTTTTCTATCTCCAATACCAGTCAGATTTCACCCTTTTATCTCTCCTCCTTTCTCTCTCTAAATGGTTAATTTGCTGATTTTTCCTTGAATGGGGCATCTCATGAATAGTGTTCGAACGGAGACAGTGGTGTGGATGTGGAAGCTCCGGTGGTGGCGTGCGACTAATTCAGCGGTGTTCATGAGCAGATTCGGCAGATGCAATTATTTTTTTTAGATGTATTAACTTAAACCCACTACTAACCCTTGCTGATTTTCACCAAAATTGATACCATTAACTATGTTGACTCTTGTTTTTATGTGGTCCATAAATTGAAATGGATTTTTGTTGTTTGTATAGTATTATTGTTTTGTCAAAATTTTGGATTATTGGGACATGATTAGGGGTGGGCGGTATGGCATACCGAAGATTTTTGGTCATACCATATACCGTACCGAAATTTTCGATATTTAAAAAATCATATCGTTACCTTACCTAAACTTTCGGTATACCTTAGTTCGGTATACCAATATTTCGGTATAAGAAAATAGTATACCTTTTGCTTACCAATATTTCGGTATGCCATACCATACCTAAAATATCGGTATATATCATCCTATTACATAGTTTGCTATACCGTTATACATCTAAAATTCAATAAATCTTATAAAAACCATGTACTAGAAAAGTGAAAGATAGCTATAAAACATACTCTAATAAATAACAAATTCAAAAATATACGACAATCTACAAACGACCAAATTAAATAAGAGTAAGTCTCATGAAAACCGGGTTTACAGGTAAGCCTTATTTTTTAATATTACTCTTTAATATATAAAAAATAACTCTTTGAAGAGTAATAATTTTTACACAATAGAGTAATAATTCGTATCTCTAAAAAGTAAATTTTCATGTACTTAAAGTAATCCATACATCGAGATTTACAAGAATTTGAAGATTAATTTTTTAATTTAAAAAGTAACAATTCATGTGCTAAAGAGTAAATTTTTATGTACTAAACAGTAACCGAGTTTACATAATTAATATATCTAAACCCGTTTTACAAAGTGTTTGTCATTAAATAAATAGTAGCTAAGAGATCTACACAAAAATATATTCATATACATAGAATTACTTAATTAAAAAATAAGTACTAATATCATGTAAGTCAATGATCTTTATCAATAATTTATAATTATGAAGAAATATACAGTAGGATTTTAGATTTAATCTTTAATAAAATAGTGTATATATATAATTTAATTAAAAATTATAATACATAAATAATAATTATAATTGTATGCATCATCTAATATGGTAATATCGTATCATATAACTAAAAAATTTGAATATTTTACGGTATTTTGGCATATACCAAAATACCGCGGTATTGATTATTTATATACCTTTATCATACCAAAATTTTCAATACGGTATCATACCTTACCAAAAATTTCGGCATACCTAAAATTTCGGTAAAATCGGTATTTTTCGTTATGATAAGGGCGGTATACCAAAATTTCGGTATATTTTCCCAGCCCTAGACATGATTATTGAGAACTTGAACTTAGATATTTTTTTCTTTCCTGTACGAGTTGGTATTGATATGAGCAGCTGCATTACGGTATATCGGTATAAAACGGTATTTGTTGTTAATATACCAAAATTTCGGTATACCGAAATTCGGTATACCGATACTATCGGTACGGTATCGGTATGATTTTTTTAATACCGAAAATTTCGGTACGGTATACGGTATGACTAATTTTTTTGGTACGGTACGGTATACCACCCCTAACTGCACTAAGACAAAAAAGGGTTGGGAAATCTTGGAGCAGAACTAGTAAAGTTGCTTGTGTAATTGTTACTCTAAAAGTTCGGTTAATGTACATCTCATGTTAAAACAGAATACTTGGAGAAGTTCATATACTAGCCATTCATAATACTGGACTGCATACCTCAGTGCAAATGAATCATACAAATAAGTTCTAAAAGTTCTGAATCATACAAATAAGTTGTAAAAGTTCTAAAATAACAAAACTAGATAAGCAACAAATCCTCAAAACCTATTCTTCAAGGTAGGTTGTTAGTTGACCACAATCTGCTACAGATTCAAATGAATCATACAAATAAGTTCTAAAAGTTCTGAATCATACAAATAAGTTGTAAAAGTTCTAAAATAATATAACTAGATAAGCAACAAATCCTCTGGTACTGCACATTTCCATGTATTAGAGAGATCAAACAGGTGCTTAAGTACTTGGTTGTTAGGCAAAACCAGCTTGATTATGTCTCTTATTGCAACAAAATCGGCATGCTGATTCGTAGGTGTCCAACGAGCGAAATTGCGCACCAAAATCTTAACGATTACGTCGTTGGTGGCTACTGTAAGCAATTAAAATTCACGGTCCAATCAAATGGCGACACGTGGATTTTATTGATTAAATATCAATTTTAATTTATTATATTTTATTTTGGGGATTTAATAAATTAATTCCTAAAATAGATTAATAAATAATTGATAATTAATTTAATACCCAACAAATTAAGTAGGGTTTAAATTAAGTAAAGCTTGACCCCTAAGTTAAGTAAAGCATGGAAGGTTCCAGAATTAGGTCAAATTAAGCAATGACCAATCAAGCTGTGATATATTTGGAACGGCCCAAGCCCGCATAACCAGGCCAAATCTGTCATGGACCAATCAGATTGCGAGATATTTATGGAGTATCCTCATCCTTCACCTATATAAGGAGCCCTCCTTCATTCACTCCAGGGACACTAAAATACTTGAAGACATAAACGCTCTGAAGAGATCAAGAACACGAGCAGCGCTCCCTTGAGATCTTCAAGCATCTTCAAGTCAAGAACGGCAAACGATTCGGGATTAAGGTGCGGAGCCCCCCCCAAATCAAGCGTTCTTCATATACTGAGTTCTTCGGTGTTCTTCGCGCCAAGAACAACATACGACCCGGGATTAAGGTGCTAAGCCCCCCAGATCGAGTGTTCTTCGGATCAAGTACGTTTAATCCAAATAAAGGCTCGACGCCTCTGGATTAACGTAATAAGATCCAAATCCGAGTTCGGACAAGCTTCAACTGAAGATCCGACTCAAAACACACAGTCAACGCGGTCAACGCAGTCAAAGTCAAAGTCAACAAGTCAAAGTCAAAGCCAAATTGGTTCGAGAGAAGAATCAGAGGATAGATAGAGATTGTTTCCTTAATTTTCAAGTTCAATCCGTCTGGATTATCATTGTAATTCTTTTGTGTTTATTTTATTATAAATACAAAATTTGTTATTACAAATTTTGGCACGCCCGGTGGGACAGTCTCTACCTCTCATCTATTCTCTCTACAAGCTCGAAGTACGATATGACTCCTGTCAGGATTACTGCAGGTAGGACTGCTGCTTCTAAGCTCTCAGAGGCATTAACTGAATATGTTGCTGTTGTTACAAGGAGCATGTCAGAAAAAGCTCGTTCGGAAGCCTCATCTGGATCCAACCCTTCGGTTGAGGAGGCTTCGAGAAAACAACTACTTATGAAAGATGATAGTGATGAAGATTCTGCATCTTCAAACTCTTCATCTGACTCCGTTGCAGCTCCAGTAATGATGGCAGGCGCTACGACTGTTGAGGAACAATTAGCAAACATGATGAAAGCTATCGAGGGGCTCACGAAACACATAGAAGCTCAAGACACAAAGATCTCCCAATTGATGAAAAGAGACATCGCGGAGACTAGCCATGCAAATGGAAAAGGAGTCATGGACGATAGTGAAGTTGAAGAGGTCACAAGGCGCCAGGCTATTGAAAAGGAGCAAACTCAAGGAACGTTGCCACTTTCAGCTGATGGAATGCTCCAAGTAGATCAACTCAAGGATATTATACTTGGAACAATAAAAGAAAGGTTTGAGGAAAATTCCAAGCCTACTGTTACTTATGTCAAGCCATACACAAAAAGAGTGGACAACTTGAAGTTGCCAGCTGGCTACCAGCCTCCCAAATTCCAACAGTTTGATGGCAAGGGAAACCCGAGGCAGCATATAGCACACTTTATTGAGACCTGCCATGACGCTGGTACTTATGGAGACCATATGATAAGGCAGTTCGTTCGCTCTCTCAAAGGAAATGCATTTGATTGGTATATCGACTTGCAAGCTGAATCCATTGATAGTTGGGCACAAATGGAACATGAGTTCCTTAATCGTTTCTACAGCACGAGGAGAACTGTTAGTATGACTGAGTTAACTAATACTCGTCAATTGAAGGAAGAACCTGTGATTGATTATATCAATCGATGGAGAAATTTGAGTTTAAATTGCAAGGACCGATTATCCGGAGAGTCTGCTATTGAGATGTGTATCCAAGGGATGGAATGGAATCTCCTTTATATACTCAAAGGAATTCAACCTAAGACTTTCGAAGAGTTGGCTACTAGGGCCCATGACATGGAATTAAGTATGGCTGCTAGTGGAATCAAACATTCACCGATGTCGGACTCCTACAAGTCTAAAGATAAACAAGATTTCAAAAGGGGGGGCAAGTCCTATGCTAAAAGTTCCAACAAGGAGTCAATGGCTACAAATATTATGACGGTCAAGGTTCGAAAGAATGAAAATGATAAAAAAGACACAGGGAGGCAAGTTGCCCAAGAGTGGGGGCAAAGAAGGTTAACTCTGAAGGAGATGCAAGAAAAAGAGTATCCATTTCTGAACTCAGACCTTTCTGGCATATTTGATGATCTGATGAAAAATAAGCTCCTTGACCTTCCTGAGATGAAACGTCCAGAAGAAGCCGGCCGAACTAATGACCCAAAATACTGCAAGTATCATAGGTTGGTGAGTCATCCAATTCATGATTGTTTCGTTCTTAAGGAAAAGATCATGCAACTGGTTAAGGAAGGAAAAATCGTGTTAGAAGATGAGGCGGGCACAAACTTCACTTCTGTAGAAGAAAGTCATAATGGAGGTTCATGTCATGTCGTGAATGAGGACAATGAAAGCGAACAACTTGAAACTAAGGGTAAAGCTTACTCCATGAAGGTAACCTTCACGGATGAAGATATGTTGTTGGGTATGCAATCTCATAATCGACCTCTATTTGTGACTGGTTATACTAAAGGGATGCGAGTGAATCGTATACTTATTGATGGAGGTTCGGCAGTGAACATTTTGTCCTTGAGAATGTTGAAGAAGATAGAAATACCAATGGATGAACTAATCCATAGCCGATTGATGATCCAAGGGTTCAACCATGAGGGACAAAGGACTCTCGGCACAATAGTTCTTGATTTGCTAATTGATGAGATGAAATCCACAGTCCTTTTCCATGTTATTGATGCAAAAACTTCCTACAACATGCTTTTGGGGCGTCCATGGCTACATGAGAATGGTGTGATTCCTTCCACATTGCACCAGTGCTTCAAATATAGTGAAGGTGACAACGTGAAAAGAGTATTCGGTGATGACAAGCCATTTACTGAAGCTGAAGCTTACTTTGCCGATGCTAAATATTTCTTCAAGAGTACAAAGGAAGTAAAACGTGAAGAAGCCCCGGTGCAAGATAATGGGGGCAATAAACAAATAAATGATGAGGAAGGTAGTACATCATCTGCCACTCTCAAGGAGAACAAAGGCAAAGGGCTTGAGACCTCGGAAGAGTTGACATTGCCTTTAACAAAAATTGATGCTAGTAAACTTTCTTCTCCACCACTCAAAGGATTCACACGTCCTATTGAAGGACCAAAGACCGAACACGGTGAAGTGTTTGAAGCTGAAATAACCAAGTCGTATAGTCCACAAGCTTATAAACTCCTTATCAAGGCTGGTTATGAACCAAGGGAAAAAGCGATGGTGAGTAAGGTGTGTCAAGAAACTATCAACCCACCAGGCCAGGGGCTCAATGTTATTCAGAAAATGTTGAAAAATAGTGATCACACTATCAAGAAGGCTAAGCCAGGTTTGGGGTATGTCCCTCAAAAGCCAGTCCGCATTGCAATTAGAAGAGCAAGTACAAATTATATCACCGAGGGAGAAGCTTTATCCACGGAGGATAGGTTTGATGCGAGTAGTAGGGAAGTCAAGAGAATATCTGTTTTTGAAAGGCTTGGGAGTGTCTTCGAAAGGCTTGGACCCTGTAAAGGGAAGTGTAGGAGGCAAAATCATGTCAAGTCCCTTAACCTCCGAAAACTCCGGAGTCAAAATCCTTTTCGCATCAAGCGACGAAATATCTTGACTGTCTCAAGTGGAAGAGTGTTGAAGGATAAGGTGCAAAGAATCATCTTTACTAAAGATGATAGTGATGATAAAGAAAGTGTAGCTTCTACCAATCATATTACTGCTGTGGAAGATTCTCAAATGGAGGAAGTAGATGCTGAAGATGCCCCTCCACAATTTGAAGAAGGAGTGAAAGCCACTGTTGATGAGTTGAAAGAAATTAACTTAGGTGATGAAAATGATCCACGTCCTACCTACATAAGTGCTCTGCTAAATGTTGAGGAAGAAACAAAGTATGTCAGTCTTTTGCGAGAATTCAGAGATGTCTTTGCATGGTCGCATAAGGAAATGCCAGGCTTAGATCCGAAAATCGCAGTGCACCACTTGTCCATTAAAAAGGGAACTCGACCAGTTAAACAAATGCAGCGTCGATTTCGACCAGAGTTGATTCCTTTGATTGAGGACGAGATTAATAAGCTTCTTGAAACAGGCAAGATCCGAGAAGTCAAATATCCTACATGGATTTCCAATATCGTGCCGGTAAGAAAGAAAAATGGACAACTCAGAGTATGTGTTGATTTCCGAGATTTGAATATGGCATGTCCGAAAGATGACTTTCCATTACCAATTACTGAGCTCATGATTGATGCAACAACGGGGCATGAGGTCCTTTCATTTATGGATGGGTCATCTGGCTACAATCAAATTGGTTTGGCTCCTGAGGATCAAGAGAAGACAGCCTTTCGTACTCCGAAAGGAATATATTGCTATAATGTTATGCCATTTGGCTTAAAGAATGCTGGGGCCACTTATCAGCGAGCCATGCAAAAGATATTTGATGACATGCTTCATAAGATTGTCGAATGCTATGTTGATGATATTGTGGTGAAATCAAAGGAAAAGAAAGATCATTTCCATGATCTAAGGCGAGTGTTTGAACGATTAAGAGAGCATCAACTCAAGATGAATCCGCTCAAGTGTGCATTTGGAGTTTCATCCGGGAAATTTCTTGGGTTTGTTGTTCGCCGTCGAGGGATTGAAATTGAGAAAGCAAAGATTGACGCAATCATGAAAATGCATGTGCCTCGGAACATACATGAGCTCAAAAGTCTGCAAGGAAAGTTGGCATACTTAAGGAGATTCATATCAAATTTAGCTGGCCGATGCCAACCATTTAGTCATCTCATGAAGAAAGACAGCATATTCGAATGGGATGAAGCTTGCAATAATGCTTTCAACAGCATTAAAGAATACCTGATGAAGGCACCAGTGTTGAGTGCTCCAATACCGGGACGTCCATTAGTCCTTTATCTAGCTGCCCAAGAGCGTTCTGTGGGAGCTTTACTAGCACAAGAAAATGATGATGGTAAAGAAAGAGCTCTATATTATCTAAGTAGAGCCATGACTCCAAACGAGTTGAAGTATTCACCCATTGAGAAGATCTGCTTATCCCTTATCTTCGTAATTCAGAAGTTGAAACATTATTTTCAAGCTCACACAGTGCGGCTAGTTTCGAAAGCCAACCCACTAAAATTTGTCATGTCAAAACCAGTACTCTCTGATCGGCTTGCAAGATGGTATCTCCAACTGCAACAGTTTGAGATCGTGTACGTCCCTCAAAAGGCCGTAAAAGGACAAGTGTTAGCAGATTTTCTAGCTGATCATCCAATGCCTGCTGAATGGGAACTATCTGATGAACTCCCCGATGAAGATGCTTTCACTGTGGACATAGTTTCTGCTTGGAAGATGTATTTCGATGGAGCATCTCATAGAGAGGGAGCTGGTGCGGGAGTCGTGTTTGTAACATCCAGTGGTGAAGTTCTACCCTTCTCATTTTCCTTAATGGAAAATTGCTCCAACAATGTGGCTGAGTATCAAGCACTCATACTTGGTTTGGAAATGGCTGTCGATATAAAGCAGCTACACCTTAGAGTGTATGGTGATTCGTTATTGGTGATAAATCAACTCCTTGGAGTGTATGAAGTGAAGAAGCCTGAGTTGTTGCCCTATTACAAGTATGCTCAAAAGCTTATGGGTTATCTCGGTGATGTTGATATTAAGCATCTGTCTAGAAGAGAGAATAAGCAAGCTGACGCCCTCGCTAAGTTAGCATCAACTATAGCTATGCCAGAAATGCAAATTCAAATACCGGTGTGTAGAAGTTGGGTTGTACCACCAATCTTTGAAGATGATGATTATGAAGAAGTTGAAAATCATGTGGTGGAGGTTTTCGAAATTGAAGAAGAAGATTGGCGCCAACCACTTGTGGATTATTTGAAATATGATAAGTTGCCTAACGATCCACGACAAAGGGTTGATATTCGGCGTCGGGCACCTCGGTTCATCTACTTTAAAGGTACACTTTATAGAAGATCATTCGATGGAATTTTCTTGAGATGCTTGGGTAAGGAAGAAACTATTCAAGCAATGGAGGAGGCTCACTCCGGAATTTGCGGTGCTCATCAATCCGGACCAAAGCTACATTTCAGAATTAAAAGAATGGGCTACTATTGGCCAACCATGGTGAAGGATTGCATGGATTACGCACAAAGATGTCAAGCTTGTCAGTTCCATGGAAATTTGATTCATCAACCTCCGGAGCCTTTACATCCGACAGTCGCTTCATGGCCTTTCGATGCTTGGGGTTTAGATGTGGTGGGGCCGCTTACAAAGTCATCTGGTGGTCATCTCTACATTCTTGCGGCAACCGATTACTTTTCAAAGTGGGCTGAAGCTGTGCCTCTAAGGGAAGTGAAGAAAGAAAATGTTGCTGATTTCATCCGAATCAACATCATTTATAGATATGGTGTTCCGCGCTACATCATCACTGATAATGGAAAGCAGTTCAGCAACAGTTGGATTGATAAGCTATGTGAGAAGTTTGATTTCAAACAAAAGAAATCTTCAATGTATAACGCAGCTGCTAATGGTCTTGCCGAAGCTTTCAATAAGACATTGTGCAGTTTGTTAAAGAAGGTGGTGTCCAAGTCGAAAAGAGATTGGCATGAAAGAATAAATGAAGCTTTATGGGCATACCGCACCACCTATAGAACACCTACTCAAGCCACTCCGTATTCCTTGGTGTATGGTGTTGAGGCTGTTGTGCCTCTCGAAAAGCAACTCCCTTCTTTGAGGATGGCCATACAAGAAGGCCTCACCGAGGAAGAAAATGCAAAGTTACGTCTTCAAGAGTTAGAAGCGTTAGATGAAAAGAGGTTGGAAGCACAACAAAGACTCGAGTGTTACCAATCTCGTCTTTCTAGAACATACAACAAGAAAGTGAAGGTACGTTCTTTTCAAGTTGGTGATTTGGTGCTTGCTGTGAGAAGACCTATAGTTGTCACCCATCGCGTTGGAAATAAGTTTCTACCCAAGTGGGATGGCCCTCATGTTGTGAAGGAAGCCTACACAAATGGCGCATACAAGTTGATCTCAGAAGATGGCGTGAATATTGGCCCTATAAATGGGAAGTTCTTGAAACGCTACTACGCGTAAAAAATATACATATACAACGCTCCATGACGCACGAGCCTAAACTGCATGTTACTCCTGGTCCGCATGAGTATAAACTGTGCATGACACCCACCAAAGGTAATTATATGTGGTTAAACTATTAATTCACCCCACTCAGATATTTTAAGTGGTTAAAGCATTGAATATCCTACTTTGTCTAAAGTGGTTAAAGAATAGTCACTCCTGGCCCGCACGAGTATAAACTGTGTACGGCACCCCCCATTCAAATCAAATCATGTCCCTTTGAACTACGTTATGACTTGATCTTCTGGAAAGAGGTACGTAGGCAGCTTAGCACTCTACTAAGTTCAGTCATAAGTTCGCCATTCACATCAAGTTTGTGAAGCAAGCGATAAATTAAAGCATGAATGAGTTGAGAAGAAAATGGTTGATAAGGAGAAGATGGTGATTGAATGCGAGGTTGAGTGAAGAAATTCAAATTATTGAAGTGGTAAAGGAAGTTCAAGTTCTTAGAGTGATGAAATTATCTCAAATTCTCGTAGCATTAAATGAATGAAAGTGGTCCATGTTGTCACATAAAAAGTTGCAAGAGGATTCATATTAGCAAGCAGATAGGTTCATGTAAATTCAAATTTATGGATTTAACTAATTAAAGCATGAATGAGTTGAGAAGAAAATGGTTGATAAGGAGAAGATGGTGATTGAATGCGAGGTTGAGTGAAGAAATTCAAATTATTGAAGTGGTAAAGGAAGTTCAAGTTCTTAGAGTGATGAAATTATCTCAAATTCTCGTAGCATTAAATGAATGAAAGTGGTCCATGTTGTCACATAAAAAGTTGCAAGAGGATTCATATTAGCAAGCAGATAGGTTCATGTAAATTCAAATTTATGGATTTAACTAATTAAAGCATGAATGAGTTGAGAAGAAAATGGTTGATAAGGAGAAGATGGTGATTGAATGCGAGGTTGAGTGAAGAAATTCAAATTATTGAAGTGGTAAAGGAAGTTCAAGTTCTTAGAGTGATGAAATTATCTCAAATTCTCGTAGCATTAAATGAATGAAAGTGGTCCATGTTGTCACATAAAAAGTTGCAAGAGGATTCATATTAGCAAGCAGATGGGTTCATGTAAATTCAAATTTATGGATTTAACTAATTAAAAGGTCCCAAAATAAAATTTATGAGATCAATTAATTATTAAGTCCAAAATTTTAAATTAAACCCATGACGAGTGGAGTTTAAAATGCTAAAGGAGATATTAAATTAATTTATGTTTAAGTTTAATAAACTTAAAATCATAAATTAGATTTAACGAGAATGTTTAGCTGCTTGGCCCAAATTGTGCAAGGAAGCAGTTAAGTTAAATTAATTGAAGCCCAAGACCATGAGTGAAAATTGGGCCCAAGACAAAGTGATGACTAGTTGAAAGGGTTATGGGCTTGATTAATCAATTTAATTGGAGCCCAAAGTGAAGCTAAAACGTTAAGCCCAAAGCAAAATAAATAAAAGACTTCAACAATGCATTCTTAAGTATGAAAGGAAGGTCAAAGTTGCAGTTGAATTAAACCATTTCCCAAGGCAAAACACGTGGGTGGATGCTCACCTCTCAAACCAAACTTTCTCTTTCAAAATTGGAAGTTTGGAGCTGTATGTACTTGCTAACCAACACCACCATCTGGCAGATCGCCTCCACCACCAGCGACCGTCACGGTTTCTCCAGCCATCGCCCCTCGCTGCGGGAGAAGGAAGCATTCGTTCTCGCCGGAAATACGAAATCACCACCACCTGCTCCGCACGCCACTCGCCGAGGCCCGCAAGCAGACGCTGCCCGGATCTGCTTTACGATCGTACCACCACGGAGCGCCGCTGCCAAGCACAACCCTGCCTTGGGTGGTGTCCGTTTCGTCGATCAGGCAGGCTCCCCTCCGCGAGCAGCCTCCCCTCCGCGAAGCAGCCTCCCCTCATCGAGCAGCCGTCGTTGGAAACGTGCGAACTGCTGCCACCACTCGCCGAAGCCCGCAGCATCGAGCTGGTCGCCGAAAGCTGCAAACGGTCACCAGGCGCAGCAAACGGCCGTCACCCGTATGCGTCGTTGCCTCCACTCGCCGAAGCCCGAGCTTGTCGCCGCTGCAAAACAGTCACCACCATCACCCGTATGCGTCGTTGCCTCGCCAACAGCCCAGCGTTCCCGCCCGGTTCGCTGGAAAACACCATACATGCAGGATCTGCCTCACTCTGCCGCCAAGTCGTGACCCATGCCCACCAATCTTGCCGCCGGAAGCATGATTCCACCCGACGTCGCTTCATCGGAGAAACTGCCATAAGTCCCTGTCCGAATTGTCTCCCTCATTGCTGGAAAACGCGAGCTACACCTGTCGGAAGTCGCGATTCAAGCAAAGGGTAACTTCTGATTAAAATTGAAGCCATGTGTCTTGTCTTCTTCTTCGAGAAGCAGCCTCCGTTGAGGTTTTTGCAGAATTCTTAAACCTCTCAAATAGCGCTGCTGCCTCCGCTGATTGTCCTCTCTAAGTTTCCATCGCCGGAGAAAGAACTCGTCACCACGATGCGGTCGCCACAGCGCACAATCGAGCCAAGCCGGTCAGATCCGCCGCTGGAAGCATCGTACCCTCGGAACCCATCAACCAAGCCATCGAAGACCACTATCACAAGCTGCCAACATCGCTAGAGAGCCGCCGTCTGTTAGCTGTCGTTGCTGTCCGTCATCCGACCGTCTCCGGTCATATCGTCAGTTACCACCATGGTGTGCAATCGATTCGCGCCGACGTCACTTCTGCTGGAAGTAGCCAACCAGTAGCTGCCGGCCGCCATTCCTTTGCAAGAAATCACGCCTGCCGCGGATCGACCGTATCTCACTGTTCCTCGACGAAATCCGCCACCATTGAAACTCGTAGCGAGCAGCTGCCATGGTGAGCAGTCGCCAGAAAGTGACGCACCACCGTTGCTGCTTCCAACTCAGGTTCAACCGCTAATCCCTCGTCGAGGATTGCGTGCTGACATCATTGGAAGCAGACTCCAAAGCTCGTCGCCAAAACCCGCCACTTCCTGTCGCAATTCAGCTGCTGATCCCTCGTCGAGGATCGCGTCGCTGCTGATTGTGGGAAGCAGACTTCATGCCGTCACTGGGAAGAGTATACCACCATCAAAACCCCATGAGTGATCTCTTATCAACCAGTAGCCATCTCAAGATCATTAAGGACACGAGCTCATGGTTCAATTCCTGTATCGGGACAACCAAAGGGACAACCGTATCGGGACAACCGTTAAGGGACAACCGTATCGGGACAACCGTTAAAAGGGACAACCGTTAAAAGGAAAAACCGTTAAGGGACAACCGTATCGGGACAACCGTTAAGGGACAATCGACCGTTAAGGGACAACCGAGGGACAAGGTTCACCATCAACCCCGCCATCAATTTCCTTCAAAGAGGAAGAATGGCAAGATTGATGAAAAAATAAGCATGATGGAAGGCTATTATATACTAGTGAGCCCTGAAATAAATATGGAAATTATTTATAAGGAGGTGTAATCTCTCTACAATCTTACTAAAAAATAAATTGGATAATTTTGGGTAAAATCTATAAGGGGAACAAGAGACAAATTTGTTCCATGTTTTTCTTATCTTGGTGGGTAAGAAACAAATTTGTTCCATATTTTTCTTATTTTGGTGAACAAGACACACACCTGTGCCATATTTATATTCCGTTGGGATATGGTAAGTAAAAAAAAAAAATGAAGAATTGGACCAAAAGAAATAAAATTATTTACCCTCTTGGGTCAAATAAATTTTATAAAGTTAATCTTCAAGCCCAAATGCTTTGTAAATTCAAAGCTTCAAAAGAAGAAAAAAAAAATTGCAAGAAAGTGGGAATTTTTGCGATTCCTTCACATCAAGACATACTGTCCGTGAACAAATCGCAAGGGGGCATTTGTAAGCAATTAAAATTCACGGTCCAATCAAATGGCGACACGTGGATTTTATTGATTAAATATCAATTTTAATTTATTATATTTTATTTTGGGGATTTAATAAATTAATTCCTAAAATAGATTAATAAATAATTGATAATTAATTTAATACCCAACAAATTAAGTAGGGTTTAAATTAAGTAAAGCTTGACCCCTAAGTTAAGTAAAGCATGGAAGGTTCCAGAATTAGGTCAAATTAAGCAATGACCAATCAAGCTGTGATATATTTGGAACGGCCCAAGCCCGCATAACCAGGCCAAATCTGTCATGGACCAATCAGATTGCGAGATATTTATGGAGTATCCTCATCCTTCACCTATATAAGGAGCCCTCCTTCATTCACTCCAGGGACACTAAAATACTTGAAGACATAAACGCTCTGAAGAGATCAAGAACACGAGCAGCGCTCCCTTGAGATCTTCAAGCATCTTCAAGTCAAGAACGGCAAACGATTCGGGATTAAGGTGCGGAGCCCCCCCCAAATCAAGCGTTCTTCATATACTGAGTTCTTCGGTGTTCTTCGCGCCAAGAACAACATACGACCCGGGATTAAGGTGCTAAGCCCCCCAGATCGAGTGTTCTTCGGATCAAGTACGTTTAATCCAAATAAAGGCTCGACGCCTCTGGATTAACGTAATAAGATCCAAATCCGAGTTCGGACAAGCTTCAACTGAAGATCCGACTCAAAACACACAGTCAACGCGGTCAACGCAGTCAAAGTCAAAGTCAACAAGTCAAAGTCAAAGCCAAATTGGTTCGAGAGAAGAATCAGAGGATAGATAGAGATTGTTTCCTTAATTTTCAAGTTCAATCCGTCTGGATTATCATTGTAATTCTTTTGTGTTTATTTTATTATAAATACAAAATTTGTTATTACAGCTACGTTTTCGAACACCCTCATACCATCCATCTCTAAATTCAATGGGGAATACCCCATAAGATGCAGATCATGAACACACTGGTATATACCCTTGAAAAGAGGTCTAATATGTGGATCCAAGAATGATTGATGCAGAACTGGTGGGTGATACAACTGAGGATCATACGCTTCAATTTTACAATTACCAAATATTTTGTTTGTTTTTGACTTTGAGGACCAATTAGAAATGTAGTTCTGCAGAGACATACCACTACTCTCAAATACCAAGTGCTTCGTAGCAGCATTGTAAAATAGACACTTCAAAACACTTTTATGACTTACCTCGCCGGACCATCTAACCCTTTCAACTCCTACTCCAGCTTCAACGTTCGGAACGACGAAAATGGTTGGCGACTTGGGGAAGATTGGGCAGGATGTAAATGGATTCTTGGGCTCCGAAATTAGGACCGAACTGAACGAGTTCATCCCTGGCTAATATGTTCCCGTTAAAATTCTTATCATATTGGTAGCCTCGTACTGTTTGCATAACGGAACCAACTGGGAGAGAGAGGAACAAGAAAGTAAGAACCCTAATTTACGGGGGAATATTTGATTTAATTCACGGGGCGGGTACATATCTTGTGGTGGACGGAGCTCCATTAAGTAGCGGATCATATTAAACTTGGCCCATTTACTTGAGACTTCTGTTTTCAACTGTATTAAATTTGGCCCATTTACTTGAGACTTCTGTTTTCAACTTTTGATCACCTGTTCGACCCATAACATAAATTTTCTTTTTTTATTTTTAATTTAACTTCATACGTATAAGATGTTAATTTTAAGGGTAATTTTATTTGCTCACGAATACCCATGATATTATTATTTAAAAAAAAGTTTAAACTACCCTTAATATATTAAATACTCACTATATATATTTTATAAAGTATTTTAAACACACACCTCCCTCTATTTTAAGGTAGGTCTTGTGTCTCACTTCTATTTTAAACTTTAGTATCACTTTTGCTATAAAATATTATTACTTTTCATTTGTACTTTAAATTAGTCATGAAATAATATTATCATTTTTCTTTAATTTAGTATCATTTTTTATTATAAAAGTTACTTCCTCCGCCCCACTAATAGGTATTCGTTTGCTTTTTACGCGTGGATTAAGGAGTATAATATTTTAATGTATAATGAGGTTTAATGTATAATGAGGTGAGAGATTTAATATTTTAATGTTTAGTAAATAGTTATGTTAGTGTTGATTGTGGGCCACATGTGTGTCAAATCAATTCAAAAAGGAAATGGATACTTTGTATTGGGGATGAACCAATATGACAAAATGAATACGTATCAAGGGGACGGAGGGAGTATCAATTTCTGACCGTCTCAAGTAAGGCTTACGTGAGACGGTCTCACACAAGTCTTTTCCTCTATGTTATACACATCCCATTATTATTTAATTAAAGTATACTCTCTCAGTCTCATACTTATGCTTACACTTTTCGTTTTTGTCTGTTTCATACTTATGTTCACTACAAAAAAAAAAAAGAGATTAAAAAAAGAAAAAAAAAAAAGAAGCTCAAAGTTCATCCTATTTCTATGTTGTATAGCTTATAATTCAGCCCCTAACTCTTTGTTCTTCGATTTTTAACAGAAGAAAATTGTCTGATTAGATTATTGTAGATTGAGAGTGGGAACTCCATTGTTGAAGAAGATTGATTTTGTTGAGTGTATACAAGCTGTTTATGGGGAAAAGCAGGTCACAAAGATGAAACAATTTATTGTGTAGAGTGCTTTTCGATTTGATGAATTGTGTTCCATTATTATATTATTATTACAAAACATTATGAAACGTAATTGGACAATAATCAAATTTGAAATTTATAATTCTGTTGGGTTTTAATCTCATATTCTCTTCATTGATTAGACTGTTTTAGTCTCTTGTTATATCATGCACAGCCTTCTTCTCTCTCATTGTATGATATTGTGCTTGTGTTGTGCCTCCACTTCGTTAAATTTTAGTTGACTAGAGATTTTTGAAGTAGTGTTGTTGAGGTAACTGGTAAGATCGTCGTCTCACGGCATGAGACAAGATTATTTTACATTTATTTTAATTAATTGTCAATTTTTATTAAAAATAGTATTATCTCACCTTAAATAAAATATTGTCACTCTTTATTTATTATCGTAAATGTTTCTATAAAAGTTCATTCACAGTAATTAGATTATCCTTTCTATAAAATAAAATGGTCTCCTATGGTAAAAAAATACTCCTCCCTTTTAAGTAATATAGAAAACAATTATCATTCCTCCATGTACTTTATTTGTAAAGTTACTATCACTACTCAACACACCAAATATATTTTATCATTTATATTACCAAAAATATTATGATACTCTCAAAAGTTATCAATTTTCTTAATATTCATGTCGGAAGAGGAGTTCAGACATTTATGGATGGAGGTCGAGGAAGTATTTCTTTATTATAATAATTTAAGAATAACTCCGATCGTATATCTACATATAAGTATTCGTTTTATTTGTGGGATATTTATTGTAATTTAAGAATAACTCCGATCGTATAAGTGCATATAAGTATTCGTTTTTCGTTTAAAATTTAAGTGCGGATATTAAAAATTTATACACTATAAATCAGAAATAAACGCACAAATAATAAAGGATATTTTTTGTAATTCGAAAATGATGCTCCACGTATATCAGTGAAAATGAAAGTCGATGACATATTTATAATATAATACTGTTGAGTTACAATCAATAGTAATTAACACATGACAGTCAAATCAATGAATTAGCACTAAAAATATAATGAGCCATTAAAAATAGGACGATGCTAAACGGATCAATTTATTAATAGTGTGTTAATCATTACATCTTTATAATGATTTCTTAATTTATTTTAAAAATGTGTCTTCATCAATTTATTTATAAAATGATTTAATTATGTCATTATAAATCAACTGTTGTAATATGATCCTTAGCCTCAAAGTATAGTTATTTGATCATAGTTGTGGGTCAATAAGCACAGATGATGATTTAGGTCTTAATGGAAATGGGATGTAGTTTTTCTCTCTCCTCGAAATACCCCTCCCATCCAAATAAGTTGGTATCCAGAGTGTTTGCTCTGTCAATTGCATCATTAAGAACCCTACTGAATTAGTAAAAAAATATACACAAAATAGTTAAAATTCTTCTTATTTGATTGATATCTATTAAAGATTAGTTGCAGCTTATTACTGTGAGCTGATTGATGGTTATTTCTCTCAAAATCCCATCATAATTTGTCGATGAAGCTTGCAACGGTAAATCCAGAGCTGAATGTGGATATAGACAGGATTTTGTCCAAAGATGTGAGAACCTCTCATTTAGTCTACACATTCTTGAACTTGAATTCTAATTAACTAAACTGACATTCTAATTCAATACGAGGTAGCAATGCCACTGCTCTAGGAATGGCTCCTGGTTTGAGTTCATCGATGCACTATTTCATTCATTACCTCAGCTAACACCAAGATCTCTAAGTTGATTCAGTAAGACTTTTTCAAATCGTAGATGGTATTAATGCATAGCATTCGCTGCAGCATCTATGGAATAATGAGCTCCATTGGGATTTGATCCTGATCCTTCTGTTATTCATAAAAGAAGATTTTTGCTGTCAAGTAAAATGAGATTAAAAAAAAAAAAAGAAGCTCAAAGTTCATCCTATTTTGGTACATCATGATCTTTTGTACCAAATCGTTGGATGGACGATATGTAGGAGAGAAGAAATTATATCATAATCCTTACACCCTAAGAGCAATGGTGGGATTTAATCCCCTCTTACGTGACAATCACTTAACACGTGACACATGAGATGATGCACGAAAATGATGTAGAAAATTCGGTATGTAATTTAAGCCACATTTTATAACTATAAAAGTTAATTCTAATAAATAGCTAGGTATCTTATAATGCATCAAATTTTTTTAATTTTTCTTAATGTGTTTGATAGTTACATGATTGATGTAATTTTTGATAGAATTTAATCAACCCTACAGCAGTGTTTCATAAATTTAACCAACCTCACTGCGGTGTCACATAATCAAGTGTTTGATAGAATTCTTTTAATTGTATGTTGAATTTTATTTATATTTTATTTTTGTTTTTATATCTGTATCACTGTACTAAAAAAAACTATTTTTATCAATAGAATATTCCGTTAGTAAAAACATTAATTCTATTGTTAAATTGGTTCATGAATGGATTAGTAACGAAATTCGTTGGTAAATTTCTGTTGGTAAAGTAGTGGTTGCTAAATTTTTAACAATGAAAAATCAATTCCGTTGGTAAACAATTCCGTTGGTAATCCGTTGCTAAAAATTCTGTTGGTAATTTATATAAAGATTTCCTTGGTAATCCGTTGGTAAAATAGAGAATAAATCAGTTGACATTCTATTGCTAATAAAAAAATATCATTTGATTTGCTAATTCATTGGCAATTACCAACTAATATAGCATAAGTGTATATGTAGGTTAATATAGCTCCACGTAAGTCTGCATGATTTTCTTTATAATTACTAACAAGCATTTTAACCCGTGATAAATTTTAAAAAATAAAAGTAAATAAATATAGATTTTTTGTAATAGTATATAAATCTCGTAAACACATAAACACATATAATTACGTATTTCCTCCATCCCATCCTAATAATTAATTATATATTTTAAAATTGGGTGTTTTATTTTAACGGTTACTCCATCCGTACCAAAATTGATTACACACTTTCCACATTTATCCGTCCCAAAATAGATTGCACATTTCCAAAAAAGGAAATATCACATCAATCTCCACCCCTAAAAGTTCATCTTAATTACAACTTTATCACACTCACCTAACACACATAACATACTTTATAATTTATTTATTACCTAAAAATATCACAATACCCCTAAAAAGTTAATATTTCTTAAACTCCATATCTACAGTAAAGGTGCAATCGATTTTGGGACGGAGGGAGTACATTTTATTTTTTTTTGTATGAGACCACACAATTAAGTAATTGAAATATTTCAATGGGACTCATCCGCCACATTAATACAATCATCCATTATACATTAAATATTACTCCCTCCGTCCCAGAGAAGTTGTGACATTTTCCTTTTTAGGTTGTCCCATAGAAGTTGTCACATTTCCTTTTAAAGCATATGGGACCCACACAAAAATATTAACATATTCACATGGGCCCACCACACACCACTAATACATCTACCACTATACATTAAATATTATTTCTCTCACTTCACTTTACATTAAAATATTATACTCCTTAATCTCTATGCAAAAAAAAAATGTAACAACTTTATTGGGATGGAGGGAGTATTTATTTCACCTCAATACACATTAAAATACTAAATTTTTTAATCCCCATGCAAAAATCAAATATTGCTATTAGAATGAGACGAAGGGAATACATATGTGTGATGGTATGTATATTTAATTTAGTTTTTTATGTATAATCAGGGACAGAGCCAGGATTCTTGTCGAGGGGCCCAAATAATACGTATTAAAATATTTTTTTCATATATAATATTTTTGCACACGTAGTTTAAAATAAGTTAATTTTTAGATACGTAATTTAAGATAAAGTGGAGATAAATTGAACAACTTAGATAAAAAAATATACATTAGTTGTCTAGTTTCCCTCTCAACTTGTTATTTTCTCTACCTATAAATAAGGACCTTCAGTCCTTATTCCAAACATTCTGAAAAGTCTGAAAGCCCGGAAAGCTCTGAAGGAACTTGGAATCTCTACGAAGATCAAGTCATTCTTCGAAGATCAACCTAGAAACAACATTCAATCTGAGATTAAGGTGCGGAGCCCCTCAAATTCATCGTTTCTTCAAGTCAAGTTCATCCAGCAATATTCGTGAGGTCAACAGTGTTCTACCAAATTGAACGGCGTTCTTCACAGTAAATCTTCAAGTCAACGTTTGATCCAAATAAAGGCTCGACGCCTCTGGATAAATATTTTTTAAGCTTCAAGTCAAATCCGAGCTCGGACAAGCTTCATTCGAAGATCCGGCTCCAAAAGTTGATAAAGTCAAAGAAGTCAACTCAAGAGATGAATCAGAGGATAGCTAGAGACTGTCTACTCATATCTCAAGTTTAATCCATCTCGAATTATTTTTGTAATTTCTTTTGTGTTTACTATTTAATAAATACAAAAATTTGTTGTTACACCAGTAATAAAGCTACTAATTAAATATAAATTTAAATGGCATTTAACAATTAGCAGGATGATTATGTTGGAGCATAATCCGTTTCAGGATTATAGCTGATACGCCCCCTCAACCGAATGGACATGAGTTGCACATGAAGGTTGTCTCGCAAAAATTGAAATCGAGTTATTGGGAGGGGCTTTGTTAATAAATTAATGAGCTGGTCTTTTGTGGATAGAAATCAGACTTGGAGTTTATTTGCTCGAACTTGATCACGAACAAAATAAAAATTAATTTCAATGTGTTTTGCTTGTGAATGGCACACAACTTGGATTTCGTGGGTAGAGGAAGACTAAGATCATAAAAACAGACTGAATCCATTGCATTTTAGCAAGTTCTTTTGAGGATAAGTTAATTGTGTGTTGTTTACCTTTTCTTGGGAGTTTGATTCCTCTTCTCTTTCAAATACTCCAATAACATTTTTTTACTAAAGATCATTAACACTGTAAAATTAAGTCTTAATAAAATAAAACATATAAGCAAGTCTTAATAAAATAAGTAAAATAAAAATATTCACTGTATAAAATTTCAATCTTTGGTCTAAGTTCCCAAATCAATCAAGTTAAACCATCAAACCACTGAACTGTTTATAAAATTAGCCCATAAGGTTACAATCAACACTCATGGCTATGCAATTTATAACAAAAATCAAGATAAAAGGAAGGGAAAGATAGGAATTATGAAATCCTAGAGTAAGCGTAGTCCCACATTCCTTCTCCATCTCTCCGATCGTCCGATTCCCCTCAGTTAGCACTTGAAACACACTTGGAGATGGATGGAGAATGAAATCAAATGTAAATCTGATATGGAAGTGTTGGTGGAGTGAATTGATGATGGATTATGGATGGGTTCTCTCCAATTTATGTATCGATCTCCCCTAGTCTCTCTTGGACTGTTGCAGGGCTGTTTTCGCATCGAATCCTACTCAAAAGCACGATCTGAAAGTATAAATACACTGCAGAACCGAACAGGCATCGACTGGGCCCAAAATTGGGCCGCTCGGCACCCAGCTCGAGCCGAGCTGGGTTTGGACAATGTTGAGTGGTAGCCGAGCTGTATATGGGTGAAAAGCTGACGTTAATAGGGTGCCGTAGGATCCCAGCTCGGCCAAAATTGGCTACAGCTCGCTCCGAGCTGCTTCCCGAGAGGTCCGCTGAGCTGCAGACTGCATTGCGCTACTTCACCGTTTCGAGCATAACTTCTTGATACGGACTTTGATTTGAATAATTTTTGCACCAAAATGATCCTCTCTTCCGTGGCTTTCCAATCATATAAAACATGATCAATTTGGACTTCTACACGAATACAGAAAAATTACAAAACGTGGAGGTGTGTTTTTCAGCATTCCTTCACGCTTTCACTCTTCATTCCAACTTTGAACTTTTGATCATGTTTTACCCTTCAAAACTAAAAAAAAAACATCTTAGTAGCATTTTAATTATGCAAGATATGAAAACTACGCAATTCTATACAAAATCATGGCCACATTCTATAAAAAACTGTATAATGTGAGACCTATAATGCGTGAAATTCCACTTTCAACAAACTCCCAAACTTACATGTTGCTCGTCCCGAGGCAACGACATAGAAAACTAATAGATTAATTGAGAGGAAATTTCACAACTTCACATTCAAGACAATATAAGAATTCGAAAATCATACTTCAAATACTAAGACAACCATCCATCTAAGAACATGCAATTCAAATCAACTACTTCACTTTTTCGGAATGCTCATCCACTCATTCTCACGGTCAATATTTACGCTCATCACTCAAGCGTGAGATATACACTTTAGGGTAAGTGTTTACACTCAGAATCAATTCAAACACACGCGTAACCATAAGCTTGGCAATCATCTCAACTCTTGACTAAAGGAATAATATCGACAATAGGATCTCAAAGGTCTTGAAATAGGGTGTAACGTTGGCTCTTTGGTAAAGGTAGGAAATATATGGATAAAATGACTCAATCACTAGTAGAGAATCAAAGAAGACTTACAGCTTTTCAACAAACAATTTCACTTTCTTCTTTCTTCTTCAATGCTCTTCAACTCTTCTTGCAATTTGAGTTCCTCCTTCACTTTTGAACACAACTTCCTTACTTGAATCTCTTTTTTTTTCAAATAAAGGTACCAGTTTCAGGCACTACCCTTTTTCATGGGGTACCAGTTTCAGGCACTACCCCTTCATGCAATAATTTAACCACTTTCTCCAACAATCTTCATCACTTCCAACTCATTTCTCCTTATATACTTCATCACAAGACACCAACTTGATTCCTTTAACTCTCTACTAGGTAGGAATTTTTCAAAGGCTAGCAAAAGGATCAATTGGCTAATCACGTAGGCTTCCAACAAATAAGGCTTTTAGGCTCAAAAGGTTTGACTACGGATAACTTCATTAGGTAGGAAAATAATATGGCTAGTAACTAATAAATAACAAAGATGACCTAAGATCATTTCCTAGTGTCTAGTCAAACACGTAGCTTCAAGCAAGATACAAAGCCAAGTTCTAGAATACATGTGTATGAACGACACTAACAAGAATAAACTGAATCATGCCACTTGTCTGATTTCAAAAGGCTCAAATCTCACATGGCTATACGAATGAACGAGCACTCCTAATAAAGCTACATAGCTAATCTTCCTTGCATATAATCAAATTTCAAGCATCTCAATATCTAAGTACAACATCGAATTGTTTCTCAAACACAATCACACATATAATCAAGTGCTAAGAAATATCAGAAAATCATCATAGAGAACTATAAATTGACTACACTAACACTAGGACCAACAAACGACAAACAAAAACAAAACACAAAACCTGAAAAAAAAAAAAAATTGGACCTTCAACATCATCGAATAAATAAAAAATATTAAAAATTCGCAAAAAAATCAACCCTCCAAGTAACAACACAATGCAAAAATTCTATTTTGACACTGCAAGACAAGGTATGTAAGTTACCCACCCCCCAAACTTAGATCAGACGAAGTGAGAAACTAAGTTTGCAAAGAAGTATATACCGCAGTCAAGCAATACCTAATAAAACTCCCACATCAACACAGACATATAAAAGCAATTAAAACGAGAGGGACAACCCCCAACAAGCACCCATGTTTAATGTTGGAGTGTCACGACGGAATACCTCTTTTTGATTAATCGATCGGAGGATAGTCTTCTCGCATTCTTACCTTCAAGTACTTCCTTCCTCTTTTATTTTCTGTACCAACCATTTCACCCTTCTTTGTCACCGAAATAGGATCCTTTGACTTCCTTTCCTCCTTGGACTGGCTTGATTCCTTCTTGTCAATCCTTCTCTCAATTGTAGGCTCAACCTGCGTAGCAAAACAAGGATTAAACAAGTTAGACTTTTCAACGCTAATATAAGAATGAAAATCCGGAGGTAAGTTTGGGAGTTTCAGATATGGATCATCAATCTTTCCTACAACTAAGAGATTATTAAACATCACTTTAGAGTTAGTATTAGGAAAAGTAAGAGATACGCTTGTTCCTGCGATCATCTCCTCTTCAATAGTGGACTTCTTATTCTGATTCACCATGTCAGCAGTGGTCTTCCTTCTCTGTTCATCCCTGGCATCACTCAATGTAAGTAAATTCTCAAGATAATTAACACATGCATCATTAAATAAAGCCTCAAACTGTGTATCAGACAAGGCGAAGTTCTCCTCAAACTCTGTGTCGACTACTTCCACAGACTTGCATTGTTGTTGATCTGTAGGCCACTGTATCTCCTTATTCAACGAAAAGAAAATTTCCTTATCATTGGCCCTCAACCTCAAATCTTCTTTGAACACATCAATCAGAGCTCTTCCAGTAGCAAGGAATGGATGCCCTAAGATCAGAGGCGCACCATTCTTGTCATCCTCCATATCTAGAACAAGAAAGTCCACAGAAAAAGTTAAGTTCGACACCTTCACTAGCACATCTTCAATAACTCCTTCAGGGTATGTTAACGACCGATCTGCTAACTGTAGGGCAACAGACGTAGGTTTCAACTCCCCCAAACCAAGCTTCTTGAACACGGATAAAGACATCAAATTTATGCTGGCTCCTAAATCACACAGTGCTCTCCTAGATGGTCCTTTTTCCAATCTCACAGGGAATGATGAAGCTCCCTAGATCCTTTAATTTTTCTGAAAGTTTCTTTTGAATAATAGAGCTACAGTTTTCTGTCAAATTTACTGTCTCCACACTGTTCAGCTTTCTCTTCCTCGAGATGAGTTCTTTGATAAACCTTGCGTAATGTGGCATCTCTTCCAATGCTTCCGAGAAAGGAATAGTGACTTGGACATCTCTCATAACATCAGCGAACTTCCTAAACTTCTCATCAAGGCTCTTTGATAAAAATCTCTGAGGGAAAGAAATTGGTACCTTTGTTATCGGAAGTCCCAAACTGTCTCTCTTGAATACCACTTCCGCTTCTCTCAGTTTCTTAACTCTCTACCACTTTTTATCAGCAATTGCCTGATCACTGTACAGAATTCGGACGCGCTGGAAAGCCCAGAGGATGGCTCGCCGGCTCGCTCAAGCTGAGCTATAGAGGAACTGAGCCGAGCTGAGGTCGGACCAAATCGAAGGACACTTCTGAATTGGACGGCACCCCACTCAATGGCGACTCGGCACCGACGGGACCTGGCTTGGCCCGAGCTGGTGGCCGAGCAGCGTCTGATTACTTCTGTTCTGCCCCTATTTTATTCTGCTTCTGTTCTGTGACATCCTGCATCAGTTTCGTACCTTTACACTGCTTCCCAGATCTCAAAGTAATCGGATTTACACTCTCTTTAGGATTTATTTCTGTATCTGAAGGAAACTTCCCCTTCTGAATATGCTGCTGTTGCTGATTTACCATAGTAGATATCTGACCCATAGAATATGACAAATTCTGCAACTGCTTGTTCACTTCTTCATTCCGTTTTGTCATATTCGAATCTATTAGAACTATACAGTTATTGATCTTGTTTATGGCAGTATCATTCTTCTTCATATATCTTGCTAACACTTCATCAATACCAGCCTTTCCTTCTTCAGTCTTGGCACCATGGTCAAAATTATGAGGATATGGAACTGCATTATTTGGATTTGAATAAGAGAAGTTCTCATGCCTCTGATTCTGCCAATTTCCTCCTTGATTACTAGGACCTCCCCCTTGGTTATTCTTTTGGTTTGAATTACCTTGAGGGTACCTATTTCCTTGCCAATTCTGAGGAGCTCTCGAACCTTGAAGACTCTGCCCCATAGCCCAATTAGCATCCTCGACCTCTTGAAGGTTCATCACCATATCATCACTTGCAAGTCCTCGGTTGCCTCCCCCATTATTACCTTATATAAGAGTAACCAGGTGCTTGTTCATCTGTTCCAATTGAGTGACAACTTTATCATTCTTATCAGCTTCAGAAAATTTCTCTTCAACCTTTGCAACTTTACCAAGTATGTAAGTCCCTTGGATCCTCTCAGATGGCCAATCCCATGAGTTCAAAGAGATATCATCAAACAATTTTTCCACGACATTGGATGTTTTATCAAAAATTATTCCTCCAGCAGAAGCATCAACCAACACTCTTGATTCGTTGTCAAGGCCATTGTAGAAGACACTAATGAGTTGAGACTTTTTAAATCCATGCTGTGGGCATCTCCTCAGCGCATCAGTAAACCTTTCCCAAGCCTCTCCAAACGATTCATCTCTCCTCTACTTAAATTGATTGATCTCCTATTTCAATAAAAGAACCTTACACGGTGGCATAAATCGATCCACAAATAACTGCTGTAACTCAGTCTAGTTTGAGCAACTATCTCCCTTCAACTTATCATACCACTCCATTGCCTTATCAACCAATGAAACTGAAAAAGCCTAATTTTCCATCTATTATTCGTAGCATCAGCAGCTTTCACTGTATCCATGTAGCTGTTGAAACTCTTAAGATGGCCATAGGGCTCATCAAAAATGCCTCCGGCGAAGGGGTTTTTTTCCACCATATTAATCAGGGCTTGTCTTATATCGTTCTCTTCATCAGCTTGAACGGCTCCAACTATGCCTGATCCTCCTAGATTGGTGTACTTGAATGTCTCTCGGATGACGATGTCATCCTCATCAGTTCTATCTCCCATACTTAATGTTTCTGATTCAGATTCTGATTCAGCCTTTTCTGGGTTAACTTGATTTTCTATCTGCTCTTTTTCCTCCTCTACGTCTGCTTTAGGATTCGATGTATCCGTTTTCTTCTTCGGAAGTGGTACCTTAGCAGCTGTGGAAGGTGTTTTGAGATTTTTAACTGCTCATCTCCTTTTCCTTACAGACGCTTCAACTTCCGGATCAAATTTGAGATCTTGTGCTTCATTCTTTGACCTAGTATGCATGCAATCTTCAAGAAAAATTAAAATCAAACGCAATTAAATCTCAACAAAAATATTTTTATTAAATAAATAATAAAAGACAAATAAATAATTAAAACTGTCACCGGCAACAGCGCCATAAACTTGTTTGGCTTATTTTGCGCACTCCAATTTAATCCTCAAGTATAAGGATGTGAATTGTAGCAGAAAATACCAAGTTTATTTCATGAAATTTATTTCATAATAATAAACATTCTTTTTATTGATAAAAAAAATAAATAAATAAAGCTTTAACTATCTTCCACGCATCTGTATGGAGGGGTTTCTAGTTTTAAGATATTTCCACAGCGAGGGTATTCCACCCGGTGATGTCGTTTGTAATGTTCATTTATTTTTGCCTTATCTCCAAATCTAAACCTATATTGGACATTGGTGTCAGGTTTGACGTTTATCATCCACCTCTTTGAGACACTCAATGCACGTAACATGAAGCTTATGTGGTAAGTCCTGATCTGACATAGGATGGGCAGAGAAGCTCCGGCTTATTATAGGCCGGAACAGCAAAAGACCATCGGAAGCATAACTCTGGGCCCGCGTTAATGTCATTGGCCCAATGGGGATGTCCGGGACATCATGAGCAGCGGTATCAGCAGCGCTCAATTCCGCGGCTCGGGTGGAGCAATTGGGTAAAATCTTACTGAAATTTTTAAGAACTTTTCTCCTAAATTCTTTAAACATTTTTCTGCAAAAAATAATAGTTGTTAATAATATTGCAGATTAAGAGGAGGCACCTCGGGTGATTGAATCGAAGATATTATTGTTCAATTATAAAAGCAGCAGATCAACTGTTGTTGGGTAAAATTAAGAAGCGAGTGTGATGGTGAAGGTGGTGGAGAGTGTGATGGATAGATCTTTACACAGTTCACACTCAATAAAAGGAAGGGGAGGGAGAAAACCAGAATGAGGCGATTGAATTACACAGTTCACACTCAATAACAGACGGCGCTCTAGTGTGTTAACTAGAGCTTGACGAAACCAAGAGTACATCTATAAGTCTTCACACACCTCCTCTGCTTTTGGTCAGATTCCTAATTCAATATTGTCTTTATGAATTTACGGGTATGACATGTATGCTTTGTTTTGTACAATTCACTACAGGGACTCGGAAACTCTACAGCTGAATTTTTTACTTTATTTATCTAAAAGCACCAAGCTTAATTACTATTAAGGTAAACTTAACTTAAATTTGATGAAAGCTGCATAAACGACAAAATTTCATGTATATACCATTCATCACCAAATTACCAATACAAGAACAAGTAAATACATGAAAATTAAAAGGAAAAAGAAATTAAGAAGATATTTATGAGATTATATTTCTGTGTATATTTATATGTAGGTGGGTGTAAATCTAATCCTTAATCTTGAAATTCAATACTCCCTCCATCCCGTTTCGATATTTACGTTTGTTTTTTGCATGTTGATTAAGGAGTATAATATTTTAATAGATAGTGGGTAAAAAGATATAATATTCAATGTAAAGTGGGTAAGTGTATTAGTGTTAGATATAGGGCCATGGTGATATATTAATTGTTTTAGGTAGGTCCATATTCCAAAAAGGGAAACGTAAACATTAAAATTGAACACCTAAAATATAAATATGTAAATATTGAAATGAAACAGAGAGAGTATGATAAAAGATGTCACGGGAGTATTTGACATTTTCTATGTGGCGTTCTTATTAGATTAGTAATATATGATCGATAGGGATGAATAATATAATCCCTTTATCTTTAAGATTTAATATAGATTTTATTTTATTTACATGTTACTCGTTTTGCATAGAGTAAAATGTGAAAAAAAAAGAATTGGAAAGGTTATTAAGTGGAAAAGAAAGGTGGATGGATGTGGTGTGGAGATGTCGAAACAGGTTGCCATAAACTGAAAAAAGGATAAGAAAAAAAGGGAACATAGGGAAATGATTATGGCCAAATCCATATAAATAAATGAAACGCATGGCTGAACCCATTCATCATGCTCATACATGGTACATCCAGTCAATTGCATGCATGCCTCCCTTTCATCCACCCAATTATTGCTTTTCAAAACTAGACTCGTGGTCACTCATGATCCTCTCACATTATGTTGTGCAGGTTGTTGAGTGAAATTTGAGAGAGAGATGGCTAATGGTGAGGGAGTTTATGAGTGAGATGAGATAAGATATATTGGTATGTGGGAATATGGCAAAGGGTATATATAGGAGTTTTTGGTGTAAAGAAATGAGCACTTCAGGTGTCCCACTGTATATGTCTATATGTCTCACTGGATTGGATTTTGACCCCCAATTATTTCAATTATTAAGTTTTAAGATTATTTTAGCCATACATATAATATTAATTAATTAATATATAACTTATGACACTAATTAACGATTGGAATGTTAGATATGTTCATACTCCCTCCGTCCTAAGCTTAACTAACAGGGTCATTTTTCTATTTTTGTCGTCCCACCCAAAGGATCCCTTTTCCTTTTTTACGCACATAAGACCCACACACCCCTTCTAATACAATTAAAATATGAGACCCACACTCCCACTAATACAACTACCCACTACATAATAAATAATAATACTCCTTAGTCTACGTGCAAAAAAACAAATATCCCTCTTACGTCGGGACGGATGGCGTATATATTATTCTCCAATCGAAAAGAGGGAGTAATATAAAATGTGATATGTTTGGGAGGAAAAGCAAAATCTCGTAATTGACTTGCTTTTTTGCAATTTTGTTTGTCTCTAGAATTAATCCCAATTACATATATTTTTCTTTTAGATTTAAATATGGATGTTGATCTAATCAAAATTAATTATTCAGCTGATATTATGTGTATTTAGGCGGCACCCATCACATGCACGTTAATTTACTTTTTTAATAAGGACGGTGTAATGCAAAAGCAAAATGAGACTCATCTAAATAATCCACAATAATTACATAATTTTTAATATGGATTGACAATATGATTATAATCAATATGGCTTCTAATCATATCCTTCATGCAAGAACTAAGCATATCCATTCAATTACCAATTTGTTATCTTTGAATGGCTAAGAATTAAACAAACATAATTTGTTTAGCGAATTGAGGGGAAATGTTAATTAAGTTAATTAAGCATGATGATGTAGCAACAATTGTTAAATTTTCCCTTGGTGATCAAATTGTGCCAATTAGATTCTATAATAATACAAGTTGTAAGCTATAGCCATTATATTTGTCGTAGTATCTTTAAATAGGCCTCACATTGAGTATTGTGATTATCCATTTTTTTTTTATGTAAAAGCAGTATCTCAACTCATTCATAGCTTCTTTTACATCACCCACCTACAATGGGGGGATTCCTAATATAGGAGGGGATTGTAAATTGAGAAAATGAGATGAGGAAATAGAACAACCATGTATTCCCATGTTGAGCCCTTGGATGAGAAACCCAAGAGAAATCCTGACTGTAATGTAAAGGCTAATATTAACTTCATCTCCAGACCCAGCTAGGAAAGTTAGGATAGCGAGTGAAGAGTAGGTGGATAGTGATGAGACGCTACTCTGCCTCAATATCCTGAGCTAGGATTATTTTTCTTAAATTACGCGCAAGTCAAAACGTGCCGATCATCCTGAAACGAAGGAAGTACTAATATTCTCTCTAAAGTTTGAAATAAACTAAGAAAGATTAGAGTAAATCTGTCGCTATAGTATAGACAGTACTCTCTCTGTCCGCCCCAAAGGATTACATTTACTTTTTGCACTTGAATTAATAAGTATTATTATTTAATATGTAGTGGGTAGTTGTATTAGTGGGTGTGTGGGTCTCATATTGTAATTGTATTAGTGAGTGTGTGTGGGTTTCATGTGTGTAAAAAGATAAATGAGCCTATAAGGGGCGGACACCCAAAATGATAAAATGAAACTTTTTGGAGCGGACGAATGGAGTAAATAATAAATACATAACTTTTTATTTAGGGTGGCTGTAATTTATTTATATCTTTAGGGGTGAAAGAGTGAAGTGAAGAGAGAAAGAGCACACATCATGAGAAAACAACTATGGTCAAAAAAGAAAAGACGGAATCAGTGTAGATTCAACATATATAGAAATATCAAGGCAGGGCATGTGCTGTTACTAAACTTCTATTTGTGATTTATTTATAACCCATTAAAAACCAATTGCAAATCACATGAGCAGTTTGATCATATCCCAACCCAACCCAACCCAATCCACTCTATACATTTTTCTCATTTCTTTAAAGAACACAAACATTTGTGTAAACCAGTGTAAATCTTATGTTCTTCCTTCCAATTCTATATACTCTATGTGTTGCTAGTGTGTTTAAATTAAAGGAGACCACATGATTTACAAGGGTTTATGATGTAAATTCGATTTACAAGAGACTAATTCCATACATAAATAACATATCCAATACAAACGTATTTAATTTTAATTTTGTCACTCTACATTATTTTACATTTTATTTATTTATTATCTATATATACAACACTACTTAAAAAAAATTAATAAAATTATTCACAAAATTAGTCACTCTACATAGGACTTAAACACTTGCATTGAACTAAAAGACCTAACCTAAAATTGCCAAAACTTATATCTCAATTTAATTCAAAAATAAAAAATAAAAATTGATCAATAATATGAATATTATGTACTCCCTAAATCAACAATATTATTAAGTAATCAATATCATGGGTACTTGCTGCTCTTGGAGACGGATCCAAGAATTTTATTGCACTCCCTCCGTCCAAGGATGATTATTGCAACTACAATTTTTTGTTGGAATAACTTTTTAATAAATACTATTGAATTTATTTACAAATACCCGTTCCCAATAATTTATTTGCGTATATCACTAACAATGCTTTAGTTGAACAATGGAAAGATTATTTATATTTATAAATAGTTATCTATCATTATACTAGGAATCGTTTAGTTAAATAATCAATTGCATCCATCACTATTACTTTTCATTAATTTGAATATCTTTTTTTTTATTATCAATTTTTATTCGTTTTATTATGCTGCCTTTGACCTGTTTTGGTTTTTTATTATTTTTAAATTTTATTAATTTGAAAAATTGAGGAAGGTTTATTGACCATATTCCATATAAAATACCAAATCATAATTGAACAAAACAAAAAAAAAGTTATAAAAGAATAAAAAAATAATAATTAGAAATATATTAGAAAGTATATCGACTTTAGCAATTACCCGAGTGTATCCACTTACTCCCCAACAGATGAAATCTTAATTCCACAAGTAGAAGTTCAAACCTCAAACCCGCCTCCGTTCGGGGATAGATCTACTATACCCAAACTAAAAAAGACACACAGAGAGATGAGATTAATCTCGAGAATCAAATATCTACACAAGTGATGATAGATCCATATATGCAAAGTTATTATTACAAAAAAAAACACAGTTTTTCCATTGTCTTTTTTAGTCTCAGGAAAGATAAGTTTGTCAAATTAGTCCCACCGGCAAAGAAATAGGGCCAAAAACGTCCTATTTTTACCGGAAAAAGCCACGTCACAACCGGAATTGTCAATTTCCGGCCGGTATGATGACGTGGCGTCCTGATGGCAGGTGAATCAGCTGGATAAAAACCTATTTAGTCCCATAACTTTCCTCATGTTCTATTTTAGTCCCAATAAAATAAGTTTGTCAATTTAGTCCCACCCGTGTAGGAATAGGGCCAAACAAGTCCTATTTTCCCCGAAAAATGCTGACATCATCGAAATCGTCGATTTCTAACCAGGACGATGACGTGGCGCCCTGATGGCAAGTGAGTCAACAAATTAAATGTTATTTTAATGCCAATAGGACATTTTTATTTAAACAATTCCGACCGTTGTCATGACCGGTGGCGAAATCGTGTTCGGTAGCGAAGTTCTGGTGTTTGTGATGTGGGCCTTGATGGCGGCGATTCCGTGCCAGAAGAGAAATGGGTTGATGACCCTTATTAATTTTTTCTAATTATTTAAAATTTTAGAAAATAAAATGCCTTGTTAGTATTAAAATAATATTAATTTCGGTTGGAAATTGGCGATTCCAGTTGTCACTTGACAATCACGTGCCATTTATCAATGATGTCAGCATTTTTCGGCAAATATAAGAAGTGTTTGGCCCTATTTCTAGGCGGGTGGGATTAAATTGACAAACTTATCTTTATTGTGCCTAAAATAGAACATGAGAAAAATTATGGGACTGAATAGGTTTTTATGCCGCTGATTCACCTGCTATCAGGGCACCACGTCATCATACTGGCCGGCAATTGACAATTCCGGTTGTGACGTGGCTTTTTTCAACGAAAATAGGACGTTTTTTGCCCTATTTCTTCTCCAGTGGGACTAATTTGACAAATTTATCTTTCTTGGGACTAAAAAAGACAATGAGGAAAGTTATGAGACTAAAAAGGTTTTTATCCAAAAAAAAAAAAAGAAATATGCTTTTCCGACAACAAGAATAGGGAGAGAGCGCAAATATTGTGGACAAATTAGTAATAATTTACTTAGGACAAAGGGTCAAATATGACCTTAAAACATGTTTGCCAATAACTATACTTCTTAAATTTACTCTTAATAATTATGTTCTATAGATCAACAATCAAGTTTACATAATATTCCGTTAATTAAATTTTTACGTGATTATATGGCATTTTCCTGAAAATTCTCAAAGGGAAAAATTTCAATTAACTAAAAAATACAATAAAAATGAAAATAATTAATTACTTGTATGTATACATACACACCTTTGGCACACGGTATAAAAAATTTAGGGGAAGTACTGACGGCCATCTCATCTTTAATTTCGAAACAATTTCTAATCTTTATCCATGTAATTTAATTTTACAAAGGCAAAGACTTGTGTGAGACCGTCTCACGTAAAGGGTTACGTAAAAGTGACGTGAGACAGTCAAAAAGTGATAACTTTTATGAAGGAAAGTGATAATAAATTAATAAAAGTGATAATGCTCTTTCATGAACAATTTATAGTGTAAATAAAAAGTGATAACATTTTATAGCGAAAATGATAACAATTTATAGCGAAAGTGATAACTATTTTAAAAAGTGAAAAATGATCTCACGTGAGACGGTCTCACGCAAGACCTACTCTTTTACAAATTATGTAAAATAACATTTGGAGAATTAAATATGTTTTGGCGGAAAATAAATTTTGTGTAAGTATCATTTGTACCCTTTATGTATTTTGATTTAAAGTTTCTCTCAAACATGCATTTATGATACTAAATGAAGTATTTTTATTCAAATTAGTCATTAACTTGGTTTTGGAGTGCATATATTTTATTAATAAATGATCTTATTATATCTTTAAATAGAACTCATCAATCTACTAATTAATGATTCTGACACTACGCCTAGTTAAGTATAATTGTGCGTGTATTTTATATTTAAAATTGAAGATTATTTCATGCATGTTGTATAAAACAAACTTGATACGCATTTAAAACCATAATAACTACTCCCTCCGTCCCATAGAAGTTGACACACTTTCCTTTTTGGTTTGTCCCACTAAAGTTGACACATTTCCTTTTAAATACATGGAATCTACACAAAAACAATTAATCTATTCTCATGGACCCCACATATCACCTCTAATACAACTACCCACTACACATTAAATATTATTTCTCTCACTTCACTTTACTTCACTTTATATTAAATTATTATACTCCTTAATCTCCATGCCAAAAAAAAATTATACCAACTTCTATGGGACGGAGGGAGTACTACATTTTTTAGACCGACCAAATTATTTCAATATTATTAATAATTCAAAATATTAAAAAATAAAATAAATCCAAAAATTAATTAAGTGTACCTTGGAGATGTTTCTTGTTATGGGATTTCTGACACTTGAAGCAGTATATACTTTTCCGGAGAGAGAGTGATTGCTCATAAGGTAATTTAATTTGCGTCACACGTTTGGAGTCACTCTTCTTAAATAGTTTCTTACAGTCAACCCCAAAAACATGACAACCAAACCCAAAATTAACAAGTTCTAATGATTCAATTTTTTTACAAGTAGGGAGTAATTGTGAATTTATCATTAATTATTGCTTTTATATTTTAGATTTATTCCCCAAAACCAACATCACTAATCTGTTTTTGTTAAACAAATTTCTCACAAGAAGATCATTGAAGTAATTTAGTTCAACTATTTCTTCACCACCACATATATATTGAGTAGTTTCCATCTCTTCATCATCATTCAATCACAATCTCTTCCTCTCTACTCTCTCAATAAGGTTACAAGTCATCATGTGTTCAAACAAAGGAACATCCAAGGCGGTTTTCACACTGTCCCTATGCTATCTTCTTTGCTTCTCATGTAAAATCTCTAATCTATACTTCTAATCATATACATATCTCAAAATTTTAATTTTAGTTTTAGATTAACTGTTGTACGTATACACCACACCAATGAAAGGTTTTTGCGACCGCATATTATGACCGCAAAAACCCTTTATTTATACGTATTCTTTGAACAAAGATTACGTGCTCGCCAAAATATACCTTATCTCAATAATTTGGGTGCTTGGTTGGGGGTATTGGGTGGAATTAATGGGAATTGAGGTAAATTGATTCTCATTGTTGATACTTGTTTGATCTAATGGGAATCAAAATTCCTTAACCATTCTCATTGATTTAATAATTACTCACACTCCCTTAATATCTTTTCAAGATTGACCATCTTAATGATATTCACTGTCATTATGAGTGAAGAATTTGAACCAAGGCCTACAAATATATGACAGCCCTTAAAATACTTCAAAGTTTTTGTGACCAGACATAGATATTAGTAACCATCAATTTGTGAGATAATTTTAGTCAGAATTAGTAAATTTTTTAAAGTGAGAACATGTACTCCCTCTCCCATTAAACTTGTGACATTTTGTTAGGGCACATAGATTAAGGAGTATAATATTTTAATGTAAAGTAAAGTGAGAGAAACAATATTTAATGTGTAGTAGGTAGGTGTGTGTAGAGTGTGTGTGGGCGAATGTGAATATATTAATATTTTTTGTGTGGATCCTATATGCTTTAAAAAGAATGTAACAACTTTTATGGGACAACCCAAAAAGGAAAATATCACAACTTTTGTGGGACGGAGGGAGTAGTTAATAAAAAACAAGCTAGTGGCTAAATTCATCTTGTAGTGATATATATTTTACCTTAATTATGTTCAGATGCATTGCTGGGTTCAGACAAGATAGGGGTAAACTATGGTCGAATGGGAGACAACATGTTATCTCCTTACCAATCGATCGAGCTTCTCCAATCCATGAACACTGAGCACGTGAAGCTCTACGATGCCAGTCCAGAAGTACTAAAGCTGCTATCAGGGACAAGAATCTATGTCTCAATCATGGTCCCAAATGACCAAATCTCCCTCATTGCTTCGAACCAATCGGAGGCACATCTGTGGGTGCACGACAACATATTATCGTACTATCCGAGTACTAAGATCCGGTTCGTCCTCGTTGGAAACGAGGTCTTCAGCTACAATGATCACAAGATGTGGCTTGATCTTGTACCCGCGATGAGAAACCTCAAGAAGTCCTTGAAAGAACACAACATTCACAATATCAAGATTGGTTCACCAATGGCCATGGATGTTCTTCAAACCACTTTCCCACCTTCTAGTGGGAAATTCAGATCAGACATTCCTAGTGAAGTCATGGTTTCATTTCTCAACTTGTTGAATGGAACTAGGTCTTTCTTCTTCATTGATGTCTACCCTTACTTCTCATGGTCTCAAAACCCGAAAAACATGAGCCTCGATTTCGCTTTGCTTAAGCCTGGGAACACCACTTATAAGGACCCCGGAACTGGATTGATCTACAGAAATCTCCTTGATCAGATGATTGATTCCGTGTACTACGCCATGAAGAAGCTCGGCTTTGGTGGCATCAGGATTTCTATCTCCGAGACGGGGTGGCCTCATCAAGGAGACATTGATGAACCAGGTGCAAATATTTATAATGCAGCTACCTACACATGTAATCTTGTGCAGAAAATATCAACTGAGCCACCACTCGGCACCCCGGCTAGACCCGAAGTCGACATCCCCACCTTCATATTCTCTCTATATGACGAGAATCTGAAGTCGGGGCCAGGAACAGAAAGGCACTGGGGGCTGCTTAATAACACAGGAAGCCCAACTTATGAGGTCACTACACTTTACTCAATAATAAAATTAAGAATATCAAACCCCTAACCCTAACCCTAACCCTAATCCCAAATCTTGATTTCTTTCAGATAGACTTAGCAAACACATGCCCTGATGGATCCAAAGCCGGGTTTCCGAATTCGGAAGTGCCAATAAACAACGAGCCTTACAAAGGGAAGATATGGTGTGTGGCGGCTGAGACGGAAAGGCAGACGGAGCTGGCGGCGGCGTTGGATCTCAGCTGCAAACAAGGCAATGGGACTTGCGATCAGCTTGCTCCTGGGAAACCCTGCTACGAGCCGGTATCGGTGGCCGCACATGCGAGCTACGCCTTCAGCTCCTATTGGGCTAAGTATAGGAGCTCAGGTGAGTCTTGTTACTTCAATGGCCTTGCTGTTCAAACCATCAAAGACCCAAGTAAGTTTTCCGTCGCCTATTAAATCATATTATAACATCAATTATCTAATGAATTCTGGATTATATAGTGTAAATTACATATGTATATGAGTGTGTTGTGATTAAACAGGTCATGGATCTTGCAAATTCCCAAGTGTGTTGGTCTGAATATGGTTGCAGTAGAGACAGAGAGACATATTTATAAACACATATATAGAGAGAGAACTATGTTTAGTTTGCGTTTTAATTTCAAGTTAATTATTGTTAGATGATGACTATGGCTTGTCATCTATATCTATTTACTTTCTACTCAAGCGTATGCATTTACTATGAAGAGATTTCAATTATGATGCTATCTTTCAATATTTCGTTTCTTTCTATGGTATCAAATTCGTCAATTTTCAATTTGGGCCTTGTAATAGGGATGTAATCGAACCGAGCCGAGCCGAACACGCAGGCTTGAGTATCGTTTGTTAAAGAATTATCGAACTCGAGCCTGAACTCGAACTTGTCAAGAAACATAAATATCAAACTCGAGCTTTTACTCAAACTGTTTGTTAAGGCTCACGAACGTGTTCATGAACACATAAAGTAACTTGTTCATGAATATTTTTTTCATGAACATTTAAATATTTTTGTTATTAGATATTAAAAGAAAGTTTCGTTTATAAATATCTAATGTTATCCATCTGTAAGCAGTTTAAATTTACGGTCTAATTAAATGGCGACACGTGGATTTTATTGATTAAATATTAATTTATTTTGAAATTTAAATAAATTAATTCCTGAAGTAAATTAATAAATAATTGATAATTAATTTGAGCCCAACAAATTAAATGGACTTGAATTAAATAAGGCTTGACCTAAGTCAACTAAGCCCAAATCAAATGAGGTCTGACCCAAGTCAAACAAGCCCATATAAATTAAATCAGGCCCAAGTCAAATAGGCCGGATTATGGTCCAGTCAAGTTGGAGCTCATGCCTGTTAAGTGAGGCCCAAAGGTGGCCTGGACCTCCTTTCTCACCTATAAAAAGGGGTCTCCGCCATTCATTCAAGAGGGACACATATTCAAGTACTCGAAGACGAGACGCTCTTGAAGAGATCGATAACACGAGCAGCGCTCCCTCAAATCTTCAAGCATCTTCGAAGTTCCAAGCGAAGAACGTTCGAGAATCTTCAAGTCTTCAAGCGATCTTCAAAGCATCTTCGAAGCTCCAAGCGAATAACGTTTGAGGATCTTCAAGTCTTTAAGCAATCTTCAAAGCACGTTCGAGGATCTTCAAGTCTTCAAGCGATCTTCAAAGCATCTTCAAAGCTTCAAGTTAAAGGCCTTCGAGGATCATCAAGTCTTCAACCTCGGGATCTTCAAGCAATCTTCGAGTCTTCAAGATCTTCAAAGCTTCAAGCGAAGAACAAGCCTCCAAAGTTTTAAGCTCAAGATCTTCAAACAAAGCTTCAAGTTCAAGATCTTCAAGACATCAAACAAACTTCAAGTCAAGAACATCTACTAATCCGGGATCAAGGCTTCAAATTCCCCAGATCAGGTATTCTTCGAAACACGTTTGTAAGAAATGATTCAGGTGTTTTTTTGTTGTTACTATCGCCTTACAGGGCTACAGCTAAGCTAGTACATGATAAAGCTGTTAAAAAGAAATGAAGCTTGGAAATAAATTTACCTTATAAAGAGGTTAAAATGTGGGAGTATATATTGGTGAAATACCATTTACTAATTTACGGGTGATCATTTACTAACACATAAGCACAATATACAGTAGTAAGAGAAAGAGTGATTGCAAATTTGCACATGGTATTTTTTGAAAATAAAAAAAACCAAAACAGGTCAAAGGTGTTTATATTGGTGGAAAAATTATGCCTGTTGTATCATGTATGTTACAGCGAGCTCGAGTACCACATACTCGAACTTGGCTCGAGTTCATAACGAGTGCCCTGGATCGAGCTCGCTCGAAATATGCAACGAGCTCTCGGCTCAAATACCAAATACATAAGCTCGAGCTCGGCTCGAGCGTAAGAGCTCAACATCATATATTCCTAATATCAAGAAACCCCCCCAAAGCATCCCCAGTTCACCAGAATCACAGATCTAAAGCTAATTCCCAGTGGAAATCGAAAAGAGAAAAGGGATTTTACATTACAGATAACAATCAACTCCTCCAACGAGAACAATACAAAAATAATCCTCCATAATTCCAATCCAAAAAGAGAGAGAAATTAAAAGAAATCGACACTTTTTTTCAATACATTGCTTCAAATAAAATGCCTACTGTAACAGACAAATCTTCGTATTTATAATGAAATAAATACAAATATATTTGGTACAAAGATAATTTGTAGATGGATTTAATTTGGAAGAAAAATGTAAGCGAGTTACAATCTCAATCAATCCTCTGATTCTTCTCTCGAACCAATTTTGGCTTGACTTGACTTTGACTTGACTTGACTTGTGTTTGTTGACTTTGTTGACAGGTGTGTGTTGAGCTGGATCTTCAAACGAAGCTTGTCCGAGCTCGAGTGTATAGTCTTGAACGTTGATCCGGAGGTGTTAAACCTTTGTTCGGATTGAATCGTTGACTGGGGAGCTTTCCACGAAGAACGCTTGATCTGGGGGACTTGGAGCCTTGATCCCGGATTGGTGGTCGTTCTTGCTTGAGCTTGAAGATGCTTGAATTTGTTCTTCTCTTGAAGTTTTGAAGACTTGAAGACCTTGAGCTTGAAGACTTGAAGGCTTTGAAGATTTGAAGATCACTTGAAGTTCTTCAACTTGAAGCTTTGGAGGCTTGAAGACTTGAAGTTTTGTTGATCTTGAAACTTTAGAGGCTTGAAGATTTGAAGGCCGCTTGAAGATCTTCGAAGATCGCTTGAAGCTTTGAAAACTTTGAAGATGACTTGAATGTTCTTCACTTGGAGACTTGAAGATCACTTGAAGCTTTGAAGACTTGTAGATCTTGAACTTGAAGACTTGAAGTTCGCTTGAAGACTTGAAGATTCTCGACCGTTCTTCGCTTGAAGCTTTGAAGATTTGAAGACGCTTTGAAGATCACTTGAAGACTTGAAGATCCTCGACCGTTCTTCGCTTGAAGCTTTGAAGATTTGAAGACGCTTTGAAGATCGCTTGAAGACTTGAAGATCCTCGAACGTTCTTCGCTTGAAGCTTTGAAGATTTGAAGATCGTTCTTCACTTGTTCTTCGCTTGAAGCTCGAATACTTGAAGATTTGAGGGAGCGCTGCTCGTGTTCTCGATCTCTTCAAGAGCGTCTCGTCTTTGGCTGCTCGAATGTGTGTGTCAAATGAAGGGGGTAAGACCCCTTTTTATAGATGGAAAATGGGCCAAAGGCTACTTTTGGGCCTCACTTGACGGGCTTGGGCTTCCAACCATAATTGGGCCTAGTTAACTTGGGTCTAATTTAATTTATCAGGGCTTATTTGACTTGGGTTATGCCTTATTTGACTTGGGCTTAATTGACTTGGATCAGACCCCATTTGACTTGGGCTTAATTGATTTGGGTCGGGCCTCATTTAATTCAAGCCCAATTAATTTGTTGGGCTCAAATTAATTATCAATTATTTATTAATTTATTTATTTTTAGTAATTAATTTATGTAAATTCCAAAAATAAATTAATATTTAATCAATAAAATCCACGTGTCGCCATTTAATTGGACCGTAAATTTTAATTGCTTACAAATGCCCCCTTTGCGATTTGTTCACGGATACCATGTCTTGATGTGAAGGAATCGCAAGAATTCATTTATTTTCTTTTATATTTGCAATTGTGGGCTTGAGAATTATTTCATCCAAAACATATTTCTTAGCCCAAATTTTATTTCTCAAGTAGCCCACTTGAAATCAACATTTCCATTTGCTTAAGCCCAAATTACTTCAACCCAATTTTTTTTTTTTTTTTAACACCTCAATCATTTCTTTTGATTTTGATTCCTTTCAATCATTTCATTTGATTTTGATTCTTTCTCCTACCGTAAGAATCCGAACTCTTACTTCTTTTCTTTATCCTCAAATTATTATAGGATTAGCACCTTCCACCATTTCCAAATATAATATGAATATTTTAAGTCTCAATTATTTCCCTTCTCACTATATAATGATATTCTTAGTGTACGTGATTTCTTCATCAGCTTAAAATCAAAATTCTTGCTTCTTCTCTCAACTTTTCTTGGAAGATTCCACAAAGCTCAATCCATATCCTCACTGTAAGTCATCAACATTCTTGTCTTTAATCTTTTTTTTTTTTTTTTTAGAAATTTGTAAGAACCCTGAGGATTAATTCATGGCTGCAAAAACTCTAATTGAACATACACACACACATGTCCACTTGGTATCTTGCTATGGCAACTGTTTGTGAGAGTAAGAGGGGTTGGTGCGTGACTTCCGATGGCCGACAGTTTGTCATTGAAAGGTGCAAGTAGTTGGGGAAGCGTGCCTAGCGATGGTGTGACAAGGAGCTCTTCGGATGGTGATGAGCTTCCGACGAAGAACGCTGGGGAGCGGATCATCAAAAGGCTGGGCAGGAGAGATCGAACCAGGTGAGTTTGTTGGTCGGCGCTGGAAGTTCCCGATTGCAGCTGCTGCCGGTATGGTTTCCAGCAGCGGATAGCGTATTGGGTTTTTAAAACCTGACGGAGCAGCTTGACGTAGCGATGTATAGCGACAACGACAATCTGCGTGTCGACACACATCAGTAGTTGGGACAAGAAGGGCACGTCTGATGTCGACGAAGCTGCTGCCAGCGACTTGAAAGCATGGTGTCCGTGGTGACTGGAAGCTGCTGCCAGAGAGTCAACCGGCAATGGACAAAGCTGATATCGGAAGCGATAGTTGATGTCGGTGGCTGGCAGTGTGAGGGAGCGGGAGGTAGGGCTCTTGGAGGCTCACCGTGGTGGATCCGAAGCGGCTGATGGTCATCGTCGGGTGAATTTGATGTCGTGGTGGTCTCGCGTGGAGGAGCGACGACTTCACAATCCCAGTGGTGAAGATGATTGAAGGATGGTGAATGGAGTTCACCCGATCTGATGGAAATGTGTGCGGCGGATCCGGCAACGGGACAACAATCAAGGTTGGTGACTGGTGATCGTCGGTGAGCTGTGGGGATCGGCTGTTGTCGATCAACGGTGAGTCACTGCAGCAGCCCTCGAAGTGGATCCAGCGGCGGCAGCGGTCGGCTGTTGTCGATGGGTTGCGGAGGAGAGTGGCTGAGAAAAGGGGAGGCGGACTTACCGGCGTGGCTGCAAACGGCGGCGCCCTGGCGACGAACAGCACGGCTGGCGACGTCGGCGATGGCGGCAGTGTTGGAGCACATCTCCGGCGGATGGCGATTGACGACGGAGATGGCGACAGTGAGCTCAGTGCGTGAAGTAGTTTTTTTTTGCGTGAAGTAGTTTTTGGTTTGAAGAAAGAAGCCTCCAATTTTGACCCACTTTTCTAATTTTGACTTTCTTGAATTTGGGCTTAATTCCTAACTAGCCCATTCTTGAATTGGGCTCAATTTATTCTTCCTAACTAGCCCAATTTTGAATTGGGCTCAATTTATTCTTCCTAACTAGCCCAATTTGGTTTTGGTTTGGGCTCTTAATTGATGCTTTTGGGTTTCAGCAATTTTATTTGGGCTCAATTTATTCTTCTGCAGGAATTTAAACTTTTGGGCTTCAACAATTTTATTTGGGCTCAATTTATTCTTCTGCAGGAATTTGAGCTTTTGGGCTTCAACAATTTTATTTGGGCTCAATTTTTTTTTCTGCAGGAATTTGAGCTTTTGAGCTTCAGCAATTTTATTATTTATATATATATATATATATATATATATATATATATATATATATATATATATATATATATATATATTATTATTTTAATCAAGCCCATTTTTTTTTCTCGTCTATTGCAGTAGACTCAACTTCAAGATGGTCCAATTTATAAGTGAGAAGACGTCTTCCACAACACGTGATTGGTGATTTTTAACACCGGACGCCAACAAGACAAGACTCGTCTCTTGATTGAAAGACCCCTCTTGGGCAAACATATAGAGAAACCCTCTTACGAGAGTGAATTTGGAATGATAGGATGGACTAGAGATATGTATTTGGATAAAATCAAAGTATCAATCTTGAGAGGAGCTCATCATGTCAAGGAGAATCCAACCACAGTTCCTTTGCACACACTGGGGCGCCAGATAATCTCTAACAACGCAGCATGGGGACAATCAATTGAGTTCCTTGGCGACTTCCATTACATTAAAGGGTACTGGGATTGGACTGAAGACGTCCTGAGCCGTTGCTACTCTATTCTTTGGGAAATAAAGCTCTACCATTCAGTTTTTGCATCTCTGTTCACATATGATTGCAGCTGTGAGATAATCAAAGCCTTTTGTGAGGCGTGGTGCCCTGCCACAAACACTTTGCTGACATCCTTTGGGGAAATGTCAATCTCCTTATGAGATTTGCATAGCGGAGCGGGACTACCATTGGCTGGTCATTTATACGAGGAGGTGGTGCCTGACAAGCCTGAACTCTTCAATGAGTTGGACGCCAATCTTGTACGTATCCCGCCTAGCTGTCGACACTTACTACATGCTTATCATAAGCTTCGTAGTAATGCTGATAGTGGATCTGTCTCACTATCTGAATGGGTAGGGTTTTGGTTTCGCAAGGCTGCAAAGCATAAGCGACCTCCACCTCGTACTGAGAAGAAGAGCAAATCACGTCTTAAGAATACTTATAATCCGAAGGGAGCCATTGGGGATCATAAGAAATGGACTCCAGCAGATATGGTTCCATTTTCGGAACTTGGCATTGCTGAAGCACAACAAGAGGAGACGTACTTAGCTGCTCATCTAGCCTGTTGGCTTTGCTCCTTTGTCTTCCCTAATAACGAGGTTGATTTGATACGCCCCGGCACTTTTAAGGTAGCAAGCTTGTTAGCTACAAAAAGATCGGTTGGCCTTGCTATTCTGGTGTTGACAAACATTTACAGAGGTTTGAATAAGATTTCAAATGCGCTACGGCCCTCTGAAGTTAAATCAACATTCCCAGTACACTTTGTGTATGCTTGGTTGGGTCAATATTTCAACACTCATCATGTAGTCCCACATAAGTTGACCAAACCCTCCATGGTGATGTATTCCGGAGAAAATGGAGCGAAGTATTTTGATGCGATCGATGCTCGTAAGAGGCTTCAAGTAGGAGATACTGCTACTTTATCCTGCAACGCCCGTCAAGCTCCATTATCATTTGTTGACCACGATAAGACATCTTGGCGCGATTGGGGCTACTTCGTTGCCATTCGCACTAATTATCTTACTCTGCGGAAAAATGGAGTATTTCTTGTTGAGCCCTACAGTCCTCATCGGTTTAGTCGCCAGTTTGGGTTTTATCAAGATATTCCAGGGAAGATGCAATCAGACTTCCGTGAAGTCTCTTTAGAGCAAGGGCTTGGATATTGGAGACAATGTATATTACGCAATTGTCGCTCTACAGCCTCTCTTCCATCAGCTCCTCCAGGATTCAGGAAATTCTGCACACCTGAATATGAAGAGTGGTCATCCCGAGTACATGGTACTTATTTCATAGATCATGTAATAAGTTTAATCGAGACTTCTTCCGAACATGCTTTAGAAGAAAACTTAGATATTACTGGTACTGCGAACGATGTCGGGAGTGCTCAGAATACCGCTCAGCCTCTTCAAAAGTCAATCGCAGGGAACTCCAAGAAGCTGGTAAAAGAAAAAACAGTGCTTCTCATTCAGTGGAGAGTATTGCTTCAGACCGTTGTTGGAAAAGGACCAAAAAGAATAAACCTTCGATTCATACAGAGATGAGAAATGAGGTTTTGAACTCTTTCGATTATATCTTCATGTATGCATCCATAATTTTTATATTCTTGACATTTTTTTTTCGTAGGCTTTTCTTGAAATCTTTGGCTATAATCTTGAAGTATCAATACGAGATCACTCTACCTCATTTTCGGCTCCAAAGCAAACTGTTGATGAGGACTTTGACAAACTTGATCTTTTTATTGAGTCGACATCTCACCCACCTATCGCGGAAGTTGGAGATCAAGAACCCTCACGTTTTGTTGGTGAGGCATTCCTCAGTGACTTTGATAATAACTATGCCTCATTGATGTGGAAGCAGTTTCGAGAGAAACTTATGAAGATTCCCCTAAAGTCATTGTCTTCTATGAGGAGCGAAGTGTCGGTAATGGTGGAGAGATGGAAGGAAAAACTTCAAGGAATCAACTATTCTTTTATAGAATCATCCTTGAATAAATTATTTGACAAAGCCGACACTTATGATGCCATTCAATCGAAAGCCGCTGATAGTATGCTCCAACAAGATGTGGATAAATATTTGATTGAGGCAAGGGACAGTGTTCTTGACTACAAAGCCAAAGAAGTTGCAGGGGCAAAGCAACTGCAAACCATTGACATCAAGTTAGAAGAGATGGCCAGAGAGATTGTTGAATTAAAAAAAATGAAGGATCAAGAACTTCAACTTCTTGAGAAAGCAAGACTTGATACTCAGGCTGCCAAAGACAGAGTCCGCAGACTAGAGAAGACTCCAATTCTGAGCGATTCTGCTATTGAAAAGTTGGAGGATGCAAAACAAGCCTTAGAATCGGCTCGTGAAGAACTGCCATTTACTCATATCTTTTAGTTTTATTCTATGTTTTCCCCTGTATTGAATATTTAATGACCTCATCAATAAAATTGAATTTAGTACATTTCTACTTCAAACCCTTGCACTCCCTTACTTTTCTTACATTCATTTTTTTTCTTAACAATAACTGGAACCATGACTGAACTTAGTGAGCTACTAAGCTGCCTACGTATCTCTTTAAAGAGAATCAAGTCATAACGTAGTTCAAAGGAACATGATTTTGATTTGGATGGGGGGTGCCATGCACAGTTTATACTCATGCGGGCCAGGAGTGTGTCATACACAGTTTATACTCGTGCGGACCAGGAGTTTGTCGTACACAATTTATACTCATGCGGACCAGGAGTAACATGCAGTTTAGGCTCATGCGTCACGGAGCATTTTGTCTTTTTACGCGTAATAGCATTTCAAGAATTTCCCATTTATGGGGCCAATATTCACGCCATCTTCTGATATCAGCTTGTAAGCGCCATTTGTGTATACTTCTTTTACAACATGGGGGCCATCCCATTTTTGGAGAAACTTATTTCCAACACGATGTGTGACCACAATAGGTCTTCTCATGGCAAGCACCAAGTCGCCAACTTGAAAAGAACGTATTTTCACCCTTTTGTTGAACGTTTTGGATAGGCGAGATTGATAGCACTCGAGTCTTTGTTGTGCCTCTAACCTCTTCTCATCTAGAGCCTCTAACTCTTGAAGGCGCAACTTTGCATTTTCGTCTTCGGTTAAGCCTTCTTGTATGGCCATCCTCAAAGATGGGATCTGCTTTTCGAGAGGCACTATAGCTTCAACACCATAAACCAAAGAATACGGAGTAGCTTGAGTAGGTGTTCTATAGGTGGTGCGGTACGCCCATAAAGCTTCGTTTATTCTTTCATGCCAATCCCGTTTTGACTTGGAGACCACCTTCTTCAATAGACTGCACAAGGTTTTATTGAATGCTTCTGCCAAACCATTAGCAGCTGCATTATACATTGACGACTTCCTTTGTTTGAAGTCGAACTTCTCGCACAGCTTATCAATCCAACTGTTGCTGAACGGTTTCTCATTATATGTGATGATATAGCGGGGAACACCATATCTGTAAATGATGTTGATCCGAATGAAATCAGCAACATTTTCCTTCTTCACTTCCCTCAAAGGCACAGCTTCGGCCAATTTTGAAAAGTAATCGGTGGCAGCAAGGATGTAGAGATGACCACCAGAAGATTTTGTAAGAGGCCCTACCACGTCTAATCCCCACGCATCAAAAGGCCATGAAGCGACTGTTGGGTGTAGAGGTTCCGGAGGTTGATGGATCAAATTCCCATGGAACTGACAGGCTTGACATTTTTGTGCATACTCCATGCAATCCTTCACCATTGTTGGTCAATAATAGCCCATTCTTTTGATTCTGAAGTGCAGTTTCGGCCCAGACTGATGAGCACCGCAAATTCCGGAATGAGCTTCCTTCATTGCTTGAACAGACTCTTCTTTACTTAGGCATCTCAAGAAAATTCCATCAAATGATCTTCTATATAGTGTGCCTTTGAAGTAGATAAATCGAGGTGCCCGACGCCGAATATCAACCCTTTGGCGTGGATCACTTGGCAATTTATCATATTTCAAACAATCCACAAGTGGTTGGCGCCAATTCTCTTCTTCAATTACAAAAACTTCCACCAAATGACTTTCAGGTTCTTCATTATTATCATCTTCGAAGATTGGTGGTACAACCCAACTTTTACACACCGGAATTTGAATTTGCGCCTTTGGCATAGCTATAGTTGATGCTAGCTTAGCAAGGGCGTCAGCTTGTTTATTCTCTCTTCTAGGTAAATGTTCAATATCAACATCACCAAGCCAACCCATGAGCTTTTGAGCATACTTGTGGTATGGGAGCAACTCAGGCTTCCTTACTTCATACACTCCAAGTAGTTGATTTATCACAAGCAGCGAATCACCATACACCCTAAGGTGTAATTGCTTTATATCGACAGCCATCTCTAAACCAAGTATGAGCGCTTGGTACTCAGCCACATTGTTAGAGCAATTTTTCATTAAGGAAAATGAGAATGGTAAAACTTCACCACTGGATGTTACAAACACGACTCCAGCACCGGCTCCTTCTCTATGAGCAGCTCCGTCAAAGTACATCTTCCAAGGAGAAGCTACCTCTACAGCAAAAGCATCTTCATCAGGAAGTTCATCAGATAGTTCCCATTCGGCAGGCATTGGATGATCAGCTAGAAAATCTGCCAACACTTGTCCTTTTACGGCCTTCTGAGGGACGTATACAATCTCAACTGTTGGAGTTGGAGATACCCCCTAGCAAGCCGATCAGAGAGTACTGGCTTTGCCATGACAAACTTTAGTGGGTTGGCTTTCGAGACCAGCCGAACTGTATGAGCTTGGAAGTAATGTTTCAACTTTTGAATTACGAAGATAAGAGCTAAGCAGATCTTCTCAATAGGTGAATACTTCAACTCGTTTGGAGTCATGGTTCTACTTAGATAGTAGAGGGCAATTTCTTTGCCATCATCATTCTCTTGTGCAAGTAAAGCTCCAACAGAACGTTCTTGAGCAGCTAGGTAGAGAATTAGTGAACGTCCGGGTATTGGTGCACCCAACACTGGTGCCTTCATCAAGTATTCTTTAGTGCTATTGAAAGCATTATTGCAAGCTTCATCCCACTCAAATATGCTGCCTTTCTTCATAAGATGACTGAATGGTTGACATCGACCTGCTAAATTTGATATGAATCTTCTTAAGTAGGCCAACTTTCCTTGCAGACTTTTGAGTTCATGTATGTTCCGTGGCACATGCATCTTCAGGATTGCATCGATCTTTGTCTTCTCAATTTCAATTCCCCGATGATGAACAATAAATTCGAGAAATTTTCCGGATGTAACTCCAAAGGCACACTTGAATGGATTCATCTTGAGTTGAGGTTCTCTTAACCGTTCAAACACTTGTCTTAAATCATGTAAATGATTTTTCTTCTCCTTTTTTTTCACCACAATGTCATCAACATAGCATTCGACATTCTTATGGAGCATATCATCAAATATCTTCTGCATGACTCGTTGATAAGTGGCGCCTGCATTCTTTAAGCCGAATGGCATGCCATTGTAGCAATATATTCCTTTCGGAGTGCGAAAGGCTGTCTTCTCTTGATCTTCTGGAGCCATACTAATCTGATTGTAACCAGATAACTCATCCATAAAAGACATGACTTCATGTCCCGTTGTTGCATCAATCATGAGTTCAGCAATCGGCAATGGAAAATCATCTTTTGGACATGCCAAGTTCAGGTCACGGAAGTCAACACATACTCTGAGCTGCCCATTTGTCTTCCTCACTGGCACAATGTTTGAAATCCATGTAGGATATTTAACTTCTCTTATTTTTCCTGCTTCAAGAAGCTCATTAATTTCATTTTCAATTAATGGGATCAACTCTGGTCGAAATCGCCGTTGCATTTGCTTAACTGGTCGAATTCCCTTCTTGATTGACAAGTGATGAACTGCGATCTTTGGATCCAAACCTGGCATTTCTTTATGCGACCATGCAAAGACATCTCTGAATTCCCGCAAAAGGCTGATATATTGTTCTTCTTCCTCAATGCTCAGCAGGGCACTTATGTAAGTAGGACGTGGGCTGCTCTCATCACCTAAGTTGATTTCCTTCAACTCATCAACAGTGGCCTTCACACCTTCTTCAAATTGTGGGGGAGCATCCTCAACATCCACTTCCTCCACTTGAGAATCCTCAAGGGCAGTGATATGGTTGGTGGAAGCCACACTTTCTCTATCATCATTATTGTCTTCTTTAGTAAAGACAATTATCTGCATTCTAGCCTTCAACACTTTTCCACATGAGATTGTCAAGATATTTTGCCTCTTCATGCGAGAAGGAATTCGACTTCGAAGTCTTGGGAAGCTAGGAGACTTGAAATTACTTTTCATTTCATGCTTTTTCTTTTCACATGTTCTGAGCCTTTCGAAGATAAAGCCTTTCTTGATTTTCCTTCGTCCTTCATCAAACATGTCTTCTGTGGATGAAGCTTCTCCTTCTGTGATATAATTTGTATTTGCTCTTCTAATTGCTATGCGGACTGGCTTTTGAGGGACATATCCCAAACCTGGCTTAGCATTCTTGACAGTGTGGCCACTATTTTTTAACATTTTCTGAGTAGCATTGAGCCCATGCTCAAATGAGTTGATAATCTCTCGAGGCAACTTGCTTGTCACCGGTTTCTCTTTCAGTTCATAACCAGCCTTCTTGAGGAGTTTGAAAGCTTGTGGGCCATATGACTTGGCTATTTCTACTTCAAATACATCACCGTGTTCGGTCTTTGCTCCTTTAGCAGGACGTACGAATCCTTTGAGTGGAGGAGAAGAAGTCTTACCTTCATCAATTTTTGTTAAAGGCAACGTCAACTCTTTTAATGCCTCAAGCTTCTCTTTGTTCTTCTTGAGAGTGGTGGATGATGTGCTTCCTTCATCATTTATTTGTTTATTGCCCCCATCATTTTGTATTGGGGTTTCTTCGCGCTTCATTTCTTTTGTATTCTTGAAGAAATACTTAACATCTGCAAAGTAAGCTTCAGCTTCAGAAAACGGCTTACCATCACCGAACACTGTTTTCACATTGTTGCCTTCGCTATATTTGAAGCATTGGTGTAATGTAGAAGGGATCACACCATTCTCATGAAGCCATGGACGCCCCAAGAGCATGTTGTATGAAGTTTTTTCATCGATAACATGGAAGAGCACTGTTGATTTCATCTCGTCAATCATTAAATCAAGAACCATTGTGCCGAGAGTTCTTTGCCCTTCATGGTTAAACCCTTGAATCATCAATCGGCTATGGTTGAGTTCATCCGTTGGTATTTCTAACTTCTTCAACATTCTTAAAGGCAGGATGTTCACTGCTGAGCCTCCGTCAATAAGTATACGCTTTACCTGCAGCCCTTGCGTATAACCAGTTACAAATAAAGGTCGATTGTGAGGTTGTGAACCTAACAACATGTCTTCATTTGTGAAGGTCACTTTCATAGAGTAAACATTTTCCTTATCCTTAACTCGTTCATCTTCACTGCCCTCCTCACTCACCACATGACATGAGCTTTTATCATGAACTTCTTTTATAGAAGCAAAGTTTGCGGTTGCTTCATCCTCCAACACAATTTTCCTTTCCTTGGCCAATTGCATGATCTTTTCCTTGAATATGAAGCAATCGTGAATTGGATGACCAACTAATCTATGGTACTTGCAATATTTTGGGTCATTGGTTCGATTGGCTTCCTCTGGGCGCTTCATCTCAGGGAGTTCGATGAGTTTATCTTTCATCAAGTCATCAAATATACCAGAAACATCAGAGTTCAAGAATGGATATTCTTTTTCTTGCATCTCCTTCAGGGTTAACTTTCTTTGCCCCCATTCTTGAATAACTTGCTTCCCTTTGTCTTTCTTATCATCTCCACTTTTTCGAACCTTGACAATAGCAGTGTTTGTGGCCATTGATTCTTTATTAGAGTTTCTGGCATAAGGCTTGCCCCCTTTATTGGCTTCTTGTCTATCTCTGGATTTGTAAGGATCCGACAATGATGATTGTTTGATCCCACTAGCAGCCATGCTCAATTCCATGTCATGAGCTCTCGTAGCCAACTCCTCAAAAGTCTTTGGTTGAATCCCTTTGAGTATATATAGTAAATTCCATTCCATCCCTTGGATGCACATCTCGATAGCAGACTCTTCAGATAATCGGTCCTTGCAGTTTAAACTCAAATTTCTCCATCGATTGATATAATCAATCACAGGCTCTTCCTTCAATTGACGAGTATTAGTTAGCTCAGTCATGCTAACAGTTCTCCTCGTACTATAGAAACGATTGAGAAATTCATACTCCATTTGTGCCCAACTGTCAATGGATTCAGGCTGTAAGTCGATATACCAGTCAAAAGCATTTCCTTTGAGAGAGCGAACAAATTGCCTCACCATATGGTCTTCATAAGTACCAGCATCATTACATGTCTTAATGAAATGTGCCACGTGCTGTCTTGGATTTCCCTTGCCATCAAATTGTTGGAATTTGGGAGGCTGGTAGCCAGCTGGCATTTTTAAGTTATTCACTCTTTTTGTGTATGGCTTAACATAAGTGATAGTAGACTTGGAAGTTTCCTCAAACCTCTCCTTTATTGTTCCAAGTATAATGTCTTTCAGTTGATCTACTTGGAAAATTCCATCAGCCGAAAGTTGCACTCCCCTTTCAGTTTGCTCTTTTTCAGTAGTTTGGTGCCTTGTGACTTCTTCTACCTCACTTTCGTCCACAACTCCTTTTTCGTTTGCACGGCTAGTCTCCGCAATATCTCTTTTTTCCATCAATTGGGATATCTTTATATCTTGAGCCTCTATGTGCTTTGTGAGCCCTTCAATAGCTTTCATCATGTTTGCTAGTTATTCTTCAATAGTTGCAGTGCCGGCCATCATTACTGAAGCTACACTTGAGTCAGATGAAGAGTGTGAGCATGCAGAGTCTTCATCACTATCTTCCTTTATGGATGGTTGTTTTCTCAAAGCCTCTTTGACCGAAGAGTTGGATCCAGATGAGGTCTCTGACTGAGCTTTCTTTTTCATACTCCTTGTAACAACAGCAACATGTTCACTCAATGAATCTAAGAGCTTAGAAGTGGCAGTCCTTCCCACTGTAATCTTGACAGGAGTCATGTTGTATTTTCAAGCTTGTAGAGAGAAGAGATGAGAGGTAGAGAAGGTCCCACTGGGCGTGCCAAAATTTGTAACAGACAAATCTTCGTATTTATAATGAAATAAATACAAATATATTTGGTACAAAGATAATTTCTAGATGGATTTAATTTGGAAGAAAAATGTAAGTGGGTTACAATCTCAATCAATCCTCTGATTCTTCTCTCGAACCAATTTTGGCTTGACTTGACTTTGACTTGACTGGACTTGTGTTTGTTGACTTTGTTGACAGGTGTGTGTTGAGCTGGATCTTCAAATGAAGCTTGTCCGAGCTCGAGTGTATAGTCTTGAATGTTGATCCGGAGGTGTTAAACCTTTGTTCGGATTGAATCGTTGACTGGGGAGCTTTCCACGAAGAACGCTTGATCTGGGGGACTTGGAGCCTTGATCCCGGATTGGTGGTCGTTCTTGCTTGAAGCTTGAAGATGCTTGAATTTGTTCTTCTCTTGAAGTTTTGAAAACTTGAAGACCTTGAGCTTGAGGACTTGAAGGCTTTGAAGATTTGAAGATCACTTGAAGTTCTTCAACTTGAAGCTTTGAAGATTTGAAGATCGTTCTTCACTTGTTCTTCGCTTGAAGCTCGAATACTTGAAGATTTGAGGGAGTGCTGCTCGTGTTCTCGATCTCTTCAAGAGCGTCTCGTCTTTGGCTGCTCGAATGTGTGTGTCAAATGAAGGGGGTAAGGCCCCTTTTAATAGATGAAAAATGGGCCAAAGGCTACTTTTGGGCCTCACTTGACGGGCTTGGGCTTCCAACCATAATTGGGCCTAATTAACTTGAGCCTAATTTAATTTATCTGGACTTATTTGACTTGGGTTATACCTTATTTGACTTGGGCTTAATTGACTTGGATCAGACCCCATTTGACTTGGGCTTAATTGATTTGGGTCGGGCCTCATTTAATTCAAGCCCAATTAATTTGTTGGGCTCAAATTAATTATCAATTATTTATTAATTTATTTTTTTTAGGAATTAATTTATGTAAATTCCAAAAATAAATTAATATTTAATCAATAAAATCCACGTGTCGCCATTTAATTGGACCGTAAATTTTAATTGCTTACACCTACCTCCACCAAGACTGCTATGCTCTTGCTTCTATTATACTGGCACTGTTGTTGCCGTCACCGTCGCCTGCTCATTACTCGACAAAAGGGGCAAAACTTTAATTCACTTGTACATAAAAAATAATGGATCTCTCAAAGTTGAAAGTCGACGTTGACGGAGGTGGATTTGGTCGAGAAAAAAGACAAGGACGAGATCGATTAAACTTGGGAGTGTTGAAACTTTGAATCTTGAATAAAATCGGCACGGCGGATGGCGGATGGCGGATTGCAAGTTGTTGTAAGATGGAGGTGGGTTGATTCTTGTTGTTGGGTGTTGTAGTGATTTGGAGAAGAAAGTGGCTCTGTAGTGAATTGGGGAAGAAAACGGCTCTGTGTTGATTTTGGGGGAAGAAAGGTCAGTGGAAGGTTACTATGGTTTTTATTACTATATACTCCCTCCGTCCCGCGGCAAGGGTTGTATTTGCTTTTTGGCACGTAGATTAAGGAGTATTATTATTTAATGTGTAGTGGGTAGTTGTATTAGTGGGAGTATGGGCCCCATGTTTTAATTGTATTAGAGGGGGTGTGTGGGTCCCATGTGTGTAAAAAAGGAAAGAAGACCCTTGTCGCGGGACGGAGGGAGTATAATAATATAATATTATAATATACCACCTCGGTCCCGGTTTACACTTTCCATTTTGGTTGTCCCAAGTTAAGGTTTATATTTCTTTTTTTTTTGTCATACAAAATAATTAATTTTCCTTTTAGGACCCACACACGACACTAATACAACTACCCACTTTACATTAAATATTATTTCTATCACCTCACTATACATTAAAATATTATACTCCTTAATTTTCGTGCAAAAAATAAACGTCAACTTTATAATGGGACAGATGGAGTATATTTATAAAATATATTATTATTTATTTAATAAATATTCGAGTACTCCCGAGTTTAACGAGCCGAACCAAGCTCGGCTCATTTACTTAACGAGTGTTTAATGGACTCGAACTCGAGCTCGAACGATCACGAGTCGAGCCGAGCTGATAAGCTACTCGAAATTCATAACAGCTCTAACATAGAAGAGTATTCTGGAGATTTCAAAATGCATTAATAAGTGGCTTCTTGAAAGCCGTGCAACATGAGAATCATACGACTCAATGAAAGGACAATATATACTTATTAAGGTTGAAATGTCATTGTCAAAGTATTAGAGCATCCGTATTCGTTCTTCAGTTTAAACCCAAATATAAATTCAATTCACTTTTACACATTTTTTTCAATAAACTCAACTAACACTCATATTCATTTTTCAATTTAAACTAACTATTCATGAGAACCACTATTTCACTTTTTTACTACATAATATAACTAAATATAATACTCTTACATATTCATTTAATATATTACACAAATGTTAAATACTCTAAACAATAAATTATGATTATACTTAATTTAATATATTTTTAATAAAATTATATATTTATATTATATAACCTTAAAATAAATAAATAAATAAATATAGTAGTAATTTAATTAAAATGTGTTCAAACATTAAAAATAAATGAATACAATAATTAAGACAATACATAATACGAAAAATAAATAAGTACAATAATTATGACAATGCATAATACGAGAAAATAAAAAATTATTAATTGTTACCAAAGCGTTGCCAAATATGTTGAACTAAATCAGCACGAAGTTGGTAATGAGAATGATTATCACGCAACTCAAAATTTCTTCGAATATATTCTTAGAACTATCGATTCGAGCCTTGAATAGGTTGTGCAGGATCATCACCTTCGTCATTTGACTAATTTGTGACCATGTCTCCTTCATCTTGGACAATTATATTGCGTAAAATGATGCAAGTTAACATTATAAGTTTCAATCTCTTTCTATACCAAAAACGAGCTGGTCCTCTCACGATTGTCCATCGAGCTTAGAGAACCCCAAATGCTCATTTGACATCTTTCCTTGCAGCTTCTTGTTTTTTCTTAAATAATCTTCGTTTTGGACCTTGTGGACATGGAAATGCTTTGATACCGGGATTTTAGAGAGGAAGGAGGCAACACAAGCACACACTCGGATACAACTCCTCACCTATGGAATCCACCACAAGTTTGGAATAATCTCGTCATCTTAAGGAATCCACCGAAAGACTAAAAGACACACTCACCACTCTAGGAATCCACCAAAAGAGTTTAGAGCAAGATAAAAGAAGATAACATCTTCTAAACAAGCTTAAAAGCTCAAGATATATTTCATTTTCAAATTGGCTCCCTAAGAGTTTACAAATGATGCCATTATATAGGCAAGCTAATAAATGTAAACTTATTGAATGATAATAAAAGAAGCAAACTTTGAATTGGTCTAGCAGGTAGCAAACTTTGAATGGACTAGAAGCTAGCAAATTTTGAATTGGTCTAGCAACTTTCGTATATTGCACAGTCTGCCACACTGTAGTAAAACGGTCATAACTTTCTGTAGGGATATTATTTTTGAAATCCGTAAATTTTGTAGAAAACTAGATTTCAAGAGCTTTCCAAGGGTATATGGCACAAACCATAACTATTTTCCAATCAAAACAGATAAATTCGTGAAGTTGACTGACTGTTTGTGATCTCCATGTTGAGTTGGCATTGCATAGTTGGACCATTTTGTTCAAAGATGCTGAGTTTAAGGTCTTCATTGATAGGTAGCTTTTCAATACTGCCGGCTTCAAATCTTCACCAGAAATTCCCACGTCATTCTCCCCTGGTTGGAAAAGATTCGTCCTCGAATCTGAACCTTCTTCATCATCAACATATGGTGAAAATTTCAGCAACATTGAAAGTGGCTAAGACACTAGCAACTCCACCATTAATCACCCTTTGACCACCTAAAACCTTGCACAACATTATTGCAACAATTAATATAGTAATTAGGATGACCTGACCAAGAAAGGATTGTTAGAAAGACTTCAAAAACTTCCACTTCATGAACTTGGCAGATTTTCGAGTGCTTCTGCCACCTTCCAGAAAAATAGACGTAACTCCTTGTAGAAAATTCCAAACGACACTTCGTTTGTTGCGTTTGAAACTAGATTGAAAGAGCTTTCTATTCATGTATTTCACACTATCTGAATCCTTGCCGATTAGTACCAGAATTATTTTGAACTTACCCCATATGCACTGCATCATCCGCTTCCACAGCACACACACTTGCTTCTGAATTTCCTTCATCCGTCGATGCTTATCAGCATTCATCTTGAATCTTATATTTTTCTTGTCAATCTCTCTGCAAACCTTCTCATGAAACTCCTTGAAGTAAAGATCATCCACATGAGTTGTATTCACTCAGTTTTGCCCATGATAAGTACTCTTGCATCTTTCAATACACTTCTTCTTGATATCTCTTCCAGCAAGCTGATCTCCACTATGTGCTTCATCAATTGTTAGCTTTAAAGGATAATTTGAAACACATAACAATTCGTCTTTGAAGAAATTACCATCATGAATCAAGAAAAGCTTGAATGAAGCCTTTAAAAAATCCTCCCACATTCTGCCAAAGTATGCATCATTCTTGTAGGGATCTTTCATCACCTCAAACCCGACCACATTCACTTGCCGTCGATTAAGAACATCCGCCACTTGATTTAGCATACCATATTTGTGCTTGATCACAAAGTTGAATGCTTGTAATAACTCAATCCATTTACTATGTCATTGATTCAACTTTTGCTGTGAATTCAAGTACTTCAAACTTCTTGGCTAAGAGCTCCCCCGATTCCCACATTTGAAGCGCCGCAATCCACTTCGAACACCTTTCCAAAATCTTTCCACAGCAAGCCTTTATCCACGAGCTCTTGCTCCTGCCTTTGCAACTCGTCATGATGCTTCGGATTTATTCGATAAGCGGCTGCCGTATTCGGTATAGAAGCATCAATGCAATTTTGAATGTTCTTCCTTGGAGGAAGGTCTGGTGGAATCTTCTCACGTACCACATCATGAAACTCCTTGTCATTTGACGTGAAACTTGTTTGAAAAATATTGTTGTGAAGCCATGGATCATCATCAACGTATGTGGCATTGAGGCTACGCCGTATCACCAAATCTTCTCCATGATCTTCGTAAGTGACATCTTCACCATACTCATCATAGATTGGTGTTGATTCATCATGTTCCTCTTCTTCATACTCACCTTCACTTTCGTCATAAATCGGCTTCTCTTCTTCTTGCTCTTCCTCAACAAGAACAATGATTCCCTGATTTGGACAATCCTCTTTTTTTAGCAGCGTTTTGTCTTGTATCATTTGCAGTTGGAACATTCTTGGAAGTAGAAGCACTCTCCCGGTTAGAAGTACCACCACTCGACGAGAAACATCCACCGAAACGATTGGATTCTTTTTGTTTGGAGTTGTGACATTTAAGAAAATAATCTTGCAGATAATAATCTGGCAAGAATTTCTTCCTTAACTCCTTCTTCATCTTGTCCCACGTTCTAATCTTTCGCTTGCCATCACGTGCACGCTGCTTCTTAAGGTGTTCCCACCATAAGGACGCATGTTTCTTCAATTTGATAGCCACAAATTTTACCTTGTATTCTTCTTGAATATCTTCAAATTCAAAGACTTTCTCAATCGAATTGAGCCAATCAATGAATTCTTCGGGATCATTTCTTCCATCAAAATTTGGAACATCAATATTGAAATCAAAAGATTTCCTACGAACATTGCTTATTCGAACCCGTACACTTCGAGATGTAATACTTGGATCGTCACTTCCATCTCCATGAAATGGATTGAAATCCACATCATCACTTGCAGAATCACCATCTGAACCATGACCCTCAACATCACGTTCAAGATGTTCGCCACGCGCAAGGCGTTGCTTGAGTTGTTGCACTTGTCTCCTTAAATCTTCTAACTCAATATCATGAGTTGTCATCGCTAACCAAAGCTCTGATAATCACTTTGATACCGGGATTTTAGAGAGGAAGGAGGTAACACAAGCACACACTCGGATACAATTCCTCACCTATGGAATCCACCACAAGTTTGGAATAATCTCGTCATCTTAAGGAATCCACCGAAAGACTAAAAGACACACTCACCACTCTAGGAATCCACCAAAAGAGTTTAGAGCAAGATAAAAGAAGATAACATCTTCTAAACAAGCTTAAAAGCTCAAGATATATTTCATTTTCAAATTGGCTCCCTAAGAGTTTACAAATGATGCCATTATATAGGCAAGCTAATAAATGTAAACTTATTGAATGATAATAAAAGAAGCAAACTTTGAATTGGTCTAGCAGGTAGCAAACTTTGAATGGTCTAGAAGCTAGCAAATTTTGAATTGGTCCAGCAACTTTCGTATATTGCACAGTCTGCCACACTGTAGTAAAACGGCCATAACTTTCTGTAGGGATATTATTTTTGAAATCCGTAAATTTTGTAAAAAACTAGATTTCAAGAGCTTTCCAAGGGTATATGGCACGAACCATAACTATTTTCCAATCAAAACAGATAAATTTGTGAAGTTGACTGACTGTTTGTGATCTCCATGTTGAGTTGGCATTGCATAGTTGGACCATTTTGTTCAAAGATGCTGAGTTTAAGGTCTTCATTGATAGGTAGCTTTTCAATACTGCTGGCTTCAAATCTTCACCAGAAATTCCCACGTCATGCTTTGACAAAATTCGCCCACTCTAGATAGATTCCATCAGTTAAATAATATCCTTGTGTATATTGCATTTCATTTGCGGTGTATTCAACAGTGGGAGCATTTCCTTGCAAAACATTATTAAACAGATGAGATTCATACAATACGTTAATGTCATTATGTGAACCTGCGACTCCAAAAACTGCATGCCATATCCATAAATCCTGAGACGTGACTGCTTCGAGCACAATCGTAGGTGAGCCATGACCTCTTGTAAATTAACCTTTCCATGCTATAGGACAATTCTTCCACTCCCAATGCATACTTTAATTTCGTTGCCTCGGGACGAGCAACATGTAAGTTTGGGATTTGATGAGTCTGTAAATTCACATATTTCGAGCCCGGATTCGTTCAATAACGATGGGTTAGATGGTTGTAATTTGTATGAATCGATATATAGTGTGGAAAGCCACGAATCAGATGTCTTCAAGGCTATTTGAGCAGATTTTTAAGGAAAACGGGATGGAAGTGATCAAAACTGGAGAAAGGATATCGAAGAAGCCCGGTTTGACCATGCAGGGACCCCGTTTGACCAAGCAGAGAGTGGTTTGACCAGCACCACTAGTCGAACCAGGTAAAGAAAAGTGTCCAGTGGCATGGTTCGACTTAGCATAATGGTCGAAGCGTGGTTGAACCAGAAGCAGAAATTTCGCCGAGTGCAGTTTGACCACGATATTTAGCTTCAACCGACCGTTTGGATCGAATCATGAACCTGCAACTATTTTACAGGTCGATTCGACCTGTGGATGATTCGACCAGGCCTCTTGGTCGAACTGAGGCGCTGGAACTTACCATATCCATATTTTTACACTGTTAATGCATGTATTCACTCAAGAAGCCTATCCAAGGCCCATAAGGAGGTTTTACAAGTATAAAAGAAGAGCTTTCGCAGAAGAACAACACAATTCATCACCCACTCACCACCCGAAACCCTACCATCATCCGAAGGAGCTGTGGAGAGAGGTTCATCTGTCGAACCAAGTGAGAATCAAGTGAATATTCAAGACGGATAGAGTCGCGACGACGCCCATATCTAGGATTTACTTCACTTTTTAATTTATCCTGTAATTTTCAAGACTATGGGTAAGATCTTACCAACCCCCATGATTGTTCCTCGATCAATTATGGGCTAGGACCGCTTCGGTAGTTCTAGGGTTATGAAGGTTTTATGAGTTAATTTGTCTTCCATGTGTAAACTCCGTATAACACTACTTGTGGTTTATTTTATATAAGATTGTACTTTTTAAATTCATACTCACATTTGTTTTGTGCATCATTAACTGTTATGCAGAGTCTGAATAAATATCTTGGTTAATGGTTGAGTGCGTTCACTGCTAAGCAGGATTACATGTTATAATTCTAAGAAAGGGGACTCCGAAATCTTATTAGAACTATCTTATATGAATACTTGTTAATTGAATATTATTCGAGTTAATAAGTAGGATAAAGAGTATAATTTCAGAATACCTATAAAGGAAGATCATATCGGGTTAGAGTACTAAGTGTACGGGAAATAATTGATACTGTAGTACTTAGAAAGGAGGGTGAATTATATCTCTTGCTCCAAGCATATTCACACGTGTCATACGCTTGTTTACTTGTGTCTATAGAGTAAACTTACATGGTTTAGTGATGCGTCCATAACCACAAGGCAGAGTCTGACATCAACACATGGAAGGAAAATTAATGATTAAAACTGGATGACCTCAAGAACTACCTAATATCTCACTTGATTACAGTCGTATTATCTCTACTGCTTGTCTATTTTATTTGCTATATTAATTTACTTATTTATTAGTTACTTAATCATCACAAATAAATTGCCAAAATAGTCTTAATAAGTTAGAATTTTATTAAATTAATAATAATCTGTCCCTTGGGTTCGATAATCACTTGGTTGCCTATCAAAACTACAATTGATATCCTTATACTTGAAGATTAATTTTGTGTGTTGAGAAAACGCCCATCAGTTACCAAAACAGATGAAACTGCCCCTAAAGAACAGCTGACGCGTGGAGCTTTAATTTCATACGTAGATCTCCCGCTAACTACCATACATGACTTCTGTACACCTGCTGCAATATCCCTTAGCCACCACATGCACACCTCGACAGATTGAGTTGTTTAAGCTCTGTTGCTTGAGGTGTATCCCTTTTATGCATACAACACGAGTATTAACAAGCTACAACACTCACCAACCACCACCCTAATGCTGACCAAACATTAATTAGAATGAGGTTTTCCACCACACTAACAATTCACGGCCTCATGAGACAAGGATATAGTTTTACTTATTTATTGGAAAACTCAAAGCGCAGCAGTGACCCTCGTGTCTTCTTTTAACTATCTTAGCCCACTTCTCATTGAATTTGAATGGTTTGTCAATAGAATGCATGGTAACGTTACTAAGATGTCTTCATATATTTAATGTCAATCATATACGCACACGATTGTAATAGAGTGCATTTGCTAGATTAATGAATAAGTAATAGATATATATTATATACACCCTTTTTGCATCATATTTTGGTTTTAATCTAATGTGGATTGGGATTACAACTATTTGAATCATTTAAAAAAAGGTGACATTAATTGACTAGTCTAAACATTTTTATTTATAAAGTAAAAAGTGTTAGGATTAGGATTAATATATACTCCCTCCGTCCCGTTTCAATGTTTACGTTTCTGTTTTGCGCGTCTCATTTCAATGCTTACGTTTTCCTTTTTAGGAATATGGGACCAACTTAATAAAATTAATATATCATCCAACACTGATACACCTATCCACTTCACATCAAATATTATATTTTTCCACCCACTATCTATTAAAATATGATACCTTTTAATCAACGTGCAAAAAGCAAACGTAAACATTGAAACGGGACGGAGGGAGTAGGGTATAATAGATTTTTATTTTTAAACATTATGGAATAAAAGTAGTAATATTTAACTAGGAAAACACACTGTTATAACTAAACTAAAATATTAGTTTTGAAACTGCTATTAATTTATTATTATTAATGGTAGTTTTCTTTTAAACAATGATAACAATGATAAATTTTAAAATTGAAATTTATATAACAAGGATAATTATTGTAAACACTAAAGACGAAGGTAAGCATTTGCTTAAAATAATTGAAAAATATGTATGTCAATAATCAACCGAATCCCCTATTCCACTTTGGTATTTCATCCCCTATTTAATAACTTATTTCCTATTAAAAAACTACTCCATACCCTAGTTAATGACCATTAAATTCTTGGGGTATGAGGTGAAAATTTGGCCATTGATTATAACACATGTCAAAATTTAATTAGTGCAATAACAGATGAAATACATAATAGAATAGATGATCCCATTTGGTGAGCGGTACAGTAGACATTATAAACAATGCAATATTGTCTCACATTTGAAGAGAGAGAGAGAAATAAGCGGGAAGAGTAATCGTCGAGTGGGTGGGTGAGGATTGGTTGTATGTCGCATCTCGTCACGCTACATGCACAATAATTACTTTCCCAAATATCGCCAAAATCTTTTTTTTTTTCGCAAATTCCTAGGAAGACAAATTTTGTTTCTGCAAGAAAATGGAACTATTTTAGTAGAGTGAATAACTAAATAAGTTAATGATATTTCTATCTGTAATTTATAAAGAAAAAGTGAAAGGTTATATGAAACACAAAGAGTACTATTTAACCTAATTAAAATTTTATAGTGTTTATAAGAAAAATATGCCAAGTAAGCATATTTGAATCATAGTCTTTATAAGAAAAATAAAAGCTACTCCATCCCTCCGCTTCTAATGTATCTATTTTACTATTTCTGGCGTCCGTTTCAAATATATTGATTTCTCTTATTTAGTAAAAGAATACATAATATGACCAACCACTTCCCACTAATACAACTACCCACTTTACATATAGTAATAATATTTCTTAATTCAGGTGCAAAAAATAAATGGATACCATAGAATTGGGCACGTGCAAAAAGCAAATGGATATCTTAGAACCGGACGGAGAGAGTACTTTTTTTTAGGGCAAATGGTCAAATATGACCCTAAACTTATACCCTAGGGTCAACTAAGCCCTTCAACTTTTATTTTTGACAATTAGGACCTTTATCTTTTAAAATAAGATCAAATGCACTTTCTATCTTTCATAAATCAAACAAATTAACATTTTGACTATTTCTTTTTAAAAATTTGTCTATTTCCAATCCAAACTTTAACAACACATTTTAATGTAATATAAGTTCTTATCTAGAATTTTAATATATAATGTAATTTTAATTTTAATATATTTTAATATTTAAAGTAAATATTATTTAATTTTAATATTTTAATTTTCCGGCGACCAGTTTTTTCGGACGAACAGTTTTTTCCGGCGACCGATCGCCGGAGCTCCGGCGGCGGCAGTCCGGCAGGTGGTCCGGTGGTGGGTGGGGGTTGGGGTTTGTGGTTTAAAGGTATATGAGTTTAGGGGTATATTTGGTATTTTACTTTAATATTTTATATATAATAATTATTATTTTAAATCAATGCACCTAGTAGTAATTAGGGGTATAAAGTGTGTACCTAGTAGTAATTAATCCTAAAATATATAATACTAATAAATAATTTTATTTATTAATTAACTGATTCTGATTGCATTTTTCTCTTAGTTGCTTGATTACATGAAAATCAAATATTGGTGAGAATGAGATCAAAGTTATTTAGAGCAAGCCATTGCCATTTGCATGAGTTTGTATTTTAATTTCGAATTTAATCATTAATTATTTAAATAAGTGAAAAAAAGTTTGGTTAGACGCTTTTCTTTTTTAATCTAACTTTTTATTGATTTTTTTACTCTTTTTTATAATTTTAGTTGATTAATTTTATAAATGAGTATCTAATTCAATTCAATTCTTCGTTTGCGTTTGAACAATATAAATGTGTTACTCCCTCCGTCCCAAAACAATTGACACATTTTTTTGGGTACGGAGATTAAAGAGTATAATAATTTAATGTAAAGTGAAGTGAGAGAAATAATTTTTAATGTGTAGTGGGTAGTTGTATTAATGGTGAGTGTGATGTGTGTGTGGGTCCATGTAAATAAATAAATTATTTTTGTATGGGTCCCATATCCTTAAAAAGGAAATATGTCAATTGTTGTGGGACAACCCAAAAAGGAAAGTGTGTCAATATCTTTGGGACGGAGGGAGTACTTTATTTAAAATTATAATTGCTTTTTCAAACACTAAAAAATGAAGAGTCAATATATATAGTCTATTTTACGAGATTCAAATTCCTAAATTTATATATAATTAGTATTATATATTTTAACTTCCAGTGTCAAATTATTTTTTATGTAAAAAATTATAAATTATTAAATAATTAAAAAATATATACTTTAAATATTAAAATATATTAAAAATGAATATTACATTACATATTAAAATCCCAGATAAAAACTTACATTACATTAAAGATGTGTTGTTAAAGTATAGATTGGAAATAGACAAATTTTTGAAGATAAATAGTCAAAATGTTAATTTATTTGTTTTATGAAAGATAAAGGGTTCATTTGATCTCATTTTAAAAGATAAAGGTTCTAAATGTCAAAAATAAAAGTTGGAGGGCTTAGTTGATTCTATGGTATAAGTTTAGGGTCATATTTGACCATTTGCCCTTTTTTTATAGAGTGTATATTGGGTGCACCCATATGTGTATGCCTTTTTATTCTATTTTGTATATATATTATTCTATTTTGTAAACGCGTTTTGTAATAATTGTATACTTTTTTCACATTAAATTTTCATTAAAAAAACTAACATTCATATGAGTATAATTTTTATTGAATATTATATACTACAATTTTTCATTAAAAAAATTAACAATTAAATTGTATACATTTTTACTACTAATTGTATAATTTTTGTTTATATTTATATATGGGTGCACTCTATCTTTAAGTGCACCCGGGTGCACACTATAAATTACTTTCTTTTTTATAATGAGCAGGACCTTTTATTTTTGTGTGTGTGTTTAAATGACCGTACATTATAGTATTGTTTAAAATTAATTTTGTATTTTAAAACTAAAAAAATGTATTTTTGAAGAGCACAAAAGTAATAATTTCCTGATGCATGTTTCATAGCAGAACTACTGCAGAAGTACTTGGTCAAGATTGAGTCAATCTAGGGGTGTGGTGGTACACTTTTTAGCTCCACCATTAATTATTGAATTCTTGTTTACACTGCCCAAAGAAATACTACACATGATATGTTATTGTGTTATATTCTTGGTATAACTATTGTCTTATATGAGTATTCTTTTCGGTTATAAATGGAAAAAATAGTTATATCCATTAAATACAATTTGAAATTAAATAATCGATCCAATAGAATTACATGCTTGCTTGTTTTAAATTTATATATAAAGAGAGAAATGTACTAAAATGAGGTTTTTTTATTTTAACGATTTCTTTTTTTTTTACTGATGCATATAGAATTAATTTGTGAGTCATAATATCTCATTTGATATCAAATTAAAATAAATAAAATCATAGTTCCATCCAATTAAATTTACTCTTAATAATGTTCTATAAATCAACAATCAAGTTTACATAATATTCCATTAATTAAATTTTTAGGTGACTATATGGCTTCTTCTTGAAAATTCGTAAAGGGAGAAATGTAAATTAATTAAAAAAAATAAAGGGTAAATTACTAAATCCCCTCGAGATTTGTCCAAACTACCAAATAAATCCCGTGGTTTGAAAAATTACCAATTACCCCCTTTAACTTATTTTTTATTTGAACATTAATAAAAATATATTTTTTCATAATATAAAGAACGATGGAAATAACATCAAGACCCATATGTTTAATATTATATTTTTAAATTTCACTACTTTTTATAAAATGTTTTTTAAAGGGGGTAATTAGTAATTTTTTTAATTACGGGGTTTATATGATAATTTGAACAAATTAGTTTAGATAATTTACCCAAAAATGAAATTTTGAATACTTCCTTTTGACTGATATTTCAAACTGAAGAGACAAAGGAGGGTTTAAAGTTGGGGCATTGTTTTGTGGTGGATTTTGGAATACTTCATTTTTGGTGAAATTTTGTAAATGGGATTTTGACTAATTTTTTTAGGCTTGACTGAGATTAAATTAATGGATGAATCTGCATGTTTTGTGGGTGTAAATGGAATATCTAGTGATTTGATGGGCTAAAAGTATAGTTTACAAGAATTTTGTGCCACTTTTGTGATATTTAATGATAATGTATAGTCTAGTAATTTTCTTTTGTCGTTTTTCTTTTTCTTTTTTATTTTTTGCATTCGGTGCTATTAATAATTTAATATTTTTACAGAGAGTTACACTAGTATTTTTTTTTTTAATTTCAAAACTAATAGACTAATGCTCATATATTGTATAGTATTGATTTTGGTGCGGAATCCAATCTCATCCGGTATCTCTGGATTTAATTGCAACTACTTTTCACCCTCGTTTTGTGCTACGGTGCCATTAGTGAAAAATTAAATTTTACTAAAATACGATCGTATGTGTCATATGAAATACAATTAAAAGAGTATTATATACAACAATAATAGAATTATTTAGAAAATTCAATTTGTAATAATTTTTACATGTGGATCAGTTTTAACTCTCAATAACGATTTCGCTAACATCATACTCTTTAACTCTAACTATCCGAACAATAATTTTTTTTTCTTTTTACTTTCTTCAAAGATGGGGCATTATGGTCATTAATCCAATCTCTTCTTCTATGAGAGACCACATATATTTTAGAATAACATCAAGGAAGGCCTCCGCCGTAGTGAAACAATTCAAATTTTGGAGATGAATACTCCATTATTTTCATCAAAGAAAGCGAATAAATAAAAGATTGACTTATTTTGGAGTTATCGTCGTATTCGAAGGAAAACTAGCAGGAAGCATGGAAATGGAAATGAGTAATTGATGGTAGGAAAAGTAGCAGGACGCATGAAAATAAAAATGAGTAACTGATGGTCAAAATGTGATTACAATTTACAGAGATGGTGTATATATGGAATAAGTCAATATTTTACAGTTGTATGGTGTAAAATCTCAATTTTTTTAATTATAATCACATAACTTTAATCATTTAAAAATTTAAATTACATATATAAGGAAACGGTAAAAATGATACGTGAACCATACCCTCTATCGTACTCTGTAGTGTAATAAATTCTTGTAGCTTTTCATAAAATTATTTATTTTTTTAAAATTGGGATAAAATGATGATTATTTTGGGGTAATGAAATAAACACGTCATATTTGGTATTTCCTAATGAAAAAGAGGGCATTATGGTCATTAATCCTATCTTTTATTCTATGAGAAACCACATACTCCCTTCGTCCCTTTGATAAGTTTCCATTTTGCCATTTTTGTCAGTCCCAATTCAAAGTGTCCATTTCCTTTTTTGGTTGATGTGACAATACACAATAATACTATTATACTCAACCTACTACACATGGGACCCACTTTCAACACAAATACAACTACTCACCCTACATTAAAATATTATTTCTCTCACCTCATTATACTTTAAAATATTACATTCCTTAATCCACGTGTAAAAAGCAAACTGAGAATTTTTTTTAGAACAACAAGGAAGGCATCCGTCATAGTAAAGCAATTCAAACTTCGGAGATGAATACTCCATTATTTTCGTCAAAGAAAGCGAATAAATAAATTAAAAGGCTGACTTATTTTGGAGTCATCGTCGTATTTGAAAGAAAAGTAGAAGGAAGCATGAAAATGAAAATGAGTAATCGATAGTGAGAAAAATAACAGGAAACATGAAAATGAAAATGAGTAATTGATGGTCAAAATGTGATTACAATTTACAGAGATGGTGTATATATATGGAATAAACCAACATTTTATGGCTATATGGTGTAAAATCATAATTCTTTTTAATGATAATAATCAAACAACTTTAATCATTTAGAAATTTAAATTACATATATAAGGAAACGGTAAAAATGACATGCGAACCATACTCTCTTTTGCACTCTGTAGTATAATAAATTATTGTAATTTTTTATAAAATTATTTTTTTTAAATTGGGATAAAATGATGATTATTTTGTGGTGATGAAATAAAAACATCATATTTGGTATTTCCTAATGAAAGAGAGGGCATTAAGGTCATTAATCCTATCTCTTCTATGAGAGACCACAGATTTTTAGAACAACAAGGAAGGCCTCCGTCATAGTGAATCAATTCAAATTTCGAAGATGAATACTTAATTATTTTAGTCAACGAAAACGAATAAATAAAAGGCTGACTTATTTTGGAGTCATTGTAGCATTAGAAGGAAAAGTAACTAGCAGGAAGCATGAAAATAGAAATGAGTAATTGATGGTCAAAATGTGGTTACAATTTACATAGATGGTGTATATATGGAATAAACCAACATGTTACAGTTGTATAGTGTAAAATATAAAAATTTTTTATAATCAAACAACTTTAATCATTTAGAAATTTAAATTACATATATAAGGAAACAGTAAAAATGACCCATAAACCATACCCTCTTTTGAACTCTGTTATATAATAAATTGTTGTAGCTTTTCATAAAATTATTTATTTTTTTTAAATTGGGATAAAAGGATGATTATTTTGTGGTTATTAAATAAAAACGTCATATTTTGTATTTCCTAATGAAAGAGAGAACATTATGGTTATTAATCATATATCTTCTTCTATGAGAGACCACAGATTTTCTAGAACAACAAGAAAGGCCTTTGCCATATTAAGCAATTCAAATTTCTAAGATGTATAGTCATTATTTTCGTCAAAGAAAGCGAATAATTAAAAGAGTGACTTATTTTGGAGTAATCGTCGTATTTGAAGGAAAAGTAGCAAGAAACATGAAAATGGAAATGAATAATTGATGGTAGGAAAAGTAGTAGGAAGCATGAAAATGGAAATGAGTAATTAATGGTCAAAATGTGATAACAATTTACAGAGATGGTGTATATATGGAATAAGCTAACATTTTACGGCTGTATGGTGTAAAATCTCAAATTTTTTATTATAATCAAACAACTCTAATCATTTAGAAAATTAAATTACATATATAAGGAAACGGTAAAAATAAGCCGCGAACCATACCCTCTTTTGCACTCTATAGTATAATAAATTGTTGTAACTTTTCATATAAATTTTTTTAAAATTGGGATAAAATGATGATTATTTTGTGGTGATGAAATGAAAACGTCATATCTGATATTTCCTAATGAAAGAGAGGGCATTATGGTCATTAATCCTTTCACTTCTTCTATGAGAGACCATAGATTTTTTAGAACAACAAGGAAGGCCTCCGCCATAGTGAAGCAATTAAAATTTCGAAGAGAAATACTACATTATTTTTGTCAAAGATAGCGAATAAATAGAAGACTGACTTATTTTGGAGTCATCGTCGTATTTGAAGGAAAATAGCATAAAACATGAAAATGGAAATGAGTAATTGATGGTAGAAAAAGTAGCATAGAGCATGAAAATGAGAATGAGTAATTGATGGCCAAAATGTGATTACAATTTACAGAGATGGTGTATATATGGAATTAACCAACATTTTAGGGCTGTATGGTGTAAAATCTCATTTTTTTAAAATTATAATCAAACAACTCTTAAAGGAAACGGTAAAAATGACCCGTGAACCATATCCTCTTTTGCACTCTGTAGTATAATAAATTGTTATAGCTTTTCATAAAATTATTTATTTTTTAAAATTGGGATAAAATGATGATTATTTTGGGGTGATGAAATAAAAACGTCATATTTGGTATTTCCTAATAAAAGAGAGGGCATTATGGTCATTAATCCTATCTCTTCTTCTATGAGAGACCATAGATTTTTTAGAACAACAAGGAAGGCCTCTACCATAGTGAGACAATTCAAATTTTGGAGATAAATACTCCATTATTTTCATCAAAGAAAGCTGTTAGGTTTTTTCTGCGCATTATAATTTAATCCTCAAGTATAAGGATATTAATTGTAGCAGCAAGCACCCAAGTTAAATTATCGATCCCACTGAGACAGTTAATTATTTATTTTACTATGAATTACTAATTAATCAGTATTGAGTAACCGATTTCTAATGTTTTGTTGTGAATTAATTAACTAAAATACTGAAATATTAAATAGTTGAATTATCAAAAGCAATAAAAATAAAAGCAAGTTTTAACCAAGAAATGACGAACAGTTCTAAGATATCAGGTATTGACCAATTAATTTAGGTTATTAAACTTATGATTGCTCATTCATGCAGTTTCACTGAAAATAAACCACATATCCCTGTTATCCCACCGAATATGATTCGATTCAAAGCTAACAGTCTAATCTGGTTTAAATCCTAAGGTGCGAAAATATTACCAAGCCTTATTCCTAGATACTAATCAAAGCAAGCAACAATACCTCCGGATGGTAAGCCCGATAACAAGATATTTTCTGAAATTATTACAAGGTTCTATTCACTTCCTACTTGATTGTATAATTGCATTGTTCCACTAAACTAATCAAGTATTTGATTTACCAGTTCATGGAATTAAAGTGTTTATAGCGGAACTACTTCAATCCCTAACAGATAGACAATACCAATCATGAACGCACACAAGCTAACACAATAATCCAAGCATTAAAGCAGATGTCATGAATATACTATGAAGACATTACGAAGCAGATAAGCAAGTCTGAATAAAATAAGTAAAATCAAAAGATCAACTGCATAAAATCCCAATCTTTGGTCTAAACCCCAAATCAATCAAATCAATCCATCAAATCCTAGAACTGTATATAAAATTAGCCCATGAGGTCACAAACAACACTCACGGCTAAGTAATTCATACCAAAAATCAAAGTAAAAGAAAGAGAAAGATAAGAATTATGAAATCCTAGCGTAAGCATAGTCTCGCGTTCCTTCTTCGTCTCTCTAATTGCTCGATTCTCCCTCAATTAGCACTTGGAACCCTCTTGAAATTGGATGGATGATGAAATCAGATTGTTAATCTGATATGAAGGTGTTGGAGGTGTGAATTGATGATGAATTATGGATGGGTTCTCTCCAATTTGTGTCTTGATCTCCCTAATTGTTTCTATAACTGATGCAGGGCTTTTTCGCGATCGAAACTGCTTCAGAAACGCGATCTGGGGGTATATATACGCTGCTGCATCGAACAAGCCCCGACTGAGCTCAAAACTGGGCCGCTCGGCACCCAGCTCGGCTCGAGCTGGGCCTGGACCCAACCGAGCGGCCTTTCCCTGGACTGGCCACGTCACTGGGGTCCCACCTAGACCCCACTCGGCATAATTGGACCCGCTCGGCCACCAGCTCGGCTCGAGTGACTCACCGAGCTGCTCTCGAGCTGGGCTGTTCCGGTTATGTTTCACTCCTCTTCCGGTCCTGCTCTGTTTTTCCCTGTTTCCTGCCTTCAAAACTCACAAAAGCACCTTAATAACCTCAAAATCATGTAAATACTTAAACGTACACGATTCTATGCAAAAATGATAACTTTCCTAAGCAAAATGGTGTAATGTGCACACATAAAATGTGTGAAATTCCACTCTCAACAAAGCCCCAAACTTACCTGTTGCTCGTTCCGAGGCAACAACATTAAAAACCAATAGATTAATTGAGAGGGAATTTCACAGCAGAAAACATCCAAGACAATATAACAATTTAAATATCATACGTCAAATACAAGATAACATCCATCTAAGCACATACAATTCAAATCAACTATTTCACCCATTCGGAATGTTCATCCACCCATTCTCACGGGTAGTATTTATGCTCAACTCTCAAATATGAGATATACACGTTTAGGGTAAGGTGTTTACACTCATAGTCAATCCAAACACACGCATAACCATAAGCTTGGCAATCATCTCAACTCTTCACTAACGGAATAATTTCAACAATAGGATCACAAAGGTCTTGCATTAGGTTGTAATGTTGGCTCTTTGGTAAATGTAGGGAATATATGGATAAAGTGACTAATTCACTAGTAGAGAATCAAAGAAGACTTACAACTTTTCAACAAACAGCTTTAATTTCTTCTTTCTTCTTCAATGCTCTTCAATTCTCTTGCAACTTGATTTCCTCCTTCATTTTCAAGCACAACTTCCTTACTTGAATTTTTTTCTTTTCTTCTTTTCTTTTCTTCTTTTTTTTTCTTTTTTTTATTCAAATAAGGGTACCAGTTTCAGACACTACCCTTTTTCACGGGGTATCAGTTTCAGACACTACCCCCTTCATGCAATAATTTAACCGCTCTTTTCAACAAATTCTCATCACTTTCAAATTACTTCTCCTTATATTCTTCTTCACAAGGCACCAACTTGACTCCTTCAACTTTCTACTAGGTAGGAATTTTTAAAGGCTAGCAAATGGATCAATTGGCTAATCACGTAGGCTTCCAACAAATAAGGCTCAAAGGCTCAAAAGGATGGACTACGGATAATTTCAATAGGTAGGATAATAATATGGCTAGTGACTAATAAATAACAAAGATGGCCTAAGATCATTTCCTATTGTCTAATCTAACACGTAGCTTCAAGCAAGATGTAAAGCCAAGTTCTAGAATACGTGTGTATGAACGACACTCACAAGAATAAAATTAATCATGTCACTTGTCACGATTTCAAAAGGCTCAAATCTCACATGGCTGTAGGAATGAACGAGCAATCCTAATAAAGCTACATGCTAATCTTCCATGCATATAATTAAACTTCAAGCATCTCAATATCAAAGCACAATATCAAATTGCTTCACAAACAATCACACAACATAAATCAATTACACATAACTCTATGAATAAATCATGAACCCCTAATAATCATACATCATCCATCAAATAATCAGTACAAATAGCAACAGAATAATTATATCATACATGCCCAAATAAATAGAACAGAAATCCTACCACAGACTATCAAATGACTCAAAAAGTGAAAAAACAGAAAGGCGGTAGTAGAGAGACACAAACACTATTAGATAACACCGCTCAAATAAGATCATCAGGATCAATGCGCTATGCATTGAATTCCTCCCGAATGTCCTCCAGTGTCCTCACTCTATCCGACACCTGGGTAAGCGTGTTGTTCAGCACTCCAATCTGAGTGTTGGTCGCTTGCTGAGTTGCATTGAACTGCGTCATCTGGCGATGGATAGCAGCGTTCTCTCATCTTCTCATCCTGTTTTCAACTGTCAAGTTAGATAAATGAGCATGCATACTTTGGGCCTGCTGGCCATACCGTGAAACCATCGGCTGCCATGCCTCAAAACCAGGAGGCAATGGTGGTGGTGGCATCCCCTATAAGGGAAACTGATCTCTGAGTAACAAGGGTGCTTCCCCAAACTGCACTCCTACTGGAGCTCCTCCATACTTCTCATATGCCCCACCTCCAAAATCCTGGTGTGGCATCTCATCATCTGCTCTACCTCCGTAGTCTTGATGTGGCATATCGAAACCCTGATCATCTCCATACTCTCCTCCATCATAAGCCTCATCAATAGGGTCTCCCATAGAATCGGCTGATCCATGGCAAGCGCCTCCTGCGCAGCTCTCCTCTAGTCTCTCTCCTTCTGTATCGCCTCAATGAATAACTGATGAACCGGTATGTTCATCCTGATATTCCTCTCATTTCAGATAGTAATGAAGTGAGTTAGCTCTATGGGGAAAGAGAAGACATTAGGTGCACTGGCATAGATAAATTCCAAAACTTCTCTCTTTGACACCTTAAACACCTTGCTTGAGTGCAACGAGCCAAGATCAATATCCGGCTTATTCCTAAAGACCAGCATCCCACTCGTATCAATCCCATGATGGTGAGCAATAAGCGTAACCAACCCTCCTATGTTCCCTATCTGTCTGACGTGAGTAGTGAGCTGATACATCTGGTGAATCAAGTATGTACCCATATTAAACTGTACACCATTCAGTATGCACCACAACACATATAACTCTCCTCGGGGAATTGCACCATTTATCGGATCTGCAGAAGATAGTATTTGAAAGAATCCGATCCATATATCTCAATACAGGGTTGCGGATGCTGGTAGCTCGAGCATAACTGGAACAATATACCTCATTCCTCCCAGTAATCGATCTCCAAAAATTATTCTGATTGAATCTCTCGTCCTTCTTAAAAGCAGGAAAAACTGGGGTCTCTTTTCTAGTCTCGCCCTCTCCAAGGACAAACTCGCATGCAAACAGAATATATACATCATACAACACTCTCAGTGTGCACATAAAATCCGCAGTGAGTCTGAAATAAGTGGGTGGTCTAAGCTCCATGAAACTCCGGATACCAACCTGATCAAACATCCACAAATGTCATCAGTAAAATGAAGTGTATCCATTGTCTGATTGTGCTGGTATCGAGTGTTAATTATCTTATCTGCAATCCTCCCATAAAGCACAGCAATCTCATCCCAATTAGCAAACTCGATGCCAAAATCCCCTGGTAGCATCTTTTTTCTTCTCAGCCTTTCAAAAATCTGTACTGTAGTTTCATCCTCGGAATCAACATCATCGGGCTCATATGAAGGACCCTCATCGGCTCTCTTCTTCTTAGTTCTACCTGTTGCAATTTATATAAGCAAAGCACACTCTTCCATCCAATAATTCAATTAATATGACCTATGCAAATTAATTCCAAGTTCAAAGCTATCATATTCAAAAACATAGTCATGAATCAAAATTTTAACTCTTAATTAAATATGCATAATAGTAAACATCCTATATCAACCTTTAACTTCAACAATTTCACCATAAACATGCTTCCAAAAATCCAAGAACAATCATGCTTAGTCACATTCAACTCATAGAACTCAATATTCAAGCATTCATGTACCTTTCTCAATTCAAGAACATAGCATATTCATGTAAATTTCCAAACCAACTCTCCAATTCAAACTTACTTTCATACTTAACCACAAATCCACACTTTCACATGTTCAATAATCAACAACAAACCAAGTAATTGAGAGCAAAAGCAACAAACAATCAAGATATTCAACAATTAAGCACAAATTCAAATGCACACCAAGTGTTTGTCAAAATGCCTCAACCAAAATCAAACTTGAACATGTAAATTCAACACAAATTACACCTACCCATTCTAAATTCACATCACCCTTAACATTCTAGGAGTGAAAGGGTCAAGAAAAACGTACCTCTTGTGTTATACATGACATTCAACTTGATATTCAACACCCAAAATCCCCAAATCCACACACTAAAATGCCCTAATATAATGAATTAATGCAAGTGAAGATGAGTAGTGATGTGTGTGAAGTGTTTTAGTGGAAGAAATTGAGAAAAATTGGCCGGAAATCGTATCAGAAAGCGGAAAAAATGCGATGCAGGGGCTGGAAACGGACTGAAATTGCTTTTGGGTCTGATCCGATTTTAACACCACTCACCTGCCCGCCTCTAGGCCCGCTATCCACGTGTCCTGCATGCCGTGAACCCCAGCTCGGTAGCTTCTGAGGACATGGCAACGCCGCTCGCAAGGTGCCGAGCCGTGGCCGATCTACCCGGTTCTACTTCCATCTTCGATACCCTACTTTTTCTGTACTGTACCCTGCTTCAGAACTCAATTCCAAGTGAAATCATACGGTAAAGTACCATCAAGTGCTAAGAAAAATAAAAAAATTATCATAGAGAACCATAAATGGCTAAACTAACACTAGGGCTAACAAAAAGCAAACAATAAACATCACAAAACAAGACACAAAACCTGAAAAATCGCAAAAAATCGAACCCTCAACTTCCTCAATTAAATAAAAAATATTAAGAATCCGCAAAAAATCGACTCTCCAAGCAACAACACAATGCAAAAGTTTTATTTCTGCACTGCAAGACAAGGCATGTACGTTACCCCCCCCAAACTTAGATCAAACGAAGTGAAAAGATAAGTTTGCAAAGAAGTATATACCACAGTCAAGCAACCCCTAATAAAATTCTTACACAACACGGACACATAAAAGTAATTAAAATGGGAGGGACAGCCCCCAATAGGCGCTCATGTTTAACGTCGGAGAGTCACGACGGAATTCAAACCTCAACTCAAGTACTCAAGAGAGAGTACTTGGATATCCTGCGGTGACCTATAATGCTTCAATCTCTGGACATTTGCTACCATAAGATCACCATTCTTGCTTTTCAACTCAAAACTCCCCCCTCCACAGGCTCTATTTATGACAAACGGTCCACTCCAACGGGACTTCAGCTTACCTGCAAAAAGTTTAAGATGTGAGTTGAAAAGAAGTACCTCATCACCAACATTGAACTCTTTGAATCGGATCTTCGCATCATGCCATCTCTTCATTCTTGCCTTAAAAATCCTCGAGTTCTCATAAGCCTTCTCATGGAATTCATCCAACTCATTGATTTGAGTTGTTCGAAAATCCTTAGCATCCTCCATGCTCAAATTCACACGCCTAACAGCCCAATAAGCTTTATGCTCAATCTCTACAGGAAGGTGGCAAGATTTTCGATACACAATCTGATAAGGCGACATCCCCAAGACAGTCTTGAAAGCTGTTCTGAATCCCCACAAAGCATCATTAAGCTTCGCAGACCAATCTTTCCTTGTACTTCCAACTGTCTTCTCCAACACTTGATTAATCTATCGATTTGAAACCTCGACTTGCCCATTTGCTTGTGGATGATAGGGTGTAGTAACCCTATGCTTTACTCCATAATCTCGAAAAACCTTCTCCAACATCTTATTGATAAAGTGGGTTCCTCCACTGCTTATGAGCACCTTCGGTACTCCAAAACCCCTGAAAATGTCCGTTTTGATAAATTCCTGAACCACTCTAGCATCATTTGTCCTGGTTGGAATTGCTTCCACCCATTTCGAAACATAGTCCACTGCAAGCAGGATGTAGAGATATCCATTCGATGGGGAAAATGGCCCCATAAAATTGATCCCCCAAACATCAAAAACTTCCACTACAATGCTAGGGTGCAAAGGAAACTCGTCTCTCTTTGAAATATTCCCCATCTGCTGGCATCTATTACATGTATCCACATACTCTTGACAACTTTTGAACAGGGTAGGCCAATACAAACCATACTGAAGCACCTTTTGAGCAGTCTTTGGGTGCCAAAATGACCCCCATTCGGCTGCGAGTGGCAGAAATCAAGTACACTTTCCCATTCATCCTCAGAAACACACCTACGGATTATAAAATCCGTGCAGATTTTGTAGACCCATGGCTCCTCCCATAAGATAGATTGAACATCATGCAGAAACTTCACCATCTGATGTCTACACATCCCATAAGGCTTCACTCCCGTGACAATGTAGTTAACAAAATCAGCATACCACGGAGCATCCTTGTTATCTTTCACCGGGTAAGTCTTCGAGACTGCGAAAACCTTTTTAATATCCACCATCAATATTCTTTCATCAGGAAAACAATCCTTGATGATCTCTGCAGTATTCTCACAGTGCTCCTTCATCTATAGACGCGACAGATGATCGGCTAAGACGTTCGCACTTCCTTTCTTATCACGAATTTCCATGTCAAACTCCTGAAGTAATAGAATCCATCTGATTATCCTCGGTTTTGCATCCTTTTTATCCATCAAATATCTAATAGCCGAGTGATCAGTGTAAACCACAGTCTTCATACCCACCAAGTAAGGTTGAAACTTATCAAAGGCATACACCACCACCAAGAATTCATTCTCGGTGACCGTATAATTCTTTTGAGCAGAATCGAACGTCTTACTTGCATAGTATATGGCATGAAACTTCTTTTCTCGCATCTGTCCCAACACGACTTCCAAAGCTGTCTCACTGGCATCACACTCCAGCACAAAGGGCTGAGTCCAATCTGGAGTAACTAAAATCGGAGCAGTTATCAATGCTTCCTTGAGAACGTGAAAAGAATGTAAGCATATATCATCAAAATCAAATTTCACATCCTTTTCAAGTAACATGGACAGCGGTTTTGAATATTTGGAGAAATCTTTAATGAATCTCCTATAAAACCCCGCGTGCCCCAAGAATGACCAGACTCCTTTTTCATTAGTGGGCGGTGGAAGCTTCTCAGTCGCCACTACCTTGGCACAATCAACCTGTAAACCTGCAGCAGAAACATGATGTCCCAAAACTATCCCGTCTCTCACCATGAAGTGGCATTTCTCCCAATTCAAGACGAGGTTAGTCTCTTTACATCTCTCTAAGACCAAAGACAAGTTAAACAGATAAGAGTCAAAAGAAGAACCAAAAACAGAGAAATCATCAAGATTTGCCATAGGGACAGGTGAATGTAGTCTTTGAAAAGTCGCAGGTGCATTAGATAAACCAAAGGGCAACTTCCTAAATGCAAAGGGCAACTTCCTAAAAGATAAAGTGCCATAGGGACAGGTGAATGTAGTCTTTTCCTAATCCCCCGGTGCAATCATTATCTGATTGTAACCAGAGTATCCATCCAAGAAACAATAAAAATCATAACCTGCAAGCCTATCCAACATCTGATCCATAAAGGGTAAAGGAAAGTGATCCTTACGGGTGTTCTAATTTAATTTTCTATAATCAACACAAACACGCCAACCCGTAGGTACCCTAGTAGCAAGCACTTCACCATCATTAGATTTAATAACAATCATTCCCCCCTTCTTAGCTACCACATGTAAAGGACTCACATAGGTACTATCACTAATAGGAAAGATAATTCCTGCATCTAACCATGTAAGCACTTGTTTCCTAACTACTTCTTGCATAGCAGGGTTCAACCTCCTCTGATGCTGCACAGAACATTTATTTTCATCTTCAAGTCTTATCTTATGCATGCAAAAAGCAGGATTAATCCCTTTCAAATCATTAATTGTCCACCCTATTGCAGTCTTATGCTTTCTCAAAATAGCTAATAGTTTATCAAGTTCATCTTTAGATAGAGAAGAAGATACAATTACCGGAAAAGTTTCATTCTCCCCCAAATAAGTATACTTAAGATATTCTGGAAGTGGCTTGAGCTCGGTCTTTTTCTCTTCCTTGCTGGTGTCTCCTTCAACACGTAGAGGCAAATATTTCTTTGTCCACAGAACTTCCTCCACTGCTGAGTCTTCTTGCTTGTACCTGCTCTCATCAAGATTAAGTAAGGTTTCAAGAAAATCAATAGCAAGATCATTAGACAATTCATCAAGTATAATATCATTAGTAGTAGGCAAAGTAAGAGATTCACGGATGCATGTTTCAACAGGATCCTTAGACAGGATCAAAGGCAAGTCATCCTCCATGATCTCCTCTAATACTTCCACAAACTTGCACTGGTGCTCTTCTGCTGGCCACTGCATCGCCTTGCTCAAGGAGAAAACAACTTCTTTTTCATTGACTCTAAGACTCAACCCTCCTTTGAACACATCGATCAGCGCTCTTCCAGTTGCAAGGAATGGACGTCCCAAGATCAGATGCGTTCCATCCTTTTCATCCTCCATATCTAGAACCAAGAAATCCACAGGAAAAACCAAATTTTATACCTTTACCAGCACATCCTCAATAACTCTCTCGGGGTATGTCAATGATCGATCAGCTAACTGCAAAGCTATAGAAGTAGGCTTTAACTATCCCAAATCAAGCTTCTTGAATACTGAAAAGGGCATCAAATTTATACTGCTCCAAGATCACATAATACTTTCCTCGCTGGTCCTTTTCCAATCACACAAGGAATGATAAAACTTCCAGGATCCTTCAACTTTTCGGGTAACTTTCTCTGAATCACTGAGCTGCAGTTTTCTGTTAAGTTTACTGTTTCTACACTGTTCAGACTCCTCTTTCTAGAGATGAGTTCCTTAATGAATCTTTCGTAATATGGCATCGATTCCAAAGCTTCAGAAAAAGAAATACTGATCTGGATGTTTGATGAGAGTCGAAATTAGCGTGTTTTAGTGTCCAATTGAACACCTATTTGATTGATATTGTTGTTATATATTAGCACAATAGTCTTATATTCATTATATGTGAGATAAAGGTGCACTTGAGGTGTTTTGCTGTGTTTTAAGTGGAAAAATGACCAAAAGTGTAAAGTTGGAGAAAAGGTGCAATTTGTGCAAGAATGCTGAAAACGCACCTCCAACTTTCATAATTATTCTGTATTTTTGTGGAGCTCAAAACTGTTAGTGTGATATATGATTGGAAAGCCACCGAAGAGAGGATCGTTTTGGCGTAAAGAACATCTGAATTGGAGGTCAGACGAGGAAGTTATGAGCAAAGTGGTGACGCCGCGCGAGCTGTGCCGAACAGAATTGCAGTGCTATATTCTATGGCCTGTTACATATACAATTCTTAGAGTTTTTATGAGTTCTTTAAATGAATAGAAAGCCCAGGAAGATAGGATCGTGTGAGAGTAAAAATCACTTAATTCGGAGGTCAGATGTGAAAGTTATACGCAAAACGGTGAGCCTGCGCAAATCGGTTCGACCTGCTTGAGGTCGAACCGAGGTCGAACCCAACGGAAAAATTGCTGGTTCGACCTGTTGGCTGGTCGAACCACGCACCTGGGACGTCTAGAAAGGTGGTTTGACTATGGTTCGACCTGTCATGTTTGGTTCGACCTGTTTGGGAGGTCGAACCGCGCTTCGGGAACTTACCAAATCCATATTTTCGAGGCCTAAACGTGTGTGATCACTTGAAAAGCCCATTCCAAGCCTAGGAGATGTGATTACAAGTATAAAAGGATGTCTATGAAGCCACAACAAGGGAGAAACACAACAACAAGAGAGGAGAAGAGAGGCCACAACATACAACACCCCACAAAGGGGGATCACCCCCCAACCATCATCCTCTTCCTTTCCTCCATCCATCCATCACTTTGAAGATTCGTTTGTGGAATCAAGAGGAGAACCAAGAGGAGAATTCAAGAGCGAGAAGGACATGAAGACGCCATATCTAGGGTTTATTCATTTCCTAATTTATCTTTTATTTTTTGGACATCTGGGTAAGATCTATCCAACACCCATGATTGTTCTTCGCAACATCATGAGCTAGAGCCTTTTTGGTAAAACTAGGGCTGTGAAGGTTTTATCTAGTTAATTGAACTTCCATATATATACTCCGTACAACACTACTCGTGGTTTATTTTATATAAGATTGTGCCTTTTTAATCCATACTCGTAGTCGTTTTGTGCATCAATAATCGTTGTGTAGAGTCTGAATGCATAACATGATTATTGGTTGAGTGTGTTCACTATTGAGCAGGGTTTTATGTTATAATTCTAAGTGAAGGGATTCTAAAGTCTTATTAGAACTATCTTATATGAATACTTATTAATTGAATTGAATTCGGGTTAATAAGTAGGATAAAGAGTATAACTTCATAGTACCTATAAAGGGAGATCATATCGAGTTAGAGTACTGATTAGCCATAACTTGTAGTCGGGTTGACCAATTTAAGAATTTATCGAACCATAGGGAGGTCGATGCTAGAGCTTAAGCGAGATCATGTTTATCGTAATTTTATAGAGACTAATCATCAAGGGATGATTTATCAAATAATAAATTAAATCAAATCAAGCAAGCAATGATCAAACGGACAAGATTGATGGATGGAAAGTGGTTTACCAAATTGATTAAAGCGAGATTAACATCAATCAAGAAGTGGTAACTCTAGGAATTATGCATCAAATTCATATATATTATGGATTGAAGAATAAGGGCCAACACTAAGATCACCTAAACTCCCTTTCGAGATGGATATGATATGAATATCAAATAGCTCAATGGATTGGTTCTCACTTAAACAATTCCAACTAGGTACTAAGCTTAAATGAGAGTCCCTTCACACAATTAATCAATCTCTCGATCAAACCAATCACATGTCCTACCAAAGGGTTCTAAACTATGAAAGACTTCTCAATCTCTTCACAATCTATAATGCACATGAAGTTTTTGATGAAATGATTCACTTAATTATCCTAAGCATATAATTGATTTCTCAATCTAATCACATATCTAGAACAACTAAACACACAAATCATCAATACAATTCAAGCAATTAATAATCAATGGTAGAAAATCATAGATCCAATCAACATATGAATTCAAATACACAAATCCCCAAAATTATCCAACAACTATCATGTTGCTAATCTCACAAGAGAGATTGGCCTACCATATTAAGAAGGAAATGAACATAGACATTAAGATCCTTACAAAACATGATGAAACTATGAGGTTTAATACAAGAAATGAATGGAAACTCCCTTGATGTCACTTCAATGGTGATTTCTTTCCTTCCCTTGTTATCTTCCTCTCTTCCTTGCTTCTTTTCTTCAATTGGACGATGATTTTGATGGTTGGATGATGGTAGATCCAAAGGATGGTGAATGGATGAAGATGATGGTGTAAAATGGAGAGAATTGTGTGTGATGTGTGTGTGGAAGGGTGGAATTTCGGATCTCCCTTCAAATATTGAAGTATTGGGTATTTATACCCCTTGGGAGGCTTCTAGAAGGATTCTAATTTTTTTCCAGAATTTTACACAGTATGAGTCGTGCTCTGCCACACGGCCATAAGGTGGCCGTGTCGTGTGAATTGATGCTCCCGCACGGCCTCTTCTTACAGGCCCATTTCGGCTATACGGCTCGTGCGGCCAACACGACTCGTGCGACTGAACATGGCATTAAGGTGCCTGTGTTGAACGAATTGGTGTCGCCACACGGCCACATGTTACAGGACCGTGTTGGCTACACGGCCCGTGTTGGTGCTGGCTCCTGTATTTCTTCACTGTTTTGGCTCGTTTTCCCTCGTTTCAACTCCGAATTGAGATCCGCTTTTTCCTACGTCTATATCTAGCATTTAAGCTCATTCACACACATTTCAATAAAAACATAAAACATAACCAAATAACACACAAACATGGATAAACAAATACGAAAACACATATAAAAAGACACTAAAATCTAGGTGAAAATATCACTCATCACACCCCCAAACTTAAAGTGTTGTGTATCCTTGCACAACGAAAATGATAAACTAAGAGGAGTGATTTTCACCTAGGAAAAGACTAAACGAACATAAGTAATAACACATCAATAGTAATAATAACCACAAACTATGCTAAGTCATCCTACAACATTAGATTCATAACATGAGAAATTAACGAGTTCAATCATAAGAGAATGATAGTGTAATATAATCCCTTTTTGGTCCAAGCCTCACATAGGTTATAAAAGTCACTCAACACTCTTTCAAGTAGGGTAAATCAACACTCATTAACCGATTGGCTCGACTCGCCATAAGCTTGCTCGTGGACTACATTCACAAACCACCAAAGTTTCAATTAGTGATCAAAAAGGTCTTTCATTAAGGATGTAATGATAGGATCTTTGGTAGGGTAGGAAGAATATGACTAATAGTGACTAAACAAGTGTAAGTAATCGAAGAGATGGCCAATTTCTTCAACTTCTCCACTTTTCGTTTCTTCCTTTCTTTTTTTTTATTACTCACAAGCACTAATCATCAACTTCCTTGGATTTCTTGAGCTTCTTATAGATGCATGCCTCCATTTTCGAAATTTTTAAATACTTGAGCATTTTGTTGTTTCTTTGCTCATTTTCTTGTTTTGAGGTTGCGTATTCATTCTTATCTTTGCTCTTTTCATCCTTTTTCTTGCTTGTTACCATTTCTTTCATGTTTTGCACAATATCTCATCAAACCTTTCTAGTTACCATCTCCTCAATCACCCACACAAAGGATATATATGTAAGGCTTAAATGGGTAATCATGGCTTGTAATGTGCTAAATTCACAATAAAAAGGCTTATAGGCTCAAAATGGTTAATTAGGGATGATGTTTATGGTAGGGAAATATATGGAAATGACTAATAATGACAAGGATGGCCTTAGATCATATCACTAATCTCCACAAATCGGGCTCGTTCCTATAGTCATTGAGCAAGTTCTAGCTTATCAAAACTCAATCGATCCACTCATGAAGAAAAATACCATGTATGCACGGTTGAAGCTCAAATGCTCACAAGCTTATGCATTGGACCTTAAGGAACTTATTACACCACATTCATCTTAAAATTGAACAAGTTAAAAAAACATGTCACAATTCGAAAGTATAGAGATTCTTAATCATAACTTGTCATCATTTATCACAACAACATGTCATCACTCATATTCAAAAATGACTCACAACATACCAAAGCAAACCACCAAATCTATCCCTAGACAAGAATAAAAATACACACAAAACATATAAGAAAATTAAAGACTCACCAAACAAGAAATGACATAAAAATACCAAACACCACAAGAGGAAATGCAACACAAAATCCATCCATCCATAATCAAGATAAAACACATCTCAACTCATCCTTAATTGAAAAGAAATCCTAAATTAGAAATTAAAACATCCCAAAAACAACAAATGAAAAATCAAATCCATAATACTCCAATTTAACTAAACATGAGCTAAAGAAGTGTCGAGCACTTAAAAGTACTCCCTTCAATTTTCCGGTGGAGGAGGTGGTGTTCTTTGATACGCTACCCAAGGAGTGTAAGCACGAGGTGACCCCGGGAACTGGAAGTTGAACATCATTGTGAGCATCTCCTCCATGTTGTTCGAATGGGCACGCCTTTGCTCATCATTATAATCTCTCCTCCGCTGTCCCTCATGTATCTCCCTCATGTATCTCCCTCATCATCACACTCTGTCTCTATTGCTCCTCTCGGAACTCTCTCATCTGATCCCCGTGTGATTGCTGAGTCTGCCTAATCTCCCTGACTTCATCTTCTAACAGATTCCACCTTGCAATCCCCACTCCAGGTCCTATAAACTGTTGTTGTTGCTGAAACTCTTCGTCTTGGTCTTTCTCTTCTTCTTGCTCAAATAATGGATGCTCTGGTGCTTGCTCTTCAAATTCCACCTGATGTGGTTGCTCCTCTTCATCTCCTATCTCCATGTTCACAGGCTCAGCTTTCAGATTTCGAAGCTCTGGATTCTCTTCTACTCTCATCTGCTGGAGCACTGCTTCTACTCCTTGCCTATTCTCCCTGTAGAAAGCTCTCACCACTGCAGAGTGGTTCAAACTTGCCATTGCTAAGTTTTGCTTCTTCCTTTGTCAGCGCAATGAGGTAAGCTCAGGAGCAGGGAGAGGGAATGGAGCTCCTTTATCTTGCCTTAAGCAATACATATTTCCTATGAATGATAGGAACTCCATCTTTACGAGCTGCGTGAGTGTGAGTCCCTCACTCACCATCCTATGTGGCATACCTCCAAGGTCGATGCCCAACCCTTGAGCAATCATGGTCACCATTCCTCCAATCATAATTCCTCGAGTGTTTTCTCTTTTCGCCACTCTCTCAGCATGCTAAACGAAATGAGCTGCAATGTTCACTCTAAACTCTTGAAAGATACTGTACATGATGTACAACTATTTTTCTCCAACAGCTCCGCTTTCAAATCTCCCCAAAATTGTATTCGAGATGATCTTCTCAAGATACCTCATGACCGGGTTTCTTATAGCTGTCCCCTTTGAAGAGCTTGGAATGTACTCCTCAGGTTCTGTTCCATCGTCAACCAATTTTCTCCACCAACTTTGTTGATTAAAACCCCCTCCTGGTAGAAAACTTTGGTGACCTCTCATAATTGGACATCCAAAGAACCTATTGAGATCATTCAACGGAATCTTCTCCCATATTTCATTATTCAATTGAAATGTGATCGATATAGGAAACTTGTTCCTATTCTTCTGAACCTCTAGAGTGCTCATAAATTCGGCGGTCAGATGGTGGTAAGTGGGAGGTCTCTTGTTGAAGAATTCTTCCATTTCCACCTGACGGAACATGAGTCGTAGATCACCCTCTATCCCCAGACTCTCCATATTGGCTTGATCTTGAAATCGAGTTGCCCTAATCTTGGGGAGTATATATTCCCACCTCAATGCATACTTCTCCCATTCTGTAAATTAAACTCCAAAATCCACTGGGTGTATTCCCATAATCATCAACTTTGCATCAAGGTCGGATAGTTCCATATCCGTCTCAACAATGATGAAATCTTCATCACGTTTCCTCATTCTTCTTTTAGTCATCTGCAATATACAACACATTTCAATTGACCTTTCAATTTTAACTCACGAAAGACATGCTATTTCTTAGAATTCTCACTAATTAAACTTAGTTTAGATTCTAGCACATATTCAAACATACCAAGCAATGTTTTTCGGAGATCTTTATTTAAATTCAAGCAACTTTAACAACAATTTATTTCAACAATTTTTTTTTCTTTACTCAATCAAATTCAACCTCTTGTTCTTTCCATCCTTTTATAAATCATCACAATTGCAAATGGTACCACTTCTATCAATAATGTTTCATGCACAAGCTTGTAGTTCTATTCAAAACTTCACTTAGGCATTTCATCGAGCATGTGGTATTCACACAATTCACAATCAATTCCACACTAATTCACCATTCTTCATACTCAACTTTTCAACATTATCTAGTTCCTCACAATGCCATCACATAGAAACATTATTAATCCATTAAAAACATCCTATGTCCTAGGTCAATTATCATTCAAAAATCCCCAAATTCAATATCCCTCAACCCTAATTCTTGCACAATTTCCATCAATCCAACAAGTAAACTCATAAATTCACGTTTCAACATCCTAAACATGCTTCAAACAATCTATTATTCAAATCCCATGCATGAATTTCAAAGTTTACACATTTAATTAAAAACTAGGGCACAAGAGATCATACCTTGAATGTTTTTGAATCAAATAGAAAGAATTTGAAGATTAACCTTGAGAGTCACCTTTCAATCACACAACCTTACCACTCTCTTTATGTTTGGATGGAGAATTTTAGCATTTGGGAGCACTTCAAAGATCCGGGGAAGTGTTTTGTGTATGAATGAACTGATCGATCGCGTCGGGTTTTAAAACCTGCTCTCGACACGACACGAGTCGTGTTACATAACACGGCCATAAGGTGGCCGTGTTGCGTAAATTGATGCTCTAGCACGACTTCATCTTACAGGCCCGTGTTGGTGACACGGGTCGTGTCTCTGCACACGACACGACTCGTGTGATGCCACATGGCCAAGGCGTGGCCGTGTTGATCAAATTGATATCGCCACACGGCCACCTGTTACAGGGCCGTGTTGGCGACACGAGTCGTGCAGCTGTACCTCTGTTTGCTCCCTTTTTCAACTTCAAAACTTGTCTTTCCCTGTTTTCATGCTTCAAATACTCCCTATTCATGCTCACTACTCAAAAATATCATTAGCTCAACATTAGAATCAAAAACAAAAGGATTATCAACTTCCACACAACCAAAACGAACCAAAACCAAACCGAACTCTTGAAAAAAATTTAAAATTCATAAGCACAAGACACAAATATGCAACAAGTATATCATACCACACTATATCCCCCCAAACTTATTTCGAATGGAGAATTTCGATGTAAGTTTGCAAAAAGTGGTAAGATATTCCGTATTTTATCCATGAATCACTTCTTCTTCTCATGAGCACTCTCCACCTACAAGACCAAAAATGCAAGACAACAAAGAAATATGTATAAACCTAAACTACAAAAGGATACGGATCTCATGAAGAGAAAGTGTCAACATATACCAACTCCCTTTGCGAGGGAGAATAGTAATGTTTCACTCTATGACCATTGACAACAAAGGAGCTTCCATCCGATCCTTCAAGCTTTAAAGATCCATCACTTCTCACTTCGATCACCGAGTACGGGCCGGTCCATTTAGAACGAAGTTTTTCGGGAAACAGTTTCAATCTTGAATTGAACAAAAGCACATTATCCCCCGGTATGAACTCCTTTGCTTTGATTCTTTCATCATGCCAACTTTTAAGCTTCTCCTTGACAATTCGTGAGTTTGAATATGCTTCCTCACGAAATTCTTCGAGCTCAACCAATTGGAGACATCTCTTCTTTCCGGATTCTTTCTCTTCAAGATTTAGTGTCCTCAAAGCCCACAAGGCTTTGTGTTCTAATTCAACCGGAAGGTGGCATGCCTTGCCATAGACAAGTTTATATGGAGAAAATCCAAGAGCGGTCTTGTAAGCCGTTCGATAAGCCCAAAGTGCATCGTCTAGCTTAGAAGACCAATCATTTCTGTTCCCCTTGACTGTCTTCTCAAGTACAAGCTTCACTTGCCTATTTGAGACTTCCGCCAAATCAATTGTTTGCGGATGAAAAGGTGTTGAAACTTTGTGCTTCACTCCATATCCTATTAAAAGCTTCTCAATAATCTTGTTGATGAAATGGGATCCTTGGTCACTAATGATTGCCTTTGGCACTCCAAATCTTGCAAAAATGTTCTTCTTTAAGAAAGCCTTGACCACTAAGGCATCATTTGTCCTTGTTGGGATTGCTTCGACCCATTTAGACACTTAATCCACTGCAAGAAAAATATAAAGATAGCCACTTGAAAGTGGAAATGGTCCCATGAAGTCCATCCCCCATACATCGAACACTTCAACTTCAAAAATGTTCTTCATAGGCATCTCATCACGTTGCCCTATAATTCCGATCCTTTGGCATCGGTCACATCCCTTAATATACTCCTTGCAATCCTTGAACAAAGTTGGCCAAAATAATCCTGATTGTAGGATCTTTGCTCCTGTCTTTTGGAACCCAAAGTGTCCTCCACATGGTGAGTTATGGCACATCTCCATGACACTTACTTTTTCTTCTTTCGAGATGCACCTCCGTATGATACCATCCGGACAGTTTTTGAACAATAAAGAATCATCCCACAAGTATTCTTTCACATCATGGTAAAACTTCTTCCTTTTGGACTCGGTGAGATGGTCCAGCTTGATACCGCAAGCTAAATAGTTTACCAAATCCGCATACCACGGTCTTCCGGTCTCACACAAGGTGTACATCTTTTGAAAATCCACTTGAAGTATCTCCTCATCTGGAAATACATCATTGATGAGCTCCATGATTCCTTTTTCATCAATATTCTCCAACCGTGACAATTGGCCAGCTATGACATTTTCGACTCCCTTCTTGTCACGTATCTCCACATCGAATTCCTGCAACAAAAGCACCCAATGAATTAGTCTTGGTTTAGCATCCTTCTTACTCATCAAATACCTAATGGCGGCATGATCCGTGTAAATAATGGTTTTCGTGCCAACTAGGTATGGACGAAATTTTTCAAAAGCATAGATTACAGATAGAAATTCTTTTTCCGTTGTGGTGTAATTCTTTTGATTGGCATTGAACGTCTTGGATGCATAATAGATAGCCCGAAATTTCTTCTCTCTCACTTGTCCAAGCACTACTCCCAAAGCATTGTCACTCGCATCACAATGGAGTTCAAATGGCTTGCTCCAATCGGGGGAGACAAGTATTGGTGAAGAAATCAAAGCTTTCTTAAGCACCCTAAAAGCATCAAGACATTCATCATTAAATTCAAATGGAGCATCTTTCTCAAGCAACTTGCATAAAGGTTTGGCTATGTTAGAAAAATCTTTTATAAACCGTCGATAGAACCCGGCGTGCCCAAGTAACGATCTAATCCCTTTTTCATTTGTTGGTGGGGGAAGATGTTCAATGACTACAACCTTCACCTTATCAACTCTCAAACCTTTTTCCGAAATGTGATGTCCAAGTACGATACCCTCTTGAACGCATTTTTCCCAATTCAAGACTAGGTTCGTATCTTGACATCGCTGCAAAACCATAGAAAGATTAGCTAAGCAATTATCAAATGAAGATCCAAACACGGAAAAATCATCCATGAACACTTCCATCACATTTTCAATTAATCCTCCAAAGATAGCCATCATACAACATTGAAAGGTGGCGGGAGCATTGCACAACCCAAAAGGTAATTTATAGAAAGCAAATGTGCCATATGGACAAGTAAAAGTTGTTTTCTCTTGATCCTCGGGGGCTATCATGATTTGGTTGTACCCCGAGTAACCATCTAGAAAATAATAATACTCGTATCCCGCCAACCTATCAAGCATTTGATCAATAAAAGGCAAAGGAAAATGATCTTTATGAGTGTTTTCATTAAGCTTTCTATAATCACAACATACTCTCCACCCCGTTTTCTCCCTTGTTGCAAGCTCTTCATCAAATTCCATTTTAACAATGGTTAATCCCCCTTTCTTAGCCACAACATGTAAAGGACTTACATGAGGGCTATCACTTATGGCATAAAAAATTCTAGCATCCAACCATTTCAAAACTTCTTTCCTAACAACCTCTTGCATAATAGGATTCAAACGACGTTGAGGTTGTATACATGATTTATTCTCATCAATCAACCTAATGTGATGCATACAAATTGTAGGACTAATTCCCTTCAAATCATCAAGACTCCACCCTATAGCACTCTTATGATCTCTAAGTACCCTCAACAATTTATCAAGTTCTAGAGGTGAAAGGGATGATGATACAATTACCGGAAAATTATTGTTATCCCCCAAGTATGCATACATAAGGTGATCGGGTAATGGCTTCAATTCTTCCTTTCCTTTATCGACCTTTGACTCTTCATTCTCTACCTCTAATGGAAGATACTCCCTCTTTTCATAGTACATCAACTTAGCTTCATCTTCTTGCATTTCCCTACAAGCATTCAAATCATGTAAGCAATCATTTATATCATCATCTTCTAAACAATGAAAAGAAAAGTTAGAGTTTAAAGATAAGGTAAGAGAGTGGCTTATGCTTGTTTTAAGAGGGTCTTTAGATAAGATGAATGGTAGATTCTCTTCAACTCCCCTTTTTGTACATCAATTAAAGCTCTTCCCGTTGCCAAAAATGGACGTTCCAAGATCAAGGGTACATTTGCATCCTCATCCATATCAAGCACTACAAAATCAATCGGGAATATGAACTTTCCCACTTTAACTAGCACATCCTCAACTATTCCTTTAGGGTAAGTCAAAGACCTATCCGCAAGTTGCAATGTAACGGATGTAGGCTTTACTTTCCCTATACCAAGTTTCTTGAAAATGGACATAGGCATTAAATTGATACTCGCCCCAAGATCACAAAGAGCCTTATGAACTTCACTTTTGCCCATTTCGCATGGTATGACAAAACTCCCCGGATCTTTGAGCTTTGGAGGCAACTTCTTTTGAATTATAGCACTACATTCCTCCGTCAAGTTGACGGTTTCGTTCTCCACTAAGCTCATCTTTCTTGCCATTATGTCTTTCAAAAACTTAGCATAGTGAGGCATTTGTCTCAAAGCTTCCGCAAAGGGTATATTTATGTGGATTTTCTTGAAAATCTCCAAAAACCTTGCAAATTTTTTGTCCAATCCCTTCTTTAGAAATCGATGTGGAAAGAGAATATGTACTTGTGTTTTGGGAATTCCCCAACTATCCCTTTCCACTTCAATTCCTTCCTCTTTCTTTTTCATTGCCTTGCTCTTTCCCATTTCTTTTCAACACTTTTCGGTTCAACCAAATCCGTTTCCTCATTTTCTTGTACTTCAACTTCACTTTCCTACACAAGCTCTTCTTCAACCACATTTTCCTCATTCTCCTTCTCTTCCACTTTCTCATCTTCCGTGGGCATAGAAGGTCCATCATAATTCATTCCACTCCTCAAGGTAATTGCCTTGCATTGTTCCTTTGGATTCACAATGGTGGTAGAGGGAAATTTTTCTTTCTCACTTGTCCTAAACGAGCTAGAAATTTGACCACCCGAGTGCTCCACGGCTTTTAATCTTTTATCATAAGCTTCATCAATCTTTCTTCTTGTCTCCTCTTGAGCTTTGTTTGATGCAAACAATTTCTCCATCGAGTGCTCCAAGGCTTTGTTTGATGCAAACAATTTCTCAATCAACTCTTCCGTTGTTTCTTTACCCTCTTGATTTGGTGCTTTCGCTCCTGGATGATACCCCGGTGGATAAGCAACCATATTGTTCGGGTTAGAATAAGAGAAGTTATCTTGCCTCCTTGGTTGTTGTTGAGAGTGGAATTTCACGTATTTTAGGTCTCACATTACACCGTTTTTGATAGAATGTGGCCATGATTTTGTATAAAATGACATGGTTTTCATATCTTGCATAATTAAGATGCTACTAAGGTGTTTTGTTGAGTTTTGAAGGGTAAAACATGATCAAAAGTTCAAAGTTGGAATGAGGAGTGAAAGTGAGAAGGAATACTGAAAAATACAGTCCATGTTGCACAAATTTCTGTATTCTTATAGAAGTCCAAATTGATCATGTAAAATATGGTTTGAAAGCCACAGAAGAGAGGGTCATTTTGGAATAAATAACACCTCAATTGGATTTCAAACGAGAAAGTTATGATCAAAGTGCTAACATCGTGCATGCTGTACCGAGGAGCCACTTTGCATGACTTTTTACATATTCAAATGTTAGATTTTCTGAGAGTTATTTATATGGATAGAAAGCCAAGGAAGAGAGGAACACGTGAGCACAAAAATCACTCAATTTGGAGTCCGTATGAATAAGTTATGCTCAAAACGGTGAGATCGCGCAGTGCAGTTTCTGCAGCTCGGCGGGTAGCTCGCGGCGAGCATCCCTTCAACGTGGCCAAAAGCTGCCGAGTTGGGGTCCCTCAGAGCCCACATGACGGCCCCATTCCAACCATATGCTGCTCGGCTGGTTTGGGGGCTGCTCGGCCATGAGCTCGGCCCGAGCAAGGTGCCGAGCGGCTCAAAATCGGGCCCAGACGAGACCTGTTCGATGCAGCAGCGTATATATACCCTCAAGTCGCGATTCTGAAGCAGTTTTGATCGCAAAAAAGCCCTGCATCAGTCCTAGAAACAATTAGGGAGATCAAAACACAAATTGGAGAGGACCCATCCATAACCCATCATCAATTCACACCTTCAATCCTTCCATATCAGATTGACAACCTGATTTCACCATCCATCCACTTTCAAGAGGGTTCCAAGTGCTAATTGAGGGAGAATCGAGCAATTGGAGAGACGGAGAAGGAACGAAAAACTACGTCTACACTAGGGTTTCATAATTCCTATCTTTTCCTTCCTTTTACTTTGATTTTTGGTATGAATTGCTTAGCCATGAGTGTTGCTTGTGACCTCATGGGCTAATTTTATATACAGTTCTAAGGTTTGATGGATTGATTTAATTGATTTGGGGATTTAGACCAAAGATTGGGATTTTATGCAGTTGAGCTTTTGATTTTACTTATTTTACTAAGACATGTTAATCTACTTCGTAACGTCTTCATAATATATTCATGACATCCGCTATAATGCTTGGATTATTGTGTTAGCTTGTGTGCGTTCATGATTGGTATTGTCTATCTGTTAGGGATTAGAGTAGCTCCGCTATAAGCACTTTAATTTCATGAACTGGTTAATCAAATACTTGATTAGTTTAGTGGAACAATGCAATTAGACAATCAAGTAGGAAGTGAATAGAACCTTGTAGTAATTCCAGAAAATATCTTGTTAGTCGGGCTTACCATCCGGAGGTATTGTTGCTTGCTTTGATTAGTATCTAGGAATAAGGCTTGGTAATATTTGCGCACCTTAAGATTTAAACCAGATTAGACTGTTAGCTTTGAATCGAATCATATTCGGTGGGATAACAGGGATATGTGGTGTATTTTCAGTGAAACTGCATGAATGAGCAATCGTAAGTTTAATAACCCAAATTAATTGGTCAATACCTGATACCTTAGAACTGTTTGTCATCTCTTGATTAGAAACTTGCTTTTATTTTTCCTTGCTTTTAATTAATTTAGTTATTTATATTTTCAGTAATTTAGATAATTAATTCATTACAAAATCACTTTGAAAATCGGTTACACAATTCTGATTAATTAGTAATTCATAGTAAATAAATAATTAACTGTCTTAGCGGGATCGATAATTTAACTTGGGTACTTGCTACTACAATTGACATCCTTATACTTGAGGATTTAATTATAGTGCGCAGAAAAAGCCTATCAGTTGTTGAGGGAATGAGCTTCCACTAGCTTGATTATTATAACTCCCTTGCCTTGGCGGATAGTTTCCTTGATTGTGGTTTAAATTACTTTGGTAATTGTTTTGATAGTTACCTTGGTAATTCCTTCCTTGCTAGTATTGTACATCCTCCACCCTTGGCATATTCATTGCCCATTGTTCTCCACTAACACCATTTGGAGGGGGTAAGCCTTGCTCTACTTGACTTTCTACCATGCTAACCCCTTGATTCATGCCTTGATTGAGATTCATTCGTCTCATGATCTCTGCTGCTATCATCTCCACACTTGGCATACTTTGCTCCTTACTAACACTTTTCACACTACACTGTTGTACTTGATCGTAGTTCTCAAACCCATAACATACACTAACTCTTTCCGATGGCCATTGATAGACATTGGTAGCAATCTCATCAAATATCCGTAAAGCCCTTTCCAGAGTAACTCCAAGAACTGATCCACCTGCCGAGGCATCAACAAGTACCCTTTGACCATTCACCAAACCTTGATAGAAAAATCCCACTTGTTGGTTTTCCAGGAATCCATGTTGTGGACACTTACGCAACATATCTTTAAACCGTTCCCACTCTTCATAGAAACTTTCTTGAGGCTTTCGCTTGAATTGAGTGATCAAGCTCTTCATTTGAAGTGTCTTGGAAGGTGGAAAGTACTTGTTCAAGAACATTTGTGCAAGCTCCTCCAAAGTGTTGCACATTCCCGGAGTAATAGTGGAGAGTCATTGCCTAGCACGATCTCTTAGTGAGAATGAGAACAACCTCATCTTCAAGCAGTCATCACTCACCCCATTCATCTTCACTGTATTTGCAATCTCAATAAATTGAGCTAGGTGTGCATTTGGATCCTCATTCGGCAACCCACTAAATTGTTGATCCCTCACAATGTTGATCAGGCCCGCCTTAATTTCAAAGTTATTGGCATTAATTGGAGGCCCCATCATCTGTGGCATTGCTCTTGACATGAAGAAATCCCGGATCACTCTTTGATCAACATGAGGTCCTCGATGCATCGGAGGTGGTGGTGGTGGCGCATAAGCTTGGCGCGGAGGTGCATAAGCATGTTGAAATCTTTGTTGAAGCATAGCTTGTTGCACTATTTATTGAAGCAAAGCTTGATTGTTTAGCTCTCCAAATTGTTGTTGAGCTTGTTGAGGATGATTTGCATTAACTTGAGGTATTTGTGCGTTATCTTGCACATTTTGCATTCCATATCCATCATGCTCAACGTTAACATGTTCATCTTGATTGTGCTCCATTGGATTACTCTTTTTAGTTTTATTCTCCTTTCTTCTTCTTCTCAATGTATGCTCAATTTCCAAATCGATAAGTTGTATTTGTTTTCCTTTGGATCTTGTTTGCATACACCTTCAAAGCAAAAGAAGTTAGAACAAAGTTTTCACAAACAAATACAAGTAGTAAATAGAATAAAAATGTCTCTAGTAAGATTGCTCAAAACGATCCTTCTTCAAGCTACTAGCAACCGTTGCCTCCCCGGCAACGGCGCCATTTGATTAGCCATAACTTGTAGTCGAGTTGACCAATTTAAGAATTTATCGAACCACGGGGAGGTCGATGCTAGAGCTTAAGCGAGATCACGTTTATCGTAATTTTATAGAGACTAATCATCAAGGGATGGTTTATCAAACAATAAATTAAATCAAATCAAGCAAGCAATGATCAAACGGACAAGATTGATGGATGGAAAGTGGTTTATCAAATTGATTAAAAACGAGATTAACAACAATCAAGAAGTGGTAACTCTAGGAATTATGCATCAAATTCATATGTATCATGGATTGAAGAATAAGGGCCAACACTAAGATCACCTAAACTCCCTCTCGAGATGGATAGGATATGAATATCAAATAGCTCAATGGATTGGTTCTCACTTAAACAATTCCAACTAGGTACTAAGCTTAAATGAGAGTCCATTCACACAATTAATCAATCTCTCGATCAAACCAATCACATGTCCTACCAAAGGGTTCTAAACTATGAAGGACTTCTCAATCTTTTCACAATCTATAATGCACATGAAGTGTTTAATGAAATGATTCACTTAATTATCCTAAGCATATAATTGATTTCTCAATCTAATCACATATCTAGAACAACTAAACACACAAATCATCAATACAATTCAAGCAATTAATAATCAATGGTAGAAAATCATAGATCCAATCAACATATGAATTCAAATACACAAATCCCCAAAATTATCCAACAACTATCATGTTGTTAATCTCACAAGGTAGATTAGCCTACCATATTAAGAAGGAAATGAACATAGACATTAAGATCCTTACAAAACATGATGAAACTATGAGGTTTAATATAAGAAATGAATGGAAACTCCCTTGATGTCACTTCAATGGTGATTTCCTTCCTTCCCTTGTTATCTTCCTCTCTTCCTTACTTCTTTTCTTCAATTGGATGATGATTTTGATGGTTGGATGATGGTAGATCCAAAAGATGGTGAATGGATGAAGATGATGGTGTAAAATGGAGAGAATTGTGTGTGATGTGTGTGTGGAAGGGTGGAATTTTGGATCTCCCTTCAAATATTGAAGTATTGGGTATTTATACTCCTTGGGAGGCTTCTAGAAGGATTCTGATTTTTTTTCAGGATTTTACACAGCACGAGTCATGCTCTGCCATACGGCCATAAGGTGGCCGTGTCGTGTGAATTGATGCTCCCGCACGGCCTCTTCTTACAGACCCGTTTTGGCTACACGGCTTGTGCGGCAAACACAACTCGTGCGACTGAACATGGCCTTAAGGTACCCGTGTTGAATGAATTGGTGTCGCCACACAGCCACATGTTACAGGGCCGTGTTGGCTACACGGCCCGTGTTGGTGCTGGCTCCTGTATTTCTTCACTGTTTTGGCTCGTTCTCCCTCGTTTCAACTCCAAATTGAGATCCGTTTTTTCCTACATCTTCCTTATCATATCTAGCATCCAATAAAAGTGAAAATAGTAGGTTTAAGCTCATTCACACACATTTCAATAAAAACACAAAACACAACCAAATAACACACAAACATGGATAAACAAATACGAAAACACATATAAAAAGACACTAAAATCTAGGTGAAAATATCACTCATCACCAATCCTAGGGGAAATAATTGATACTGATAGTACCTAGAAAGGGGGATGAATTATATCTCTTGCTCCGAGGTTATTCACACATGTTACACGCATGTTTACTTGTGTTTATAGAGTAGATATGCATGGTTTAGTGATGCGTCCATATTTCACAAGTCAGACTCGGACATTAACACATGGAAGGGAAGTTATGTAGTAAAACTGGATTTCCCTAGAGCTACCTATTCTCCTACTTTATCCACTTTCGTATTCTTCGAGTGATACTTTATTATTTGTTATTTTAATTAATTGTTTAGTAGTTTAATAATTCAACCTCAAACTATATTTCCAAAATCGCCTTAATTAATTTAGATAATATTTAAATTGATAATACACCGTCCCTTGGGTTTAATATTCACTTGGTCACCTTTCGAAACTACAATTGATATCCTTCATACTTGGGGATTAATTGTGTGTAGAGAAAATGCTCATCAAGTTCTTGGCGCCGTTACTGGGGACGGCTTTTATTATTAATTTTATTATTTCTAATTTGATTAAGATTTTTTTCTTTTATTTGTGATTATTTATTTCTATCTAACCTTGAATTTTTTTGAGGTACTTGTGCACTAGAAAAAGAAAATGAAAGAAAGGAAGGAATATCACATTAAGCTAAACATGGCCGGAGCAAGGCAGGATCCGGATAATGTTGCCATACGTGATATTTTCACGAACTATGTAATTGGCAGCATTGGGTTGATAGGAGCAATGGGGGAAGAAGATGATTTTGAGATACATCCCGCTCTTATTAGCATGGTGGAAAAGAATCCCTTTTCTGGAGGTTGTTTTGAAGATCCATATCAACATCTCCATAGATTTCTTGGTTATGCAAACACTCAAAAGGGAGCTGGAGCTAATGATAATACTAGATGGATCGCCCTATTCAAGTTCTCATTGATTGATAAGGCAGAAGCATGGTATGAGACTCTTGATGCAGCCGATTGCACTACATGGGACCAATTGCAGCAGAAGTTCTTGGAGAGATACATGCCACCCTCAAGGATCTTAAGAATGAAGCAAGAGATCACCCAATTTGTGATGATTCAAGGTGAGAAATTTTATGAGGCGTGGGACAGGTTTAAAGACATGCTCAGGAGGTACCCACAGCATGGAATGTCGAAGGTTGAATACATAAGCATCTTCTACTATGGATTGGATTGTGAGTCGCTTGTTTTTATTGATGCATCATCAGGAGGAGCGAACCCAGTATCCCTGGTCGAACCCAGGTCGAACCAGTCCAGAATGTACCTATTTTTGCGCCGAATGCTCCACATGATGTTGATGTTACTCCAGTACCATTACATGAGCAGAATACTGAGCTTATAGTAGAGAAGAAGTGGGAAAGAGCAAAGAAGTTGAGAGCCGAGAAGCTTAGACTGTAGATGGATAATGAAGATGTGGTTTTCTCTCTTGATCATACAATGAAGATGCCCATGGAGACTCAATCGTGCAAGAGCATTGATGTGGTTTCTAACTTGTTTAATCTTGATTTTTCTAAGACAAGTGATTCTGAATTTAATTGGAAGGTTGACAAGGAGGAGTCTAGACAGCCATGAGAGGAAGAAAATTTCAATGATCATATTTTTGTGACCAAGAAAGGTGAGGTGTTGAGTGTAGACAAGAGAGGGAAAGAAAGTACTTGAAGGTGAGGATGCGACAAGACTGTCCTGTGATCCAGTAGTTCAAAGTGGTAATCCGTCGTGACTCTTCGACGTTAAACATGAGCGCCTGTTGGCGGCTTTCCCTTCCATTTTATTGCTTTATTTCTTTCGTGTGAGTAAGAAAATTTTATATTTAAGGTGCTTACTCATCGGCAATTACATCTTTGCAAACTTAGTTTCAACTTACGTTTTTACTAAGTTTGGGGGGTGTGATGTACTTACCTCATTGAAGCACCAAAAATATAATCTTTTCTTTGTGATGTTTGCTAGGGGAATTGATTTTTGCAGTATGTTGAAACTTTAATCGGTTTTGATGTGTTGATTTTTTTACAATTTGCCTAGTGTTCAGTGGTGTTTCTAGTGTGTGTGGAGTCGATTACATAGTCAATTAATTCTTTCTTATAGTTCTCCTATTTTATTATTGATGAATCTGTAATGATGAGTTGTTTGAGCTTTGATGATAGAAAAAGGTAACTAGGTGGCAAGACGAGTTCTGCCTTAAGACATTGACTCGAGGAGCTCGTGCGTTTTGAAGGAGAAATCAGGTGCCTCATTTTCTTATTCTAGTTCTTATGTGTGCTTTAAATTCATGGAGTGAAGGATTGTGTTTATGGTGGTGATCTACATGTGAGCTTATATTGTGTAAATTATGCTTTTAATTCATATGCTCTTGAAATTGATGAAGGAAGTGTACTTGAGTTATATTGTGATATGAAGTTCTGTGTGTACTTGTGAGATATTGCTTACCATGAAAAGTGCTCTGTTACTTGTTAAAAACCCATGTGAGATTTTGAGCCTCGTTGATCATGTTAATTAATCACATGATATTTTCTTTCTGGTGAGTATCGTTCTTGTGTGTGTATTCTAGATCTTGCCTCTTGTCTTACTTGAAACTACATGTGTGTTAGATAATGGGAGATGATATTAGGCCATCCTTGAATTTATGAGTCACTTAGCCAAATAATTCCCTACCAAATAATTATATATCCGTAGTCAGCCCCGTTGAGCCTAAAAGTCTTATTTCTTAGGCAACCTACGAAGATAGCCACTTTGATATCCTATTTGAGCCTTAAAATTCCTATATTTACTGGAGAAATAAATGCTGTCAAAGTGTGTGAAGTTGATTTTGGCGGAGTTTGGAAGGAATAAAATATTTGGAGCTGTACAAGTGATTATGAGCTTAAAAATAAGTTGATGAGGGATAGTGCCCAAAATTGGTATCCCGAGATGTTAGAGGTAGTGCCTGAAACTGGTACCTCGAAGAAAAAGAAGGAAAGAAAAGAAAAAGTATGTTGAGCTTGAAGGAAAGGAGAGAAAAGAAAATTAGAAGAGCATGAAGCTGGATAGCCTTGAAGTGTAAGAATATGCAGTACAAAAGATCTCCGATTTTAATTCTCTACTAATTGAGTCATTTTATCCATATATTTCCTACCCTTACCAAAGAGCCGACATTACATCCTAATAAAAGTCCTTTTTGATCCCATTGTCGAATCATACTTTTAGTGGTGGAGAGTTTGAGACTTTTGGCAAGCTTATGGTTACGCATGCACTTGAATTGAATTTGAGCATAAACACCTTAACCCATAAGTATACATCTTTTACACTTGAGTTCGAGTGATATACTTCCCGTGAGAGCATTCCAATTGAGCATTTGAATTGGTGGTCATTGTCTTAACGTGTATGCTTTGAATTGATTATTACATGTAATGAGAGTTGCATGGCCTAAGTTGAGGACAATTTTATTTTGAATGGGGTAATTGGTCATAGTCCTTGTTTCCCCGCTAATTTTCTTACTCTCTCTATCTTTATTTTTATTTTGTTGCCTCGGGACGAGCAACGGGTAAGTTTGGGGGATTGATGAGAGTCGAAATTAGCGTATTTTAGTGTCTAATTGAACACCTATTTGATTGATATTGTTGTTATATATTAGCACAATGGTCTTATATTCATTATATGTGAGATAAAGGTGCACTTGAGGTGTTTTGTTGTGTTTTAGGTGGAAAAAGGACCAAAAGTGTAAAGTTGGAGAAAAGGTGCAATTTGTGAAAGAATACTGAAAACGCACGTCCAACTTTCATAATTATTCTGTATTGTTTTGGAGCTCAAAACTATTGGTGTGATATATGGTTGGAAAGCCATCGAAGAGAGGATCATTTTTGCAAAAAGAACATCCAAATTGGAGGTCGGACGAGAAAGTTATGAGCAAAGTGGTGACGCCGCGCGAGCTGTGCCGAACAGAATTGCAGTGCTACATTCTATGGCCTGTTACATATACAATTCTTAGACTTTTGTGAGTTCTTTATAAGGATAGAAAGCCCGGGAAGATAGGATTGCGTGAGCACAAAAATCACTCAATTCGGAGGTCAGATGTGAAAGTTATACGCGAAACGGTGAGCCTGCACAAATCGGTTCGACCTGCTTGAGGTCGAACCGAGGTCGAACCCAATGGAAAAATTGCTGGTTCGACCACGACATGCTGGTTCGACCTGTTGGCTGGTCGAACCATGCACCTGGGACGTCCAGAAAGGTGGTTCGACCATGGTTCGACCTGTCCTGTTTGGTTCGACCTTTTTGGGAGGTCGAACCGCGCTTCGAGAACTTACCAAATCCGTATTTTCGAGGCCTAAACGCGTGTGATCACTTGAAAAGTCCATTCCAAGCCTAGGAGACATGATTACAAGTGTAAAAGGAGGTCTATGAAGCCACAACAAGGGAGGAACACAACAACAAGAGAGGAGAAGAGAGGCCACAACATACAACACCCCACAAGGGGGGATCACCCCCCAACCATCATCCTCTTCCTTTCCTCCATCCATCCATCACTTTGAAGGTTCGTTTGTGGAATCAAGAGGAGAACCAAGAGGAGAATTCAAGAGCGAGAAGGACATGAAGACGCCATATCTAGGGTTTATTCGTTTCCTAATTTATCTTTTATTTTCCGGACGTCCGGGTAAGATCTATCCAACACCCATGATTGTTCTTCGCAACATCATGGGCTAGAGCCTTTTTGGTAGAACTAGGGTTGTGAAGGTTTTATCTAGTTAATTGAACTTCCATGTGTATACTCCGTACAACACTACTCGTGGTTTATTTTAAATAAGATTGTGCCTTTTTAATCCATACTCATAGTCGTTTTGTGCATCAATAATCGTTGTGTAGAGTCTGAATGCATAACATGGTTATTGGTTGAGTGCGTTCACTGTTGAGCAGGGTTTTATGTTATAATTCTAAGTGAAGGGATTCCGAAGTCTTATTAGAACTATCTTATATGAATACTTATTAATTGAATTGAATTCGGGTTAATAAGTAGGATAAAGAGTATAACTTCATAGTACCTATAAAGGGAGATCATATCGGGTTAGAGTACCAATCCTAGGGGGAAATAATTGATACTGATAGTACCTAGAAAGGGGGGTGAATTATATCTCTTCTTCCGAGGTTATTCACACGTGTTACACACATGTTTACTTGTGTCTATAGAGTAGATATGCATGGTTTAGTGATGCGTCCATATTCCACAAGGCAGAGTTGGACATTGATACATGGAAGGGAAGTTAAGTAGTAAAACTGGATTTTCCTAGAGCTACATATTCTCCTACTTGATCCACTTTTGTATTCTTCGAGTGAAACTTTATTATTTGTTATTTTAATTACTTGTTTAGTAGTTTAATAATTCAATCTCAAACTATATTTCAAAAATCGTGTTAATTAATTTAGATAATAATTAAATTGATAATACGTCGTTCCTTGGGTTCGATATTCACTTGGTCACCTTTCGAAACTACAATTGATATCCTTCATACTTGGGGATTAATTGTGTGTTGAGAAATGCCCATCAATGTTCCTCATGACATCAGCAAACTTTCTAAACTTCTCATCCATGCTTTTCGACATGAATTTCTGAGGGAAATGAATTGGTACTTTTGTGATCGGTAATCCCATACTGTCTTTCTTGAATACCACCTCCGTTTTTCTCAGTTTCTTAGCTTTCTGCCATTTTTTATCAGCGATTTCAAGATCTGATTGACTCTGAATAGAATTCGAACACGCTGGAAATCCCAAAGGACAGCTTGCTGGCCTATTCAGCTCGAGCGGTACACCAAACCGGCCGAGTGGGGTCTGGTTCGAACCGGTCTACACCCACTCAGCTGCAATTTGGTCGGTTCAGAGGCCAGCTCAACTCGAGCTAGCTACCGAGCTGCGTCGAGTGGTTCGGTTACTCCTCTGTTCCGTCCTGCTTCTGTTCTGCATCAGTTCTGTATCATTCTGCACCAGTTCTGGACCCTTATAATTCTTCTCGGACCTCAAAGTGATCGAATTCGCACTCTCCTTTGGGTTGATTTCTGTATTCGAAGGAAACTTCCCTTTCTGAAACTGCACTTGCTGCTGATTTACTGTAGTGAAGAGCTGTCCCACGGTATATGACAAATTCTGCAACTGCTTGTTAACTTCTTCATTCTGCTTTGTCATATTCGAGTCCATGAGAACTATATAGTTATTGATCTTGTTTATGTCAGTATAATTCTTTTTCATGTATCTTGCTAACACCTCATCAATACATGCCTTCCCTTCTTCAGTCTTGACACCATGGTCAAAATCAGGAGTATAAGGAATTGTGTTCTTCGGATTTGAATAAGAAAAGTTTTCATGCCTTTGATTCTGCCAATTGCCTCCTTGATTACTAGGACCTCCCCATTGGTTATTGCTTTGATCTGAATTACCTTGAGGGTACCTATTTCCTTGCCAATTCTGAGGAGCTCTTGAACCTTGAAAACTCTGCCCCATAGCCCAATTAGCATCCTCTACTTCTTGAAGGTTCATCACCATATCATCACATGTAGGTCCTCGGTTGCCTCCCCCATTATTACCTGATATCAGAGTAACCAGGTGCTTGTTCATCTGTTATAATTGAGAGACAACTTTATCATTCTTATCAGCTTCAGAAAATTTCTTTTCAACTTGAGCAACTTTACCAAGTATGTACGTCCCTCGTACCCTTTCAGTAGGCCAATCTCTAGAGTTCACAGAGATTTCATCAAACAGTTTTTCCACGACTTTGGACATTTTGCAAAAGATTGTTCCTCCAGTAGAAGCATCAACCAACACTCTTGCTTCATTGTCAAGGCCATTGTAGAAAACACTGATAAGCTCAGACTTCTTGAATCCATGCTGTGGGCATCACCTCAGCATATCAGTGAATCTTTCCCAAGCCTCTCCAAACGACTCATCTCTTCTCTGCTTAAACTGATTGATCTCCTATTTCAATAAAAGAATTTTTCCTGATAGCATAAATCGATCCACGAATAATTGCTGCAACTCAATCCAATTTGAACAACTGTCTCCTCTCAGCTTATCATACCACTCCCTTGCCTTATCAACCAATGAAAACTAAAAAAGTCTCATCTTTCATCTATCATTAATAGCATCAGCAGCTTTCACTGTATCCATATAGCTGTTGAAATGTTTAAGATGGTTGTAGGGCTCATCAAAAATGCCTCAGGCGAAGGGGTTTCTCTCCACCATATTAATCAGGGCTGGCCTTATGTCATTCGCTTCATTAACTTGAATGGCTCCAACTACGCTTGATCCTCCTAGATTGGTGAACTTGAATGATTCTCGGATGACGATGTCATCCTCATTAGTTCTGTCTCCCATGTCTGCTGTTTCTGATTCTGATTCAGGCTTTTCTTGGTTAACCTGATTTTCAATCTGCTCTATTTCCTCCTTTACGACTGCTTTAGGATCCGATGTCTCCGTTTTCTTCTTTGGAAGGGGTACCTTAGCAGTTGTGGAAGGTGCTTTGAGACTCTTAACTGCTCCTCTCCTTTTCCTTGCAGATGCTTCAACTTCCGGATCAAATTTGAGATCTTGTGCTCCCTTCTTTGATCTAATGTGCTTGCAATCTTCAAGAAAAATTCAAGTTAAACACAATTAAATCTCAACAATAATATTCTAATTAAATAAATAATAAAAGAAAAATAAACAATCAACAATGTTCCCGACACAACGGCGTCATAAACTTGTTAGGCTTTTTCTGCGCACTATAATTTAATCCTCAAGTATAAGGATATCAATTGTAGCAGCAAGCACCCAAGTTAAATTATCGATCACACTGACACAGTTAATTATTTATTTTACTATGAATTACTAATTAATTAGAATTGAGTAACCGATTTTCAATGTTTTGTTGTGAATTAATTAACTAAAATACTGAAATATTAAATAGCTGAATTATTAAAAGTAATAAACTTAAAAGAAAGTTTTAACCAAGAAATGACGAACAGTTTTAAGGTATCGGGTATTGACCACTTAATTTGGGTTATTAAACTTACGATTGCTCATTCATTCAGTTTCACTGAAAATACACCACATATCCCTGTTATTCCACTTAATATGATTCGATTAAAAGCTAACAGTCTAATTTAGTTTAAATCCTAAGGTGCACAAATATTACCAACCCTTATTCCTAGATACTAATCATAGCAAGCAACAATACCTCCGGATGGTAAGCCCGACTAACAAGATATTTTCTAGAATTACTACAAGGTTCTATTCACTTCCTATTTGATTGTCTAATTGCATTGTTCCTCTAAACTAATCAAGTATTTGATTTACCAGTTCATGAAATTAAAGTGTTTATAGCGGAACTACTTCAATCCCTAACAGATAGATAATACCAATCATGAATGCACACAAGCTAACACAATAATCCAAGCATTATAGCGGATGTCATGAATATACTATAAAGACGTTACGAAGCAGATAAGCAAGTCTGATAAAATAACTAAAATAAAAAGATCAACTGCATAAAATCCCAATCTTTGGTCTAAATCCCCAAATCAATCAAATCAATCAAATCAATCCATCAAACCCTAGAACTGTATATAAAATTAGCCCATGAGGTCACAAGAAACCCTCATGGCTAAGCAATTCATACCAAAAATCAAAGTAAAATAAAGAGAAAGATAAGAATTATGAAACCCTAGCGTAAGCGTAGTCTCGTGTTCCTTCTCCGTCTCTCCAATTGCTCAATTCTCCCTCAATTAACACTTGGAACCCTCTTGAAAGTGAATGGATGATTAAATCAGGTTGTTAATCTGATATGAAGGTGTTGGAGGTGTGAATTGATGATGAATTATGGATGGGTTCTCTCCAATTTGTGTCTTGATCTCCCTAATTGTTTCTAGAACTGATGCAGGGCTTTTTTGCAATCGAAACTGCTTCAGAAACGCGATCTGGGAGTATATATACGCTGCTGCATCGAATAGGTCCCGACTGGGCTCAAAATTGGGCCGCTTGGCACCCAGCTCGGCTCGAGCTGGGCCTGGACCCAGCCAAGCAGCCTTTCCCTGGACTGGCCACGTCACTGGGGTCCCACCTGGACCCCACTCGGCAAAATTGGACCCCACTTGGCCACCAGCTCAGCTCGAGCAGCTCGCCGAACTGCTTCCTAGCTGGGCCGTTCCGGTTCTGTTTCGCTCCTCTTCCAGTCCTGCTCTGTTTTTCCCTGTTTCCTGCCTTTAAAACTCACAAAAATACCTTAATAGCCTTAAAATCGTGTAAATACTTAAATGTACATGATTCCATGAAAAACGATAACTTTCCTAAGCAAAATGGTGTAACGTGCACACATAAAATGCGTGAAATTCCATTCTCAACAAAAGCGATTAAATAAAAGTCTGGCTTATTTTGGAGTAATCGTCGTATTTGAAGGAAGAGTACCAAGAAACATGAAAATGAAAATGAGTAATTGATGGTAAGGAATAGTAGCAGGAAGCATTAAAATGGAAATGAGTAATTAATGGTCAAAATATGATTACAATTTACCGAGATGGTGTATATAAAATCTCAATTTTTTTAATTATAATCGAACAACTTTAATTATTTAGAAATACAAATTACATATATAAGGAAACAGTAAAAATTACCCACGAAGTCACGAACCATACCTTCTTTTGCACTCTGTAGTATAATAAATTGTTGTAGCTTTTCATAAAATTATTTTTTTCTTAAAATTAGGATAAAATGATAATTATTTTGTTATGTTGAAATAAAAACGTCATATTTGGCATTTCTTAATGAAAGAGAGGGCATTATGGTCATTAATCCTATCTCTTCTACTACGAGAGACCACAGATTTTTTACATAAACAAGGAAAACCTCCGCCATAGTGGAGCAATTCAAATTTCGGAGATGAATACTTAATATTTTCGTCAAAGAAAGCGAATAAATAAAAGACTGACTTATTTTGGAGTCATCTAGGTATTTGCCTGACGTAAGAATAAGCAACCAACTCCCATGACTAATAATAAATGCTTGATCTGAGAACCAATTGAGAAAATGAAGAGCTCATTTTGGGATTTACCATGAAAAAATTGCATTTTGCAAGAAGCGCATCTACCAATTATATGTGCATTCATTTAATAAGGCCCATAAATCAGCGACCTAAATTTCTTATACAATCGAGCAATCATTACAGTTCACTACTCCAACCATCTTTCTCCTCTCCCATTTGTAACCAATATTACAGTTCACTACTTAGAGTTAGATGCATTGCCTCTGTCTTCACTCCAGAAAATAGATTAGTCTAATTTGAGTTGCATGTTGCTTTTACATTCTTATTTTATAACATACAATTACATGTCGATAGTTTCTTGTAAAAGCTCTAGTTAGATGTTAAACTGATACAATGATGTAACACATTATATAGAAGATCGAGCGTTGCGCCCCTCAATTATATATAAGATGCTTTATATACAAATGCAGATCCCCACCTCTCATGGATGATAGTTTTGCCTTAATAAAAAAATTAAAAAGAAGAACTAGAATAAACCCTGAATGAAAGATCAGTGTATTAGTATTCCAATACTAAGATAAGTTTGATCTACACTTGTTTAAAGAATCAAATGAGGACATATAATGTAGATTTTAACATTATATAATGTAGAATTACATGGAAAAATAATTATATATCCATTAAATACAATTTGAAATTAAATAATCCACCCGATAGCATGCTTGTTTTAAATTTATATGGAGAGAAAATTACTAAAATGAGGACATATAATGTAAATTTTTTTAACAATTTCATTATTTTTACTGATGTATAGAATTAATTTGTGAGTCATAATATCTCATTTGATATAAAATTAATTTATAAAACCATTGTTTGATCCAACTAAATTTACTCTTAATAATGTTATATAAATCAACAATCAAGTTTACGTAATGCCAAGCTTATTTTTTTACATCTGTGGACCCGGATCTGTTGGAAAACTCACGTTCATAAACACATGAACCCTACACATGCATAGAGAGGAATCTCTTACCTCTCACCATAGGATTGTGTTGCAGCGGAAGAAACACGAACCTGTTGGTACTCACATTGATACACCGTGATCTCTGGATCAATCCTTCAACACGAGGTTGAGAGAATATATTTCCACGAATGTGTATTAACTGTGGAATATGAAGACTGGTTTTGTATTGTGATCTTGGGAGAGAAAACGAGAGAGAAATGCTTTCGCTTGCGTTCTGTATTCTTCAACGCGTTTAAGCGTAGCGCATTCTTCAACGCGTTTCAGCGTATCGCACATTCTTCATACACAAACGTATGCATGCACTTTTAAGCACTCTGCGTTCCTTGCATTCTGTAATGCGTGCCTCTCTCTCTCATCTTCTCCAACTGCATGGCGCGAGCAGTATATTCAATCCAAGGAGACAGGAGTTGAGTAACGGTTTCATAACTCCTTCTGTCTCCCTTATCCACTTCTTATGTGGAATTTAATAAATAATAATATATATTATTTACATCTCCCACCCACATATGAAGTCAAAAGTCGCTTGACCCAATATCTTCATAAATCATATTCTTGCACAAATTAATACAACGTGTGACCCACGAGATATGAGTTTTAATCGCCATACACTTGTTAGAGATATATAACAACTCAACCAGTTTATCAATGAAACTCAACAAGCTCGCTATACCCCAGAACTCTTGAACATTTAACATAAGTTGATATATCTCTTTTCAATCCCTGAATTTGTCAGAGCATATTCAACCCTTTTGCAAAATTACTATGTATTCATAATCAAGACCCTGCTTGATTGACTAGTCAATGAATCATAATAGTATATGTTAAATTAAGACGTTCTTCCCATCTCACTAAGTATCTACAGTCTCCTACTATAGCTGTTTTCCTAGACATGTACCACATCGCCGTTATTAACCATAGCTTTTTTGGTAGCATGCTAAAGTAGCAACACCAAAGTGAAGACTTAGAATATAGTAGAAAGTCATAAGGGTAACCAATAGATAAGGACTCATACTTTTGAGAAAATAGGAATTATTTTCTCAATCCTGTTGGGGTCAACTTGGCACATGTCGTTTTTTTAAAACACATGTCACAATATCTTTAACTTCCTTCCAAGAAAGCGTATGTCGTATTTCATTTAATTTAGACATCATGTAAATCAGAGTTCAAGTGTGTCCCATACACTTAACTTGGATATCCTCCCTCCAAGGTATATGATCTCCATCGATTTAGCTTTACAACAAGTTGGATTAGATTCGTAGCGAAATCTATCCCGATTACATTAGCTATCGTAATCTCATCTCTGCACTCCCACTGAGCCAGAGGCGATTGCTCGTATGAGAGATACAATCATAACTTGCCGACATACTATTATAATTAATAAAACATATATAAATAGTTAAGCCATTAACTATTCTATTAACACACATTAACATATTCAATACATCGTTTTAAATCCTTCTCAAATTCAAACGAGTAGAAATGTAACTAAGAATCACTTTCTTTTTGTTTACAATATCTCTAACAAAGTTGTACTTTATGTCAATGAGTTTGGTTTATCCATGATATTTCGGGTCTTTTGTGTAAGCAATAACCGCCTGATTATCACATTAACTAAAACAGCTCCCACTAGAGTGTTTGAGACCTCCAAATGTTTTATGAATCTTCTCAACCAAATAGTCTCTTGAACAGCAGATGAAGTATGTTTCTCGTTACACCATGAGATTTCTCCATCATTGAGCAAGAAGTCATAATCGGGAGTTGATTTACATATATCTAAATCACCACTCCAGTCAACGTCTGTATTCCCATTCAGTGATAACAGAAAGAATAATCTGCAGTCAATCACATTGGCATATGGTACTCTGGCCATTTTATTCTTCTCATCTTGAGCCTTGGGACACATTTGCTGACTCAATGATTCGCCTTCTATAATAGGAGTATCTATAGGTTTGCAGGTGTCCATCTTGAATCATTCTATAAGATTCTTGATGTAAGTCTCTTGAGACAATCCCAATAACTTCTTTGAATGATCCCTATGGATCTACACATCAAGTATGTACTCTGCATTACCCATATCTTTCATTTTCAAGATACTCTTTGCTACTACCCTCTAGTAGTATGTCATCCACATACAAGGATAGAATCACAAATTAACCATTGGACCGTTTAACGTAAACACAGTGGTCTTCATTTATCATAACGAAGTTATATGAGATAATCGTTGTGTGAAACCTCAAATACCACTGTTTAGAGGATTTCTTGAGTTCATAGATCGACCTTTTCAATCTAAAAACTTTATCCTTTCGACCTCAAAGAATAAATCCTACAAGTTGTTGCATGTAGATCTCTTCTTCTAATTCTCCATTGAGAAATGTGGTCTTAACATCCATGTTGATGTAATTCTAATTCCATACTAGCCACTATAGCCAAGAGATGAATCGAGGCAAACCTCACTATAGGTGAAAAAGTTTCTACGTAGTCTATACCCTTGTTGAGTATAACCTTTTACCACCAAGTGAGCTTTTAACCTTTCTATTGAGCCATCAGCATTTCTTTTGATTCTGAGAATCCATTTATTCTCAATTTCCTTTCATCCCTTTGGAAGATCTACAAGTCCCCAGACTTGATTTGACTTCATAGACTCCATCTCCTCTTTCATCCATTTCTTCTTTTCAGACAAGTTAGAGCTTCTTTAACGTTTATGGGCTCTTCCTTATCAGCAGGAAAAAAAACATCTCAACTTTCTGGTGAAACCAAGAAGGCTTGTCCTTCAATGTCATAATGCCTTTTGTACACATGTTTCCTAGAACTTTTCGAGATGAGATAACTTATGATGATTGTCCTTTTTTAGACAAAATACTCTCATTGGGAATCACCTGATTCTCCATCGGCAAATATCTATTAAGATCCACACCATCAACTATCAAGATCCACACTATCTGTTTATTACTCCCACTTGGATCTTGTAGTTATTGGTTTTCTACTATCTAGAAAATAGGTCTGGCATCCCTGATGCCCCTTCTACTAAGAAATTCAGTTTCCAGAAAATGAGCATTACATGATTCTGTCTCAGTTAAGCTCTCATTCATATCCTATGAACACGTAACACTTAGAATGTTTACCTCTAGGACCTAACTTTTCATACTGACTCGATGAATCATGTACTAAGCTGCTGATCCCAAAGCTCTAAAGTTACTCAAGTCAGGTTTCTACCCGTCCAAAGTTCATATGGAGTCGAAGCAACTGACTTAGAAGGCATGCGACTAAGCACATAAGCTGCTGTAAGTAATGCATCTCGTTAGATTAGCTTGTGCCATCATGGATCTGACCATCTCCAACAAATTTTTATTCCTTCTTCCAGTAACACTATTTTGCTGAGGTGTCTAAGGAACAGTTAATTGACGGATTATACCCTTTTCATTACAAAATTCCTTGAATTGTTCTTATAGATATTCACGTCCACTATCAGTTCTAAAACTTTGATAGATATGTCTTCTGATTCAATTTCACTCAAGAACCATCTAAAACAATCCAATGTTTCAGACTTATGAGATATCAAATAGACATCCAAAACGTGAATAATCATCAATGAACGTAATGAAATAGTGAGCTCCATGTCGTGCTCTCACAATTTATAGAACCACATATATCAGAATGGATTTCTTTTAATGAAGATTAAGACACAATAGCTTTGCCAAATGGTTTTCTAGTCATTTAGCCAGCAAGAAAATGTTCGCATTTGGATAATTCGACTTTAGAAGAAAGATTCAACAATCCTTCCACAAGTCTATCATCCATCTTGCTCAACATGACTTAATCTAGCATGCCAAACATCATTCACATTTGCATTGCTAGAAGAACAAGCGTTTAACGAATATGAATGATCATCATAACAACTAAACGTCATTCTTTACAATTTAAAAAAACCATTAAGCCATTAGTTATATGTCCAGATACATAACAAGTATCATCAATGCCTATTAACACTGTGCTTTTAGTAAATCATAACCCAAATTAAGAAGAACCGAAATAGAAATTGGATTTCGCGTGATCTTCAGAGCATAAAGAACATCATGTAGAATAAAGGCCCGACCATTGTCAAGGTCCAATCTGCAAGTCCAAAGTCTTTTGACTTCAACTCGTGCATTGTTTCCTACATATATCCACCTAGTCCCTATCGGAACACGACGGAAATGTACAAAAGCTCCCACTGTCTCTTGTCACATAGTCTGTTGCTCCTGAATCTATAATCCTCAAAGGATAAGAATCAGGCAGAAAGATAGTACTCGAGACATTAATTTCACACAAAACAGAATAAGATCAATATACCTTGTCCCTCCTGGGCCAAGGGCATTCATGAGCATAATAACCAAGCTTACTATTATTGTAACATGGCATCTTGCTTTTATCTTTCTTATTCTTTTTGTCACGCTTCTTTTTCTTTTTCCGTTCATCGGTTTTAGTTGTTGGATTATCACCAGGCTTACCACCACTACCGTCAGATCGTCTTCTCTTCTTTCCCTTCTTCCAATTCCTTTTCCTTTTGAAGCCCGAAGCTCCCATGGAAGTAGAACCAGTATAAAAGGCCCTAGAAGAAGGCTTTGAGGCTCTGAGCCTCTCATCTTCCAGATCAACATGACGAGTAACATCATTGAAAGTTTTAATGCTTTCATTATGCGTCAAGTTAACTTTAAGATGTTCCTAACGATCAGGTAAAATGCATATTAAGGCTTGGACTTACTGATCCTCAGAGAGCATATGACCAGCAGTCTTAAGTTCGATTATCATATTAGACATCTCCCTGAGATGTTGTTGATGAGAGTGAAAATAAGCATGTTTAAGTGTCCAATCTAACACCTTTTTAATGAGAATTGTTGTTATATATTAGCACAATGGTCTTATATTCATTATATGTGAGATAAAGGTACTTGAGGTGTTTTTTTGTGTTTTAGGTGGAAAAAGGATCAAAAGTGTAAAGTTGGAGAAAAGGTACAATTTGTGCATTGATGCTGAAAAACGCACGTCCAACTTTCATAATTATTCTGTATTTTTGTGGAGCTCGAAACTTTTGGTGTAATATATGGTTGGAAAGCCACTGAAGAGAGGGACATTTTGGCACAAAGAACATCCAAATTGGAGGTCGGACGAGGAAGTTATGAGCAAAGTGGTGACGCCGCGCGAGCTGTGCCGAATAGAATTACACTGCTACATTCCATGGTCTGTTACATATTCAATTCTTGGAGTTTTTATGAGTTCTTTATATGTATAGAAAACCAAGAAAGAGAGGATCGCGTGAGCTCAAAAATCACTCAATTCCGAGATCGGATGTGAATGTTATACGCGAAACGTTGAGACTGCGTAAGCTGATTCCCACCGATTCGACCTGCCAGTTGGTCGAACAAGGAGCAGAAATTCCAGTGGTGCGGTTCAACTTGTGGTTCGACCAAGAAGGAGTGGTTCAACCTGTACAAGAGGTCGAACCAAGTGCAGAATACTTCCAGAAGGTGGGTTCGACCAGGTCCAAGGGGTTCAACCTATTCAACAGGTCGAACCATGGTCGAACCAGTTCGAGAGAAGAGGGGTTTGACCACGACGTCGGGGTTCGACCTGTACAATAGGTCGAACCATGGTCGAACCAGTGCCAAATTCGTCCAGTAGCATGGTTCGACCTGTTTGCTGAGGTCAAACCATTGCACGGAAACTTACCATATTCAAATTTTCGAGGCCAAAACATGTGTGATCACTTGAAAAGCCCATTCCAAGCCTAGGAGACGTGATTATAAGTATAAGAGGAGGTATAGGTAGCCACAACAACAGGAGAGGAACACAACAATAAGAGAGGAGAAGAGAGGCCACAACATACAACACCTCACAAGGGGGGATCACCCCCCCAACCATCATCCTCTTCATTTCTTCCATCCATCCATCAATTTAAAGATTCGTTTATGGAATCAAGGGGAGAACCAAGAGGAGAATTCAAGAGCAAGAAGGACGCGATGACGCCACATCTAGGGTTTATTCATTTCCTAATTTATCTTGTATTTTCCGGACATCCGGATAAGATCTATCCAATACCCATGTGTGTTTCCTACAACACCATGGGCTAGAGCCTTTTTGGTAGAACTAGGGTTGTGAAGGTTTTATCTAGTTAATTGAACTTCCGTGTGTATACTCCGTACAACACTACTTGTGGAATTATTTTATATAAGATTGTGCTTTTTTAATCCATACTCAAAGTCATTTTGTGCATCAATAATCGTTGTGTAGAGTCTGAATGCATAACTGTTGGATTGTATACTAAAAATCTATCTTTAGTATGAACAATGTTATAACAATATTTGAAATGAGAATCATATGATCAAATGATTGCATCTTATAATTTATTTTATATGCATGATGCAATAGTCCATTTACTTTATACTGTAGATAATATGTTGTGCGACAACACGCGGAAGATCATATTATCGGTTTCCTTATAAAGTATAAACAGATGCTCACAACTGAGATAGACGGGGACTCTCTATCGGTATGGTTGTAGTTTGGTTCGGTATTAGCTTGTCTTGGCTATAGAATCACATTAGTGCACTTGTGTGTATTGAGCAGGACCGCTTGAGATCATTCGACTTATACTGACTTATAGAAGAACTTGATCTCTGTTATTATGGAAGTTCCTGCTCTTAATCCCTATACAATAACCTCAACACGTAGGGCAGTATGTATTTCTTTGATTCATCAATGGGTGAGATTTATAAGTATTAAATCAACAAACTCGGTGAGTTGGGAAGTAGTGTTGTATCTATGGTGTGCTGTTGATTGTAGAAGGAATCCATGTCCGTCATAGGTTGATGATGTCCCCTTGAGGAGCTCATAAGGTTTATCATGTAAATCTTGCAAGTGGATTAATTTCCGGCATGATAAAAAGGTTGAGTGGTACTACTCTCGGATGAGATATTAATTATTTTGAGTTGTCAGTAACTTAATTAATTAATGGGCATTGTATATCTTAAACATGGGGAGACTTCGGGCTCATAATAAGAAGAAGCCCAGAACATAATTTGGGATTGGATGGGTAGTGCAGTAATAATATTTTAGTGGACTATATTATTATTATTGGATTTAATTAAAAGCTTTGGGCTAAGCTTGGTTAATTAAATTCAATTGAGGCCCAGTCCAATTTCTCCTCCTGGTCCCTGTTGTAGCCCAGTATATATAAGTGAACTCAGCTTCTTGGAACCCTAGTTTTTCCTGCGTCTCTTTTGGTGAGAAAAGGGAAGAAGCAGATTGAGAGATCCTGCAGACTGTTGCCCACACAACAGCAGGATCACACTTGGGACATACAGTAGAAGATCGAGAGGTAGTTCTCTGCAACGATCAACCTCAACATCGACCCAGAAGTACGGTAAACGGTTTTATTTTGCTTCCGCTGTTATCGTTTATCTGTATTCCTAACAATCAAGTTTGAACCACAAGATCCAATTGCCAATAATTGGTATCAGAGCCAGATTTTTCATGGTGAAACGTGACAAGTTGGGAAGGGTTTGTTTTTATGTGTGTTAATAGTCCAATTGAATACATGTTCCATCGCTTGAATGATAGTATAATATAAGGGTTTATATAATTTTCGAATTATCCTTGAAACCCTGTTTGTACATTGGCTGGATATTGATGTTCAATTACACGGCAATTCCAAAACACACACGAGATAGAAACCATCAAACATTCTGTTTCCTTTCACCCTCTTTGTTCACGGAGAAGAAGCGACTGCACGGCGGAGCTGATGGCATAACATCTCGTCGGCGATGGGCACTGTGGACTGGTGATCTGGGCGAATCAAACGAATGTATGGGCGGCGTCTAATGGATCGCTGATGTTCCCGGGATGTCTGATTGAACACCCATTCGAGAACAAGCTGCGATCGGGCGAGTCCCCCTTGATTCCGAGCGAGTCCTTCAAAGGGCAGGGCTGGTCTAAAGCAGTTTTCGATTGGGCGATGTAGATGAAATGACGAAGGGTTCCGATGGTCTGCACTGCAACCTGGCGGAATTCTGATCTATTTTCGGCTGTGTCTGGAAGGAGGCAAGGCAGCGACAACAAGTCTTGTTGCGTAGCCACGCACGGCAGGTGGCCGGCGTGTCACAGGGGCAGCTACGCGACTGAGAGATCGACTGAAGGTTGTGAACGGCGGTGACATACCTGGACAGTAGGATCCGGCGAGTCCTATCTGATTGCGGTTGAGTACGAGCCAAATTCAGGGCGAGTTGAAATAGGCTGGTGGCCGGCGTGTTGATTCCAGCCGGTGACGGGTGCCTGATAGCGTGACGGAGCAATTCCTAGTGTGCGACTGAGCCGGCGCTGTCAGTAGACGGCTGGTGATAGTCGCTGGCATCGGCGGCGGCAGGAGGGACCACATCACCAGTTGGACTGCGGCACCTTCTGGGTGAGTAATCAGCAGCGTTTGAGCAATGATTCTTCCAAAGCAGGGCATTGTCGTGGCGTGCCAGCGCTGCTGCAGAAGGAGGGCAGTCGGCGGGACTCCGGCGGCTGACAGCACGATTGCCGAGAGCAGTGGCACCGGTGGAAGCTTCACGTGATGGTTGCCGAGTGGATTCTATTGCGGCTAATGAGAAAGGCAGACGATAAGGACCACGGCGGGCAGCAATGCGGCGTCAGGAACTTGATCGGCATCTCAGTCACCGGCGGCGGCATGATCTGATAGCATTGCCAGCATCACTTCCCTTCGTCGCCGCTGGCTGGTGAGGAAGATTGCGGCTGTTGTTTCATCAGGATGGAGGGTTGTGATCCCTATTGGGTCTATCCACCTTGTTAGGCCTAAATTTTAATTATTTTGTACTTATGGGCCAAGCATGATGGTTTTTTGAGGATGGGCCTATTTCTAGCTTGTGGCTGCTCATTTTTAATTAAATGATTTTGGGCTGTAGATTAAATGGCCCAATTTTAGTTAAATGGTAATGGGCTGCTGGGCTAATCCTGGTTTTAATTAATTGTGGGTAATGGGCCAAGCATGATAAATTAGTTTTTTATTAATGGGCTAATTTTGTGCAAGTGGGCTTGGTGGATTTAATTTAATTTTGGGTTGAGTATATGGGTCATGGATAATGGGCTTGATTAATTATTTATCTGCTGCTCATTTTGTGCTTATTTGTTGCTCTAGGGCCCAAATTAATTGATCCACTATTTATTATGCAATTAATTATGATATATAACTGATTTAATTATTTTTTCTTGACAATTAATTGTTATATATGTAATGCATGTTCTATGTGATTTATTCATTTAAATTACTGTTAATAGAAGCATGCTAGGATGTATATTTTATTTCTGAATATTATATACATGTGAAAAACCCTCGGTGTTAAATAACTAAGTGGGAGAGGGGATTGGTAATAAATTCCCGTGGCCTCCATTATTGGTTTGTTAGCAATGTGAATAGACTTGCGCGTCGGCATTAGAGTCTTCCTCCCTATCGGATGAGTTTATTCATGGATTGCTAGAACAGACTTCATTAAATAATTACGTTGTAATGTGAAGCATATGAACTTGCGCGTTGGCTTAAACCTTCCTCCATATCGGATGAGTTTATATGCGGTTCACTGGTACAAACTTATAATTGATGACTATAGGAAGTTATCCGAGCGCGTGTGCACTTCTCCATCTGTAAGGCACACAAGCTTGGGCCGCGGACTTGGGGTCAAATAATGGTGTACACTTAGATGCAAATAATAAGTATCCTCCCCATCGGAGTCACTGCTTTTATTTGCATGGCTAAAGAGGAACCGACTATTAATTATTTTGTCATAAAGTTAGGTTGACAAATGAAATTGATGGGTAAAACCTTCTCTTGTAAATGTTCGGGTTTGTAAACGTCCACACTATCGTGGCTTGCAGACTCACGGTGCTTGAGATGTCGGTGAGTTTTATTTTATATTGTTTTGAGGGAATCAATATAAAAGAATAAAATTTGAAGTTTTGATCGGAATATTAATTTGTGATTCTCTGAATTTCGAATGGTTTTATCTCACTAATTGTTAACTAAAAGAAATTATATTTACTTGTCCAAATTAGATGATTAGAAAAGAATCTTGGTTTTGAATTTCACTGCTTAAGAAAATACAAGTGTGTTCTCTCAAAGGACGGCTCATGATTCCTATTAAAGTCTCTAATGAAGAGATGAGAGTTTCATAGAAATATGATGGTCTTATGTAACTCTTTGGATACTTGAGTAATTTAAAATACGTAAGATCATGATAGAATTAGATGAATGAATTGGAAAAATATGGAATAGAAGTTGAAAGGGAAACCTAAGTCAATTTTATTCTACATTATTGCCTAGATGTTTTGAGAAAGTTCCACCTGAATTACAAGAGGATGTAAATGGTGGGAAAACTTCTGACGAAACATGTGGCAAAGGAAAGCCAATTTCATCATGATGTGAACAAGTTTAATATCTTATTTACTAATGGTTTAAACATGATTAGTGATGGCATCTACTGACACAAAGTGTGTAGATACTGGAATCACTAAATGTTTATCACTAAGTAAGGATAAGATTATTATTACATGGGTAAAACTACAAAGGTAGTGGCTATTGCAGTGGGAGTTGTTTATTTATCTCATGATAAGAATAAACTTTTGATTATGAGAAATTGTCTTTACGTACATTTCATAGAAAGAATTTAATTTCGATTTCTATGCATTAACGGATGGATACTTCATTTTATTTAAATGACATAGTCATAGTAATGAGAAATGAGGGTATAATCCGTTAAAGTACGTTGGTGGATAATATGTAGACTCTTGAATCATACACATCCCACAGATGCAATAAATAGTAATTAATAATGCATATTCTAATATTAGTAAGAGAAAGGAACCTTCGGAAATGAACTAAACATATATTTGGCATCTAAGATTAGTTCATTTTACTTGAGTAAGATTCAAAAGTTGATAGCCGATAGACCGTAAGGTTTATCTGAAGTGGAAACTATCGGACTTGCGAGTCTTGCTTGGAAGTAAAAATGATTAACTGTCTTTTCAAGGCTGTGGGGTATAGAGCCAAAGATATATATGTTGGAATTAGTTCATTCTGATTCAAGTGGAACTAATATTATCCAGGCGAGAGGTGGTTATGAATATTCGAAGATTATTCTGAATACCGATATATTTATTTGATGCACTGAATGTCTAAGTTCTTAGATTAATTCAAGAATTGCAAGGCTGGTACAGTGAAGCGTCATGGAAAATATATTAAATCATTACGATTTAATCGTGATGGCGAGTACCTCTTAGGATAGTTAGGAGCTATTAATCAGAAGTTGAGATTAAATCTCAAGCAGACTACACCGGGCGAGCCCCAGCTGAATGGTGTGGTGGATAGAAGGTGCAAGTCTCTTATGGTATTGATTAGAGAGATGAAGAATTATTTGGAATAATTAAATTCATTTTATGGATATGCCCTAGATACAGTAATTCGTGAAACGTTTGTCTGTATGTGGGACATCCTAGAAAAATGAAGGGTGATTTATTTAGTCCAAAAGATCGAAGGGTAATTGTTAACTCAATAACTAGATTTTTGGAAAAGGACTATATAATAAATCACAAACCCATGAATAAGTTGTTCTAAAGCAAGTGAGAGGAAAACACGAAGTATTAGTACCAAGTGTACAAGAGGATATACCACAAGGTAAACTGCAACGCGTGTCACGTCTGATACACAATTTCATATAGTGCTTTATCGTAGTGGGAGGGTTGTTTGACAACCCAAACAGATATATGTTTTGGGAGAGTCGTAAAACTTGGTCCCAAGTAAACATGGTATTATCCCACGGATACGACGTAGCACTACAAGATGAAAATGTGGAATCTTAGTAAGTTGCATTGAATGTTGAAATAGAATCTACGGATTCTAAATTAAGTCTGGGAGCTTATAAGACTACTAAATGGTGTAAAAGCCATTGGAAGTGGTCATAGGAAATAAAAGAGGATCATACGGCAAGGTGAAAACCTTGGAAGCAAAGCTTGTTGCGGAAAAGTGTACTCAGAAAGAAATGGTTCGATTATGAGGACACATGTTCGCTGGTAGCTATGCTTAAGTTGATCCAGATTCTTTTATTTATTGCTGCTCATAATGAATTATGAGGAACAGCAAATAGATGTCAAGACAGCTTTTCTGATTAGAAGTCTTGAGGGAAACATCTATGTGAAGTGACCAGAGTAATTCATTGCAAAGTACTAATAGCATTTTGATAGTAAGCTTAAAAGTGTCCAGAGATGGAGTAAAGCAAGCTTTGAGATCTTGGAGCATCTGTTTTGATTAGGTAATCCAATGGCATGGATTTAAATCAATGAGCAGATGATTCTTGTGTGTTGTAAAGAGTGACGGAAATGTGGTGGTGTTTCTTGTACTATACGTAGATAGTACCTTGCTCATTGGAGACAATGAAAGAGTATTATCGGGCGTATGAGTACGGTTAATAAAGCGGTACTGATGAAGGACTTAAGAAAGGCAAAACACATCCTTTTGATCACGGTAATACGGATCACAATAAGGGATGTTATGCTTATCTCAAGTTTCATAAATGATACAGTCCATACTCGTTTAGCATGTGAATTTATCTTAGTGAGTGTGTCTTTGAGATACAAAAAGAAGATAAAGAAGACGAAAGCGATTCCTTATACTTCGACGAATAAGGAAGCTTAATCTAAGGAATGCTATGAACAAAGTTGGATATCTGTTTTGCTAGATGCATGAACAGTGGGTATCAACGTAACCCGGAACAAGAATGATGAACTGTGGTAAGACATATATAAAGTGCCTGAGAAGGACTGGAAATCATATATAGACTTACTGAGCAGATTCGCTGCTTCTTGTGGATTACGTAGATTCGGATTTTTTAGTCAGATTGGACGATAGTAAATTCTCCTCAAAAGGTTATGTGTTTAATTTTAGGAAGTAGAGTCATAATGTGGAGGAGTGTTATATAGAAATATATTTCAAACTCCAGACTCCATCATGGAAAGATGATAAATTGGAGTCTATGAGGCAACCAAAGTATCTATATGACTCTAGAAGCTTCAAGATGGACTTCGAAGTGTTTCTAAGTTTGCCCAAGGATATCACAATTTATATTGATGATATTGGTGCAGTTGCAAACTTGAAGAAATCACAAGTCCATAAGGCAATTAAACACATGGAGCGCGAGTACCACCTGTTACGAGAAATCGTATGATGAGGGGAAGGTTGTTGTCGCCTAGATTGCATCGGATGATGACCTAGTAAATCTATTTACGAGGACCTTAAGGCGAGAGCTTTTAATGGTCGTGTAGTGGGAGTAGGAATCAGATGTATGGCAGAAGACATGACAGCATAGTCTTTTAGTATAATTGGGAGATTGTTGGATTGTATACTAAAAGTCTAGCTTTAGTATGAACAATGTCATAACAATATTTGAAATGAGAATCATATGATCGAATGATTGCATCTTATAATTTATTTTATATGCATGATGCAATAGTCCATTTACTTTATACTGTAGATAATATGTTGTGCGACAACATGCGGAAGATCATATTATCGGTTTCCTTATAAAGTATAAACAGATGCTCACAACTGAAATAGACGGGGACTCTCTATCAGTATGGTTGTAGTTTGGTTCGGTATTAGCTTGTCTTGGCTATAGAATCACATTAGTGCACTTGTGTGTATTGAGCAGGACCGCTTGAGATCGTTCGACTTATACTGACTTATAGAAGAACTTGATCTCTGTTATTATGGAAGTTCGTGCTCTTAATCCCTATACAATAACCTCGACACGTAGGGCAGTATGTATTTCTTTGATTCATCAATGGGTGAGATTTATAAGTATTAAATCAACAAACTCGGTGAGTTGGGAAGTAGTGCTGTATCTATGGTGTGCTATTGATTGTAGAAGGAATTCATGTCCGTCATAAGTTGATGATGTCCCCTTGAGGAGCTCATAAGGTTTATCATGTAAATCTTGCAAGTGGATTAATTTCCGGCATGATAAAAAGGTTGAGTGGTACTACTCTCGGATGAGATATTAATTATTTTGAGTTGTCAGTAACTTAATTAATTAATGGGCAATGTATATCTTAAACATGGGGAGACTTCGGGCTCATAGTAAGAAGGAGCCAGAACATAATTTGGGATTGGACGGGTAGTGCAGTAATAATATTTTAGTGGACTATATTATTATTATTGGATTTAATTAAAAGCTTTGGGCTAAGCTTGGTTAATTAAATTCAATTGAGGCCCAGTCCAATTTCTCTTCCTGGTCCCTGCTGTAGCCCAGTATATATAAGTGAACTCAACTTCTTGGAACCCTAGTTTTTCCTGCATCTCTTTTGGTGAGAAAAGGGAAGAAGCAGATTGAGAGATCCTGCAGACTGTTGCCCACACAACAGCAGGATCACACTTGGGACATACAGTAGAAGATCGAGAGGTAGTTCTCTGCAACGATCAACCTCAACATCGACCTAGAAGTACGGTAAACGGTTTTATTTTACTTCCGCTGTTATCATTTATCTGTATTCCTAACAATCAAGTTTGAACCACAATATCCAATTGCCAACAATTGGTATCAGAGCCAGATTTTTCATGGTGAAACGTGACAAGTTGGGAAGGGTTTGTTTTTATGTGTGTTAATAGTCCAATTGAATACATGTTCCATCGCTTGAATGATAGTATAATATAAGGGTTTATATAATTTTTGAATTATCCTTGAAACCCTGTTTGTATATTGGCTGGACATTGATGTTCAATTACACGGCAATTCCAAAACACACACGAGATAGAAACCATCAAACATTCTATTTCCTTTCACCCTCTCTGTTCGCGGAGAAGAAGCGACTGCACGGCGGAGCTGATGGCATAACATCTCGTTGGCGATGGGCGCTGTGGACTGGTGATCTGGGCGAATCAAACGAATGTATGGGCGGCGTCTAATGGATCGCTGATGTTCCCGGCATGTCTGATTGAACACCCATTCGAGAACAAGCTGCGATCGGACGAGTCCCCCTTGATTCCGAGCGAGTCCTTCAAAGGGCAGGGCTGGTCTAAAGCAGTTTTTGATTGGGCGATGTAGATGAAATGACGAAGGGTTCCGATGGTCTGCACTGCAACCTGGCGAAATTCTGATCTATTTTCGACTGTGTCTGGAAGGAGGCAAGGCAGCGACAACAAGTCTTGGTGTGTAGCCACGCACGGCAGGTGGCCGGCGTGTCACAGGGGCAGCTACGCGACTGAGAGATCGACTGAAGGTTGCGAACGGCGGTGACATACCTGGACAGTAGGATCCGACGAGTCCTATCTGATTGCGGTTGAGTACGAGCCAAATTCAGGGCGAGTCGAAATAGGCTGGTGGGCGGCGTGATGACTCCAGCCGGCGACGGGTGCCTGATAGTGTGACGGAGCGATTCCTGGTGTGCGACTGAGCCGGCGCTGTCAGTAGACGGCTGGTGATAGTCGCTGGCATCGGCGGCGGCAGGAGGGACAACGTCACCAGTTGGACCGCGGCACCTTCCGGGTGAGTAATCAGCGGCGTTTGAGCACTGATTCTTCCAAAGAAGGGCATTGTCGTGGCGTGCCAGCGCTGCTGCGGAAGGAGGGCAGTCGGCGCGACTCCGGCGACTGACGGCACGATTGCCGAGAGCAGCGGCGCCGGTGGAAGCTTCACTTGACGGTTGCCGAGTGGATTCTATTGCGGCTGATGAGAAAAGCAGACGATAAGGACCACGGCGGGCAGCAATGCGGCGTCAGGAACTCGATCGGCATCTCAGTCACCGGCGGCGGCATGATCTGATAGCGTTGCCAGCATCACTTCCCTTTGTCGCCGCTGGCTGGTGAGGGAGATTGCGGCTGTTGTTTCATCAGGATGGAGGGTTGTGATCCCTATTGGGTCTATCCACCTTGTTGGGCCTAAATTTTATTTATTTTGTACTTATGGGCCAAGCATGATGGTTTTTTGAGGATGGGCCTATTTCTAGCTTGTGGCTGCTCATTTTTAATTAAATGATTTTGGGCTGTAGATTAAATGGCCCAATTTTAGTTAAATGGTAATGGGCTGCTGGGCTAATCCTGGTTTTAATTAATTGTGGGTACTGAGCCAAGCATGATAAATTAGTTTTTTATTAATGGGCTAATTTTGTGCAAGTGGGCTTGGTGGATTTAATTTAATTTTGGGTTGAGTATATGGGTCATGGATAATGGGCTTGATTAATTATTTATCTGCTGCTCATTTTGTGCTTATTTGTTGCTCTAGGACCCAAATTAATTGATCCACTATTTATTATGCAATTAATTATGATATATAACTGATTTAATTATTTTTTCTTGACAATTAATTGTTATATATGTAATGCATGTTCTATGTGATTTATTCATTTAAATTACTGTTAATAGAAGCATGCTAGGATGTATATTTTATTTCTGAATATTATATACTGTGAAAAACCCTCGGTGTTAAATAACTAAGTGGGAGAGGGGATTGGTAATAAATTCCCGTGGCCTCCATTATTGGTTTGTTAGCAATGTGAATAGACTTGCGCGTCGGCATTAGAGTCTTCCTCCCCATCGGATGAGTTTATTCATGGATTGCTATAACAGACTTCATTAAATAATTACGTTTGTAATGTGAAGCATATGAACTTGCGCGTTGGCTTAAACCTTCCTCCATATCGGATGAGTTTATATGCGGTTCACTGGTACAAACTTGTAATTGATGACTATAGGAAGTTATCCGAGCGCGTGTGCACTTCTCCATCTGTAAGGCACACAAGCTTGGGCCGCGGACTTGGGGTCAAATAATGGTGTACACTTAGATGCAAATAATAAGTATCCTCCCCATCGGAGTCACTGCTTTTATTTGCATGGATAAAGAGGAACCGACTATTAATGACAAATAAAATTGATGGGTAAAACCTTCTCTTGTAAATGTTCGGGTTTGTAAACGTCCACACTATCGTGGCTTGCAGACTCACGGTGCTTGGGATGTCGGTGAGTTTTATTTTATATTGTTTTGAGGGAATCAATATAAAAGAATAAAATTCAAAGTTTTGATCGGAATATTAATTTGTGATTCTCTGAATTTCGAATGGTTTTATCTCACTAATTGTTAACTAAAAGAAATTATATTTACTTGTCCAAATTAGATGATTAGAAAAGAATCTTGGTTTTAAATTTTACTGCTTAAGAAAATACAAGTGTGTTCTCTCAAAGGACGGCTCATGATTCCTATTAAAGTCTCTAATGAAGAGATGAGAGGTTCATAGAAATATGATGGTCTCATGTAACTCTTTGGATACTTGAGTAATTTAAAAGGCGTAAGATCATGATAGAATTAGATGAATGAATTGGAAAAATATGGAATAGAAGTTGAAAGAGAAACCTAAGTCAATTTTATTCTACATTATTGCCTAAATGTTTTGAGAAAGTTCCACCTGAATTACAAGAGGATGTAAATGGTGGGAAAACTTCTGACGAAACATGTGGCAAAGGAAAGCCAATTTCATCATGATGTGAACAAGTTTAATATCTTATTTACTAATGGTTTAAACATGATTAGTGATGGCATCTACTGACACGAAGTGTGTAGATACTGGAATCACTAAATGTTTATCACTAAGTAAGGATAAGATTATTATTACATGGGTAAAACTACAAAGGTAGTGGCTATTGCAGTGGGAGTTGTTTATTTATCTCATGATAAGAATAAACGTTTGATTATGAGAAATTATCTTTACGTACATTTCATAGAAAGAATTTAATTTCGATTTCTATGCATTAACGGATGGATACTTCATTTCATTTAAATGACATAGTCATAATAATGAGGAATGAGGGTATAATCCGTTAAAGTACGTTGGTGGATAATATGTAGACTCTTGAATCATACACATCCCACAGATGCAATAAATAGTAATTAATAATGCATATTCTAATATTAGTAAGAGAAAGGAACCTTCGGAAATGAACTAAACATATATTTGGCATCTAAGATTAGTTCATTTTACTTGAGTAAGATTCAAAAGTTGATAGCCGATAGACCGTAAGTTTATCTGAAGTGGAAACTATCGGACTTGCGAGTCTTGCTTGGAAGTAAAAATGATTAACTGCCTTTTCAAGGCTGTGGGGTATAGAGCCGAAGATATATATGTTGGAATTAGTTCATTCTGATTCAAGTGGAACTAATATTATCCAGGCGAGAGGTGGTATTGAATATTCGAAGATTATTCTGAATACCGATATATTTATTTGATGCACTGAATGTCTAAGTTCTTAGATTAATTCAAGAATTGCAAGGCTGGTACAGTGAAGCGTCATGGAAAATATATTAAGTCATTACGATTTAATCGTGATGGCGAGTACCTCTTAGGATAGTTAGGCAGAATCCAGATAATGTTGCCATACATGAAATTTTCACGAACTATGGAATTGGTAACATAGGGTTGATAGGAGCAAGGGGGAAGATGATGATTTTGAGATATATCCCGCTCTTATTAACATGGTAGAGAAGAATCCCTTTTATGGAGGTTGTTTTGAAGATCTATATCAACATCTCCGAAGATTTCTTGGTTATGCAAACACTCAAAAAGGAGCTAGAGCTAATGATGATGCTAGGCGGATCGCCCTATTCAAGTTTTCATTAATTGATAAGGCGGAAGCTTGGTATGAGACTCTTGATGCAGCAGATTGTACTACATGGGACCAACTGCAGCAGAAGTTCTTGGAGAGATACATGCCACCCTCAAGGATCTTAAGAATGAAGCAAGAGATCACCCGATTTGTTATGAATCAGGGTGAGAAATTTTATGAGGCGTGGGATAGGTTTAAAGACATGCTCAGGAGGTGTCCACAGCATGGAATACTGAAGGCTGAATACATAAGCATCTTCTACTATGGATTGGATTTTGAGTCGCGTATTTTTATTGATGCATCATCAGAAGGAGCGCTGTTATCTAAGACAGTACTTGAAGCTGAAAAATTATTTGAAGACGTCTCTGTGAATTCACATGACTGGCCTGTAGAGAGAGATAGAGGATCATATGTACTTGGCAAGGTGACACACGTTGAACATCAAGTGGTGAAGCCGAATAGGGATGATGAGATCGTTTCTAGTCTAGCTAACATCAACAAGCTACTAGAGTCCCAGCAGAAGCAGATTCCAAAGTTGACACAAAGGGGGCCTAGTATGCGGCAACACGAAGTGAAGACTGTTGAAGATACCTTCCATCGATACATGGCTGAGAATGATGCAAGGATTGATCATCTTGAGGATACCATGAATGTTGATCATGCAGATTTATCTAAGCAGTTGAAGGACCTAACTTTGATTATGGGGCAGATGATCGCGAACGTGAATCAATTGACACAAAAATTGGAGAATAAAGCCATCATATTAAGGTCTGGAATGCAGTACGAGGGACCAATGAAGCCGGAATTGAAGTTTGAAGTGAAAGGAGCCCGATTTGACCCTGGTTCGACCAACTCATCAGGTCAAACTGAACAGAGGAGGTCGTACCATGCACCTGAGCAACATCCGGAGGTCCCAGCTGAGCGATTCGACCAGGAGCAAGAGGGTTCTACCAAATCTGTTGGTCGAACAAGCCTGTTCGCGACCCCCTGTTTTGTCTGAAGCTCGATTCGACCACGACGTAACTGGTTCGACCAAGCTTTCTGGTCGAACCCAAGTCGAACCAGAGGCCAAAGATCATACAGTGAGCCGATTCAACCTGGGGGACATTGGTTCGACCTGGCCTACAGGTCGAACCATGGTCGAACCATACCATGCGGAGCACTCTATTTTTTCAGATTATCAGTTCGACCAAAGTAAGGGTGGTTCGACCTGTCCTGAAGGTCGAACCCATGTCGAACCTCAATGTCTGGAGCACCCTATTTTGTCGCAATAACGGTTCGACCATGACGGACATGGTTCGACCAGGCCATCTAGTTGAATCCAGGTCGAATCTAACATGCAAGGTGAGAATGGACTTCCAGGTGCTCGATTCGACCACGACATACCTAATTCGACTAGTCCCACTGGTCGAATCCAGGTCGAACCCAACTATTTTGCACCATTTTCTACACCGATAGCTCCGCATGATGTTGATGTTATTCCAGTACCATTACATGAGCAGAATACTGAGCTTACAATGGAGAAGAAGTGGGAAAGAGCAAAGAAGTTGAGAGCCGAGAAGCTTAGACTGCAGATGGATAATGAAGATGTGGTTTTCTCTCATGATCATGCAATGAAGATGCCCATGGAGACTCAATCGTGTAAGAGCATTGATGTGGTTTCTAACTTGTTTAATCTTGATTTTTCTAAGTCAGGTGATTCTGAATTTAAGTGGAAGATTGACAAGGAGGTGTCTAGACAGCCATGGGAGGAAGGAAATTTAAATGATCATATTTTTGTGACCAAGAAAGGTGAGGTGTTGAGTGTAGACAAGAAGAGAGAAAGAAAGTACTTGAAGGTGAGGATACGACAAGACCGTCCTCTGATCCAGTAGTTCAAAAGGTTATATCCTTCGTGACTCTCCGACGTTAAACATGAGCACCTGTTGGGGGCTTTCTCTTCCGTTTTATTGCTTTATTTCTTTCGTGTGAGTAAGAAATTTTTATATTTAAGGTGTTTACTAATCGACAATTACATCTCTTTTCAAACTTAGTTTCAACTTACGTTTTTCCTAAGTTTGGGGGGTGTGATGTTCTTACCTCATTGAAGCACCAGGAGTATAATCTTTTCTTTGTGATGTTTGCTAGGGGAGTTGATTTTTGCGGTATGTTGAAACTTTAATCGATTTTGATGTGTCGATTTTTTGCAATTTGCCTAGTGTTCAGTGGTGTTTCTAGTGTGTGGAGTCGATTAGATAGTCAATTAAGTCTTTCTTATAGTTCTCCTATTTTATTATTGATGAATCTTGTTATGATGAGTTTGTTTGAGATTTAATGATAGAAAAAGGTAACTAGGTGGCAAGACGAGTTCTACATTGAGGCTTTAACTCGAGGAGCTCGTGCGTTTTGAAGGAGAAATCAGGTGCCTCGTTTCCTTATTCTAGTTCTTATGTGTGCTTTAAATTAATGGAGTGGAAGGATTGAGTTTTTGGTGGTGATCCATATGAGCTTATATTGTTAAAATTGTGCTTTAAATTCATATGCTCTTAAAATTGATGAAGGAAGTGTATTTGTGTTATATTGTGATATGAAGTTCTATGTGTATTTGTGGGATATTACTTACCATGAAAAGTACTCTGTCACTTGTTAAAAACCCATGTGAGATTTTGAGCTTCGTTGATCATGTTAATTAATCACATGATATTTCTTTCTGGTGAGTATCATTCTTGTGCGTGTATTCTAGAACTTGCCTCTTATCTTACTTGAAACTTCATGTGTGTTAGATAATGGGAGATGATTTTAGGCCATCCTTGAATTATGAGTCACTTAGCCAAATAATTCCCTACCAAATAATTTTATATCCGTAGTTAGCCCTTTTGAGCCTAAAAGTCTTATTTCTTTGGTAATCTACGAAGATAGCCACTTTGATATCCTATTTGAGCCTTAGAATTCCTATATTCAGTGGAGAATTAAATGTTGTCAAAGTGTGTGAAGTTGATTTTGATGGAGTTTGGAAGGAATAAAATATTTTGAGTTGTACAAGTGATTATGAGCTTAAAAATAAGTTGATGGGGGGTAGTGCCCAAAATTGGTACCCCGAGATGTTAGAGGTAGTGCCCGAAACTGGTACCTCAAGAAAGGAAAAAAGAAGAAAAGAAAAAGTATGTTGAGCTTGAAGGAAATGAGAAAAAAGAAAATTAGAAGAACATGAAGCTGGATAGCCTTGAAGTGTAAGAATATGCAGTACAAAAGATCTCTGGTTTTAATTCTCTACTAATTGAGTCACTGTATCCATATGTTTCCTACCCTTACCAAAGAGCTGACATTACATCCTATTAAAAGTCCTTTTTGATCCCATTGTCGAATCATACTTTTGGTGGTGGAGAGTTTGAGACGTTTGGCAAGCTTATGGTTACGCATGCACTTGAATTGAATTTGAGCGTAAACACCTTAACCCATAAGTGTACATCTTTTACACTTGAGTGCGAGTGATATATACTCCCTGTGAGAACATGTCAATGGAGCATTTGAATTGGTGGTGATTGTCTTAACTTGTATACTATGAATTGATTATTACATGTAATGAAAGTTGCATGATCTAAGTTGAGGACAATTGTATTTTGAATGGGGTATTGGTCATAGTCCTTGTTGGGGTTCGACCACGACGTTGGGGTTCGACCTGTACAACAGGTCGAACCATGGTCGAACCAGTGCCAAATTTGTCCAGTAGCATGGTTCGACCTATGGTTCGACCTGCGGCTCGTGGTTCGACCTGTTTGCTGAGGTCGAACCATTGCGCGAAAACTTACCATATTCGGATTTTCGAGGCCAAAACGCGTGTGATCACTTGAAAAGCTCATTCCAAGCCTAGGAGATGTGATTACAAGTATAAAAGGAGGTTTAAGCAGCCACAACAACATGAGAGGAACACAACAACAAGAGAAGAGAAGAGAGGCCACAACATACAACACCCCACAAGGGGGGATCACCCCCCAACCATCATCCTCTTCCTTTCTTCCATCCATCCATCACTTTGAAGATTCGTTTGTGGAATCAAGGGGAGAACTAATAGGAGAATTCAAGAGTGAGAAGGACGCGATGACGCCACATCTAGGGTTTATTCATTTTCTAATTTATCATGTATTTTCCGGATATCCGGGTAAGATCTATCCAATACCCATGTGTGTTTCCTACAACACCATGGGCTAGAGCCTTTTTTGTAGAACTAGGGTTGTGAAGGTTTTATCTTGTTAATTGAACTTCCGTGTGTATACTCCGTACAACACTACTTGTGGAATTATTTTATATAAGATTGTGCTTTTTTAATCCATACTCAAAGTCGTTTTGTGCATCAATAATCGTTGTGTAGAGTCTAAATGCATAACAAGGTTATTGGTTGAGTGCGTTCACTGTTGAGCAGGGTTTTATGTTATAATTCTAAGTGAAGGGATTCCGAAGTCTTATTAGAACTATCTTATATGAATACTTGTTAATTGAATTGAATTCGGGTTAATAAGTAGGATTAAGAGTATAATTTCATAGTACCTATAAAGGGAGATCATATCGGGTTAGAGTACCAATCCTAGGGGGAAATAATTGATACTGATAGTACCTAGAAAGGGGGGTAAAATTATATCTCTTGCTCCGAGGTTATTCACACGTGTTACACACATGTTTACTTGTGTCTATAGAGTAGATATGCATGGTTTAGTGAAGCGTCCATATTCCATAAAGCAGAGTCGGACATTGACACATGGAAGGGAAATTAATGATGTAAAACTGGATTATCCTAGAGCTACCTATTCTCCTACTTGATCCACTTTTGTATTCTTCGAGTGATACTTTATTTTATTGTTATTTTAATTATTTGTTTAGTAGTTTAATAATTCTAAACCTCAAACGTTATTGCCTTACGTCTTAATTAATTTAGATAATAATTAAATTGATAATACTCCGTCCCTTGGGTTCGATACTCACTTGGTCACCTTTCGAAACTATAATTGATATCCTTCATACTTGGGGATTAAATTGTGTGTTGAGAAAACGCTCATCAGTTGTCTAATGTCATGATCAGGTTTCTTTTCATAAGTGTCGAACTTAATTGTCAACTGCATAAGCCTTGTAATCGATGTACCTCCATACTTCTCACGTAGATACACCCAGATATCATGTGCAGTGGGATTCATGAATCAACGCATCGATTACTGAGCTTACAAGAATACCTTGTGCAATGGAATTTTCCTTTTCCATGCCCGGTACGCTTCTTGGTCACACCTCCCTTGATTTCCAATTCCCTCGCCTGGTTCAACCATCACTTGATTTATAGCATTTAATGTATCTTGTTCATACAATACGTACCAAATTTTATGACGCCGTGTGTCATAATTGTCATCATTGAGTATCTCACCTTTGTTCAACTCAGCGACAATCGATTTTGATGTTATTTTCTTTGATAGAGATTAAAGTGATTCAGTATGTTAATAATGTTTTATTAAGTTTTACGTTAAGCCAAACAGAGACATCTCAATCAATAACACAATATTTAATCTCGAAAAATAGCTTGGAGACTATTAATCATCAATCTCATCAAATGTCATCATATTAGATTCTTGCTTCAAAACGTAAAACACATTGTTCAAGTAATCAACAATAATATTGAATAACCACTTATAAATTGAACTTGAACAACCATTCACAATAGCAAAAACACCAAGTCTGACAAGTCATGAATATAAAATTCTAATGAACTCCCTGAGTTTCCAATTAGAAATACAATGGAAATGAATTAAGGAAATCTACGGATTAATCTCCCTAATTTATCATTACTAGATTTCCATCAGTGCTCATAATCAAATTTCTTAGTTCTCACACTATAAATAGCTTGCCCTAGAGGATCTATGTGAGGATTCTTTATCTGACGGTTCTCTCGACCACTTAGTCTCAAAGAATCAGAACGTCGAATCCTTCCCATCCTTAAGCAGGCCGATCTTAGTGTCTGTGTCCTATCTTCTACTTCAGAAGCATCGGCCAAATCTTGCATAATTTAACGACCATTAGATTTTACTTTATAAGTCTCCCTCTGAACCCAAAAATTCTTTTGTAGGTAAGGAGGCAAAGTATTCACCCAGGTCTCAGGACTAGAAACTTGGAAATACTTATCACGTGGAATCGTATTGCTATAAATTAAAGGTATCAATCGGTTGTTTAGTTCAATCAAATCAATTGCGTGGTCCCTTATGTTGTGTGTACGCTTCATTTTATAATTCAAGAATTCATGGAGGACTTCATCTTTAGTCATAATATCTTCCTCTGAAATTGTTCCCCGTCCTGACATGCCTCTAAGAAAATGAGCAACCAATAAACAAACATCCCGGTGTTAGTCAAACTATATCACATGAATTTCCTCTCTATTTAATTCATATGGAAACAATTTTCCAAGATGCAATAGGTATATTCACAAGTGAATCAGTCCAACTCACTTTGGTTCCCACTTTCATAGGCTACAGGAGTTTGAACAATTTTAACAACACTAACACCATGAATTTAGAATTAAATGACATATTAAGGTGCATTATTACCAAATATTGCAACCAAATAGCCATCCCATGGGTTCGTATTCAACAAACATGTCATAAAATGAAGTAAATCCTCACATACACCCTATAGATGATGTCAAACGCTCTCGAAAACATTATCATAGGACTCAAAACGCTGAAAACACGTCAAAAAACACTGGACAGTCGCCGAAAAACACCACAACGCGCCTCCACACGCCGCCACGGACCAACTGGAATCTTCACGCGCCGCCCACGCGCCTCCACGCGCAGCTGGAAGCAGGCTGAGCTCTGGCGCGTGCAACACACGCGCCACCACCGAAGAGGCGCCTTCCAGTGCGTGTACCACACGTGCCTCCGCCGGTTACCAGCGCATGGGATTCACGCGCTATCGCCGGTGGCCGTTGCCGGAGCGTGTCTTACATGCGCCTCCGCGTGCCGCTGCCCTCCGGCATTTCGTCACGGAGCGACCCGATTATGCTGGGTCTGACCCGGATCTATCTGATTGACCCGGTCCACCTTCAGGTTTTTTAAAATTGTGATCAAGTCCCTAAACTTTATCGAATTTTCACAAATCAACCCCTGAAGTTTCTGAACTTTTGCAGTTTAGCCCCAAGAACGAAAAAAACTTCAAAAATTCATATCTTGAGTTTTAGAAGGCCAAAAATTTCATAAAAAATACTGACAGAATCCTCTCAACGAGGCCTTTCCAGTGGTGTAACCAAAACATGCATTTACTTGCACAAAAAAATGACGATAAAATCACACCATCAAGTTTCATGGTGAACGTCAACGTCATTAACACATCTCTATTGGAAATAATCATAATCTGCCTCATACTCATATAAATAACCCATCAATGCACACAATACACCGATCATATAGCATCAAACCAAAATTCATACGAGGATGTTCAAATCATAAAAGCAGAAAACTTAAAAACTTGAAATATTTTAAATCCAGAAAATCAAACGGAGTACCAACCATTTGGCTCTGATACCAATGTTTGAAAACTCACGTTCATAAACACACGAACCCTACACATGCATAGAGAGGAATCTCTTACCTCTCACCGTAGGATTGTGTTGCAGCGGAAGAAACATGAACCTGTTGGTACTCACATTGATACATCGTGATATCTGGATCAATCCTTCAACACGAGGTTGAGAGAATATGTTTCCACGAATGTGTATTAACTGTGGAATATGAAGACTGGTTTTGTATTGTGATATTGGGAGAGAAAACGAGAGAGAAATGCTTTCGCTTGCATTCTGTATTCTTCAACGCGTTTAAGCGTAGCGCATTCAGCGTATCGCACATTCTTCATACACAAACGTACGCATGCACTTTTAAGCACTCTGCGTTCCTTGCGTTCTGTAATATGTGCCTCTCTCTCTCATCTTCTCGAACAGCATGGCGCGAGCAGTATATTCAATCCAAGGAGACAGGAGTTGAGTAACGGTTTCATAACTCCTTCTGTCTCCCTTATCCACTTCTTATGTGGAATTTAATAAATAATAATATATATTATTTACAGGATCTTTAAATAAGAAGACTTCAAATGGATCCACCCCACCCTTCTCTTTCCTGCTACACTTTATCTTTCTCTCTCCTCCCTTTTTATTTCTTCACTCTCCTTTCTTTTCCTTTTGACATGTCCGCCTCACCTTTCTCTCTCCTGCCCTACTTTGTTTTTCTCTCTTCTCTCTCTTTCTTTCTTCTCTCTCTTTTTTTTTTCTTTTCCTTTTCTCACGCAGCTGAGCGGAGTAGGTGGAATAGAGAAAGAGATTACAATTGCTCTTGGATCGACCAAAGTGGGTACTCTCCTTCGTCGCCCCACGGTGCCCGGAGATTCAACGATGACGACGACGACGGGATTGTAGCTACCCATCAGAAAGTGATGCTCGATCTCCAGACGGAAGCAGATAAAATGAAAGATGCAATTTCTAAGGATGGAATTGAGGAACGTGAGGTCTCCATCTCCATCCCTCCGTCGTTGACTCTGCCTCCCACACCCCCACCACCTCCGCTGCCCGCAGCCGCGTTATTGGACGGCGACACGAACTGCCGTGGAATCTTAAAATGAGACGAGCTGCGTGTAGGACCGGTGAGTGAGTTCACCGGCAGTGATGGCGCCGATGGGAAAGGGCCGAGGGTGGATGCGACCCAAATTCAACCGGCGGCTGCATCCCACAAGCCTCCGATTCAGTGCTTTGTTCTTAAGCTTCTCCATGGAACTTCAATTTTTTGAAAATTTATAAGGTTCTTATTTTATTATTAATTAGATTATTCTTTACAATGAATTGGATTACTTTTTTAAAAAAAATAGGTTACTTCTTGATTAAAGACTTTAATTTTTATTTTTATTTTTAAATAAAAGATTGCAGTAATAAAAGAAAAAAAATTATTTAAATAATGTCAAATAAAAAAATCAAGAATGCAATATATATCCGTATTTGTCATAATAGTACAACTCTTAAAAAAAACTTAATGTTATAAATCAATCCAATTCATAAAAAAGAAAATTGAAGATATATTAATTTAGACTATGTACACTACGTAATTTAAAAAAAAAGATTTTCTTTATTAAATAAATATTTCATCATTATAAATGATTTTGACTCAATAATTGGAGAGAGAGTCACCAAGTTGTCATATCCTATATCTACTCTACCTATAAATTTTATAATACAAAAAAGAGGAGAAGACATGCATTTATTATACCGTGAAAAGGGTAGAGGCAAATAAAAGTAGAATAGAGGAGCAGTGCTTTAAATAAGTTGGACACGTGGCGTGTTCTTGGAGCGGCTCATTCTCCTTCCTGTGTATAAGACCCGCGAATTTTTACATGGATACGATTTTGGGATCCGGTTCCATGAATTTTTCATGGGACCGGTTCCACCCTAATCCCTCTCTTACGTAATACTCCCTCCGTTCCGGTCAAACTACAACGTTTGACTGCATAAAGCTCTCACAAAAGCTACAGTAAATGTTGCAATATGGGCAGGACGGAGGGAGTATATATTCCGTTAATTTTCACGTGACTATATGGCATCTTCTTCAAAATTCTTAAAGGAGAAATGTAAATTAATTAAAAAATACAATAAAATCAAGGGTAGGTCTTGTGTGAGACCGTCTCACGTGAGACCATTTTTCACTTTTTAAAATAGTTATCACTTTCGCTATAAATCGTTATTACTTTCGCTATAAAATGTTATCACTTTTTATTTACATTATAAACTGTTCATGAAACAACATTATCACTTTCATTTATTTATTATCACTTTCCTTCATAAACATTATCACTTTCTAACCGTCTCACGTCACTTTCACATAAGCTCTTACGTGAGACGGTCTCACACGAGTCTTTGCCTAAAATCAAAATAATTAATTACTTGTATATATTATATACATACACACACATCTGGCCCACGGTATAAAATATTTAGGGAAGTATTGACGGCCACCTCATCTTTAATTTCGAAACAATTTCTAATCTTCATCCACGTAATTTAATTTTACATATTATGTAAAATAATAACCTCTGGAAAATTAAATATTTCGGTGGAAAATAAATTTTATGTAGGTATCATTTGTACCCTCTATGTACTTTAAAACCAGATTATGTAAAATAATATTTGGAGAATTAAATATGTTTCGGTGGAAGATAAATTTATTTTGTGTAAATACCATTTGTACCTTATGTATTGGGTAGGTCTTGCATGAGACCGTCTCACGTGAGACTATTTTTCACTTTTTAAAATAGTTATCACTTTCGCTATAAATCGTTATCACTTTTGCTATAAAATGTTATCACTTTTTATTTACACTATAAATTATTCATGAAAGAGCATTTTCACTTTTCATAATTTATTATCACTTTTCTTCATAAAGTTTCTCTTAAACATGCATTTATGATACTAAATGAAGTATTTTTATTCAAACTAGTCATTAACATGTTTTTGGACGGTATATATTTTATTAAAATGTAAAGAAAAGTAAAAGATAAGTACGTCATAAATACTCCCTCCGTCCCCTTGAAAGGTGTCAATTTCACTATTCCAGCATCCGCTTCAAAAGGCATCATTTCCTTAATTTAATAAAGAAAGTACACAATATGACCCACCACTTCCCTCTAATACAATTACCCATCTTATCTATAATAATAATACTCCTTAATTTACATGCAAAAAACAAATAAAAGACCTTAGAACCGTCCACTTGCAAACAGCAAATGGACACCTTTCAAGGGGACGGAGGGAGTAAATATTAAGGAAAAAACTTGTGTATCCCGAGATACATAACCTTTAATATTAAATTGTACTCCGTATATCCTTTAGTATAAAGACGTGTACCCTTAATTTTTTGAAAAAAATAACAAATATTAATGAAAAGTGTATACTATTTAGAATAAAATGTTGTATCCTTATTAATTAAAATGTATACCCTTTAAAATAAAATAATGTAATCATACACACTTTGTGCAACTGGACACAAAAGACCAACTCAAATATTATAACTAAAAAAAATCTCTAGAGAAAGAAAAATAAAAGATTATGAAGTTATGAAATGAATATAATTAAATACTCCCTCTCTCTTTCTTATATTTTTTCAGATCTATTATTTTCACCTGTTGCATATTCTCAATGATGATAATACTAAATAATATTTTTAAAACATTATAATATTATAAAAAATTTCATATATTTTCTACACTTTATAATTAACCAAAACCAACGACTTTATTCATTATTTTTTCTTTGAATTACAAAAAATATCACTTTTTTTCTTATATTATATACTTAAAAATACTCTCTCAATTCCACAATTATTGTTACATTTAATATTTGCACAAGAATTAAGGAATATAGTACTCCCTCCATCCATCAGTAAAGTATACTCCTTCCGTACTAGGGCAGGGGCGGTGGGGGCCCCTAATGGTGGGGTACACCATTTATACTCCTTCCGTACCGTCTAAAACACGGAGATTAGGGAGTATAGTATTTTGATGTGTAGTGAGGTGAGAAAAATAATATTTTAACATAAAATGGATAAGTGTATAAGTGTGATATTAGGACAAACGCAGAGAGAAATAATTAATTTGTGTGGGTCTAATTTGTCAAAAAGGGAAATGTAAAGATTGAAATGGGACGCTCAAATTAGAAATATGTAAAGATTGAAATAAGATGGAAGAAGTATATTTTGTCATCCTAGACATTTGCACTAAAATTATACATTTATTTATATTTTTAAACACATGAAACCCACACACTTACACATTGAGTTGATATCCTCTGTATTCGTGTGTATATATATATATATGACAAAGTCTCTTGTGAGACGCTACTTACTCGAGACGGTTTGTAAGACCCGTTAAAGTATGTTTATTATTTAGATAAAGTATGTTTAATAATTGTTAAAGTATGTTTTCTAAAATATGTTGGATTATGCATTAAAGTATAATTTTAACATGTTAAAATATGATTTGTTATTGATATACTTTAACTAGAAATGAACATACTTTATCTTTACAATAAACATACTTTAATAATGGGTTGACCCGTCTCACACCCGTCTCACAGGAGGGTGTCTATATATATATATATATATATATATATATATATATATATATATATATATATATATATATATATAATTATTTATTCAACATCGAATATACCTTTTTTTTCTTTTAGTAATTGTATAGTTTTTTTTTTTTTACATTTAGTTCTTTATTAAAAAATTAACAAAAAGTTTATATTTTTATTTATTAGTGCAAATAAATTTGTACTCGTTCACATAATATTTACCTTAAACCATTTGAATTTTGATGTGTCATTATGAGTAGACATTTGCGGGTACTTTCAACAATTTGCTACACAATTTGCGGGTATTTTGGTGTGTAACTGATATTATAGGCAACGAATATTTTCACTTTGCTCCACAATTTGAAATTATACGGTTTAGGTGAGAGAAAATTACAAAAAATAACCCCATACAGATTATATGTAGCCTACCTTTAGAAGGCAACGAATATTTTCTTATACAGATTATATGTAGCATACCCCTTACAGATGATATGTAGCCTACCTTTAGAAAAATATGAGATGTTATTGTCTTATTATATTCTTAGTACAATTATTGTCTACAAGCATTCTTTTTCAGTTATAAATAAATAAATAGAAAAAATAATTATATCCGTTAAATTTAAGGTTAGAATTTAAATGGCGGAGTTACTTTACATTAATTATCCAAAAAGTATTATACATACGTGACGCTTATAATAATACCACTAAAGAACAAAATCTGCACCAAAAATGCGTTTTAAATTAGTTATCAGTTGAAACCAGTGAGAATATTTTACGAATGAGATCGTTTAACCTTATCACTTTTCATTTATATTATAATATAAATTATTTATAAAATATAATTATTACTTTTTATTAATTAAATTAAATATCAATTTTATTCACACTAAGTCTTTGGCATTATTTATTAATCCACGTGCAAAAAAAAGTTGCCTTACGGCGGATGGAGGGAGTACTAAAAATAAGGTAAAGACTTATGTGAGATCGTCTCACGTAAAGACTTACGTGAGACGGTCAGAAAGTGATAACTTTAATACTGAAAAGTGATGCTAAATTAATGAAAAATGATAATATTATTTCATGAACAATCTATAATATAAATGAAAAGTGATAACATTTTATAGTGAAAGTGATAACATTTTATGGCGAGAGTGATAACGATTTTTAAAAGTGTAAAATGATCTCACGTGAGACGGTCTCATACAAAACTCACAAAATTATTTTCGAATTGATATTAAAATTTTAGATAATATTTAGGAAAAAATATTTACGGGTATTGCGGCGGTTTTTTTAGTGACGAAATTATTTTCATTGCTAATATCAGTAAATTAGCGATGAAAGATAAAATTTAATTGCTAAGTTGATGATTATCACAAAATTAAATTAAAATTCAAGTTGGGGACGTATAATATATATATATATATATATATATATATATATATATATATATATATATATATATATATATATATATATTCATCGCAAATATTTACAATAAAATTTACATATTTCGTCGCAAATATGTGAATTTGTGACTAAATTTCATGATCCACGTCTCCACTCATCAAATATATGATGGGCTAGATCATCACGCCATGCATTTCAAGCTTAAAATGTGTAATAATTTATGAGTGTGAAGTTTAGTTGTTTAAATAAAGTTGGTATGAACAAAATTTATGTAGTAAATATGTTGGGTGTTCATAAATTGAAGAAAAAACTTTTTTTTTAGTACTTGAATTCCTGAATTTGCTGTTGATCTCTGATTCTGACCATCGTCAAACATTGATTGAACATAAATCTTATGTTCTTTGTATAAGGTTATTTTAGTCTTTTACGTAATTTATGATTCAAATTTATAACATGATGAGTGTATTCTGTAATTAAACTGCGGGCTAAGGTGCAACCATATGGCTAACCAGAAAATTTTCTATTGGTTACAAATGTATGATTTGCAACGTCTTATCAAATATTCATTCATCAATTAGATATAACCTTAATATTATCACACAAATTTTATCTAATTAATTCTTCATACATTGTTTTTTACTTTTTCATTTCCACTTCTTTTTAAGCCGCGAACTTATTTCATGCTTTTATTGTTTTTTAATAAAAAAAAAACTTATATCCTCATTTATTAACTTGTAAGAAAGAAAAAAGCAAAACATTCTTCGCATCTTTGTTAGTTTTATCATAATTTTCACTTTAAAAAAGAAAAAAAAACACATATAACATCAATATTAAGTTTTAAATAATCAGGTGGACTATTTCATTCAACTGTTGGGCTTCCAACTAAAATGAGTGACACATATTCGATTCCTTTTAAAAAGAGAAAAATTATAAGAAAATTTGAAGAAAGCATGGAATAGATATAGTAGGTGAGAGTTATAAGGAGAGTAATGGGGAGTAAGTATATTACTCCTCCACCCCATAATATTTTTTATATTTTTCTCATTTGTTTGTCCAACAAAACTTTTCACACCCAAAAAATGAAACATTACTTTATCTAACAACCTCAAAAGTTACTTTTATTTCAAATTTGTCACTCATTTTTCACAAACATATCATTACTTTATAGTACTTTTTTATTACATAAAAATATTATAATACCCTCCAAAGTTAATAAAGTTGGTCATAAAACACAACTTTTCTTAAATAACGTGGAACAATAAACATGAAAAGTATTTTGGGATATAGGGATTAAGTTTTAACTGCAGGTCTCTTCAACATCATTCAAAATAGGGGCCCATGCTACAATGCCCTATGTGAAAAGTCAAAGAGCAAAAATGTCCGGTCCAATTCAAAATATGCAGAAATGCCCACTTTTGAGACAATTTGTCTAAAAAACCCTTTAAAAAGTGATGAAAATACCTACTGACATGTAGTCAGTTTGACTCCTATTTACTCTGTCACTCGGTCTTTCGGTCACTCGATCTTTGTATTCTGTCACTCGGTCACTCGGTCTTTGTATTCGGTCACTCGATTACTCGGTCTCTCAGTCACTCGGTCACTTGGTCACTCGGTCGTTGTATTCGGTCACTCGGTCACTCGATTACTCGGTCACTCGGTCTTTGTATTCGGTCACTCGGTCTCTCGGTCACTCGGTCTCTCAGTCACTCGGTCACTCGGTCTTTATATTCGGTCACTCGGTCTCTCAGTCACTCGGTCACTTGGTCACTCGGTCTTTGTATTCGGTCACTCGATTACTTGATCTCTCGGTCACTTGGTCTCTCAGTCACTCGATCACTCGATCTTTGTATTCGGTCACTCGGTCTCTCAGTCACTCAATCACTCGGTCTCTCGATCACTCGGTCTCTCAGTCACTCGGTCACTCGGTCTTTGTATTCGGTCACTCGGTCTCTCAGTCACTCGGTCACTTGGTCACTCGGTCTTTGTATTCGGTCACTCGGTCACTCGATTACTTGGTCTCTCGGTCACTCGGTCTCTCAGTCACTCGATCACTCGATCTTTGTATTCGGTCACTCAATTACTCGGTCACTCGGTCTCTCAGTCACTCAATCACTCGGTCTTTGTATTCGGTCTCTCGGTCACTCGATCTCTCAGTCACTCGGTCACTCGGTCTTTGCATTGAGTGGGAGTTCAATTATTTATTAATTATAAAAGTCTAACTTTTAATAATAACTCCAACTCACTCGGTCTTTGTCTTCATATTATGTTTGAAAAAGCTGACACATATAAAATAGGGGTAAATTTGTAAACTTAAGTACAAAGTGAGCATTTTTGCTCATTTTTTGTCAAAGTAGGTGATAGGCTTTTTCTGCGCACTATAATTTAATCCTCAAGTGTAAGGATATCAATTGTAGCAGTAAGCACCCAAGTTAAATTATCGAACCCAAAAGGACAGCTAATTATTTATTTCCTAAAATTACTAAATTAATCAGAATCAAGTAACCGATATCCAGGAGTTGTGAATTTAATTATTATCTAAATAACAGAAAATTAAATAACTAATAAAATAAATCACAGAAGAAAGATTTAAGATTAATTCAAGAGAAAATCAACAGTTCTAAGGTATCAGGTATAGACCAATTAATTCGGGTTTCTAGACCTCTAATTGTTCATTCATGCAGTTTCAATGAAAATACACTGCATAACCCTGTTTTCCCATCGGATATGATCCGATTCAAAGCTAACAGTATAATCTAGTTTAAATCCTAAGGTGCGTGAATATTACCAAGCCTTATTCCTAGATACTAATCAAAGCAAGCAACAATACCTCCGGATGGTAAGCCCGACTAACAAGATATTTTCTGGAATTACTACAAGGTTCTATTCACTTCCTACTTGATTGTCTAATTGCATTGTTCCACTAAACTAATCAAGTATTTGATTAACCAGTTCATGAAATTAAAGTGCTTATAGCGGAGCTACTCTAATCCCTAACAGATAGACAATACCAATCATGAACGCACACAATCTAACACAATAATCCAAGCATTATAGCGGATGTCATGAATATATTATGAAGACGTTACGAAGCAGATTAACATGTCTTAGTAAAATAAGTAAAATCAAAAGCTCAACTACATAAAATCCCAATCTTTGGTCTAAATCCCCAAATCAATCAAATCAATCCATCAAACCTTAAAACTGTATAAGAAATTAGCCTATGAGGTTACAAGCAACACTCATGGCTATGCAATTTATACCACAAATCAAGACAAAAGAAAATTAAAGAAAGGAATAGAAAAACCCTAGTGTTGGAGTTGTCTCAGATTCCTTCTCCGTCTCTCCGATTGACTGATCTTCCTCTTGAATAGCCCTTGAATCCCCCTTTGATGTGGATGTATGATGGGATGGATATGGATGATGGTAGATGATGGATGGTAGGGGGTAATCCCCTTGTGGAGGGTGGTGTCTCTTATGAATAATGATGTGAGATATATATAGGTGTGAGAAGGGAATGAGATAAGGAAAGAATTGTGCTCAAAGAAATGGAATGAGATAAGGAAAGAATTGTGCTCTAAGAAATAGCTAAAATTGGCTAATTTTCGGAAATTTTCGGAAATTCCCGTTGGCAGCTGCGCAGTCTCACCGTTTTGAACATAACTTCCTCATACGGACTCCAATTTGAGTGATTTTTGCGCCAAAACGATCCTCTCTTCCGTGGCTTTCCAAAAATATATCACATGATCAATTTGGACTTCTATACGAACACAGAAAAATTATTCAAGTGGACGTGTCTTTTTCACCATTCCTTCACACTTTCACTCTTCATTCCAACTTTTAACTTTTGATCTTGTTTTACCCTTCAAAACTCAACAAAACACCTTAGTAGCATCTTAATTATGTAAGATATGAAAATCACTCAATTCTACCCAAAATCATGGCCACATTCTATCAAAAACGGTATAATGTGAGATCTAAAATACGTGAAATTCCACTCTCAACAGTAGGCATATTTGCTTTTTCAAAATCTACTTGGCCATCAGAGTATATTTCTCTTCAAAATATATAGTACACCTAACAAAAGTATGTAGACTATTGAATGCATTCAAAACATATAGTACACCTAATAAAAGTATGTAGAATATTGAATAAAAACTTACAGTAAGAGATTTAAAAAAAAAAAGTAAATCTCTTGAATATAAAAAATTGATATATACATTAATATATATATATATATATATATATATATATATATATATATATATATATATATATATATATATATATATATCCCTCCATTCCAATCGAATGTCCCTTTTTTTATTTTGAGCGTCACATTCAAATAGTTATCTTTCCTTTTTTTATATATATAGGTCCCACAGACACTACTAATACAATTAAAATATGAGGTTCACACCCCCACTAATACAACTACTCACTATATATTAAATAATACTCCATATTCTTTACTTCACGTACAAAAGACAAAATCATCTTTTGAACAGGAAGGAATATATAGATAAATATTATTAAATAAAACTAATATAGATAAGGGGTATGAAAATTAACTTTGCATAATAAAATAACTACTCACACTAATTTAACATTCCAATTCTAAAGTGTAATAGTTTAGCAGGTGCAAATAAACTCAATCATTTTTTATAGGTCTAATATTTTGTACACTCGATAGCACGATCACTTGTCTGTGCGCCAACATTCAATTTGTATTAGTTTATTAATGAATGCATACTTACATTATTATTGAATTAAAACACTTAGTATATATTCTCTCCATCCCAATAAAATAGTTTTTTACATATTTTGAATTTGAGATCTCAATTTAATAGTTGCTTTTCTTTTTTAATAGAATTCACGCAAAACGGTTAATATATCTTCATATTTTCAACACACAATACTAACATAATTATTCATTGTGTATTAAAATATTATTACTTCATATCTTTTAAATAATTACACATTAAAATACTTTCAGTTGTGTATTAAAATATTACTCCATATCTTTTAAATAATTACACATTAAAATACTTGCAACGAAAAAAGCAAACATAGCTATTGGAATTAGACGAGACGGAACGGAGGAAATAATTTGTTAGCGAATTTTAGCAGTAAATTTTAACTACATTATTATATGAAAATGTTTTTAGTAATTTAATAATGAAAAAATAATGATACAATTGAATATAAAAGTGTAATACACTCATTCATTAAGAAACATTAATATTATTAAATTAAAATTAATATATAATATATTAAGAAAAATTTGAATTTCGTAATAGGTGAGTAATTCATTCCATTTTCAAAAATTAGATAAATTCAAATCTCATCCACATAATAAAATCTCCTAGAATGATATGTGAATTGTAACGCAATCATCTGCACTCAGATGAGATGGTCATAATAAGGTATAATTAACGTAATTAATCATGCATGTCATACTAACTTTTTGTTCATCTAAACCCTTGATCTATTTTAATGGGTCAATTGAGCCCATTCCCAAACATAACCATTGACGGTGACTGTTCCCAACAACACAAATTCAATATTTCCGACTCGGTTGTCCGTTGACATAACTGGCGGTGTAATTTATATAATAATTGCAGCACTAGTGTAAGATGATCACATGAAAGAACCTCCAAATATTTTTTCCAAGTTGCTGCAGATCTCCCCTACCCACCGACGATGTAGAAGGAAGACAGTCTGATACTGTTGTGAAATTACAATTACTAGTATTTTTTTTAGTTTAATATTTCGCTAAATCAGCGTATTAAAGGATTTGATTTGGGTCTAATTCAAATTAAATACAAGAGAGAGAAAATAATTATTTTGATATTTATTTTTCTATGGAAAAGGGTTAATTTGATTCTATTAAAATATATTAAGGGCTTGAACCAAAATGAAAAAGGGTTAATTTGATTCTATTAAAATATATTAAGGGCTTGAACGAAAAAAATTAGATAGAGGGCCAATTTGATCTTATGAAACAATATCAAGGTCCAATGTGACCCTTTTATAATACAACAATAAGAACACTCGTACTTATAAGGAAAGAAAATAAATTACTATTACAATCCATAAATGTTACGCTATATAAATAAATAAAAAATTGTGACAACAATCTATAAAAATTAAAATTACATATATTAATTCAAAATTTAAGCGATTCTACGTAGAGTTTAGATGACATTATCTTTTATATATATATATTAGATATTATCGGTATATTACTATTATATACTTTTAGATTATGTTTAAATTGAGTTATTTCAAATTTAATGGATTTGAAAATGAGTGAATTTTAAATTCCTTAAATTTTAAATCTATTCATTTGAATTCCATTATTTGAATAAATTATGTATTTTTGAAAGTTTTTCAAAATAATTCAAAAATTATTTTTAGAATAGAATTTTATATATGATAAATAAAAATAATAAACTTTATTATATTAAATATTAAAATTTAAATTTTTACTAAAAATAATTTTTTGTGAGGGGAACTCTATCACCCAACCTACCCTCGAAAAAGATTTTTTTAATAAAATTTTAGATTTTAATTTAAATAATAAAAGTATTATCATCCAGTCCTACTCCTTACCCACCCCCAAATCCCCCACCACCCCATTCTACTCACGCCCATAATAAAAGAAGTATGATACCTCAAATGGAATGATTGAACCTGAAAATAAGATAAAAAAGTATATAAATAAGATTTATAGAATTAAAAAGAAAATAAAAATCATAGAGAAACGAAAATAAGATAATAAAAATTAAAAAAGAAGAATGATACTTCAAATGAGAATGATTGAACCTGCACATAAGATCAAATATGAGAATGATTGAATATAAAAATAAGATCAAATAAAAGTATAAAAGATAAAATAAAGATAAGAAAAAAAAAAGAAGAACGATACCACAAAATGATTGAACATGCACATTAGATCAAATCAAAGTAAAATATACATAATATCAAATATGAGAATAATTGAACATAAAAATAAGATAAAATAAAAGTATAAAAATAAAATAAAGATTAAAAAAAAGAATGATACCTCAAAATGATTGAACCTGCACATTAGATCAAATCAAAGTAAAATATAAAAGATAAAACAAATTAAAGTAGATTAGAAATAGTATGAAAGTCAAATAGAGAAGAAAAAGAAGAAGAAAATAAAGTAAGAATTTGATTAGATAATGAAAATATTTAAATAGAATGATTTGAAATAATAAACGATCGTAATTGAAAGCAATCAACGACGTAGGAAAAAAGGTTGTAAAATTACCAAAGATAACGTTGAAAGATTTGATATTATGAAAATTAGTATAGGTTTGATATTATGAAAATTAGTTTATTGATTGATAATTAGTAGAGTATATGCCAATAATATTTTTCATATTTATCAAATTTATATTGTTGATTAAAAAAATAAATAAATAAATAATTTATTATTAACATAAATAGAATCTATGATTGAGATCAAAAGTAACAGACGGTCAAGATTAAAATTGAAGATAAAAATAGAAATTAAGTTTGTTATATGTATACTATGCTTATTAAAATTTAGTCAAATATGCCAAAAATATATATCATATTTACCATATTTATATTGTAAAATAAAAAAGTAAAATTTAAATAATAAAATCCATATTAGTATAATTAAATTTTATGATTGAAATCAAAGCATTATTTGGATGGTCAAGATTAAAATTGAATTATTTTTAAATAGAGTAAAATTGAAAAAAAAATTAAAAATAAAAGTAGAAGTTTATGTTTGATTTTATATATGTATAGATAGATAGATAGATAGATGATTGAACCTTTAAATTTAAGGAGAATTATTGAACCTAATGATTGAAGCTTTAAATTTAAGGAGAATTATTGAACCTAAATTATAAATAATATGAAAGTAGAATAGGTAAAAGAGAAGAAAAAGAAGAAATATTAGAGGAAAAAAAAACAAAAAGAAGATTAAAAAGAATAACAAAAGATAGAATATAAAAATATGGTTCATATAATTATTATAAAGGAAACACAAAAATGGAAGATAAAAAAGATAAACAAAAAAAAATGATACCTGATTGGACTTACGAATAAGATCAAATATGAGAAGGATTGAATCTAAAAATAATACTCCCTCCGTCCACTTACAAGGTAACCATTTCACTATTCTTGTCGTCCGCTTCAAAGGCTAATATTTCCTCTATTTAGTAAAGAAAGTACGCAATATGACCACTACTTCTCTCTAATACAACTGCCCACTTTACCTATAATAATAATACTCCTTAATCCACGTGCAAAAAGCAAATAAAGACCTTAGAACCGACCACGTGCAAATAGCAAACGAGTACCTTTCAAGTGGACGGAGGAAGTATCAAATAAAAGTATAAAAAAAGACACACAGATATCGAAGAGAAAAAAATAACAAAAAATTAAAAAGTATAATAATATCTTCAAGGAGAATAATTGAACATGCATATAAGATCAAATAAAGTATAAATGACAAAACAAATTAGAACAGATTATAAATAATAGTATGAAAGTAGAATCTGTAAAACAGAAGAAAAAGAAGAAGCATTAGAGAAAAAAATAAAAAGAGAATGATTGAACCTACAAATAAGATCAAATATGAGAATGATTGAACCTAAAAATAATATCAAAATATAAAAGAAGATAAAATAAATTAAATTATGAAAATAGGGGGCTTATAGATTATTATTAAATAAAAACACAAAAATCGAAGGGAAAAAAATAAGATAACCAAAATTTAAAAGTATAATGATACATTTAGGAGAATGATTGAACATGTATATAAGATCAAATAAAAGTATAAAAGATAAAACAAATTAGAGTAAATTATAAATAATATGAAAATAGAATCTGTAAAAAAAAAAGAAGTATTAGAGAAAAAACCAAAACGAAGAAGATCAAATATGAGAATGATTGAACCTAAAAATAATATCAAATAAAAGTACGTTTAAAAGAAGATAAAATAAATTAAATTATAAAAATAGGGTTTATGGAATTATTAAAAAAAATACTAAAATCGATGAGAAAAAAAAGATAACAAAAAATTAAAAAGTATAATGATATCTTTAGCAGAATTATTTGCAAATAAAATCAAATAAAAATATAAAAGACAAAACAAATTAGAGTTGATTATAAATAATATGAAACTAGAATCTTTAAAAGAGTATAAAAAGAAAAAGCATTAGAAAGAGAGAAAAAGGGAGAAAGTAAGAATTTGATTAGGTTGAAAAGATTATATATAGTGATTTTGATGAATGAACAGTCATGATAGAAAGCATATATTTATAGAGATGATTCTAATAAAAATAAAATTGATACTATATTAATTGAAATTAAGCATATATTGATTAAAAATTAATCAAATTTGTATTGTTAAATTAAATTAAATCAATAAAAAAGTCAAATTTAAATAATAAAAAAATCCATTATTAGTATAATTAAATTTTATGATTAATTGAAATTAAAGCAAAATCATATGTCATATGTATATTAAATTAAATTATAATATATGAATACTGATTGATATATTAATTTAAATTAATTATATATTTATTAAAAATTAGTTAAATATGCCAAAAATATCTCTTTACCAAATTTATATTGTTAAATAAAAAAATAAATTTAAATAACAAAATCAATTATTATTAGTATAATTAGATTAGATTTTATTATTGAAATTAAAAATATTAATTGGACGGTCAAGATTAAAATTGAATTATTTTTAAATAGAGTAAAATTGAAAAAAATTGAAAACAAAAGTAGAAGTTTAGATTATTAGTATAATTAGATTAGATTTTATTATTAAAATAAAAAATATTAATTGGACGGTCAAGATAAAAAATTGAATTATTTCTAGATAGAGTAAAATTGAAAAAAAAAATAAAAACAAAAGTAGAAGTTTATGTTTGCTTTTATATATGTATAGATATATATGACAAAGTCTCTTGTGAGACGGGTTATTTAGTAAAACGGGTTGACCCATCACTAAAGTATGCTTATTATATACATAAAATATGTTTAATGGTTGTTAAAGTATGTTTTCTAAAGTATATTGGATTATGCATTAAAGTATGATTTTAGTGTGTTATAATATGATTTACTATTAACATACTTTAACTATAAATATGCATACTTTAACTACAAATAAGTACATATACTTTAGAGATGGATTGACCCGTCTCACAAGAGAGTTACTCTATCTCTCCTTATATATATATATATATATATATATATATATATATATATATATATATATATATATATATATACTCCATCCGTCCCACGTTAAGATTTACACTTTCTATTTTGGGTTGCCCCAAATAAATATTTACATTTTCTTTTTTATCAAATTGGGCCCACACAAAATAATTAATTATTTCATTTAGGACCCACACAACACTAATACAACTACCCACTTTACATTAATATTATTTCTCTCACCTCACTACACATTAAAATATTATATTTCTTAATCTCCATACAAAAATCAAACGTCAACGTTATCATGGATGGAGGGAGTATATATATATATATATATATATATATATATATATATATATATAAGAAGTTATGATACGGGTCGATTTATTATTAAAACATGATTATTATAAATTATATTATCAAATGTTTAAAGTATATATGTTCTACTAATGTATGATAATGAATCATTAATTATGATTTTAAGGTATAATAATGATAGTATTCACTACTCAATAATTATACTCTAGCAAATTTTAATAATGAGTAGAACTATTTCTAAAGTTTGTCTAATCCAAAAGTATATATGTTAATACATTAATTTTTTTTAAATAATAACTAATTAATATTGATAAAATTAAAATAAAACAGTGAGTTCTGTGAAACTTTATCACACAATTCTTGTAAACTATATATACCGATATGTATTTATGCACTTTGATTCATAAATAATGTAACAACAAATTTTATATTTATAATAAAATAAATACAAATTGAGTACAAAGATAAGTTTAGATGGATTTAATTTAGAGAATATGTAAATGGGCTACAATCTCAATCAATCTCCTGATTCTTCTCTCGAACCAATTTGGCTTGACTTGACTTGTGTGTTGACTTTGACTCATTTTACGAAGTATATGCTGACTATATTGACAGCGTGTGTGTTGAGCTAGATCTTTGAATGAAGCTTGTCCGAGCTCGAGTGTGCAGTCTTTAACGTTGATCCGGAGGCGCTGAATCTTTGTTCGGATTGAACGTTGACTGAAGAGCCTTCCTCGAAGAACACTTGATCTAGGGGACTTGGAGCCTTGATCCCGGATTAATGGCTTTCTTAGCTAGAAGCTTGCTTGATGTTTGAAGCTTGAAGCATTGGAGGCTTGAGGCTTGAAGATCCTCGCTTAAAGGTCTCACACATGAAGCTTTGGAGGAATGAAGACTTGGATATTTGAAGATCCTCGAAGGCCGCTTGAAGGTCTTGAACTTGAAGTTTTGGAAGCTTGAAGACTTGGATATTTGAAGATTTAAAGATCGCTTGAAGTTCTTCACTCGTTCTTCGCTTGGAGCTTTGAAGATTTGAAGATTGCTTGAAGTTCTTCACTCGTTCTTCGCTTGGAGCTTGAAGACTTGAAGATTTGAAGATTCTCGAGCTCGTTCTTCGCTTGCTGCTTGAAGATCACTTGAAGACTTGAAGATCTGAGGAAGCGGTGCTCGTGTTCTCGATCTCTTCAGGAGCTTCTCATCTTCTGCTGAATGTGTGTGTCAAACGAATGGTGGAGGCCTCTTTATATAGGTGAGGAAAGGAGGTCCAGGTCATTGGGCCTCACTTAACGGGCTTGGGGCCTCCAACTTGCTGGACCATAGTCGGGCTTACTTGACTTGGGCTTGATCTAATTTATCTAGGCTTATTTGATTTGGGTCAGACCCCATTTGAATTGGGCTTAATTAACTTGGGTCAGACCTCATTTAATTCAAGCCCACTTAATTTGTAGGGCTCAAATTATTTATTAATTCACTTTAGGAATTAATTTATTTAAATTCCAAAATAAATTAATATTTAATCAATAAAATCCACGTGTCACCATTTAATTGGACCATAAATTTTAATTGCTTACAAATATCCCCTTGCGATTTGTTCACGGACGCCGTGTCTTGATGTGTGTGAATGAATCGCAAAAGTTCATTTCTTTTCTCTTACATTTGTAATTTGGGCCTTTAAACATCATGTAACATTAATTACACAATTGAATTGTTTTATCCAACATGTAAAATCTTGGTCCAACTCCCTTTAATTCTTGAGTGGCCCAACTCCTTTTCAAGTGCCCAATCTTGATTTCTCTAGTGGCCCAATTCCAAGATTACAAGAAAGCATGAAGTTGGAAATATTTGTTTCCTGCTAATTAGGATGATTCTGTAAATTTTACCCCAATCAGTCTGCAATCAATCTATCTTGCTGACGATTTTGTAAATTGCATTTAAATCAATCAAGTTAATTTGTAATAAAAGAAATCTCTTAAATCTTGAGAGATTTCAATCATGCAAATAACCTCCCCAATTTGTTGCAGGCTCCTCATTATATAATAGAATTGATATTCCTATTTCTTTCTCCTTTTTTTTTCTCTGTCTAATGCCCTCTCTCTGTCTCTGCAGATTTTTCTCAGAACACAAGATACGCAACTCTCAATTCATATTCTTATGGTAAGTCCAATCTCTTTTCCATACATTTCAATATGCCTTAAAGTACACATCATTACAAAGCCTACTTGTTCAAATAATGCATATAGCAATTGCTCATTCCATATAATCTACACATTTTGGCTAATGGCGCAATACGATGATCGTGTGGTGGTGATTGACATAAACTGATCGACGGGGCTCATGCATTCGGCAGCGAGAGGGCTTCCTGTGATGGAGCAACAACTTGGTGTACTCTTCTCTAAGGGAGGAGAGAATTCCAGCACAGATGCAATGGTGGCCTCGTCTATTGATGTTGATGTGAAAAGAAAATTCTGACACGAAGATCAGTGGTGGCTTCGTGTCTCAGCAGCGAGGTAATGACTGCCGAGTGATCATTGGCAACAACAGTACCACGGCAGCACATCGATCGAGACTGGTGATTATGGGATCTGATGCTAAGCAGATAGAGGTGGCGAATGTTGACAGTTGCGAGAGCGAGCAACACGGTGCTTCCGGCGGCAGAGGCTCTTGACGGTGGTGTAATGCATGGCCAATGCAATGGAGGCTTGACAACTCCAGCAAGGGCAGCGAGCAACCATCGATGGGAACCAGTGGCACTTGGGTACTAGCAGTAGTCGACGGTGAACAGCGAATGATGGCTGACGATTGGCAAAGCTTGAAAAGGGCCAGTCAAGATCGGGATTATCAGTTTGAGCGGCGCTGATGGTAGAGTGCGGAGCAGGTGGCGGTAGGATTTGGCGGGTGGCTCACAACTTCCGGTCGTGAACAGCAAGTGGTGATGGGGTTTCTTTGGTTAGGCGGTTGATGTGGGCAGTGGCGTGCGACAGTGATGTTGGTGGCGGCAGCTGCTGACGAAAAATCCAGGCATCAGCGGCAACGGGCATGGCTAAGCGGCTGGTCGATGGCTAACGGTCGACGACTCCTCTATTGAGCTTGTGTGGTGCGACTGAGGAGTGGAAGGCCATGGAAGCGGGTAGCGGCTAAGGCAGGCGTGCGCGCGTGGTGTTTGATGGGCGGCCAAGCAGTGGGAGCGGAGGAGATGGTAGCGGCGGCTCGTTGGAGACCTGCAATTTTTGGTGAGGAGATCGAACACGATGGCGGGCGGCTTCGACGTGGCTGCCAGTGGAGCGCGAAGAAGACGGCAGTGCAACAGACCCCTCAAGTCCCGCGACGAGGCATGGTGAGTGGAGAGGGCTTCAGCGCGTTCCTTCACTAGTGTTATGAGATCAGACAACAACAGCGGCAAGAGGACAGCTTCGATGGTGACCAAGTTGCAGCAGGCTTGGTTAACCAGTTACAAATAGAGGTCAGTTATGAGGCTGTGAACCCAACAACATGTCTTCATTTGTAAAGGTCACCTTCATGGAGTAAGCCTTTTCCTTAGCTTCAAATTGTTCATCTTCGCTGCCCTCCTCACTCACTACATGACATGAGCTTTCATCACAACTTTCCTTTGTAGAAATGAAGTTTGCTGCTGCTCCATCCTCTAACACGATCTTTCCTTCTTTGGCAGCTACATGATCTTTTCCTTGAAGATGAAACAATCATGAATAGGATGACCTACCAATCTATGGTACTTACAATATTTTGGGTCATTGGTTCGATTGGCTTCCTCTGGGTGCTTCATCCCAGGGAGTTCGATGAGTTTGTCTTTCGTCAGATCATCGAATATGCCAGAAACATCAGAGTTCAGGAATGGATACTCTTTTTCTTGCATCTCCTTCTGGAATAACCTTCTTTGCCCCCACTCTTGAGTAACTTGCTTCCCTTTGTCTTTCTTATCATCTCTATTCTTTCGAACCTTGACATCTGGCACATTTGTGGCCATTGATTCTTTATTGGAGTTTCTAGCATAAGTCCTGCCCCCTTTCTTGGCTTCTTGTCTGTCTTTGGACTTGTAAGAATCCGACACTGGTGAGTGTTTGATTCCACTAGTAGCCATACTCAATTCCATGTCATGAGCTCTTGTAGCCAATTCTTCAAAGGTCTTTGGCCGAATCCCTTTGAGTATGTAGAGTAAATTACATTCCATCCATTGGATGTACATTTCGATAGCAGACTCCTCGGATAATCGGTCCTTGCAATTTAAATTCAAATTTCTCCATCGATTGATATAATCAATCACTGGCTCTTCCTTAAATTGATGAGTGTTAGTTAGCTCAGTCATGCTAACGTTTCTCCTCGTGCTGTAGAAACGATTGAGAAATTCATGCTTCATTTGTGCTCAACTGTCAATGGATTCAGGTTGCAAGTCGATATACCAATCAAAGGCATTTCTTTTGAGAAAGCGAATGAATTGCCTCACCATATGGTCTTCATAAATACCAGCATCATTGCACGTCTCAATGAAGCGTGCCACGTGTTGTCTTGGATTTCCCTTGCCATCAAATTATTGGAATTTGGGAGGCTGGTAGCCATCTGGCATCTTTAAGTTGTTTACTCTTTTTGTATATGGCTTGGCATAAGTGACGGTAGGCTTGGAAGTCTCCTCAAACCTTTCTTTTATTGTCCCAAGTATAATATCTTTCAGTTGATCCACTTGGAGCATTCCATCAACCGAAAGCTGCACTCCCCTTTCAGGTTGCTCTTTACAGTAGTTTGGTATCTTGTGAACTCTTCCGCCTCACTTTCAGCCACAACTCCTTCTCCATTTGCATGGCTAATATCCGCGATGTCTCTTTTTTCCATCAATTGGGAGATCTTTGTGTTTTGAGCCTCTATGTGTTTTGTGAGCCCTTCGATAGCTTTCATCATACTTGCTAACTGTTCTTCAATAGTTGAAGTGCCAGCCATCATTATTGGGGCTGCAACAGAGTCAAATGAAGAGCTTGAAGATGAATGAGGGTGTGAGCATGCAGAATCTTCATCACTGTCCTCTTTCATGGGTACTTGCTTTCTCAAATTCTCCTCAACCGAAGGGTTGGATCTAGATGACGTCCCCGACTGAGCTTTCTTTGACATGCTTCTCGTAACAACAGCAACATGTTCACTCAATGAATCGGAGAGCTTGGAAGCATGTGTCCTTCCCACTGTGATCTTGACAAGAGTCATTTGTGTCTTCAAAGTTGTAGAGAGAAGAGATGAGAGGTAGAGATGGTCCGATCCCACTGGGCGTGCCAAAATTTGTAACAACAAATTTTATATTTATAATAAAATAAATACAAATTGAATACAAAGATAATTTCGGATGGATTTAATTTGGAGAATATGTAAATGGGTTACAACATCAATCAATCCCCTAATTCTTCTCTCGAACCAATTTGGCTTGACTTGACTTGTGTGTTGACTTTGACTCCTTTGACGAAGTGTATGCTGACTATGTTGACAGCGTGTGAGTTGAGCTGGATTTTCGAAGGAGTCTTTAATATTGATCCGGAGGCACTGAAACTTTGTTCGGATTGAACGTTGACTGAAGAGCCTTCCTCGAAGAACACTTGATCTGGAGGCCTTGGAGCCTTGATCCCGGATTAATGGCTTTCTTGGCTTGAAGCTTACTTGATGTTTGAAGCTTGAAGCTTTGGAGGCTTGAAGACTTCAAGATCCTCGCTTAAAGGTCTTGAACATGAAGCTTTGGAGGCATGAAGACTTAGATATTTGAAGATCCTCGAAGGCCGCTTGAAGGCTTGAAGATCTTCGCTTGAAGGTCTTGAACCTGAAGCTTTAGAGGCTTGAAGACTTGGATATTTGAAGATTTGAAGATCGCTTGAAGTTCTTCACTCGTTCTTCGCTTGGAGCTTGAAGACTTGAAGATTTGAAGATTTGAAGATTTGAAGTTTCTCTAGCTCGTTCTTCACTTGCTGCTTGAAGATCACTTGAAGACTTGAAGATCAGAGGGAGCACTGCTAGTGTTCTCGATCTCTTCTAGAGCGTCTCGTCTTCGGCTGCTCGAATGTATGTGTCAAACGAATGGGGGAGACCCCTTTATATAGGTGAGGAAAGGAGGTCCAGGTCATTGGGCCTCACTTAACGGGCTTGGGGCCTCCAACTTGCTGGACCATAATCGGGCCTACTTGACTTAGGCCTGATTTAATTTATCTAGGCTTATTTGACTTGGGTCAGGCCCCATTTGAATTGGGCTTAATTGACTTGGGTCAGGCCTCATTTAATTCAAGCCCACTTAACTTGTTGGGCTCAAATTATTTATTAATTTACTTTAGGAATTAATTTATTTAAATTCCAAAATATATTAATATTTAATCAATAAAATTCACGTGTCGCCATTTAATTGGACTATAAATTTTAATTGCTTACACATACAAACGAAAATTGAGAACCTTCATTCTCTGAATTTCTCTCTTATTAGCCTTTCTTCTAAGCATTTCTCAAGTCGATTTGATAAGTTACATTTGTGCTAAATCGATCAATCCAACATTATGCAACAATTCCTTGAGATCTGATCCACGTTATCGTGGAGCCGATCTCCGGACATTAGGTCAAATTGCCGTTGATCAATCCATTTCCGCCAAAGTTGCCAGTACACTGGCATGTAGCCCTAACAAATAAAAGGCCGAAACATGTGTCGACACTTGTAACAAGTCCATCGGTGTCCTAAACGAAGTCTGAAGCTCGTTGAGCGGTGGAGGGGGCTCTGGCCTTCCAAACAAAGTGTCGACAGCTTTTTCGGACATCAGCATTTGTGATAGTAAATTTGGGAAGTTTGAGCCAACTCAGTTGAAAAATGGTAGCTTTAGAGCTTAGGGTTTGGTGTTGCTCCTATTGTTAATGCCTTGTAATGTTGAGTTAATATTTTATTAATGAAATAAAATTTGATTTCAGTCTAGCTAGCTAATATGAAATACTATGTCCTAAACAAATTTATAGTGATCTTTACATGTGAAACTAATTATATGAATCCAATTCTCACCAATGTTTTTGAAATTAATATCATTGGGATGAATTAAACAATGAATGTTTTTTATGCGATTAATAGGGGTCTAGCCTCTATTAATTAGTTGAGTTACTCAAATTTATCTTTTCATTACTATGTTGGGTCGAAGTGTAGCAACGTGGGGTAGGCGATACTTTCTGGGTAGACAATACCAACTTTTTCATCAAATATTGTATATTTTTTAATCACATTTATTTATTTATTTATTTATTTATTCATCCATTTCATAAAAGTTTTCAATTTTCTATACTACATTTATAAGTTTCTTTAAGAAAGTGTTAATTTTAATTATAATACTCATAACAAATTATGAATAGTGGAGTAGTTTTTATTAGTAGCACCAAAGCCCTCAAAATACTCTAATGAGCAAAGAAATTATATGAGAGGTGAAATAACGTAAATAAACTGTTAATTTTTTAAATTACTTATAGCATAGAGGAAAGAAAGAAAAATTGATCAAGAAGATAACTCTTATTTTACAAGATAATTAAAACTAATTTGACTATTTTGTTCAAAATATATTCATGAATTAATGATAGGAAATCAAAATTCAATTACCACTAGTACTAATATTATTATTAATGAGGTGTCCAAAATTTTTAATATGAAAGAGTTATTATAATCAAGTAAGCAATTATATTATATAAAATTGTTACACTCGAAGATTTTTGTAAAACAGATAAGAAATAATAATATTTTAATAAAAAGTGATACTCAAAATTAATGAAAAGTGATGGCGGTGTAATGAAATATTTCATTAACTATTCTAATATATATAAATAATAATAATATACTTAATGATAAACGATAATATCTTTGATAAAAAGTTATAAGGTATTTGAAAAAATGTAAAAAAAAATCTTGTGCAAAGCAATGGTCTCAAATTTGTATTATTCAAATTATTCCTTGCACGTGTTGAAGTATATAATTAATTATAACATTTTACGTTTTGAGCTTTTGGGAAGAAATATGCGCGCGAATGTGTCCCAGTAAATCTGTATGATACTCCCTTCGTCCGCTCACAAGGTAAATCTGTATGATACTCCCTCCATCCGCTCACAAGGTAGACATTTGCTTTTTGCACGAGAATTAAGGAATATTATTATTTAATATATAGTTGGTAGTTGTATTAGTGGGGTGTATGGGGCTCATATATTTATTGTATTAGTAATGTGTGTGGGTCCCATATGTTTAAAAAGGAAAATGTAGACCTTTGGTGCGGACGCCCAAAATGGCAAAATGTGAACCTATCTAGCGGACGGATGGAGCAATTGATAATTAGCAATAATTTGACCTATTTTAATAGAGAAGTATTTCATGAAATTTATTTCCTAATAGTAAACATTCTTATGATTGATAAAAAAAGAAATAAATAAATCTTTAACTATCTTCCACACATGGATTTCTGGTTCTAAGATATTTCCACAGCGAGGGCATTGCACCATTCTTTGCTTTTTCTTCCATGTATCATGGTGACGTCGTTTGAAGTGTTTATTCATTTTTTCCACATCTCTATAATGAGGATATTGGTGTTAGGTTTGACATTTGGCCTTTCCCTGGGCTCGTCATCATCCACCTCTTTGAGACACTTAATGCACGGAACAGGAAGCTTATATAAAAAGTCCTGTTCCCGCACAGGACGGGCAGAGAAGCTCCGGCTTATTGCAAAGGACCACCGGAAGCACCCGAAGCATAACTATTGGTCCGCGTTAATGTCGTTGGCCAAATGGGGATGTCCGGGACATCATGAGCAGCGGTATCAGCAGCGGAAACCGCAGGGGCATCGCGGCTACCGGGCGACAGACATCGCTGAACTTCTTAAGAGCCGTCTTAATTTCTTTAAATATTTTTCTGCAAAAGATAATATTTATTAATAATAGTGCAGAAAATGAAAAAAAATTAAGAGGAGAAGTTTGAGGCACCAAGTGTTGGAAGATATTATTGTTCAATTATAAAAGCAGCAGACCGACTATTGTTGGGTAAAATTAAGAAGCGAGTGTGATGGTGAAGGTGGTGGAGAGTGTAGTTCGTGGGTTATTGCCGGCTCGTTCTTCGAATGGGGATGTCCGGGATGTATCAGTAGCGCTCAATTCCGCAGGGGGTCGCGGCTATGGGTGGATCGGCGGGGTAGAATCTTGCTAAACTTCTTAAATGCTTTTCTTCTAAATTCTTTGAACCTGTATAATAGTTGTTAATAATAGTGCAGAAAATGAAAAAAAAATTAAGAGAAGTTGGAGGCACCTCGGGTGATTGAATCAAGTATTGGAAGATATTATTGTTCAATTATAAAAGCAGCAGACGGACTGTTGTTGGGTAAAATTAAGAAGCGAAATGTTATTTACACAGTTCACACTCAATAACAGGAAGGGGAGGGAGAAAACCAGAATGAGGCGATTGAATTACACAGTTCACACTCAAAATACCAACAAAATGAGACAACATAACTACAAAATAGAATGGAAATTCAGTAAAAAGGAAGCAAATAACCTGATATGGATTAATATGAAAGCTGCCCCGTTTGAATATTGTTGACTGAAATTTGAGAGAGATAAAGAGATGGTTAATGGTGAGGGAGTTTATGAGTGAGATATGAGAAGGTATGTGGGAAATATGGCAAAGGGTATGTATATATAGGAGTTTTTGAACCCTAAGGCCCAATAACACTCTAAACCCCAACCCATCCTATACTAAGCCTATATGGAGAATATTGGAGATGCATGGAGTTAGTATGGAGCAAATAATGCATTCTACAAATTAGACGAAAAGTCTGGGAAGTCACTCAACGAAAAGTCTTCAGTTTTATTTAATGCTCAAGTCTTTTTTATATGAAAGCTTTCCTTCTGGAATTTCAAGGTTTGAGGATGCATGGTGTGGCAAATATATGTACCGAATAACACTTGGGTAGATATGTTTGTATTTATATTGATGCTTGCTATTTTGACTAGTTTGTAAGTTAAACCTGCTTGGAAATATTTTGATTTTTTGTTTTTTAAATGTATAGTTTTAGATCTTAGAATTGCATATTTGTTTCTAAGTTTTTGGAATGCAATTTGATTTAATTATGAAGGCTTGGGGATACAACAGCAACGGTTATTCGTGTCAAATTGTTATCTTTTAATCAAAAGTGTCTCCAAAAAGCAATGTTGAGACACTTGTTTGTAACTAATGATTTTACAAAATATTTTTAAGTGTCTCAATATATTATGAGATAGTTTTAAATATCCACAAAACATATTACTATTAAATTTTGTAACACCATACGAGACACTTAATTTTGTTGCACAATACTTTTAGAGATACGTTTAAGTGTCAAGTATTAATATTCTTAGAGACACTTTAAAGTATCTTGAACTTGTGTTCCAAAACTTAATGGGACATGAATACACGCAACACATGATTTAAATGTCCCAACATATATAAATGTCTCAATATGTAATATATTGGGATACTTATCTAAAATATGTAATATATTGGGATACTTATCTATAACTCAATTTTGTTGTAGTGTTATAAGTATTTGAAAATTTTTAAAATAAAATCTTGTGCAAAGCAATGGCCTCAAATTTGTATTATTCAAATTATTCCTTTCACGTGTTATAACCGTTGAAGTATATAATTAATTATAATATTTTACATTTTGAGTTTTTAGGAAGAAATATGGATGCGAGTGTGTCCCAGTAAATCTGTATGGTAATTGATAATTAGCAATAATTTGATCTATTTTAATAAATGAAATATTTCATGAAATTTATTTCATAAATAAATAAATAAAGCAAGTTTTAAATATGTTACACGCAATGTGGGGAGGGATTTGTGGTTCTAAAACATTTCCAGTGTGGGCATTCCACCATTCTCTGTTTCTTCTTCCATATGTCATAGTGTTCTTTTTCCTTCTTCCATATGTCATAGTGTTCTTTTTTGTAGTGGTCGGCCATTTTTTTGCTGCTCTCCCTCCCTAAACCTATATTGGACATAGGTGTTAGGTTTGCATTTTGAGAAATCTCCGGACTCGTCCTCGTCAATCTCTTTGAGACATTCGTTGCATGCAAGAGGAAGCTTAAAACACAATTCTTTATCTTCCCCAGGACGAGCGAAGAAGCTCCGCGTCATTCGCGGCCTAAAAAGCAGAAGACCACCGGAAGAAGCGGAAGCATAACTATTGGGCCGCACTAATGGGCTGTATGGGAGAGCATGAGCAGCGCCAGCGGAAACCGCGGGACATCCGCGGGTTTCTGCAAAAATAATATTGTTACTAATAGTGCAGAAAATGAAAAGAATTTAATTAAGTACAATAACATTTTTATGCAAAAGAACATTTTTTGTACCTTAAAGAAAGATTTGTGTGGCCAAATTATGTCATATTTAAAAATACATATACACGAAGAAATTAATTAAGTACGTGATGAATGGCATTTGCTAAGCCTATATGGAGATGCATGGAGTTCGGATGGAGCAAATAATGCATTCTACAAATTAGACGGCTGATTAGCAGATAATCGGGTGCTAACAAAATAAGGACAAGTTTGGGAGGTCTTTATACAAGTTTTTGGTACTGTAAACAAGATATATATTAATTTATGCTATTATATTTGTGTGTATACATGATGGAAGATGTCACGAGTATGTGGAAATGTCAAATAGGTTGCCCAAAAAGTATAAGACAAAGGGGAAACATGGGAAATGATTAAGAGGAGAAGTTGGAGGCACCTCGGGTGATTGAATCAAGTGTTGGAAGATATTATTGTTCAATTATAAAAGCAACAAACGGACTGTTGTTGGGTAAAATTAAGAAGCGAGTGTGATGGTGAAGGTGGTGGAGAGTGTGACGGATAGAAGATGAATGAATGCTCTTTACAAAGTTAACACTCAACAACAGGAAAGTAGGGAGAAAACCAGAATGAGGCGATTGTTTTTTATAACCAGAGGCGGGTATTAAGTGAAAAAGAAAGGTGTATGGATGCGGTGGGATTAATGTGGATTGTTTTTTATAACCAGAGGCAGGTATTAAGTGGAAAAGAAAGGTGGATGGATCAGGTGGGATTAATGTGGAGGTGTCAAGTCCAAGGTTGCCAAAAAAGATACTCCCTCCGTCCCCTTGAAACGTAGTCGTTTGCTTTTTGCACGTGGATTAAGGAGTATAATAATTTTATGTATTTTGAGGTGAGAGAAATAATATTTTAAAGTTTGGTGGGTAGTTGTATTAGTGTGGAATATGGGGTCATGTGAGGTCACATCAATCTAAAAAAGGAAATGGATATTTTGTAATGGGACGGACCAAAATGGCAAAATGGATACGGGGACGGAGGGAGTAAGACAGAGGGGGAAAAGACAGAGGAGGAAACATAGGGGAAATGATTATGGTCAAATCCATATAAATAAATGAAACGCATGGCTGAGAACACATTCATTAATGCTCATACATCGTACATCCACTCAATTGCATGCATGCCTCCCTTTCCACTCGAGAACACATTCATTAATGCTCATACATCGTACATCCACTCAATTGCATGCATGCCTCCCTTTCCACTCAATTATTGGTATGTTTTATTAATAAGTAGGACAAAAAAAAATTAAAATATGGAGTAATTGAATCAAGTGTTGGAAGATTTCTTTCTTCAATTATAAACGCAATAGCAATTGCCTTAAATTTTCACCGACGGTTGTTGGGTAAAATTAAGAAGTGCTTTCTATGCCGTTATAATTAAAAATATTATCACTTTGCACTAATTTTATCAATTTTTAAATGAAATAGTCTATGCCTTTATAATTAAAGGAGTAACTAAAAATCAAGGAGAAATTGTTTTTTTTTTCTTTCTAAATTTATTTAAAGGAGTAACTAAAAATCAAGGAGAAAAAATAATAAGCAAGAATCTCAATTTTATTCACTATACAACCATAGTGGTGATCAAGTTATAAGCATTGAAACAAGAATTAATAAGATGTTACTGTGTGTGTGTGTGTGTAAAAATCATAGTAAATTACCTTTGATATTTCCTATACCTCCCATGCCAACAGATTTGGTGTTTTTCAAGCTGAAAACTTCAGATGTATGGTTGAAGTCATCCTCGATCTGAGAAGCCATGGCGTGGAGTCTAATCCAGACTGAAAGTTGCGGGTTTGGAGAAGGAAATGTATGAGAAATGAGACAATTAATACTAATAGTACACAACATAAACCAAGTGGAGCAGCAGTCGAGCTTTGAGCATAATACCAAACTAGACTCTTTGAAAAACTGAGGTTCTACAATTCAAAATCTCTAGTTTCACCAGTAAGCTGCCTGAAAATCATTATTTCATTGAGCTCAGGTATTTAATCAATTACTCAAGTAATTTATTATGTATTAAAGAGTAATTGTATAAAAACAGGGTTCAATCGTGAACCCGATCCATAAACCATATTTTATGAATAAGAAATTAATATAAACTAGTAGCTCAAGAAATATCATGGTAGAGAACAAAACACACCAACCTAGTATCATGGATATACTTGCAAGCTATCATGGAAAACTATCTAATCTAGCAAGATTAGTATTAACCAACAAAAGAACACTAATGAACTCCAACAAGGATAGACTCCCATGTTCATTCATCACCTGCTTTCTCATGCTGGAAAAGAGAAACCAGAATTACTTATCCACATTATTCAAGCAGGTAATACTGAATTTGCAACCTAAGATCTTGTTCAGAGTACCATTTTTAAATTGCATGACTTTAATGGGAAATAAACAGCCTTGCTGGAGACCATAGATACTTCCATAAGAATCAAACAGAACACAAATGATATTAGAGGTGAAAAAAACGCACATCCAGTAACTCAATCATTTTTCACTCTCTTATAAAATTGAATAAACAATCTTCATAGAGAACCCTAGAAATCGACAAGAGGTCATCCAAAAGATGAGATTTTCCCATCTCTTCACTCCATAATGAATATTAACAAAAAATTTAAGCAGAAATTAATTCAATTTACAGAAATCAGCTAAAATAAACCTAATGAGTGTATCACTTACTCCAGATCTGAATTAAATCCGCCTCTCCAAAGTAAAAGAGACACACAAAGAAGGAAAAAAGAGGTAGATCTACACAAGTGATGATAGATCCATATCTGAAGAGGTAAGCGCTTCTGTCCAATAAACCAATCCAAGCTTCAGGGCAGAAACAGGAAGCGAGGCACCGAACCAGAGAGTGGTCTGCCCTAGCAAAGCGAGACTTAAAATCAGCGAAGAAATTGGCGTGAGAATCACAGGAAATCCCGATTGATCAGCCGTGGAAGTAATTTTACCGATTGAAAATTCAGATCCCCTTTTTTACACGCACAGTATACGAATGTATTAGGAGAGAAGACCACACTCCATTTATTTTTAGTAACATTGAATGATGGGTTGGTACACATAAATCTCATTGGAATTCGAATAGCATTGTCCATTTGGACCAAGTGCATTTGGGATGAAAAAATAAACAAAAATGGACTAATAATTTTACTTAATGCATGTAATAAAATAAAGGTGGATGGGGGGAGTGTGTCGTAAATATCAGAGTCTATATTTAGCCAAGATTCAACTGTGACAATGAATCATGATATGCGTCACAGTTGATATTCATTATTACATGCAACGAGTAAACTAGCAATGACTTAGTTTTAAAAATAATCAAATTATTAATCTTTCTTGTGTTTCTCGTAATTAGTCTTTGCAAAATCGAAATTAATATTTACAAATAGGATGAGAAGACAATTAATTGATTCGCCCTGAATAATACTTCATTCGTCCAGTTTCAATGTTTACGTTTGCTTTTTGCATGTTGATTAAGAAGTATAATATTTTAATACATAGTGGGTGGAAAAATATAATATTTATTGTAATGTGGGTGGTGGATTAGTGTTGGATGATATATTAATTGTTTTAGGTGGGTTCTATATATCAAAAAGGAAAACATAAACATTAGAATGAGATACGCAAAATAGGAACGTAAACATTGAAACGGGACGAATGGTGTAGGTAATAAGGGTATGGATGTTTTTTTTTTTTCTTCCACCCATCAAAATATTCTCTACCATCATCCAATAGTAACAAACTTCATATATGTTTGGTTCAATATACCGTATTTCCTCAGATATATTATTCATAACACTTGCAATTTGGACAAACCTTTTATAACTCAAAATATAGTCTACCTTCTACATTTGAAGTTGACATGACCCATTGCAAATTGCAATCCAAAGATAAGGCAATTTAGCTTTATACCAAAGAAGATAATTGTTAATTCTTGAAAACAATGGGAAATTTGATAACTCAACTACAATAGAATTCACCCCTAATTTATATTCATTTTGAACATCCAAGTATTACCAAAATCAATAATACAACAAGCTTCGTAACTCCGAGTATTCTCTCAAGCTAGAGAGTCGAGTCTCGATCAACTCCAATACAAGATAGGAAACAAATTTGGCAATACAACTAGATAATTAATAACATATCATGAGCGATTTAAGGATACATAATTCGATCCGATCTGTAGCTACACCACTTGTGTTTCTGAGTTCTTGGTGTTTTCACTTTCACCCTCTAGCTGGCTTAGTTTCCTTTCTCCTCAATCAGTTGAATATGATGAGTCATATAGAAATAAAAGCATGATAGTCATAAATTATATTGGATCATTATATATATATATATTACTACTTGCATCTTGAGTTTATTTGCACCAACATTGCGTATACGAGATTTAAAATTTTAATTTTTAATTAATTTTATTAATATGGAGTAATATAGTAGTATTTTAAGAGTGTTTTATATGAGATTGTTGTTGGTTATAACACAAGTGAGGATTGTGATATTTTTAAAATTAAAATGAGTTCTAAGATTATTGTTTAATGGATAAAAACTGTAGGTGTGAAATAGCAAAATAAAAATAATGTCATATAAAAGACAAAAGTTTCTTGTGGGACAAATTATATGAGACGGGTCGACTCGTTGTTAAAGTATGCTTGTTATATGTAAAGTATGTTATTTTGTAGTTAAAGTATGTTTTTTCTAAAAATATATTTTTTTAAATTACGATGAATAATGAATTAAAGAGTTAAAGGAGTAAATATCAAAATTGGTCCTGTAAGTATGGCATTTTCCAATTTCAATCCTTTTTTATTGCATTTCTCATTTTCGGTCCTCCGGCGTCCGTTTTTGTTCCCTTTGGTCCAAATTTAGTCCTTTTTCGCCGAAAATTCAAAAAACTCGCCGGAAAAATTATGCGTGAGTTGCACGCGCTCAAATTTGGTCCTGTAAGTATGGATCGTTCCAACTTCAGTCATTTTTTATTGCAATTTTTACTTTTTGTCCTCCGTTGTCCTATTTTAGTCATTTTTTGTCCAAATTTAGTTATTTTTTGCCGAAATTTTAAAAAACTCGTCGGAAATCATGTTTGAGTTGCATTAATCTTCCCACTTTCCATTTCTCTCTTCATTTCTCTTTTTTATTTTTAAATATAATTACAAACTTTACGTATTTATTACTTATTCACTGGAAAAAAGGATTTGAACAAATTTTTACATTAAATTGTTCTAATTAAAATGAAATTTTCGAATATAAAATTAGATCCGATTGTCGTTAAAAGAAATATTATAAAAATATTGATAAAAAATGAATTTGACCCATAGACCAATCCACTTTCTATTTTTCTCTTCATTTCTCTTTTTTCTTTTTAAATTAAATTACAAACTTAACATACTTATTACTTATTCACTCCGAATTGGATTTGGGCAAATTTTTACATTAAATTGATCAAATTAAAATGAAAATTTTGAATATAAAATTAGATATGATTGTCGTCAATAGAAATATTACAAAAATATTGATAAAAATTTGGATTTGACCCATAGACCAATTCCAACTAATCAGTCCATTCAATAAAACCCAATAAAAGATTCAATCCTCTTGAAAATTTACGTGTACATCTTAAGAAGCTTGAAAATTATATATCAAGACTTTAGAAACTTTATTGAAAAGATTAATAAATAAATAAAACAACATTTATATTATTATGTATAAAAAATTAAAAAAATTAAAGCCAAAATTGTAACACAAAATTAAATAAATAAATAATCTAGAACATGTATATTATTTAGTTAATTGTTAGTCCCAAAATAATATTATTCCCCACGTGATTCATAACAAATGTAATGTGAAATTATGTTTTTACTAAATATTATAGCTTTTAGTATTTTAATTAATCGTATCATATACAGATGAAGTAAATGGGTATTGTATTAATTTAGCAATTTTAAGTTTAATAAATATAAATTATAATTTTGAAACAATTTGTTTTCTCCGCCGCAAACATTAAAGGTTTCTTAAATTGTGAGCATGGGAATTTTGAGCACGTTCAACTAACGCATGATTTCCGACGAGTTTTTTAAAATTTCGACAAAAAATAATTAAATTTGGACAAAAATTACTAAAATAGGATAACAGAGGACCAAAAGTGAAAATTACAATAAAATAAGGACTGAAATTGCGGTCCATACTTACAGGACCAACTTTGAGCGCGTGCAACTCACGCATAATTTCTCCGGTGAGTTTTTTAAATTTCCAGCGAAAAATGACTAAATTTGGACCAAAATGACCAAAAGCGGACGCCGGTGGACCAAAAGTGAGAAATCCAATAAAAAATGACTAAAGTTGAAAAATGTCATACTTACAGGACCAATTTTGATATTTACTCGATTTAAAGTCAACATATTATACACACAGCCAAGTCAAAGTTAAAGTCAAAGTCAAAGTCAAATTGGTTCAAAAGAAAAATCAGATGATTGATTAGAGATTGTAATCCGCTTACATAATCTTTATATTAAATCCGCTTAGATTATCTTTGTACTCGTTTTGTATTTATTTTATCGTGAATACAAAATTTCGTTGTTACACATGTATATCTAGCTTGATAATTAAACATTCAACTTTGAAAATAATAGTTCACTATTGAATTTAATTTATATGAAATTAAAATGATTATAAATTATATTTATATTTTATACATAATTGAGCATAATATAATTTTATTTTATTTGATATTTAGACGATACATATATAATCACCAAGGAATATAAAGAAAAATTAAAGAAAGCAACAAGAAAATGTCAAATAGTGATCAGATGATGTTTGATTTGAGTAGGGTCAGGTATGTATGGGTTAACTTTGTATTATTACATTCAACATTAATTATATATCATTCGAACCTTCGATTTCAGAGTTCTATTCCATCTATATATTGATGCAATATGTATGTATTCATTAATTTAATTGTAATTAACTATGACATTCTTATTGAATAAGCGACATAATAATATGTTGTTAAATTTTTAAAAGGAGGATATAGCATTATAATTTAAGGCAACATTTTTGTAACTAAAACTGATAAAGGTTTCTTTAAATGGTATGGATTATCTATTCCAATTTTATTTCATCTTTGAATAATATATTGATATATGTCATACTCCCCCGTCCCATTTCAATGTTTACATTTTTATTTTGTGCGTCTCATTTCAATGTTTACGTTTTCCTTTTCGGAATATGGGATCCACCTAAAAGAATTAATATATCATCCAACACTAATACACCTACTCACTTTACATTAAATATTATATTTTTGCATCCACTATCTATTAGAATATTATACTTCTTAATTAACGTGTAAAAAATAAATGTAAATATTGAAATGAGACGGAATGAGTAATTATTTCCCAAATTAACGTCCATGCCTAAGAATTTTGCAATTATTTGTAGAATAGGAGAGTGAAAAGATTGAGAAAATGGGTGATTACATAAAATTCCAATCATACAAAGTGGGGAATATCGGAAGTGGGGTCTTCAAAATAGAAATTATTTGTAGGGTAGGAGAGTGAAAAGATTGAGAAAACGAGTGATTGCATAAAATTCCAATCATACAAAGTGGGGAATATTGGAAGTGGGGTCTTTAAAATAGAAACTAAAAAACGGTGCACCCTATCATTAGGGCCTCCACCGCTCCTGTTCTAGGGATTGATGGGGGAGATAAATCGCAGGATGTGCCTCAAGTGGCTTATGAAGAGTAGGGATTGCCTCAAGTGGCTTATGGAGAGTAGGGATTGATGGGGGAGATAAATCGCAGGATGTGCCTCAAGTGACTTATGGAGAGGGTCTCACTGTTTAACTTGTGCTTGTAAGGGGTCTAATCCATGCCAAAGGCAGGATTCGAACCCCCACCCTGTATAACCAAGCTCAGTTGGAAGACCTTTCCACCTTTCCCTCTACCACCACTTGAGCTATGTCGTGAAAGTAAACAAAATAGAAACTAAGACAATGACTTGTTGTAATAAGATTTTTTTTAAAAAATGGAGGTTAATTTAGCACCATTGCACGTGAAGAGCTAAAGAGAAATAGTACTAGCTAGAGGACCCACAATGGCAGCCTTTGTGTTTTAAAATTTAGTTGAGAAATGGAAGTAGTTCAACAATACATGTATTTTAATAAAAAAATGTTATAAAGTATGAGATGATACAAAACTATAATAGGGATTTGAAGCAAGTTTCTAAATATTATAACGTTGAAAATTCCCAGCTCAAATGAATGAAATCCATGAAAGTCCTATCAATAACGAAATAAATTGGCATGAAAACAAGTACTCCATTACCAATAATATGTTGTCATATTACAAAATCACAAAATTAAAAAATTCATAAATGTCCACTAAATGTATGATTGACACCTTGCATTTTTATATTTTAAATTTGAAATCTTTTTACTGTAATATATAAAGAGATTTAATTTGTCAAACGCACTAAACCATAATTAAGGAGATTTTGCTACAGTTCTCAGTGAGAACTAGTTTTCTTTTAACTCCAAGATATAAATGTGACAACTTTCATTAATTTCTTTTCATTATATTTTGAATTCTTGAATTAGGGTTGGGTCCAAATTTTTACTAGCAACTCTTCACTAAGTACAATTTTATTTGGCCACCTTTCTTACAAACAATTTTTAGTAGCCACTATTAAGTGCACTTCCCAATTTACCCCTATAATTGTCAAGATAAAGAACAAACTGTCAGGATAAATGACAAAAATCATGGGAATTCATTATGTCAGTGTTGACCGCATTAAATAGGGTGGGTGGGACAACATTTAAAATTATAGGAAAATCTCAGAAAATTGATTCTTCTATTCGACATAAGTTTCTTCTATTCGACCCAAAATTCCTTCTATTCGGCTTATACTTTTTGTTCTATTCGGCCTACATTTTTTTTTCCAGAAAAAATTAAAAAAATTTCGAATAAATTTTTTCTTCTATTCGGCCTATTCGGCCCAAAATTTTGTTTTATTCAACCTATACTTTTTATTTTATTCAGCCTACACTCTTTTTTCAGAAAAAATAAAAAAAAATCGAATAAAATTTTTCTTCTATTCGCCCTATTCGGCCCAAAATTTTGTTTATTCGGCCTATACTTTTTGTTCTATTCAGCCTACACTTTTTTTTCCAGAAAAAATTTAAAAAATTTTGAATAAAATTTTTTCTTCTATTCGGCCCAAAATTTTGTTCTATTCGGCCTACACTTTTTTTCCATAAAAAAATTAAAAAAAATTCATACGGATAAAATTAATGCATTTTTTTGCATTTTAATAAATAAATATATTCATGAGACATGTAAAAGTAACAAATTAATGCATTCAGTAGACTGTAAAATAAATTATTGTATTTTGGTCCTTTTTGGTCAAAAAGAGACCTCAAACATGTAATTAATGGTTCCCTCTCAAGGAATATATATATATATATATATATATATATATATTGGCAGCACTTTATATTAATTTTATTGATGTCACATGCATATAAGTTGGAAGTAAGAAAATGACCCCTCTCTTTGCAACCTATCTTTTGCCATTGTTTAAATCTTTTTATTGTAAAGACCATTATCCGAATTTTAGAAGGGTAGTGACTGTAAATTTTAGGTACCATAATGAGATTATTATTGTGCTAATATCTCTCTATTAAGCATAATAGGTAGATTTGCCTAATTACTTAAATTAGTTCAAGTTACTTAAAGTTAGCTCACATTATATTTTCATACAATACTTTGATTAATTTGGGTAATGAGTAGTTAATAGCATCTTATTCACAATCTTGATTAAACATAATCGGATTTTAATACTAAAGATAAGCAAATTAATTTATTTTCCACCGAAATATATATTTAATTCTCCAGATGTTATTTTACATAATCTGTAAAATTAAATTACATGGATGAAGATTAAAAAATGTTCCGAAATTAAAGATGAGGTGGCGGTCGATACTTCACCTAAATTTAATTTCAAATTGTATATTTCAAAACAAGAATCATAACCCCTGTTCATGAATTGAAAACACAGAGAAATTGTGCCAAAATGCGATGAAGGAGTACACCCCTATAACCCAACTGATTAGAGAAAATTCCAAATACGGTCAACCATTTGGGAACAAATATCAGAGAGAACATGGAAAAGTAATAATGATTGAGATTTTAACCCAGGATTATTATTTATTAACAATAATATGTTGTCACCTTACAAAATCACAAAATAAAAAAAATTATAAATGTCCACTCAATGTATGATTGAGACCTAGCATTTTTATATGGCAATTTATAGTATGTATCCGGGTGCACTTAAAGATAGGGTGCACCCACATACAAATATAAACAAAAACATATACAATTAAGAGTAAAAATGTATACAATTTAATTGTTAATTTTTTTAATGAAAATTTATATACAATATTCAATAAAATGTTATACACATATGGATGTTAATTTTTTTAATGAAAAATTAATGTGAAAAAATGTATACAATTATTACAAAACACGTATACAAAATAGAATAATATGTATACAAAATAAAATAAAAAGGTATACATATATGGGTGCACCCTTGCACCCGGCCCCCGGGTGCACCCAATATACACTCTTTTTATATTTTAAATTTGGAATCTTTTTACTATTAAAAGGGGATATTTTATTTGCCAAATATAACGCCCTAAACCCTATCTAAGGAGATTGAAGATAATGTAACTTTTATTATAAGATCATCATTAATTAATAAAGGACCACTTGAGTCTCCTTAATTCCTCACAGGCCTATATTGATTAAAGCAGAATTGACGAATAGAGATAAAAAAGAAAAAGGAGTATATCAATTAAATTATGAGAAAATGTATACTACTATTATAGTAGTTTGTATGGTGGAGTTCTCCCAACAATCAAATTAGTTTAAAGATTAACCAATGGATAAGGAGCATACGATTGTCTTTTTATAGTAGTCTGATAATAATAATTAGTCACTCTTAATTTTGGGTGCACCCAAAATTTATAGGTTATAATGGGTAGTGGGGTTTTTTTAAAAAAAAAAATTAGTATTTTATTTTATTTAATGGTTGAGATTGAATTAAAAATTAACCTAATTGTTTACCGGTGTACCAGGTGCACCTTAATTTATGCAATGTACTTTTTAAAAAAAATTAAGACTTCAAAATACAAATTACGGTATTTGATGTCTAATAATTACGGACGAATGCATATCAGAAAAAACAGGTGGATGAAAATTAAATAAGTATCCCAAAATCTTTAAACACTTTTTTATGATATTGTGAGAATTTTAATTTAATGTGAGAAATTATAATTTTTTTCTGATCAAATTATCATATATGATCCTTTAAGTCTTCTGTCAGTGCTTTAAGTCATCTGTTCATGAAATAGTTTACAACACTTATAAATTATAACATTTTATAAATTTATAGTAATATTTAAACTAAAAAATAAATTTAATGAATAAAAAATTTTAATTATTATATTTTAAATAGTAAAAATATAAGTAAATTAAATAAATAAATATATATATATATATATATATGATGCGTGTTTTCTTTGCATACAAAATTAATCCCCAAGTATTAAGGATATCAGTTGCAGTTTAAGCAAGCGACCAGGTGATTATCGAACCAAAGGACGGCGTATTATCAATTTAATTATTATCTAAATTAATTAAGACGAAAGCAATAAAGGTTGGGATTTTAATCTAATAACTAATAAACAATAAATTAAAATAACCAACAAAATAAAATATCACTCGAAGAATACGAAAGTGGATCAAGTAGGAGAATTGGTAGCTCTAGGATAATCCAGTTTCACGCATTAAGAAAGCACAATCATATATAAAATAAATCCACAAGTAGTGTTGTACGGAGTTTACACACGAAAGTTCAATTAATTTGTAAAAACTTTCACAACCCTAGTTCTACCAAAAAGGCTCTAGCCCATAATATTATGAAGAACAATCATGGGTGTTGGATAGATCTTACCCGGATATCTGAAAAATTACAAGATAAATTAGGAAACGAAATAAACCCTAGATTTGGGAGTCGTCGTGTCCTTCATCTTGGTTCTCCTCTTGATTCCACATATGAATTTTCAAAGTGATGGATATATGGAAGAAAGGATGTGAATGATGGTTGTGGGGTGTAGTATTGTTGTGGCCTCTCTCCAATCCAATATAATTGTATGATATGATAATGATGTGATCTACACCCCCTTTTATACTTGTAAGCTCTCTTTATAGGTCTTGGATGAGCTTTTACTTGAGACATACGTCAAATTTGGTAAAAGAAACTCGAAACTACCAAAAATAGAACCAGCGACATTCTGTTAGACTTGACCTTAGAAGTCGAGCAAGCTCTCTGTAATTTTTGGTCATTTTGCTCGACCAAACTCCATCTGTTCGACCAAGATAATTCTGGTCGAACAACTTCTCTTGGTCGAGCAACACTTGCACAGTCTCACCATTTCGCGCATAACTTCCACATCCAATCTTCGATTTGAGTAATTCTTGCACTCACGTGATCCTCTCACAGAAACTCCAACATTTGAATATGTAACAAGTCATGAAAGTGACACAGCCGTTCTGTTCGGCACAACTTGCGCGACGTCACTATTTTGATCATAACTTTCTCGTTTGGAATCCGATTGAAGTGTTCTTTATGCCAAAACGACTCTCTCTTCTGTAGCTTCCCATCCATATATCACACTTTTAGTTTAGACCTCCACAAAAATAAAGAATAATTACACAAGTTGGACGTGCATTTCAAAGCATCCTTGCACAAATTGTACATTTTCTCCAACTTGGCACTTTTGACCCCTTTTTTCACCTAAAATACAATAAAACACCTCGAGTGCACATTTTTCTTATATATATCGAATATAAGACACTTGTTCTAATATATAATAACAATACTCATAAAAAAAGGTGTTAAATTGGACACTAAAACACGCTTATTTTCACTCTCAACAATATATACCTGCTTAATTTATTTATTTTCATAATTAATTTCTCATTTTTTTATTTTGTTAACAACCAAATAGAGCCCTATAAAAATTCTTAAATCTAATTAATTTTCTTTCATTAATTAATTTTTCAATTTTTTTTATTGGTATATGTTACTCCCTCCATCTCAAAACTATTGACACATTTTTTTTGCACGAATATTAAGGAGTATAATAATTTAATGTAAAAAAGATAATATTTTAATGTGTAATGGATAGTTGTATTAGTATTATTAGTGAAGCCTAGGGATGTAAGTGAACCAAACCATTCGCAAACTATTCGAATCTCGGTTCGATAAAATGTTCATTCGAACTCGTTCGTTAACCTTAATGAGCCAAACCAAGCTTGAATTTTGAGCTCGGATAGTCTATCAAACCAAACTCAAGTCGTCAAACATAAGTCCTAAATCCTAATTAAGGAGATTGAAGATAATGTAACTTTTATTATTAGATCATCATTAATTCGTTTAGACCATAATTAGGAGATAATGTAACTTTTATTATTAGATCAGCACTAATTAATAAAAACGACCACTTGAGTCCCCTTGATTCTTCACATACCTAATTAAAGCAGAATTGTCGAATAAAGAAAAAAAAAAGGAGTATATCAATTAAATTATGAGAAAATGTATACTACTATAATAGTACCCCTCCGTCTAGGCCAAAGGTTACTATTTGCTTTTTGTACGTGAATTAAGGAGTATTATTATTTTATGTAAAGTGAGTAGTTGTATTATTAGTGAATGATGGGCTATATGTGAGGCCTTTTTACTAAAAAAGAGAAAATGTCGATATTTGAATAAAACGCTCAATATAATAAAATTGTAACATTTCAATGTGACGGGAAGAGTAGTTTATACGGTGGAGTTCTCCCAACAACAAAATTAAATTAAAGATTAACCAATGGATAAGGATATGATTGTCTTTTTATAGCCTGACAATAATAATTTGTCACTTTTAATTGGGGAAAATTTTACTATACCCTTTTTTTTTAATATTTTCTTTCTTATTCTAACTTTAACACTATATCTTTTTATATTCAAATTGACTAAAATACCCTTTACACAATTTTTCATGTACTAATTTCAAAAAAATCGTGTACCGCTTAAAAAACCAAACAAAAACAAATTTTCATATACAATTTACAAATTTTCGTGTATAAATAGAAAAAAAATCGTGTACCAATTTTTTTAAAGAAAAAAATCGTGTACAACTTACACTCCAATTAGAAAAAAATCGTGTACAACTTACACCCCAAAATCATGTACAAAAATAAAAATAATCACACATCAATTTAGAAAAAATCGTGTACATTTAATAAAAATAATAGTGTACAATCGTATACAACTTACACCCCAAATCGTGTACAAAAATAAAAATAATCACACACCAATTTAGAAAAAATCGTGTACATTTAATAAAAATAATCGTGTACCAAATTACACTCCTTCGTGTAGATTTTCATTCACAAAATTGTGTCCAATTCGTATACAATTATTTTTTAGTAAAGGTTAAATTCGTCATTTCGTGTACAAAAAAAATTGATGTTATATTTGGGGTAACAAACGAAATTCTTAAACCCTGACGGGTATTTTATCGAATTACTTCCTTTTAATTTTGGGTGATTTTAGGATGCATCACCGTACACCCCTAATTTATTGGTTATAATGGGTAGTGGAATAATTTTTTTTTAAATTAATTATTTTTTTATTTAATGATTGAGATTGAATTAAAAATTAACTTAACGATTAAAATAGTCTATAGTGCAGCAGGTGCATCTAATTTATGTAATATACTTTTTTTTTTAAATTAAGATTTCAAAATCCAAATTACAGGTACTTGAGCACTGGTGTAACTTTTGGAGCACTAGTATAATTGTTAATTTTGCATTATAATTAGATTTTAAAGTAATTATTCATAACTCTTAAATTTAAATTAAAAAATATTATAAAAAATAAATTTATACTTACAACTATAATTTAAATTTAATTAATTTTGGTCCTTTAAACACTTTTTATGATACTGTGAGAATTTTAATATAATGTGAAAAATTATAGTTTTTTCCGATCAAATTATTACATATGGTCTTTTAAGTCTTTTGTCAAAACATTATCACAAAATTCGCATTTGTTTCGTTAACTATTGTCATTTTCAATTTTAGTCATTTCTTTGTCTAATTTTGATTCTTTAAAACCAAAATTGGACAAAGAATAATTAAATTGAAAATTATGTAATTATTTGTGGATTTAATAATATTTAGTGGACATTTGTGATAATTTCTCTTCCACTATTTGTACGTAGAAATGAGATGATCACCTATTAATAAAATATACGTACAATTTTTGTTTAGCAATATAATATTTCAAAAAAACAATAATAAATAAATAAAAAGAAATATAAAAGAGAAAAGTTGCTCTTGTTGCAAAATATATGGAATAAATCCAAATTAAAAAATTATATATCAACTTATTACTGTTAATTATTAAATTCTCAATCTTAGTATATTAGTTTGTAGCTGCCAATTTGATTTGTGAAAACATCAACAGTCAAAGCACATAGTCAATGGGTCATGATCAGCCATATTTTTGCGATAAGATATACTCCCTTCATCCTCTTGAAAGGTATCCGTTGACCGTTGATTTTTTGTACGTGGATTAATAAGTATAATAATCTAATGTATAATAAAGTGATAGAAATAATATTTTAATGTGTAGTGGGCAGCTGTATTAGTGTTGAGTGTGGGGTCATGTGAAGTGGTTGTAGGTCATATCAATCCAAAAAGAGAAATGGATACTTTGCAATGGGACGGACCAAAGTGAAAAAATGGATATGTATCAAGGGGACGGAGTGAGTATTTCTCTTCTTCATCACTATATATTCACATTTGCAATTTTATATAATAATATTTTAATAATAATAATAATAAGTCTTATTAGTAATAAGATTTCAAAAAATTATGACTCGTAAATTCAAGATTAATTACTATATTTTTCAAAAAAAAAAAAAAAAATATATATATATATATATATACATATATATATATATATATATATATATATATATATATATATATATATATATATATATATATATATATATAATTTTTCATCTCAATATGAGTATTATATAAAATGTCGTGAATGTAGATAATCTTATTCTTTTAAATAAGAAGGGGAATATTATAAAATTAATAAACATAACTACGTTTAATTAATATCATATTTCTTGATTTATTATATTTTTCCTTTTCGAATCTTTTGCATCCCTTATTTCCGATTTTAATTTTAATTTATCCTTTGTGCGGGACTTTATGGTTTTTTACTTTAAATAATGTGCTTTAAATTTATAAAATTAATTTTGAAGAAAGTAAAAAGAAAAAAAAATTGTGGTTCGGATGCTCAGAGCTAAAGGGAATGATATTTACGAAATGTCAAAATCATAATTGAAAGTTCAACTGAAACTGATCCACATTTCGTCCACGTTGCACTACAATATTTTAAGTTTGATTATACATATTTTCGTGGGGATTGAAACTAATTTCGTCCTGTAACTCTAATTACCAAATTTAATTTTAGTCCCACAAAATTTAATTATTTTAATTGAATACTAAATAATAATTAATTGTTTCAATGTTGTTCCAAATGGCAGTTTTTCAGCTAGAAACGAGGTCTATTGCCAAAATCAATTATCACAAGTCCAAATATGCTTGGTTTGATTAACAAAAATATCCATTTTAGAGTTAATTTTACTGATTTACCCATATTCTATTGTGTTAAGACGTTTTCAAGCTACAAAACAAGATAAAAAAGGATAAACGATCGAGTGGAGTTGGGGTTGAACTTAACTATTATTTTTGAAATTATTGTTAGCAAAAACCGAGTGAATTTAAGGTTAAAATAAAAAAGTTAGTTTTGTTTGTTAAAATTAATAATGGGTGTCAGACTAATGAGCGAGTAATAATTAATATTCAATCTTTTATCTTTTCTTTCATTCTACTCGGGCTTTCATCCCTTTTGCCAATTTTCTTTCAAAATTTTATATAATATATTAAATTATAGTAATAAAGATTGACATAAATAAAATATTTTATTTTAATTTGATAGAAATTAAAAATTTACTGGATAGAGTTATCAATCAAAAAAATTTTGACGGATAATGATTAATCAATATTATCATCCATTATTATAATTATTATAAAGTATGTAATTTATATTTTGATAAAATATCATTGTTTATTTTGTAATTTATATTTTGATAAAATATAATTGTTTATTTTTTCAAATTTCTTATATTAATTATTTTATAATTTTAATTTAAATGATTTATTCTCTAAACTTTAAATACTTTTTTATATAAATATTAATATGTTTTATGTTGATAAAATTAATTTTTATAAAAAATTTCTCAGACAATTTTCTATATCAATTAGTTAGTTACAATCTTAATGTTGATCATTGGATAATCATCTAATATATTTTGTGTAAATTGAATAAAATTTGATTAGAACACGAGGAAAGATCGAGTTCAGTGATTATCTAATCGGACATTAAATTCAAAATCGAGTGATTAAATTTTAATAAGTTTTGTCGTTAAATCTCAATGCCACATCAGCAAAAGGCCGAGCTGATTTTTTTTTTCCGACATGAAGTTCAAGAGCAAGTGATCAAATCTTAATAAGTTTAGTTGTTAAATCTCAATGTCACGTCAACAAAAGGCCGAGCTGATTATTTATTCAAACATGAAGTTCAAGACCGAGTGATCAAATCTTAATAAGTTTTGTCGTCAAATCTCAATGCCACGTCAACAAAAGACCGAGCCAGCAAAGACCGATTGACTTTTGTTGTCAAATCTTAATACCAATCTGCAAAAGACCTAGTGAAGTTTTGTCGTCAAATTTTAAAACCACGTCAGCACAAGATCGAGTGGAGTTTTATTGTCAAATCTTAAATCTTAATACCACATCAACAAGATCGAGTGGCTATCATGATACATGTTCTGATATTTAAGAATTAAAAGACCGAGTGGGCATAAATGATTACTCCACTTCAAAAAAATTTAAATTGCAAAGCCCGAGTACTAGGTAAAAATGTCCAGTCAACTGTCGCATTAAAAATATGGGGTAGTTTGGTCAAAATGAATCAAAAGTGGATATTTTTGCTTTTTTTTATTTTGAACCAAACATTTTTGTATATGACTTTTTAATAGTGGGCACACCGGACCCAATAAATAAAAACTGAGTGAATAATTTTAAAACATCTAATTTCAAATAGTGCATTAATCACGTATTTACATAATATTTTCATCTCAGTCTAGACTCTAGAGTCCCCACATGTATATGACCCACACATTTTTGCTGGTTTGTATAATGAGGTGGGACCTCAGATGGTGTGATTGGCCCCATCTGGCGTAGCTCCAAGTGACTTGTTGTTGTTGGGTTTTTCGGCCCGACTCCTAGCACTATGAAGAGTTTTGTTCGCACCCCTCAAACAAAGTCTCGCAGCTAAACCATCAGTTTGAAACGAGAACATCCCATCAACTGCGGTGTATTTTCCTTTCAAACAAAGTTCCGTAGCTAGACATCAGTTTGAAATGTATGCCGATCCGCCACCAACCATCCCGCATTTCCTGCGCCTCTCCGGTTAAATTTGGGCTTGACTCTGATATCACTTGTTGGGTTTATCGGTCAGCGGAGCTGGGCCTATTCAATCTAATAACATGATATTATCCGCTTCAGACCGCCCACTGACACATACTCCATCCGTCCCGTTTCAATGTTTACGTTTGCTTTTTGCACGTTGATTGAAAAGTATTATATTTTAATAGATAGTGGGTGGAAAAATATAATATTTGATGTGAAGTAGATAGATGTATCAGTGTTGGATGATATATTAATTTTTTTAGGTTGATCCTATATTCCTAAAAAGGAAAACGTAAGCATTGAAATGAGACGCGCAAAACAGAAACGTAAACATTGAAACGGGACGGAGGGAGTATGATTTTGCTCTCTGGGCTCACACCTAAAAGACTTCATACTATGAAGGGTCTTGTCCGCACTTATAAATCCATCGTCATCCACACTTCTAATCGATGTTGGACTTTGGTTAAAAAATTATCAACACTAAGGTGGGCAGATGGAAAACGATAACAACTATGGAGACTCTTATGCAATTATCAATTTCCACGGTTGTCATCATGGATGGTGGGGTACAGCTGTTTTACCTTTTCCCAGAATCAATGTGCTTTTCCTGAAAAAAAAAAGATGTACCGCATCATTAAGGGTCCCCACCGCTCCTGCCCTGGAGATTAGTAAATTAGGTAAATAGCAGGATGTGCCTCAAGTGGCTTATAGGGATGGCTCACTGTTAAACTTGTGCTTGCAAAGTTCAGCTGGAAAGCCTTTCCACACTCATCTCTACAGTTTGAGTTATGCCCTGAGAGCAAGCTTTTCTTTTTATTATGCCTTCGTATTTCTCTCCATTTATATTTATTTCCTCATCAAACTTTATGGAGTTATTTTGAAACAAAGAGTAGTAAAATAAATGGCAAAACTCCTAAGCATCCAGAGATATGAAGGGATACTTTGCGTCTCCATGTGAACACAACATTTCCCCTTTAATTCTATTTAAAGATATGTATTGTTAGGGGTTTAAATTGTAAAGGGACACGAAAATTGCAACGGGGCACGAATCTAAATCCGTGTATCCGGATACACAGGAAACTCACTCAAAATAAATTTTGGTATCCCTCCAAGGCTAGAGTCTTTGCTAACCCTTTTTTTCGTCCACGTTTACAATGTAACTCTAAATAAATACTCTCTCTCTTCCGCGTTAACGTTGATGTTTGCTTTTTGCTCAGAGATTAAAAACTATAATATTTTAATGTGTAGTGAATGGAAAGAAAAAATATTTAATGTAAAGTAGGTAGTTATATTAGTATTGCATGTGGGTCCTATATAGGATGATTAATTGTTTTGTGTAGTCCGATTAGATAAAAAAAATATATACATTAACTTGAACAACCCAAAATGAAAAATTTGCTAAAAAGAAAAATGTAAACATTAAATTGAAACAACCCGAAAAGTGCAAACTTTAGAGACAGTGGGAGTATATTAAATTATTAATAGCACCGAATGCAAAAATATAAATGAAAAAGGAAAACGCAAAAAGAAAATTACTAGACACATTACCATTAAATATCACAAAAGTGGCATAAAATTCTTGTAAATTATACTTTTAGCCCATCAAATTCCTAGACATTCCATTTACACTCACAAAACAGCAGATTGATCCACTATTTTCATCTCAGTGAAGCCCAGAAAAAAGTCAAAATCCCATTTACAAAATTTCACAAAAACGGAAGTATTCCAAAATCCACCACAAAACAATGCCCAACTTTAAACCCTCCTTCCTCTATGCTGTTTGAAATATCAGTCAAAAGAAGTATTCAAAATCCCATTAATTATTTTCATTTTTATTGTATTTTTTAATTAATTTATATTTCTCCCTTTAAGAATTTTCAAGAAGATGTAATATAGTCATGTAAAAATTTAATAAACAGAATATTATGTAAACTTGATTGTTGATTTATAGAACATTATTAAGAGTAAATTTAATTGGATTGAGCTATAATTTTATAAATTAATTTCATATCAAATGAGATATTATGACTCACAAATTAATTCTACATCTGCAAAAAAATAAAATTGTTAAAATAAAAAAAAAATGCATTATATATTCTCATTTTAGTAATTTCTCTTTATAAATTTAAAACAAGCAAGCATGTAATTCTGCTGGGTGGATTACTTAATTTGAAATTGTATTTCAAAACAAGAATCATAACCCCTGTTCATGAATTTAAAACACAGAAATTTGGCAAAATACACTCCTAAAACCCAACTGAGCCCGAATATGGTCAACCATCGATGGGAACAAAAATCCAAAAGCACATGGAAAAGTAATAAGGGTTAATATCATTTTTAGTCCTCTAAGTATCACGTTTTCCGAGTTTGGTCCTTTATCTTTTGACTTTTCATTTTTCGTCCTTTATCTTATCATGTTTTTTCAATAGTAGTCCTTTATGTAAAGCCAGTCCAATATCCGTCCTATATGTTTATAAATAGTCCAGAATTAGTCCTGTTTTGACCAAGTCAAAATTTATTTTGCTAATTCCAATCTAATATTCTGCTATTACCAGATTTTTCAATATTATGCCTTAATTTAATAATACTTGTCCTATATATGATTTTCATCCATTTTCTTCAAAATAGACATAGTCCATTACGACCATATCAGGCCCATCATGCTTCTGTACCTTAATTTTAAACAACATTAATCTTATACAGACCGACTTAAAACAGTAACAGTACTTTTTTTACCGTCAATCCACCGGGTATCCGGGAGGTTTTACAGCTGCTCCTCACAGCCAACCACTCGCCCCGCAGTGTGATGGTTCAATCCCATTCCTTCAGCGGATCTCAGCACAACCCTGGTTCGTTTTCTACGCCGGGTGTACAGAATACTGCTACTGCTTATCGTCGGAAAGTATGGAGAATAATGTTGCAGAAAAATAGAAGGCTACATGTGGGCAGAAGCCCAAGATTATTTATTTATTGAATGGAGAAATTTATTACACACTCATCCTCCCTGAACAAGAGGAGATAACTCCTTTAACTACCTATTGTAGCTTCACTCAGAACACTCATACAGAAAAGAAAGATACAATGTTTATTTAGAGAGAGAAAACAGAGGTGAATGGTCAATGCCTTCTGTTTCCTCAATACACCTATTTATAGAGGCTTTCGGATTTGAAATTCGGATTTCAAAGCCTCTTAACTTCTTTTGACGTCACTGCTTACTTCATTTGTCTGACGTCATTGCTTACGTTTTTCCATTGGATTCCAACCTTAATAGCTGGCTGGTCCCCTATCTTTATCGGATGCCAATTTTAGTGGTTGGCTCGTCCTCTTCTTTATTGGATGCCCTTTTGTGGGCCCTTCCTGTCGATCACATTTACCCTTTCGGAAGGGTCATCTGGCTCTTGCTTTTTTGAGGAGTCATTTGTCCTCTTTGGTGCCTGATGATTCTCCTGGCTCTTGGGTATCCCGAAGAGGTTTCACCCTCTTCTTTCCCCGTGTCTCCTTTGTTGGGGGTGGATCAGCAGTTCGGATCATCCCTATGCCCAATCTTATCCCTTTCCCAAATTCTGGTTCTGTTTGGGTAGAACAACTTGTGCATACCTTGTTCGTCCATTGCCCAAAGTGGGCCATGTTGCAGTATATCCGATGAGTTTGTTTACTCACCGGAATCTTGTTTCTCCAGAGAAGTTCTTGTTTTTCCTGGAACGCCTTCTCCGCAAATCCTGTCTTCTTTCCTATTAAAGTGTTCAACAAGAAAGACCCATTCAAAGACTTATGCTCAAATTTAAATGGGAACTTCACCTCCACCATGGCTTTGATGCAGGCATACAAACCCCTTGCTCTTCGCGTAGAGATTTGTTCTTCAGAAAATGTAGAAACCAAAACTGGTTCCTTTCCAGAAGACTCCTTAATCTTATTCGATGCTGACACATCTGGTCTTCTGAGTTTGATGAGATGAAAGGCCTCATGGTTGCCTTTCTCTACTGGTTCTGGAGCTGCACTGTGAAGTATAGCTCCAATACATCGCCTCTGGATAGAGTCGCATTATTTTCCCATGCTTTAAAAACTGTGTTCTTCAGCCATTCCGGCAATTTTGAAAGCTCCGGAAAACCTGGTGCAATAGTATATATTGAAGCTAGTGCTCCAAAATCATACCATTGTTTCAGATCATTTGGATTTGAGCCCTCTCGCATCCAAACTCGGGGATATTCCCCAGATATATCCACCCGGCATTTCTCCAGTCGGATTCCCTGTCTGGTGTTCAATTTTTTCCAGCTAGCCTGGTATTCCTGCCAGTAAGAGAAATCAGCTAAGTTAATACCAACATTAGCAGTGCCTGTCATGGGCCTAAGGTTGATCTCTCCCTCTTTTACCCCAGAGGTGCTGGGTTGACTCATCGACTCTAGATGTGACTCTAGGTCTTCGATTTTTCCTTCGACCAGTTCCTCTTTTGGAGGTTCCGATCTAGGACTTGTGCTAAGGGTACTTGAATCCCTTGCTCCGGGTTTAGAGCCTTTTCTTGACTACTCAACTTTTGCTGATTGCGATTGCTATCAACAGCCCAGAGGAGTGGCTCTCGTGTTGCTTCGAACAGGCTTGCGCCGTTTCGAATGCAGTCTCGTATGCGATTAGACACTTTGGTCTGATCACTATCTTGTATTCTTCCAGCACGCCTTGCATTGAGTGCCAGATTCTCGAATTCCCTTTGGAGCAACTCAAGGTTGTCCATCAGGTGCCTTGATACAGTCAGGATGGAGTCTATCTCAGCTCCTTCCATCTCTCGTCAGGAAATCTGCCAAAACATTATCAACAGATTTAATAATGACAATATTAAAATCATAATATTGGCATTCTGCTTGCCATCTTAATAGTCTAGCCTTTTCAGGTTTAGATTCAATTTCATTCTTTAAAAAGGCCTTGACGCTTGTGTTATCAATTTTAAGGATGAATTTCTTCGCGAGAAGAAATAGCGGCCATTTCTTGAACGCTTTTCAAACTGCAAAGAACTCCTTCTCATTGATATGCCACCTGTTTGCTTCATTCTCCGTAAAGAGTCCGCTACAGTATCTGCATGATACTTCTCCTTCGGGTGTGGTCTTGGTTAGAACTGCTGCCCACCAATGGTCGCTGGCATCTATATAAAGTACCAGTTCATCCTCGTCATTTGGTATTGCCAACTTGGGGAGCCTTTTGCAAACCTCCTTCAGCTGCTTAACCATTGCTCGGTGTGATTCCTCCCATTTGAATTCAGCATCATTTTTCAGCAGAGGACTGATCACCTTCCTGTATTGTGCTAGATTGTTGATGAACATTCCAGCAAAGTTGACAACTCCTAAGAAGCTTTGGAGTTGCTTCTTGTCCTTGAATCCATCGTATAGGCTGAGCCTTGGATCTTCCTTCATGATTCTCATAAGAGTCTTATGAGAAATAGATGTCTGGAAAAAGAATCCAGACATATCTTCTTGCATCTCTTTCCTGAAGATTTCTTCTTCACTCCGACTCATCTTCGGAAGATTCGTCTTGGCTAATGAATTCTTCTTCATAGATGCTCTCATCTGAGGATATGTCTTCGAATTGATATACCTGTACTAGATCTTGGAAATAAATAGCTTCCTCCATTTCTGGAGTGGTTTCGAACTGTCGTACTCCCCGCTTCTGGTTTTCTGGGCAATCTGGAGAGATATGCCCTCTTGCTCCACACGTATAGCAGTTGTAATCTTTGAATCTTTCATTGACTCGTGTGGCCGCTCTTCGGAACGTTTTTCTTGTGGGAGTTCTTCCTGTGCTCCTCTGGTTTGATCCCGAGGATGAGGCTTGACTTCTTGAACTCCATCTTGATGGTCCAGATCTTTGCCCTAATTTATAGCTTTGGGCCTTTTTTTTAGACCAAAATGATCTTGGTCTTCTGGATCTCCATCCTCCGCTCCTTTGCTTGTAAGGATAATTTTTCTTCATCATTTTCTGCTTCTTTGGGTTTCTTCCAATGATAGTTGGAAGATCATCGCTTTCGCAACATAAGGGAACTGTCTTGTTGATTCCCCTTAATCTCTTGTAGTTCTTGTGTAGCGCCGCTTGGTGACACCACTCTGCAATCTTGGCTTTGAGGAAGGACATTCTTCTTGTTATTGAATCCAGCTCGCATGGTTCGTACTCTTTGATCAGCATTTCTCTCCATGGGCTTGGGATCTTGGCAAAGAAGAGGTGGAATACTTCTTCCTCTTTAACCTTAGATTTCCATCTATACTCTGTGAAGAGTTTGATGTACTCATCTACATGACAAATGTCGAGTAGCTCTAGGCTGTATAGGGCATTCCTATACTTCTTTTTCTTTTCGTCTTCCATTCCTTCGAAGTAACCTACTCCGATGAAGTGGATCTTGAAGATCTTGGCCATGCGATCCACAATATTGCCTAGATCTTCTCCTTCCATGGCCTCCTTCTTGACTTCGTCTGAGAGCTCCTCCCAGGCACATTTTACTGATCCTTCCAGGCTCATAGTAAGGAATCTTATGAACCCTTCTTTGTCCAGTTCTAATGCGCCTCCTGCGATCTTCATGGCAGTTGCCCATTCATCGATCAAAGCTTCTCTATTTTTGAAGTCTAGAGTATCGAGGTTTAAAATCAACTCGTATGGATTTATTGGCTCAAGGTGAGACCGGCCATATGGGGTGTTGTGTAGATTAGATTCTCGAACTCGGCTTGCTCCTGTTGACATTCCTATGGCCTTCATTTTGAAGTTTCCGGGTTGTTGGAATGTATCTTCTTGTCTGGGGACTCCCTGAGATCCAGAGGTTCCTTCATCTTGGCCCTGATCATGTTGACGGGCCTGGGACTGTTGTTGAGAACTTGATTCTTCTCCAACGTTCATTTTTAGATCTACAATTGTTAGTCCTTGAAAGGACTCGTATAGATCTTGTAGATCTTCAAGATTTGCTCTTTCAATCTAGGGATGTGGATTCCCCTCGAAGGATAGCAATCATCTTCTCGCTTTCGGACTTTGGCCTTGTGACCTCCGTTGTTTTTCCCTTCTGGTGTAAAAGGGGTTCTATTCCGAAGGTTAGTGGTAACCTTCCTCCTTCTTTCTTCCGGAAACCTTGGTTTCCAGGGACTTTACTTGTTCTATCAGCCTCATAATGAGATCGAGTTGCTTGCTGTGCAGCTTCTCCACCTTATCCAGCTTGAGGCTAATCTCGAACAGTGTCCTGGACATATTTTGGCAATATTCGCCAAAAAACCTCACTGTATTCTGTAATTCTCTAAGATCTTGGTTCATCTTAGAGTTGTCTGCCTCGATCTCCTTCCAAGCGGTCATTCGTCGTTCCAGTGGGAAAAATGATAAGGCTTACAGATTTCTCTTGGACCTTGGTTAGGTCGTTTCCTCCATTGTCGGTGTGTGGTAACACCTCTATGGATCTCGGTGAAACTTCGGATTTCTACGATGTTTCTTGACACTTCTTTCGAGTATCTTATCTGCATCTGTCGTAGTTCCTCCAAAGATTCTTCCTGGGTATGGTTGGCTCGAATTTCGGCCAACTCTCTTCTTTTGTTGATACTTTCATACCATCGGTCGGTATCTTCATCTTCTTTTTCTGTAATTTGTCTATACAACACACAATAATATTGTTGTATAGAGCTACTTGTTTCATCATAATTGACAGCCCAGTAGTCCCTGTTACTCCAGCTTGAAACAGGGATAATTGTCCTGTCATTCTCGGATGTCGAACTTTCGTTCGGATCCATATCTCTTTGAAACTCTCCTCTCATTAGGTGAAATAAGTGTGTAATATTTTTCCATTCATAAATAAATAAACCTAGGCTCTGATACCATTTTGAGCGAAACTTGATGAAAATCAGCTTTAAAACAAGTATAGAAAATTTTGGAATTCTAGTGGCATTTTCGTAAATAGCATGGTGGAAATTTTTGGTTTTGAAATAGCAAAAAGGACCATTTTTGGACTATAGGATTGATTTTGGACTCCTTAGGACTAAAATTGAGAATTCGCATAGATAAAGAACTAAACGTGGAAAATGCCATACTTAGAGGACTATTTTTGAACTTTACCCAAGTAATAATGGTGACAAAGGGCAATCAATATTTTTCTGCGAATAAAAACGAGTGCATCGTAATTTAATTAACAGAATATTATGTAAAATTGATTGTTGATTTATAGAACATTATTAAGAGTAAATTTAATTGGATCGAACTATGATTTCATAAATTAATTTGTTATCAAATGACATATTATGACTCACAAATTAATTCTATATATACATAAGTAAAAAAAACGAAATTGTTAAAATAAAAAAAATTACATTGTCTAATTTTCACCCCCTTATAAATTTAAAACAAGCAAGAATGTAATTCTATTTGGTGAATTATTTAATTTTAAATTGTATTTAACAGATATAATTATTTTTTTCCATTTATAATGGAAAAGAATACTCCTATAAAACAATAATTGTACGAAGAATATAATAAGATAACAATATCTCATATCTAGTTTGGGGTTCAAGCCTCCTCCACCAATCCCTAGGACATGGGCGGTGGAGCTCTCTTGGACCATAGAAATAGACCAGCTAAGTACATTATTTTTCTTATAAAGTTACATGGATAATGCTATAATGTACGATTATTTAAACACACAAAAAAAGTCTTGTTCATTATAAAAAAAAGTAGCTTTTATTTTTTTTATAAAAAATTCTAATTTTAAATCAATAAAAAAAGATATTTCTTTATTTTACTTAATATTAAAAATTGATAAATATATAAAAACATCCCTAAATTTTTGAGATGATTATGAGACGGGTCGATATATTGTTTTTAAAGTATACTACCAGCTAAGTACATTATTTTTCTTATTAAGTTACATGGATAATGCTATAATGTACGATTATTTAAACACACACACAAAAAAGTCTTGTTCATTATAAAAAAAAGTAGCTTTTATTTTTCTTATAAAAATTCTAATTTTAAATCAATAAAAAAGTATTTCTTTATTTTTCTTAATATTAAAAATTGATAAATATATAAAAACATCCCTAAATTCTTGAGATGATTATGAGACGGGTCGAAATGTTGTTTTTAAAGTATACTTGTTATATAGGTAAAGTATGATTATTAGTAATTAAGGTATAATTATAGTAAATTATACATTTTTCATTATTCATTATACTTTAGAAAAATATATATTTTTTAAAATACATACTTTAACTACAAAATAATATACTTTACTTATATAAGAAGCATAATTTAATAACGGGTCTACCCATCTCATATAATTATATCCTTCAAAGAGACTTTGTTTTTATATGACACATTTTTTTATTTTACTATTTCACACTTATAGTTTTTATCCATTTAACAATAACTTTAAAACTCATTTTAATTTTAAAAATATCACATCCTGATGCAACGAGAGTGTATTAAAGATAAAGATATGTTGCACAAAATTCTATAATTCGTTGATTCTTAAAAAATATCGGAAGATAGACAACTCAAATACGTTGATTTTTATAGAATACCGTAAAAGAGGCTAGGAGAAAACTCTCATTTTCATTAATCAAATTCAACTCCCCTAAAACAATTACAAGATCACTTATTTATAGCAGATATCAAGATCTACCACATTAATGACAATTATGAATAAAAGGAAACAATCAAAATCTATTATACTAATTATATTTTCGTCTGATAAAAATAGGACATTTTTTGCCCTATTTCTTCACCGGTGGGACTAATTTGGCAAACTTATTTTTTTTTGTCTAAAAATGACTATAAGGAAAGTTATGAGACTAAAATATTTATCCTGTAAAAAGAGTAGTTGGTACTTAGCAAAATTTTGGAAAATTCTAAAATTTCAGATGATTTTGGATAACTTTCAAATGTTATGAGACTAATTTGGAGAAAAAATAAAGTATGTGACGAAACCAAAACTTTAAACTTTAAGTATTTTAGATCGTTTTGAGAAAAGTAAAAAGTTGTAGAATATTTTTAGATTTAAACTCTATTTTAGATTTAATGTGTAGTGGGTAGTTGTATTAGTGGGAGTATGGGCCCCATGTTTTAATTGTATTAGAGGGGATGAGTGGGGTCCCATGTGTGTAAAAAAGAAAAGAAGACCCTTTGAGTGGGACGACCAAAATGGAAAAAAGAGACCCTTGCTGTGGGACGGAGGGGTATATATGAGTGTATGGAATAACTCCAATCCATGCAACGATCTGTTTCACAACTCACATCAACTCAATATTTTAGAACATAGATAACTAGCAATAAATTAATTGGGAGAAATCCGATTGTTATGCGCCTATTCATAATTTGGAATAATTTAATTAGATGATTATTTTCCAAAAATTTTGGTGTTCTTATATTACACTAAATAGTTAAAATTCACGGTACAATTTAATAGTGACACGTGCATTTTCCTAATAAAAATATCAATTTTAATTTGTTATTTTTTTATAAAATTTAAATAAATTAATTCTTAAAATAAAATAATAAATAATTAATAATTAATTTGGACCAACAAATTAATGGGTTTAAATTAAATAAAGCCTAATCTAAATTAAACGAGCCTAAGTCAAAGATGGTCTAACTCAAATTAAATAAATCAAAATAAATTAAATCAGACCCAATTAGAATAAAGCCTAATTGAAATTCAATCAAGTTAAAGGTCTAAACCCGCAAAATTAGGTTAAATCAAGTATTGACCAATTAAACTGCGTTATACATGGAAAGATCAAAACCCACTCAAGTCCGTCCTGAACGGATTTCTTACCCAAGGATGAAAAATAAGCACCATCATTTTTTATAAACCAAAAACATTGATCATCACAGAAATAGTAGAAAGATTCATCAATGAAATTACCATTGGAATGGATTTAAAGAAGTTTTAAAAGTCATACTGAAAAGTGAAAACGCCCTCAATATTTATACGTAAAAAGAGGAGAGGAGGAATTTATATTTATATGAATTTGGAAGATGAAGCAAAGGCCACGAAACTTCCTATGTTCATATCAATTTTCATTTCGGCCGAAGCACAAAATTTAACACATTTTATTGTTTCGCATGTTTCATTTTTTAATATCAATCTACCCATTCTTATTTACTATTGTACTAGATCTGTATGTTTTCATTGTTTAAATCTGATTGGTGGGAGTCCATTCGTATGTGTATGTATTTGTTCAGTTTGCTACTTTTATCCATCGCCAGCAATAAAATGATGGGACTGGGCAAAGATAGAAGCAGATGGTCAGGTTACATCCCTTCAAAGAAGTAATTAATAATAGTGCCAACTCTTTCATTATCCAAGATGACGAATTCTACATTTACTCGAAAATAATTCGTGTAAAATAATATTTTCATGTCAAATAATGAATTGAATTTTTTTTTCCAAAATATAACACGAATTTTTTTAATTTTTTACACGAAAATTTCGTGTCAAATAATGAGATTTTAAAACGATTTTTTTAAAAAAATTTTACATGAAATTTTCGTGTCAAATATATTCATGTCAAATAATGAGTTGATTTTTTTTTAAAAAAAAATTAACACAAATTTTTTAAATTTTTTACACGAAATTTTCATATCAAATATTTTCGTGTCAAATAATGAGTTGAATTTTTTTTTAAAAAAAATATTTAACACTAATATTTGGAATTTTTTACATGAAAATTTCGTGTCAAATAATGAGTTGAATTTTTTTAAAAAAAAGTTTAACACGAATATTTGTAATTTTTTACACGAATTTTTTGTGTCAAATATTTTCGTGTCAAATAATAAATTGATTTTTTTTTTAAAAAAAATTAACACAAATTTTGTAATTTTTTACATGAAATTTTCGTATCAAATAATGTGTTGAGTTTTTTTTAAATAAATACGAATTATGTAATTTTTACACGAAATTTTTGTGTCAAATAATGAATTGAGCTTTTTTTTTTTAAAAATTAATACGAATTTTTGTAATTTTTTACACAAAATTTTCATTTCAAATATTTTCGTGTCAAATAATGAGTTGAGTTGGTTTTACTCGAATATATTACTCGAAAATTCGTGTAAAGGGTATTTTTGTCAAATCAAGTAAAAAAAAATATAGTGTTAAAGTTAGAATAATAAAAAAAAATGTATAAAAATATTAGGCCATTGAGTACAGTACAATTTTTCCCTACTTCAAATGTAAGGTATGTATATAATATTATTTGATTGGTGGGAGTCCGTTTGTATGTGTACGTTTGGAGCAGCAGACAAAGGTTAAATGTGGACCTGGATCCTCTCCCGTAACGGGAGTTAATTTCTTCTCATATGAACAGTGATTTCACTGTTTATAAAAATGTGATAAATGTGAATTCACATTTATAAACAGTGAAATAACTGTTCATGTGAGAGAAAATTCCCTCCAAATAATTGAAAAGAATGGGTACAGTACTACATGTCGCTTCCTCATAAGTTAAGACTATGGAGGTGAAATTTAATTTGTATTTCTCTATTGGTACACTCTTGATGGCTCTCTCTCATACACACCCTCTCTCTCATACACTAAAGCATAAAGATAACGAGTGAAACAGTATTGGTAAACATAAGTTCGAGACAAGGGAATAATATGTATAATTTTAATAATTTATTATTCAAAAAACTTTATATTTATTCTATGCTATATAATATTTTAGCAAAGATTAATTTGAATTATTATTTTAAATTAATTATATAAGATAACAATTCATATTTATGCGGGTTTCATACTAATGGACTCCTATAATAAAGCTACTAGTTAAATATAAATTTAAATACTACATCATGATTACGTTGGAGCGTACTCCCTCCCGGTCACCCTATTTATTTAAGTATAATAAATTTAAAAATAAAATTAAATACAGAGCCAACCACCCTATTTATCGCATTCAAAGATTTGTGAACACTACAAGAAAGAAAAGGTTTAGCGATGAAATTTTTTTCATGTCTAACCCTTGATTTTTATCATTAAAATATGTTAGCGACGAAAATAGCCCATCGCCATGCTTCGACGCTATAGGAGCATAACTAACTTGATCCGTCGCTAAATCTTAATGAGGAAAAAAATAAAATTTGTTGCTAATATTAGCAATGAAAATTAGGATTTCATCACAAAAGTTTGCAATGAAATATTTGCAATGAAAAATAAATTATCATCACTAAAATCGGCAATGAAAAATTAAAATTCATCGCAAGACTAGCAACCACTTCATATTTTCCTCGCTAATTAGCTGTTATTATCATCCATATAATTTTAATAAATATATATATTAATTATAAATAATTATTAGTAGTATGTTAAATCTGAAATTCTCAATCACAAAATATATCAAATTAAAAATTAAACAATACTGCAAAAATGAATACAAAATAACATTATCTGAATTCGTTCTAAAAATTCTACAATCAGAAATGGAATTTTATAATTTAATCGCTAATTTTAACTTTGAAAACATACATTTATTGCTAAGATATATGGCAAGACTTGTACCGTCTCACGTAAAGTGAAATGATCAGAAAGTAATATTTTTATAAAGGAAAGTGATAATAAATTAATGAAAAGTGATAATGCTCTTTCATGAACAATTTATAATATAAATAAAAAGTGATAAATTATAGTAAAAGTGATAACGATTTATAGCGAAAGTGATAACTATTTTAAAAAGTAAAAAATTGTCTCACGCGAGATGGTCTCACGCAAGACCTACCAAAAAAATATTCAAATTAATTATTCAAAACATAAATACAAATTTTTTTAATGTATAAATATATTAGCAACGAAAAAGTTAGACTTCATAGCAAACATTAGCAATGAAACAGAATTGTTTGTCGCAAACATGCTTTTTAAAGTATATTTTATTATATAGTTATATTAGTGACGAAATCATAAAATTTCATAGCGAATATAGCAACCTAATTTATATTAGTCGCAGATATACAAGTTTGCAACCAACTTAAAATTTTGCAGCGCACTTTAGCGATGATAATGGCTAACTCTTACGAAATCTGGTAATAGTTAACTCAAATAGATATGGATCATTAGATATGTCAAATTTAATCACTATCATTAGATAAATAATTTTTTTTAAAAAGAAATTAAATGCCTATCTAAATAGTCAGTAGTTATATATTTTCTTTTATCACATATACGCATAATTTGCAATATGCATATTATCCAATTAAAATGGGTTAAAATAATTTTTTATTAATCTAATTTTTTTTATATATAAATTATAATCATTTTAAAAAAATTATAAGTCTTCTGATAACATACTCCTGTATTTATTTTCATATTTAAAAGAATATGATTTTTTAAAAAGATTAAAATTACAGTTTGAAATATTATAAAGTAAAATTAATAAAAATAAATAAAACACGTGTCTTTATTATAATCATTTTCCATAATTATTTTCAAAATATACAAGTTTTCGCACCTTATTTAATCTCTAATTTAAAATACTGAATAATATATTACAACTTAAATTAATTTAATTTTAAAAAATAATATTTTAAATTTAATTTTATTACTATTATTTGATCAATTAAGAAATTAAATTATATATTAGAATAATTAGATTATTATAAATAAGTATTAATCACACAGGTTAATAAACTAAGAGCTCGTTTGGTAGGAAGTATAAAGAAGGGATAGATGTCTAAACCCACGTAATACGCTATTTGGTCACTCAAATCTGTAAACTCATGGGCCTGTTAAAAAACAAGGGCCAGGTGTGAGTAAAACCCCTGTTTTCAGTATTAGACATCCCACGTAAGATGTCAGATGAGGCATCCCATTCTGTATCCATATGGGTGAAATTCCAATTTCACCCATACAGTTACCCACGTTCGCGTATGTAAGTTTATCTACAGAATACATGTTCAACCAATAACCGTAGACAACAAATCCATGATGAAATACATTAGCGATAAAATACGATGGAGTCATCTCTTTCATTGAAATTTTGCTAAGTATTCTAGTTTGTCTTGAATCTTGGGTGATAAACTTGTGAGGCAGAAGGCTGTAGCGATAGCATCTGACAGAGCCATCTCTATCATTGAAATTTTATCAAGTAAGTATTTCAGTTTGTCTTGAATCTTGGGTGCTAAACTTGTGACGGTAGATTTCTCAGATATGTTGTTCCTTCACTTTTTTCTGCATTAAGAAGAACATCATGAAAAACTATATTATAACACTAATGTAAAGCATGATGTCCGATTATACTCAAACTAAGAGAAAGTTAAAATATTTACAATCAAGCAGTAATGAGGATGATTTTTTTTTTTGAAATTACGTCATGATGTATAATGATAAGAATATTGTAATCCCACATTCTTCGTGATTTCGGTCATGTGGTGTATATACCCGAGATATGTACATAAAACATGAAATTACTTGATACCTTGTACTGCTTTTTTTTTTCTTTTGAAAGCTTTCTGATGTTCTTTGTATTCTCTGTCAAGCAGCTCAAAGGTATAATTACTTTGAAATGTACCTGCAACATGTGTATCCATCAAATAAATTTCACAAGTTATTTTCATATTCAAATGTATTTTCTGAATGTTAAGTTTCCCCAAAATTTGAAGTACACCCACAAGCATGGTTTTGCACAATGCATTAGAATGACTTTTCCTTGGATGTAACACATTTATTCTGCTAATGTGTATATGTGTATTAAAAGAACATATTTTGAAATCATGCAATGCTATGCCTACGCATTGAAATGCACCTAGAACAGTTAAAAATCTGGTGTCAATAATTGAATGAATTTGTGTTGAGATAAATTATTCAGTCACCTATCAATATTGACTGACAAAACCTATTAGAACACATTTACATGGTTGCATTAAATAAGTAAAATAGATTTTGCCATTTAGTTGTTATAGTAAAGTTTGGTCAGATATGGTATTGTCATTGAGATTTTGTTTTCTCAGTTTGTGTTCGAATATTGTTCAGCGTTTTTATTCGCTATATACAATTAGATTTTGAATCGGCGCATTCCTCCAATGGTGAAAAGTTACCCAACGAGAAGATCAGCCCCAAATGGAAAAAAGGTGCAGCATACAAGGTTGGTTAGTGCTCTTACCCGTTATAATGAGGTGACAACCTTTCTCTTCAAAAACTTTCCAGAAGAATGCAATATGGAAGACCTTTCCAAACTGTTCAACAAAATTGGTAAGGTGAGAGACATTTTTTGCCCACAGAAAAGAGATAAATATGGGACCCGCTTTGGTTTTGTCAGATTTCCTAAGAGCTTGGGTGATGTTATGATTTTGAATAATCTAAATAATATCTGGATCGGAAGCTACAAGTTGAGGGCATTCATTCCAAAATTTCAGAGAAGAAGTCCTGCTAGTAAGAAGGAAGAACTGATCCCTTTAGATAGTGGTCGGATAAAAAATCAAGTCTCTTTTGCGAATATAATCAAAGGGGGGCCTGCTGCAGTGATCTCAAGATCGAGTGAAATACATAAATGGAAGGAAGATGGCGAGATAGAGCATGGAACTGGTAAAATAAGAGAAGTTGGTCCAGTTTTGGATTGCATCCAATTTTCGTCAAAAGAGTCAGAAAAGAAATGGTTAGAGGGAGGCTTTACAGGTCTCCTCAAAAAGGAATTCTGCTGGGAGGATTACTGCGATGAGATTCAAGGCGAATGTAATAGAAAAATCTCCATGACAACTTTAGGTGGAAATCTTGTCTTATTAAAAGGGTCGGATGTGAAACCCCTTAGCGATGAATGGGTAAAATTTTGGTTCGAGAGGATGGAACCATGGAAAGAAACAGATCTCAATCAAAATCGTCTTGTTTGGACTAGATGGTATGGGGTACCATTACATATTTGGTCATCTAGGTTTTTTACTACAGCCTGCGCAGAATTTGGTTTGTTCTATAAAATGGATGGAGCTACGGAGAAAAAGGAGTGTTTGGAATATGCTAGGATTATGGTCTCAACTGGTATGAATCCAATTTTCAAAATGTTACAAGTTAACGTCGATGGCATGCACTTCTCTATATATGTTTCAGAAGAAGCTATTTGCTCTTGCAAGTCTCTCAGTAGCCAAATTTCTTTTTCTGAAGATGATTCAATGTCAATGGGTTTTAGTAACAATAGTGAGTTTGACGCATTCGTGTTTGCCAGAGCCGATTTTGAACAAGTGATCGGAAAGAGTGGGGATGATGTTTCACCATCGGAAAATCCTAGTTTTGGATTTATTGGAGATGGGGAAAAACAATCTCAAAAGGCGGAAGAAGTAATTTCCAAAATTTTGGAAACAGAAAATTCCTTTAATGTGTCGGCCACTCAATCAGAGCATGGGCCACATTATGGAATGGAGGTATCGACTATGCAAATTCACCCACTTGAAGATAGTTGTTTTAATCTTGGGCCTCAATCAAAAATCAAAACTGGGCCCAATAACTCTATTTTAATTGATGAGGAGTATGGGCTTTCTCTAGTAGATATGAATAATATACTTTGGGCTCAAATGAACCGTTGCAAAAATTTACTGATTCTGAAGAACCCTCTCCTGGTGACGCAAGTAAAGGAGATTTCAGATCAAATTCTTCTGAATCTGTTGATTCCCTTGATGAAGAGACAGCTCCAAGTTCAAAGAATGAGGTTTCTCATGCTATTCTTTCTACAAATCCGCAAGGTACAACGCTCTCATATGGAAATTGCAAATCTTCCAAAGCCAATGAGTCCAATAAGAAAGCTGCAGAGAAGAAGAAGAAACAAAAAGGTAAACGAATTGATTCCAAAAATCTTGAAAAAAAGAAGTTCTCAACTTTTATGGAGGGAATTAGATCGAAAGAGGATGTTATGGAGGCTGTGAAAGATCTTCGGAATAGTAAGGAGAAAGTTCCTTCTTCGTTAAAAGAAAATGCTATACTTGAGGCTATTCAAACAATTGAATTAGGGAAAAAAGTGGGGCTGGTTACTTGCGGGAATGAGGATGCTTTGGTCTCTAGGTTATTGGAAATGGAAGGAGTGGATTTGTATGAGAGAAATGCGGAATTGTTAATGAAGATGCTATCTTTTAATATAAGGGGAATGGGTAGCTGGGTGAAAAAAAAAGAACTGAAAGATTTGATATCAAAGTATGATCTTGATGTGTGTTGTGTCAAGGAGACAAAGATTGAGAATATTTCTGAAGATACTTGCAGAAAATTGTGGGGTGACAGAAATTTGGGATGGGCTGCTCGTAGCTCTGAAGGAAGATCAGGGGGTATTCTTACTCTATGGAATTCCAAAAAATTTACTTGTTCGAGTTTTTGGCATATGGTGGGTGGTGTGGTGATTAATGGAGTCTGGGAGGCAAATAACATTCAGTGTTGCATTATTAATATATATGCACCTTGCCCGTTAAAAGATAGAATAGAGTTGTGGGATAGGCTTCAGTCAGTGATTGATCAAAATAAGAACATATGTATGTGTATCTTGGGGGATTTTAATTCGACTAGAGATGTCAGTGAAAGAATTGGGAGAAATGAAAATCAAAACCTGAGTGATTTGAGGTCTTTTGATGAATTTATTGTAAATGCAAATTTATTTGAATTACCTCTTCACGGAAGGAAATTTACCTGATACAAAGCTTATGGAACATGCAAAAGCAAATTAGATCGAATGCTTGTTAATGCAGAATGGCTATCGAGTTGGCCTGGAGCTATTGTTAAAGGATTGGGCAGGTCTGTTTCTGATCACTGTCCTCTGTTCGTAGATACGAAAGTTGCAGATTGGGGGCCAAAACCGTTCCGTTTTGTAAATGCTTGGCTATCACACCCAGATTTTAAGAGTTTTGTATATTCGAAGTGGTCAGAATATAAAGTGGAGGGATGGGGAGCTTATATTCTTAAGGAAAAAACTAAAGAAACTGAAAGCTGATTTGAAGGACTGGAATCGTTTGGTTTTTGGCTCTATTGAAAGTAAGATTGAACAGCTTAGAGAGGACATTCATGTGGCTGATGTAGTGGATGATACTTTTGGGCTTGAGGATTGTGAACTCATCAAAAGAAAATTCACTCAGGCGGAACTATTTAAGAATCTTTTCTGCGAAATTCACTAGTTGCTCAAAAGGCAAGAGTGCGGTGGATCAAAGAAAGTGACATCAATTCCAGCTTTTTTCACCGTATTATTAATTATCGGAGGAAAACAAATGAAATAATGGGTTTTCAGATGGATAATCAATGGGTCGAAGGGGTGGATAGAGTTAAAGCAGGAGTCAGTGGTTTCTTTAAAAATCATTTCAGTCATAAGTTTGGCGCTCGCCCAAGTGTGAATTCTGATTTTGCAAAAAGAAAACTGTCTGACATGGATATTTCTTTGCTAGTTGCTCCATTTACAGAAGAGGAGATAAAAAATTCAGTGTGGAGCTGTGATAGTGAAAAAAGTCCAGGTCCAGATGGTTTTAATTTCAAATTCTTAAAGGAGTTTTGGGATTTGTTGAAGCATGACTTTCTGAAAATGTTTACTGATTTTCATCAACATGGCAGACTCGTCCGAGGAAGTAATCCTTCTTTCATCGTCTTGATTCCTAAGAAGGAGGATGCACTCTCACTGAATGATTACAGGCCTATTTCCTTGATAGGTTGTATATACAAAGTTCTTTCTAAATTGTTAGCTAAGAGGCTTAGCAAGGTGATTGATAAAATCATTTCAGAACATCAAAGTGCTTTCGTTGGTAACAGGTTTATTCTTGATGGCGTGGTCATCCTAAATGAAGCCATTGAAGAGGCAAAAAAAGGAAAAGGAAAGAATCTTCTTCAAGATAGATTTTGCAAAGGCTTACGATTCATTTGATTCGGATTTTCTTGACCTTATGTTAGACAGGATGAATTTTTGTAGGAAATGGAGACAGTGGATAAGGGAGTGCGTCTCTTCTGCCTGCGCTACTGTTCTTGTAAATGGGAGTGGAACTTCAGAATTCAAGTTGGAGCGCGGATTAAGACAAGGTGACCCTTTATCCCCTTTCTTATTTCTGATTGTGGCTGAAGGTTTGAACTCCTTGGTTACAAAAGCAATGGAGGTGGGTCTGTTTGAGGCTGCTAAATTAGGCAATGATGATGTGAAAGTTCCATTACTCCAGTATGCCGATGACACTATCTTTATTGGTACAGCAAGCTCAAACAATGCTCTGGTGATTAAACGAATCCTAAAAAATTTTGAAATGCTATCTGGGCTCAAGGTGAATTATGACAAATGCTGTCTTATGGCTACAAATGTGGAGAGACAAAGGGTAGAGGAAATGGCATTTATTCTTGGTTGTGCTATTGGGTCAATGCCATTCTCTTATCTTGGTATCAAGGTGGGAATAAATTATAAGAAGAAAGAAAGCTGGCTGCATCTGGTTTAGAAATTCAAGAGAAAGTTAAGTTCATGGGAAGGGAAAAAATTGTCCATTGGAGGAAGAATTACTCTCTTAAAATCGGTTCTATCATCACTGCCTATATATCACTTTTCCTTCTATCTCATTCCTGGCACTATCCATAGAACTTTGAAATCTATAATGTGCAATTTCCTATGGGGTGGATCTGAAAATTCTCGAAAAATTGCATGGATAAGCTGGGATTCAATATGCAAGCCCAAATCTGAAGGAGGGCTTGGTGTAAAAAATCTACAATTTTTTAATATGGCGCTCATGGGGAAGTGGTTGTGGAGGTTCTTAACTCAAAAGGATGTTCTTTGGTTTAGAGTTATTTCTTCTCTATATGGAGGTTTGGTGATCGGAGAGGGGGAAACAATTAAGGGTGTGAGACAACAGATTTGGTCAAATTGGTGGAAGAATGTGGTTGCAAATGGGGAGGGCCAAAAAGGGAAGTGGTTTTGGGATAACATGGAGCTTAGGGTTGGAAATGGAAGCAATACTAAGTTTTGGAGTGAGATGTGGGTAGGTCGTTCCTCTTTTAAATCTCAATTCCCAAGGCTCTACCATCAGAGTCTTGATAAAGAATGCTTCGTGAACTCTTTAGGAGAATGGATTGAAGGGGTGTGGATTTGGAAGTGGAGATAGAGGAGGGAGATGTTCGAGAGAGAAAAAAATATTTTTGACGATTTTCTTTCTTGTATTAACAGGTTTCCTCTCAAAGATGGTAAACAAGATACTTGGTGGTGGAAAATGGATAAGAAAGGCTGTTACAAAACAAGAAAAGCTTATGATGCTTTGGTGTCCCTAAATGATACTACTCACAATGATATGCCATTGAAGAAAGAGTTGTGCGATGTGTGGAACTATATTGCACCAAATAAAGCTTCTACCATGGCTTGGAGGCTCTTATGGGATCGTTTGCCAACAAAATCAAATTTGTTCTGTAGGAGAATAATTGTCTCTTTGGATGATGTGAAATGTCCAGTTTGTGGTAAGTTCGAAGAATCATCTTCTCACATATTTCTAAATTGTGATTTGGTTCATGAAGTGTGAGTTGATTGTTACTCGTGGTTGAAGTTATTTTGGGTTAGTCACAATGGAATCAAAGAACATTTCCTTCATCATTCTGAAATTTTCTATGGAAAAAGAGGGAAGAGTATTGCTATTGGCTTGTGGGTTTGTATTGTGTGGGTGCTGTGGAAATGGAGAAATAAAATTGTATTTGAGAATGGTGAATGGAGCAGGAGGAGAATAGTAGATGAGATTAAGGGGAGATATTGGAGTTGGATTTCAGCTAAGGATTCACTGATAAATTCTTTTTCTTTTACTGATTGGATGAAAGATCCTAGATTAGTTGTGGAAGGTTGTGGAAGGTTGAGTGGATCTTAAAATTCTATACTTTGTCCCTGTATGTAAATTTGGTACTTCTGGTACCTTCTTTGTTTTAATAACATATATTTTATTGTCTGATAAAAAAACAATTAGATTTTGAAAACATAAAAGATTGAAGAACACCTTCACAATTAAAAGACTTAAGTCCATTGCTATAAAATTCTGATTTGAGAATTTGTTTGTGAAGGTTCAACATGATTCCAATTTCTAGAGATGAGGTTTACTTGGTATTGGAGGAAATAATTCATCAAATAGTGGTAGTCTTATGCCTATTGATTGCCACTTTTGAAAGCAACAGAAAAAAAAACGTAAAAGAAGTTATAGTATGTTAGATCGAATCCCTTATCAAGTAGACAACTTGGCAAGGTTGATTCATGGTAATGATGATGACTGTAAGGATCAATTAAGAATGGATTGTAGGACCTTTCATTGTCTTTGTAAATTGTTGGCAACCACAAATTCCAAATATGTCTGTAATCAAGAAAAGGTTGCCATGTTCTTATCTATACTTGCCCATCATACCAAAACTAGGGTGGTCAAATATGACTTTCGTAGGTCAAGCGAGACAGTTCCCATACATTTTCATTCGGTTCTAAAAGCGGTCTTGAAAATTCATCCTTTACTATTAGTTGATCCATCACCTGTATGCCGAGATTGTACTGACCATACATGGGGATGTTTTGAGGTAATGTAACTCTTACATCATTACCAGTCCTGTTCCGTCTATTTTTACCACCATTGTTTGATTGATCGATTTCAATGATATCTTATGGTTGTCTTGGTGCCTTAGACGGAACATACATTAAAGTTAAAGTTCGTGGAGTTGACAAAGCAAGATATAGGAACATAAATGGGGCTATAGCCGTCAACGTATTAGCTGTGTGTGACAGAAATATGAATTTTATATATGTTCTACCTGGATGGGAAGGGTTAGCAGCTGATTCGAGAGTGCTTCGTGATGCGGTTCACCAGACTCATGGCCTTAAAGTGCATAAGGGTATTTAGCCACCGATCTTTTTCTCACTTTAATAGATTTTAAGGGTTGAATTTTCAAGTAACATATTAAAAAAATACTTAAATGTATCACACAAGCCATTCTTTCTTTATAGGTAACTACTACTTGGTTGACAATGGTTATCAAAATGCGAAAGAATTTCTAGCTCCTTATAAAAATGTGAGATACCATCTAAATGAATGGTCATCAAGAAGACTCAAAACTGCAAAAGAATATTTTAATATGAAACATACTAGAGCACGTAACATAATAGAACAGTCTTTTGGATTGTTGGACATGCGGTGGGCAATATTGAGGAGTTCATCTTGGTATCCCATCAACATTCACAACCGCATTATTATGGCGTGTTGCCTTCTTCACAACTTCATACGAAGGGAAATGACCATAGATCCAATAGAGCATCTACTTGATGAGTACATGAAAAAAAAATGGAGAATGCTGAATCAAGTGAAGAAGTAATTGACATGGTTGATACATCAGCCGCTTGAAATGCATGGCGTGATGATCTAGCCCAGCATATGTTTGATGAGTGGAGACGTGGATCATGAAATTTAGTCACAAATTCACATATTTGCGACGAAATATGTAAATTTTATTGTAAATATTTGATATATATATATATATATATATATATATATATATATATATATATATATATATATATATATATATTATACGTCCCCAACTTGAATTTTAATTTAATTTTGTGATAATCATCAACTTAGCAATTAAATTTTATCTTTCATCGCTAATTTACTGATATTAGCGATGAAAATAATTTCGTCACTAAAAAAACCGCCGCAATACCCGTAAATCTTTTTTCCTAAATATTATCTAAAATTTTAATATTAATTCGAAAATAATTTTGTGAGTTTTGCATGAGACCGTTTCACGTGAGATCATTTTATACTTTTAAAAATCGTTATCACTCTCGCTATAAAACGTTATCAATTTCACTATAAAATGTTATCACTTTTCATTTATATTATAGATTGTTCATGAAATAATATTATCATTTTTCATTAATTTAGCATCACTTTTCAGTATTAAAGTTATCACTTTCTGACCGTCTCATGTAAGTTTTTACGTGAGACGATCTCACACAAGTCTTTACCTTATTTTTAGTACTCCCTCCATCCGCCGTAAGACAACTTTTTTTTGCACGTGGATTAATAAATAATGCCAAAGACTTAGTGTGAATAAAATTAATATTTAATTTAATTAATAAAAAGTAATAATTCTATTTTATAAATAATTTATACTATAATATAAATGAAAAGTGATAAGGTTAAACGGTCTTACGTGAGACGATCTCATTCGTAAAATATTCTCACTGGTCTCAACTGATAACTAATTTAAAACGCATTTTTGGTGCAGATTTTGTTCTTTTAGTGGTATTATTATAAGCATCACGTATGTATAATACTTTTTGGATAATTAATGTATAGTAACTCCGCCATTTAAATTCTAACCTTAAATTTAACGGATATAATTATTTTTTCTATTTATTTATTTATAACTGAAAAAGAATGCTCCTACAAGACAATAATTGTACTAAGAATATAATAAGACAATAACATCTCATATTTTTCTAAAGGTAGGCTACATATCATCTGTAAGGGGTATGCTACATATAATCTGTATAAGAAAATATTCGTTGCCTTCTAAAGGTAGGCTACATATAATCTGTATGGGGTTATTTTTTGTAATTTTCTCTCACCTAAACCGTATAATTTCAAATTGTGGAGCAAAGTGAAAATATTCGTTGCCTATAATATCAGTTACACACCAAAATACCCGCAAATTGTGTAGCAAAGTGTTGAAAGTACCCGCAAATGTCTACTCATAATGACACATCAAAATTCAAATGGTTTAAGGTAAATATTATGTGAACGAGTACAAATTTATTTGCACTAATAAATAAAAATATAAACTTTTTGTTAATTTTTTAATAAAGAACTAAATGTAAAAAAAAAAAAAAACTATACAATTACTAAAAGAAAAAAAGGTATATACGATGTTGAATAAAGAATTATATATATATATAGACACCCTCCTGTGAGACGGGTGTGAGACCGGTCAACCCATTATTAAAGTAAGCTTATTGTAAAAATAAAGTATGTTCATTTCTAGTTAAAGTATATCAATAACAAATCATATTTTAACATGTTAAAATTATACTTTAATGCATAATCCAACATATTTTAGAAAACATACTTTAACAATTATTAAACATACTTTATCTAAATAATAAACATACTTTAACGCGTCTTACAAACAGTCTCAAGTAAGTAGCGTCTCACAAGAGACTTTGTCATATATATATATATATATATATATACACACACAAATACAGAGGATATCAACTCAATGTGTAAGTGTGTGGGTTTCATGTGTTTAAAAATATAAATAAATGTATAGTTTTAGTGCAAATGTCTAGGATGACAAAATATACTTCTTCCATCCTATTTCAATCTTAACATATTTCTAATTTGAGCGTCCCATTTCAATCTTTACATTTCCCTTTTTGACAAATTAGACCCACACAAATTAATTATTTCTCTTTGCGTGTGTCCTAATATCACACTTATACACTTATCCATTTTATGTTAAAATATTATTTCTCTTACTTCACTACACATCAAAATACTATACTCCCTAATCTCCGTGTTTCAGACGGTACGGAAGGAGTATAAATGGTGTACCCCACCATTAGGCGGTACGGAAGGAGTATACTTTACTGATGGATGGAGGGAGTACTATATTCCTTAATTTTTGTGCAAATATTAAATGTAACAATAATTGCGGAATTGAGAGAGTATTTTTAAGTATATAATATAAGAAAAAAAGTGATATTTTTTGTAATTCAAAGAAAAAATAATGAATAAAGTCGTTGGTTTTGGTTAATTATAAAGTGTAGAAAATATATGAAATTTTTTATAATATTATAATGTTTTAAAAATATTATTTAGTATTATCATCATTGAGAATATGTAACAGGTGAAAATAATAGATCTGAAAAAATATAAGAAAGAGAGAGGGAGTATTTAATTATATTCATTTCATAACTTCATAATATTTTATTTTTCTTTCTCTAGAGATTTTTTTTAGTTATAATATTTGAGTTGGTCTTTTGTGTCCAGTTGCATAAAGTGTGTAAGATTACATTATTTTATTTTAAAGGGTATATATTTTAATTAATAAGGATACAACATTTTATTCTAAACAGTATACACTTTTCATTAATATTTGTTATTTTTTTCAAAAAATTAAGAATACATGTCTTTATACTAAAGGATATACGGAGTACAATTTAATATTAAATGTTATGTATCTCGGGATACACAAGTTTTTGCCTTAATATTTAGTATTTATAACGTACTTATCTTTTACTTTTCTTTACATTTTAATAAAATATATACCGTCCAGAAACATGTCAATGACTAGTTTGAATAAAAATACTTCATTTAGTATCATAAATGCATGTTTAAGAGAAACTTTAAAACCAAAATACATAAAGGTACAAATGGTATTTACACAAAATAAATTTATCTTCCACCGAAACATATTTAATTCTCCAAATATTATTTTACATAATCTGGTTTTAAAATAAATAGAGGGTGCAAATGATACCTACATAAAATTTATTTTCCACCGAAATATTTAATTTTCCAGAGGTTATTATTTTACATAATATGTAAAATTAAATTACGTGGATGAAGATTAGAAATTGTTTCGAAATTAAAGATGAGGTGGCCGTCAATACTTCCCTAAATATTTTATACCGTCTGCCAGATGTGTGTGTATGTATATAATATACTCCTATACAAGTACTCCCTCCGTCCCGTTTCAATGTTTATGTTTCTGTTTTGCGCGTCTTATTTCAATGCTTACGTTTTCCTTTTTAGGAATATGAGACCAACCTAAAAAATTAATATATCATCCAACACTGATACACTTATCTACTTCACATCAAATATTATGTTTTTCTACCCTCTATCTATTAAAATATAATACTTTTCAATCAACGTGAAAAAACAAACGTAAACATTGAAACGAGACGGAGGGAGTAATTAATTATTTTGATTTTATTGAATTTTTTAATTAATTTACATTTCTCCTTTAAGAATTTTGAAGAAGATGCCATATAGTGACGTGAAAATTAACGGAATATATACTCCCCCGTCCCACCCATATTGCAACATTTACTATAGTATTTTGTGAGAGCTTTATACAGTCAAACGTTGCAATTTGACCTTAACGGAGGGAGTATTACGTAAGAGAGGGATTATGGTGGAACCGGTCCCATGAAAAATTCATGGAACCGGATCCCAAAATCGTATCCATGTAAAAATTCGCGGGTCTTATACACAGGAAGGAGAATGAGCCGCTCCAAGAACACACCACGTGTTCAACTTATTTAAAGCACTGCTCCTCTATTCTACTTTTGTTTGCCTCTCCCCTTTTCACGGTATAATAAATGCATGTCTTCTTCTCTTTTTTGTATTATAAAATTTATAGGTAGAGTAGATATAGGATAGGACAACTTGGTGACTCTCTCTCCCATTATTGAGTCAAAATCATTTTTAATGATAAAATATTTATTTAATAAAGATTTTTTTTAAATTACGTAGTGTACATAGTCTAAATTAATATATCTTCAATTTTCTTTTTTATGAATTGGATTGATTTATAACATTAAGTTTTTTTTTAAAAGTTGTACTATTATGACATATACAGATATATATTGCATTCTTGATTGTTTGACTATTTTATAGTAGTAGTACTCACGAGCAAGAATACTCGATCGTCGTAGTAGTGTATTCCAAGAAAAATTATCAATCCACAAAGGAGTTATGTTCGGACTAGCAAAATACGTGAGCTCATTTTCATGTCGTTTTTGTAAGGATGATAGAGGTTTAGAGATTGATTAACAACTAAAGCAATAAGCAAATAATAAAATAGCGATTAAGAAAAATGACAAGTAAAGATGAATAACAAGAAAAGAGAATGGGTGCTAAAGTTCAAGTATGGAAAAACATGGGATTAGAAACATCCAAGCATACTCAATTCATATTATCATGCAAAAGGAATTCAACTAAATTGATGTAGATTAAGGGTGATCACTAATGTATCCTAAGCTCCCTTTCGGGTTACAAAGGTTGTTGATCCATTTTAGACTCCCAAAAGCACTTAAGATCAAAGCCCAACATTAACCCCTTCCATCTAGGTACTAGTTAGATTAAACTCTCCCTTTTTGTGTACTAAGGCCAACGAATGGATTGGTTCCCTCATCAAATTTAGATATCCTTTTGGTCAAACCCAAACTCAATGTCTATTCATGCCTTTCTAATACTATAGAGGGTCGTTTCCGTCTCACTCCAAGCAATATACACATTAACATCATAATAGCACTTAATTACCACAAGTAATCCATTGATCAACAACCCATCAAACCAATAAACATTCATGAATAACAATCCATGCTATCACAATTTCAAAGCAATTAAATCCCATGAATAGAAACCAACATCAATTAAATAAAAACCAATTTAATCCACATGATAATATAAATCTAATATTCTCTTCATGTTCCTAATCCCACTAGAGGGATTAGCCTATCATGATAATTGTAACAAAACACATAAATAATTCATTACACATATCCATAGTCTAAATCCAAAAGAAAATCAAAAGAGATGTAAATCTTCCCCAACAATTTCTTGTAGGAAATCTTCAATACTCATGGATCTTCCACTCTAGTTCTTGAAACCTTGAGATCTCTCACACCCAATGGAAGGGATGAAGGTTTGATGGAGAATTAATGGAGATGATGAAGATGGATCAGGATGGATGAAGGTGGATGGAGATGGTGGTGGGAAATGGAGAGAATAGTGTGTGATGTATGTGAAACAGTGAAAACCCTTGTGATCCACGTGTGAATGTTGAATTTGGGTGTATTTATACCCCTTGAAAATCTTGAAAATCGCACTTGACAGCTGGTTTTTTTGTCCAAAAATTCGACCGAGTTTTTGGAAACTCGGTCGAGTTTCCATGCAAATCACGTTTCTTCCAGCTGGCGGGCGCTTTTGTCGGCCAAAATGCTCAAAAATTCGATCGAATTTCAGGAAATTCGGTCGAGTTTTTATGCTGCCCTGCTTCCGGCTTCTTCTGTAAGAGAAACTCGACCGAGTTTTCAGAAACTCGATCGAGTTTTTATGCACAACTTTAGTCCTTGTTTTTGAATCTTCCTGTAAGAGAAATTCGGTCGAATTTCTGGTTTCTGTGCTTTCTCTTGGATCTTCAATTTCATCTCGTTTTTGCTCCGTTTTTACCTGTTTTCATACTTTTAAGTTCATTCTCACACATTTCCATAAAAACACATAACACAATCAAAATACACACAAATACGGATAAAATAATACGAAAAGACATGCAAAAATACACTAAAATCTAGGTGAAAATAGCGACAATCAAACCCCCCAAACTTAAGGTGTTGCTCGTCCCCGAGCAACGAAAATGACAAACCAAGAGGAGAAATTTTCACCTAGGAAAAGACTAAACGAACTTAAGCAATAACACATTGTTAGCAATAATAACTACAAATTATGCTAAGTCATCCTACAACATTAAAATCATAACATGAGGAATTAACAAGTTCAATCACAAGAAAATAAAGTGTAATATAGTCTCTTTTAGTCCAAGCCTCACAACGGATATCAATTTCACTCAACACTCTTTGATTCAGGTAAAACATCACTCATCAACCGATTGGCTTGACTCGCTATAAGCTTGCTCGCGGACTATGTTCACAAACCATCAAAGTTTCCATTAGTGATCAAAAAGGTCTTTAATTAAGGATGTAATGATAGGCTCTTTGGTAGGGTAGGAAGTATATGGATAAGAGTGACTAATCATGCATAAGTAATCGAAGAGATGGCCAATTTCTTCAACTTCTTCACTTTCCTTTCTTCCTTTCTTATCTTTACAAATCTCAAGCACTATTCATTAACTTTCCTTAGAATTGAGCTTCTTTTGATGCATGCTTCCTTTCTTTGCATGTTGTCTACTTGAGCATTTTGATGTTGATTTGCTCATTTCTTACTTTGAGGTTGCATGTGCCTTCTTGTTGTTGCTCTTTACATCCTTTTTCTTGCTTGTTTACCATTCCTTTTCTTCTTTTGATTATTCAATCAATCCTTTCTAGCTACCATCTCCTCAATCACTCACATAATGGATATATATATATAAGGCTTAAGTGGGTAATCAAGGCTTGTAATGTGCTAAATTCACAAGAAATAGGCTTATAGGCTTAAAGTGGTTAACTAGGGATGATGTTCATGGTAGGGAAATATATGGCAATGACTATGAATAACAAGGATGGTCTTAGATCATTTCACTAATCTCTACTAATCGGGCTTGTTCCTATAGTCCTTGAGCAAGTTCTAACTTATCAACCACAACCGATCCACTCATGAAGAAATACCATGTATGCACGGTTGAGGCTCAAATGCTCACAAGCTTATGCATTGGACCTTAAGGAACTTATTACACCACATTCATCTCAAAATTGAACAAGTTAAATAAAACATGTCACAATTTGAAAATGTAGAGATTCTTAATCATAACTTGTCATCACTTATCACCACAACATATCATCACTCACGTTCAAAAATGACACACGACATCCCAAAAAACAAACCACCAAAACCAACCCCGAAACAAGAATAAAAATACGCACAAGGCACATAACAAAAACAAAAACTCAACAAACAAGACGCAACAAAAACACAAAACATACAAAAACACAAAATACCATAATCCATAAGAAAACTAAGCACACATTCAAATCATCCATAACAAATTAAGCTCACATCCATCCCATTCTTTATTGAAAAGGAAACTTCCCAAAAACGTAACAAATGAAGTAGCATGCTAATCACCACAATCCGAAGCAAAACATGTCAAGCAATTTAAAAGTGATAAAGTGTAGAGTACTCCCTCAATAGGCATTTGGTGAAGAAAGCGTTAGCTCCAAGCTCCATCATGCTTCCAATACCTCTCATTCATACTCAAACACTCAACAAACACCATTAGCTCAACAATTTCATTAAAAATACGGACTATCATGCACTTCAACACCACCAGTCATACCAAAATCAAATCCAAACTCATGAGAAAAATTTTAAAATTGACCCAATTTTACAAGAATCATATCCAAGTGGTGAGTCACACCACACACTCTTCCCCCAAACTTAAATCGAAACAAGAGTTGAGACTTAAGTTTGCAAAAAGTGGTGAGACTTACCCTTGTAGTTTCCATTGATGATCTTCTTGTAGAGAACCATATGCATCCAAACGAATCAAGTTATGTCCACCATGCACTAATACCCCCAAACTTAACTCGAGACAAGAGTCAAGAATTAAGTTTGTAACAAGTGGTGAAACATGTCAACTTACATCCATGAAACACTTCTCTTTTCTTCAATGTGTATTTTTCTCCATGAGTACAATCAACCTACAAGTCCAAAATACACACGCATCAAAAGATAAAAAGAATGGGTTGCCTCCCATTTAGCGCTAAGTTTAACGTCTTCAAGCAGGACGAATTTAAGCTCTTAACAGTCGGAGAAATCCAAGACCCCATAGGGCCTCATCTTCACTTTAAACATCCTTTAACCACTTTTTTATCCACACTTCGTGTTCCTTTAACACTTGAACTCACTTCGTTTCCTCTTTTCCTCACATTCTTAAATCCCGGAGGCCCTTTATCAATCTTCAAATCAACATGTGGATCATACCAAAGCTTATTTTTCTCTGAAGAGAAATTTCCTGCAATTTCAAGCATAAAGTTAGTTAATTCTTCATCTTTTAAAATCGCACTTACCACTTCATCTCGAATATCCGGAGGCTTAATGGGTGGCTTCAAACGAAGATTTCCCCCTTTTAAATTTTTGCTTGATAACACCAATTCTTTTTCATGTGATCGGAGTGTGAGTTCCTTCTTATCCATGTCAAATTTTACTTTTGTGGTTGCCAAAAGCGGCCTTCCAAAAATTAATGGGATCAAAGGTTCCGCTTGCTTCTCAACTACCATAAAATCCACCGGAAATACAAAATCCTCTATTTGCACTAGCATATCCTCCACAACTCCATGTGGCTTTATCATTGAACCATCCATTATTCCGATTTCCACATTCGTTTCCTTCAACTTCCCAATGCCAAGCTTTTCAAAAGTTTCCAAAGGCATCACATTAATGCTTGAACCAAGATCACATATAGCCTTAAAGTGTTCCCCTTTTCCAATTGTACAAGTAAGAATGAATTTACCGGGGTCTTCTACCTTCAATGAAGCATCAACCTCAACAATGTCATGATCTTGTTTCAACATCATCTCTTCATCACACTTACTTTCATTCTCCAACAAAGACAAAAATTCACCAATTTTCTTCTCATCATCCAAAGACCAAGCTTCATCATAAACTACTTCTTCCACCTTGGAACAAATGTTTGTTTTGTCCACCAACCCTTTTTCCACCGTACTTTCCATGTTGCATACGGTAACATACAAACATTGCTCCTTAGGATTGGTTATCGTAGTAGATGGGAATTTTCCTTGTTGGTGTTGAGATCCAACGGAAGAAGCAATTTGCCCCATTTGATGTTCAAAGGCTCTCATCCTATTATCGGACTTCTTCTCATTTTCCTCCATTCTAGCCTCAAGCCTTGCTTCCCTCTTTTCCATTTGAGATTCAAGCTTAGCATCTCTCTTTTCCATATAAGCCCTCGTATCTTTCATGAATGCCATCAATGTCTCTTCTAATGATGATTTACCCTCTCCATTGGGTGGCTTAGCACTTGGATCGAATCCCAGAGGAAATGACACGGCGGCTTGAGTATTAGAGTAGAAAAGATTATCATTCTTCCTTGGGGCTTGATAATTTTCACTTGCTTGATTGAAGTTACTCCCCCGAGTTTGCCCTTGATATCCTCCTTGAAAATGACCTTGATTAGAAGGGTAATTACCTTGGAAATTCCCTTGATGTTGGAAATTCCCTTGGTAATTTCTCCTATCTAAATAGGCAACATCTTCCACACTTTGCATAACATTGCCCTCTTCATTCACATTTGCACTTGTGCTTCCACCTTGACTCACTCCTTGAGTGATCAAATTCAATTGCTTAGTTAAAGCATGGATGCCTTCATTGAATTCCTTCATTCATTCACTTTGAAACACATCACTCTTAACTTGATTAACACTCTCCACTTGAGCTACTTTTCAAAATACATAACCTCTCATTACTCACTCGGAAGGCCATTGATAAGCATTCATTGCAATATCTTCAAAAATATCCATAGCCTTCATTGCATCCACTCCAAATATAGACCCTCCGGATGAGGCATCTACATGCATCCGATTGTGTTGACTCAACCCTTGATAAAAGAAAGCCACTTGTTGATTCTCATGAAAATCGTGTTGAGGACACTTTCGTAGCATCTCTTTGTAACGTTCCCATGCTTCATAAAAGCTTTCATCCGAAAGTTGCTTAAACTGAGTGATAAGGCTCTTCAATTGGAGTGTCTTTGAAGGAGGAAAGTATTTGTTTAGGAACCTTTGCTCAAGATCTTCCCATATATTACAACTTCCCAAAGGAATTGCATTATACCATGCCTTAGCCTTGTCTCTTAAAGAAAAAGAGAACAACCTTATCCGAATAGCATCTTCCGATACTCCATTCATCTTAATGGTATTTGCAACCTCCAAGAAGCTAGCTAGATGCATGTTTGGATCCTCAAGAGGACCTCCCCCAAACTGATTTTCTTTGACCATGTTGATCAATCCGGTCTTGATTTCGAAATTGTTGGCTTGAACCGGAGGAACCATGTTGTGCACGGCTCTCGGTTGGAAGTAATCCCGGATTGCTCTAGGCCTTTGCAACTCTTGTTGTTGGAGTATCCATTGAGCTTCTTGATTGGCAAGCACTTGCATATATTCTTGGTTTTGAGCAATGAAGTTTCTAAACATCTCCATTTGATCCTCTTGTACTCCTTCTTGTACCCCCCGTTGATCTTGTAGTGGATCATGAGGTAGATTATGATTGACATGATCTCCATGTTGATTTTCCATCTTTTCTTTTCTAGCTTTTCGTCTCTCTCGCTTCCTTTGTCGTGCGGTCTTTTCTATTTCCAAATCCAAAGGAATAATCGATTAATTTCCCTTTGACCTTGTGATCATAAAACACCTATGAAAATTCAAAGAGTGAGATCACAAACAACAATCATAAACAAAATAAAATAAAAAGTATCCTTATCAAGAACAACTAAAACAATAACACAGTACTCGACTAGTCCGTCAAACTCCCCTTTGGCAACGGTGCCATTTTCTTGTTTGACTATTTTGTAGTAGTAGTACTCACGAGCAAGAATACTCGATCATCGTAGTAGTATATTCCAAGAAAAATTATCAATCCACAAAGGAGTTATGTTCGGACTAGTAAAATACGTGAGCTCATGTTCATGTCGTTTTTGTAAGGATGATAGAGGTTTAGAGATTGATTAACAACTAAAGCAAGAAGCAAATAAATAAAATAGCGATTAAGAAAAATGACAAGTAAAGATGAATAACAAGAAAAGAGAATGGGTGCTAAAGTTCAAGTATGGAAAAACATGGGATTAGAAACATCCAAGCATACTCAATTCATATTATCATGCAAAGGGAATTCAACTAAATTGATGTAGATTAAGGGTGATCACTAATGTATCCTAAGCTCCCTTTCGGGTTACAAAGGTTGTTGATCCATTTTAGACTCCCAAAAGCACTTAAGATCAAAGCCCAACATTAAACCCTTCCATCTAGGTACTAGTTAGATTAAACTCTCCCTTTTTGTGTACTAAGGCCAACGAATGGATTGGTTCCCCTCATCAAATTTAGATATCCTTTCGGTCAAACCCAAACTCAATGTCTATTCATGCCTTTCTAATACTATAGAGGGTCGTTTCCATCTCACTCCAAGCAATATACACATGAACATCATAATAGCACTTAATTACCACAAATAATCCATTGATCAACAACCCATCAAACCAATAAACATTCATGAATAACAAACCATGCTATCACAATTTCAAAGCAATTAAATCCCATGAATAGAAACCAACATCAATTAAATAAAAATCAATTTAATCCACATGATAATATAAATCTAATATGCTCTTGATGTTCTTAATCCCACTAGAGGGATTAGCCTATCATGATAATTGTAACAAAACACATAAATGATTCATTACACATATCCATAGTCTAAATCCAAAAGAAAATCAAAAGAGATGTAAATCTTCCCCAACAATTTCTTGTAGGAAATCTTCAATACTCATGGATCTTCCACTCTAGCTCTTGAAACCTTGAGATCTCTCACACCCAATGGAAGGGATGAAGGTTTGATGGAGAATTAATGGAGATGATGAAGATGGATCAAGATGGATGAAGGTGGATGGAGATGATGGTGGGAATGGAGAGAATAGTGTGTGATGTGTGTGAAACAGTGAAAACCCTTATGATCCACGTGTGAATGTTGAATTTGGGTGTATTTATACCCCTTGAAAATCCTGAAAATCGCACTTGACAGCTGGTTTTTTTGTCCAAAAATTCGACCGAGTTTTTGAAAACTCGGTCGAGTTTTTGAAAACTCGGTCGAGTTTCCATGAAAATCACGTTTCTTCCAGCTGGCGCGCGCTTTTGTCCGCCAAAATGCTCAAAAATTCGACCGAATTTCAGGAAATTCGGTTGTGTTTTTATGCTGCCCTGCTTCCGGCTTCTTCTGTAAGAGAAACTCGACCGAGTTTTCAGAAACTCGACCGAGTTTTTATGCACAACTTTAGTCCCTGTTTTTGAATCTTCCTGTAAGAGAAATTCGGTCGAATTTCCAGAAATTCGACCGAGTTTCTGTACTTTCTCTTGGATCTTCAATTTCATCTCGTTTTTGCTCCGTTTTCACCTATTTTTCATACTTTTAAGTTCATTCTCACACATTTCCATAAAAACACATAACACAACCAAAATACACACAAATACGGATAAAATAATACGAAAGGACATGCAAAAATACACTAAATCTAGGTGAAAATAGCGACAATCATTGATTTTTTTCATTTGACATTATTTAAATGATTTTTTTCTCTTATTACTGCAATTTTTTATTTAAAAATAAAAATAAAAATTAAAGTCTTTAATCAAGAAGTAACCTATTTCTTTAAAAAAAAGGTAATCCAATTCATTGTAAATAATAATCTAATTAATAATAAAATAAGAACCTTATAAATTTTCAAAAAAATGAAGTTTCAAATTAAAGAGTAACCTAAATTATTGTAAAGAGTAACTTAAATTAATAGAAAAGAGTAACCTAAAATTATTGATCAAACATAACAATATATAAACAAATCGACATGAAAAAGTTATTCGAAAACTTATTTATAGTAAACTAATTCATTATAAAGAATAACCTTATTATAAAAAATAATTCAAAAACTTTTTAACATATTTCTTTTTAAAGAGTAACTTAATTTATTCTAAAAAGTATCCTAATTAATAAAAAAGAGTAACTTTATGAATAAATAATAAAATTAACAAAGTTGACTGCAGAAATAATCACAAAATCAGTATCTTACGCGTCTTACACCCAGCTCAAAAAATGTGTAAATAAATACCTCCACATCTTCTGATATTCCAAAGCATCAGATCGTGAAAATGTGGTATCGCAAATTGAAAGATGTTTAATATCTCATTAGATTACTTGCACCCACATTGTACATACCATGGAGAAGCTTAAGAACAAAGCACTGAACCGGAGGCTTGTGGGATGCAGCCGCCGGTTGAATCTGGGTCGCATCCACCCTCGGTACTTTCCCATCGGCGCCATCACTGCCGGTGAACTCACTCATCGGTCCTACACGCAGCTCGTCTCGTTTTAAGATTCCACGACAGTTCGTGTTGCCGTCCAATAACGCGGTTGCGGGCGGCGGAGGTGGTGGGGGTGTGGGAGGCAGAGTCAATGACGGAGGGATGGAGATGGAGACCTCGTGATCTCTTTCTCTATTTCTTGTTTGTCTATTTTTATAGCACTCACGAGCAAGAATACTCGGTCGTTGTAGTAGTATATTCCAAGAAAAAATTATCAATCCACAAAGGAGTTATATTCGGACTAGCAAAATACGTGAGCTCATGTTCATTGTTGTTTTTGTAAAGATGATCGGGGGTTTTGAGATTGATTAACAACTAAAACAAGTAGCAAGTAAATAACAATATCAAATAAGTAAATGACAAGTAAAGAAAATGGGTGCTAAAGTTCAAGTATGGAAAAACATGGGATTAGAAACATCCAAGCACACTCGATTCATATTATCATGCAAAAGGAATTTAACTCAATTGATGTAGACTAAGGGTGATCACGATTGTATCCTAAGCTCCCTTTCGGGTTACAAAGGTTGTTGATCCATTTTAGACTCCCAAAAGCACTTAAGATCAAAGCCCAACATTAACCCCTTCCATCTAGGTACTAGTTAGATTAAACTCTCCCTTTTTGTGTACTAAGGCCAACGAATGGATTGGTTCCCCTCATTGAATTCAAATATCCTTTCGGTCAAACCCAAACTCAATGTCTATTCATGCCTTCCTAATACTATAGATGGTCGTTTCCGTCTCACTCCAAGCAATACATACATGAACATCATGATAGCATTTAATTACCACAAATAATCCATTGATCAACAATCCATTAAACCAATAAACATTCATGAATAACAAACCATGCCATCACAACATCAAGACAATTAAACTCCATGAATAGAAATCAACATCAATTAAATCAAAAACCAATTTAATCCACATGATAATATAAATCTAATATGCTCTTCATATTCCTAATCCCACTAGAGGGATTAGCCTAACATGATAAAAGTAATAAAACAAATAAATGATTCATTACAAATACCCATAGTCTTAGATATAAAGAAATACAAAATGAATGGATTCTTCCCTATCAATTTCTTGAGGAGAATCTTCTATTATTCTTGATCTCCACCTCTAGCTCTTGATTAGAAGTCTTTAGCACCAAAAATGGAAGATATGATGGGTGGATGAAGATGGATGAAGATGGATGAAGATGATGGTGGAAAGTGGAAGAAATGGTGTGTGAGGTGTGTGTAGAGGATGGGAATTTCGGATCTGATCCTCAAAATGTTGAAATGGGGTCTATTTATATCCCATGTGGGCCTTCTAGAAGATTCCAGCAGTTTCTGCGTTTTTGCACCAACACGGCTCGAGCTCTGCCGCACGACCCGTTTTTTAACACAGCGCACGGCTAGTGCGCAGCACACGGCCATGGGGGTGGCCGTGTTGTGTTTTCTGATGTTCGCGCACGGCTTTCTCGACAGGCCCGTGTGCGGTGCACGAGCCGTGTTTCTATACTCAGCACGGGGCGTGTTCGGTACTCGGCCACAGGCGTGGCCGAGTTGGCGTTTCGGGTATTACCGCATAGCCATTATGACAGGGCCGTGCGCTGTACACGGCCCGTGCGGTGCTGCCTTGTTTTCTCTTTCACCGTTTTGGCTCGTTCTCCCTCGTTTCAACTCTGAATTGAGATTCGCTTTTTCCTACATCTTCCTTATCATGTTTAGCATCAAATAAAAAGTGAAAATCTTAAGTTTAAGCTCATTCACATATATTTCAATAAAAATACAAAACACAACCAAATAACATATAAAATACGGATAAAATAATACGAAAACACATATAAAAAGACACTAAAATATAGGTGAAAATAGCTCTAATCACTATTCCACCTACTCCGCTCAGCCGCGTGAGAAAAGGAAAAGGAAAAGAAAAGAGAGAGAAGAAAGAAAGAGAGAGAAGAGAGAAAAATAAAGTAGGGGAGGAGAGAGAAAGGTGAGGCGGACATGTCAAAAGGAAAAGAAAGGAGAGTGAAGAAATAAAAAGGGAGGAGAGAGAAAGATAAAGTGTAGTAGGAAAGAGAAGGTTGGGGTGGATCCATTTGACGTCTTCTTATTTAAAGATCCGGGTCCACAGATGTAAAAAAATAAGCTTGGCATTACGTAAACTTGATTGTTGATTTATATAACATTATTAAGAGTAAATTTAATTGGATCAAACAATGGTTTTATAAATTAATTTGATATCAAATGAGATATTATGACTCACAAATTAATTCTATACATCAGTAAAAATAATGAAATTATTAAAAAAAAATTACATTATATGTCCTCATTTTAGTAATTTTCTCTCCTTATAAATTTAAAACAAGTATGCTATCGGGTGGATTATTTAATTTCAAATTGTATTTAATGGATATATAATTATTTTTCCATGTAATTCTACATTATATAATGTTAAAATCTACATTATATGTCCTCATTTGATTCTTTAAACAAGTGTAGATCAAACTTATCTTAGTATTGGAATACTAATACACTGATCTTTCATTCAGGGTTTATTCTAGTTCTTCTTTTTAATTTTTTTATTAAGGCAAAACTATCATCCATGAGAGGTGGGGATCTGCATTTGTATATAAAGCATCTTATATATAATTGAGGGGCGCAACGCTCGATCTTCTATATAATGTGTTACATCATTGTATCAGTTTAACATCTAACTACAGCTTTTACAAGAAACTGTTAACATGTAATTGTATGTTATAAAATAAGAATGTAATAGCAACATGCAACTCAAATTAGACTAATCTACATCTAATTCTAAGTAGTGAACTTTAATAGTTGGAGTAGTGAAATGTAATATTGGTTACAAATGGGAGAGGAGAAAGATGGTTGGAGTAGTGAACGGTAATGATTGCTCAATTGTATAAGAAATTTAGGTCGCTGATTTATGGGCCTTATTAAATGAATGCACATATAATTGGTAGATGCGGTTCTTGCAAAATGCAATTTTTTCATGGTAAATCCCAAAATGAGCTCTTCATTTTCTCAATTGGTTCTCAGATCAAGCATTTACTGTTAGTCATGGGAGTTGGTTGTTTATTCTTACGTCAGGCAAATACCTAGATGACTCCAAAATAAGTCAGTCTTTTATTTATTCGCTTTCTTTGACGAAAATATTAAGTATTCATCTCCGAAATTTGAATTGCTCCACTATGGAGGAGGTCTTCCTTGTTGATGTAAAAAATATATGGTCTCTCGTTGAAGAAGAGATAGGATTAATGACCATAATGCCCTCTCTTTCATTAAGAAATGCCAAATATGACGTTTTTATTTCAACATAACAAAATAATTATCATTTTATCCTAATTTTAAGAAAAAAAAAATTTATGAAAAGCTACAACAATTTATTATACTACAGAGTGCAAAAGAAGGTATGGTTCGTGACTTCGTGGGTAATTTTTACTGTTTTCTTATATATGTAATTTATATTTCTAAATAATTAAAGTTGTTCGATTATAATTAAAAAAATTGAAATTTTATATACACCATCTCGATAAATTGTAATCATATTTTGACCATCAATTACTCATTTCCATTTTAATGCTTCGTGCTACTATTCCTTACCATCAATTAGTCATTTCCATTTTCATGTTTCTTGCTATTCTTCCTTCAAATACGACGATTACTCCAAAATAAGCCAGACTTTTATTTAATCTCTTTTGTTGAGAGTGGAATTTCATGCATTTTATGTGTGCACGTTACACCGTTTTGCTTAGGAAAGTTATCATTTTGCATGGAATCATGTATGTTTTATTTACACGATTTTGAGGCTATTAAGGTATTTTTGTGAGTTTTAAAGGCAGGAAACAGGGAAAAGCAGAGCAGGACCGGAAGAGGAGCGAAACAGAACCGGAACGGCCAGCTAGGGAGCAGCTCGGCGAGCCTCTCGAGCTGAGCTGGTGGCCAAGCGGGGTCCAATTGTGCCGAGTGGGGTCCAGGTGGGACCCTAGTGACGTGGCCAGTCCAGGGGAAGGCCGCTCGGCTGGGTCCAGGCCCAGCTCGAGCCAGCGGCCCAATTTCGAGTCCAGTCGGGGCCTGTTCGATGCAGCATCATATATATATCCCCAGATCGCGTTTCTGAAGGAGTTTCGATTGCGAAAAAGCCCTGCATCAGTTCTAGAAACAATTAGGGAGATCAAGACACAAATTGGAGAGAACCCATCCATAATTCATCATCAATTCACACCTCCAACACCTTCATATCAGATTAACAACCTGATTTCATCATCCATTCACTTTCAAGAGGGTTCCAAGTGCTAATTGAGGGAGAATTGAGCAATTGGAGAGACGGAGAAGGAACGCGAGACTACGCTTACGCTAGGGTTTCATAATTCTTATCTTTCTCTTTCTTTTACTTTGATTTTTGGTATGAATTGCTTAGCCATGAGTGTTTCTTGTGATCTCATGGGCTAATTTTATATACAGTTTTAGGGTTTGATGGATTGATTTGATTGATTTGGGGATTTGGACCAAAGATTGGGATTTTATACCGTTGATCTTTTGATTTTACTTATTTTATTCAGACTTGCTTATCTACTTCATAACGTCTTCGTAGTATATTCATGACATCCGCTTTAATACTTGGATTATTGTGTTAGCTTTTGTGCGTTCATGATTGGTATTGTCTATCTGTTAGGTATTGAAGTAGTTCCGCTATAAACACTTTAATTCCATGAACTGGTAAATCAAATACTTGATTAGTTTAGTGGAACAATGCAATTAAACAATCAAGTAGGAAGTGAATAGAATCTTGTAGAAATTCCAGAAAATATCTTGTTAGTCGGGCTTACCATCCGGAGGTATTGTTACTTGCTTTGATTAGTATATAGGAATAAGGCTTGGTAATATTTGTGCACCTTAGGATTTAAACTAGATTAGACTGTTAGCTTTGAATCGAATCATATTCGGTGGGATAACAGGGATATGTGGTGTATTTTCAGTGAAACTGAATGAATGAGCAATCGTAAGTTTAATAATCCAAATTAATTGGTCAATACCTGATACCTTAGAACTGTTCGTCATTTCTTGGTTAAAACTTTCTTTTATTTTTATTACTTTTAATAATTCAGCTATTTAATATTTCAGTATTTTAGTTAATTAATTCACAACAAAACATTGGAATTCGGTTACTCAATTCTAATTAATTAGTAATTCATAGTAAAATAAATAATTAAATGTGTCAGTGGGATCGATAATTTAACTTGGGTGCTTGCTGCTACAATTGATATCCTTATACTTGAGGATTGAATTATAGTGCGCAGAAAAAACCTAACAAGTTTATGGCGCCGTTGTGCCGGGGACACTGTTGATTGTTTATTTTTCTTTTATTATTTATTTAATTAGAATATTATTGTTGAGATTTAATTGTGTTTAACTTGAATTTTTCTTGAAGATTGCATGCACATTAGGTCAAAGAAGGGAGCACAATATCTCAAATTTGATCCGGAAGTTGAAGCATCTGCAAGGAAAAGGAGAGGAGCAGTTAAGAGTCTCAAAGCACATTCCACAACTGATAAGGTACCACTTCCAAAGAAGAAAATGGAGACACCGGATCCTAAAGCAGTCGTAGAGGAGGAAAGAGAGCAGATTGAAAATCAGGTTAACCAAGAAAAGGCTGAATCAGAATCATAAACAGAATCAGAAACAGCAGACATGGGAGACAGAACTAATGAGGATGACATCGTCATCCGAGAAACATTCAAGTTCACCAATCTAGGAGGATCAGGTGTAGTTGGAGCCATTCAAGCTGATGAAGCGAATGACATAAGGCCAGTCCTGATTAATATGGTGGAGAGAAACCCCTTCACCGGAGGTGTTTTTGATGAGCCCTACAACCATCTAAAACGTTTCAACAGCTACATGGATACAGTGAAAGCTGCTGATGCTATTAATGATAGATGAAAGATGAGGCTTTTTCAGTTTTCATTGGTTGATAAGGCAAGTGAGTGGTATGATAAGCTGAGATGAGACAATTGTTCAAATTGGACTGAGTTGCAGCAATTGTTCGTGGATCGATTTATGCTACCAGGAAAAATTCTTTTATTGAAATAAGAGATCAATCAGTTTAAGCAGAGAAGAGATGAGTCATTTGGAGAGGCTTGGGAAAGATTCACTGATACGCTGAGGAGATGCCCACAACATGGATTCAAGAAGTCTGAGCTTATCAGTGTTTTCTACAATGACCTTGACAATGCTTCTGCTGGAGGAACAATCTTTTGCAAAATGTCCAAAGTCGTGGAAAAACTGTTTGATGAAATCTCTGTGAACTCTAGAGATTGGCCTACTGAAAGGGTCCGAGGGACATACATACTTGGTAAAGTTGCTCAAGTTGAACAGAAATTTTCTGAAGCTGATAAGAATGATAAATTTGTCTCTCAATTATAACAGATGAACAAGCACCTGGTTACTCTGATATCAGGTAATAATGGGCGAGGCAACCGAGGACCTGCAGGTGATGATGTGGTGATGAACCTTCAAGAAGTAGAGGATGCTAATTGGGCTATGGGGCAGAGTTTTCAAGGTTCAAGAGCTCCTCAGAATTGGCAAGGAAATAGGTACCCTAAAGGTAATTCAGATCAAAGCAATAACCAAGGGGGAGGTCCTAGTAATCAAGGAGGCAATTGGCAGAATCAAAGGCATGAGAACTTTTCTTATTCAAATCCAAAGAACACAATTCCATATACTCCTGATTTTGACCATGGTGCCAAGACTGAAGAAGGGAAGTCATGTATTGATGAGGTGTTAGCAAGATACATGAAAAAGAATGATAATGACATAAACAAGATCAATAACTGTATAGTTCTCATAGACTCGAATATGACAAAGCAGAATGAAGAAGTTAACAAGAAGTTGCAGAATTTGTCATATACCGTGGGACATCTCTTCACTACAGTAAATCAGCAGCAAGTGCAGTTTCAGAAAGGGAAGTTTCCTTCGGATATAGAAATCAACCCAAAGGAGAGTGCGAATGCGATCACTTTGAGGTCCGGGAAGAATTATAAGGGTCCAGAACTGGTGCAGAATGATACAAAACTGATGCAGAACAGAAGTAGGACGGAACAGGAGAGGAACCGAGCCACTCGACGCAGCTCGGCAGCTAGCTCGAGTTGAGCTGGCCTTTGAACCGGCCGAGTTATAGCTGAGTGGGTGCAGACCGGTTCGAACCAGACCCCACTCGGCCGATTTGGTGCACCGCTCGAGCTGAGTGGGCCAGAGAGCTGTCCTCCGGGATTTCCAGTGCATTCGAATTCTATTCAGAGTCAATCAGAACTTGAAATCGCTGATAAAAAATGGCAGAAAGCTAAGAAACTGAGAGAAACAGAGGTGGTATTCAAGAAAGACAGTTTGGGATTACCGATCACAAAAGTACTGATGAGATTCAAAATTAGCGTGTTTTATTGTCCAATTGAACACCTTTTTGATATGAATTATTATAATATATTTGCACAATAGTCTTATATTCATTATATGTGAGAAAAAGGTGCACTTGAGGTGTTTTATTATGTTTTAAGTGGAAAAAGGACCAAAAGTATAAAGTTGGAGAAAAGGTGCAATTTGTGCAAGAATGCTGAAAACGCACGTCCAACTTTCATAATTATTCTGTATTTTTGTGGAGCTCGAAACTTTTGTTGTGATATATGTTGGAAAGACACTGAAGAGAGGGTCGTTTTGGCATAAAGAACATCCGAATTGGAGGTCGGACGAGGAAGTTATGAGCAAAGTGGTGACGCCGCGCGAGCTGTGCCGAACAGAATTGCAGTGCTATTTTCCATGGCCTGTTACATATACAATTCTTAGAGTTTTTGTGAGTTCTTTATATGGATAGAAAGCCAAGGAAGAGAGAATCACGTGAGCGCAAATATCACTCAATTCGGAGGTCGGATGTGAAAGTTATACGCGAAACGGTGAGACTGCACAAGCTGATTCCCACCGGTTCGACCTGCCATTTAGTCGAACAAGGAGCAAAAATTCCAGTGGTACGGTTCAACTTGTGGTTCGACCAAGAAGGAGTGGTTCGACATGTACAAGAGGTCGAACCAAGTGCAGAATACTTCCAGAAGGTGGGTTCGACCAGGACCAAGGGGTTCGACCTGTTCAACAGGTCGAACCATGGTCGAACCAGTTCGCGAGAAGAGGGGTTCGACCACAACATTGGGGTTTGACCTATACAATAGGTCGAACCATGATTGAACCAGTGCCGAATTCATCCAGTAGCATGGTTCGACCAGTGGTTCGACCTACAGCCCGTGGTTCGACCTGCGGCCCATGGTTCGACCTGTTTGCTGAGGTCGAACCATTGCGCGGAAACTTACCATATTTGGATTTTCGAGGCCAAAACGCGTGTGATCACTTGAAAAGCTCATTCCAAGCCTAGGAGATGTGATTACAAGTATAAAAAGAGGTCTATGTAGCCACAAAGGAGGGAGAACACAACAACAAGAGAAGAGAAGAGAGGCCTTAACCATACAACACCCCAAAAGGGGGGATCATCTCCCAACCATCATCCTCTTCCTTTCCTCCATTCATCCATCACTTTGAAGATTTGTTTGTGGAATAAAGGGGAAGAACAAAACAACAAGAGAAGAGAAGAGAGGCCACAACCATACAACACCCCACAAGGGGGGATTACCCCCAACCATCATCCACTTCCTTTCCTCCATCCATCCATCACTTTGAAGATTCGTTCGTGGAATCAAGAGGAGAACCAAGAGGAGGATTCAAGACAGAGAAGGACATGAAGACGCCATATCTAGGGTTTATTCGTTTTCTAATTTATCTTGTATTTTCTGGACATCCGAGTAAGATCTATCAAACCCCCATGTGTGTTTCCTACAACACCATGGGCTAGAGCCTTTTTGGTAGATCTAGGAGTTTTGATGGTTTTATGAATTAATTGATCTTCTATGTGTATACTCCGTACAACTCTACTTGTGGATTTATTTTATATAAGATTGTGCTTTTTTAATCCATACTCATAGTCGTTTTGTGCATCAATAATCGTTGTGTAGAGTCTGAATACATAACATGGTTATTGGTTGAGTGCGTTCACTGTTGAGCAGGGTTTTATGTTATAATTCTAAGTGAAGGGATTCCGAAGTCTTATTAGAACTATCTTATATGAATACTTGTTAATTGAATTGAACTCGGGTTAATAGGTAGGATAAAGAGGATAATTTCATAGTACCTATAAAGGGAGATCATATCGGGTTAGAGTACCAATCCTAGAGGGAAATAATTGATACTGATAGTACCTAGAAAGAGGGGTGAAATTATATCTCTTGCTCCGAGGTTATTCACACGTGTTAGACGCATGTTTACTTGTGTCTATAGAGTAGATATGCATGGTTTAGTGATGCGTCCATATTCCACAAGACAGAGCAGACATTGACACATGGAAGAGAAATTAATGAGTAAAACTAGATTATCCTAGAGCTACCTATTCTCCTACTTGATCCACTTTCGTATTCTTCAAGTGACTTTATTTTATTTTAATTGTGTATTTTAATTACTTGTTTAGTAGTTTAATAATTCAACCTCAAACTATATTTCCAAAATTGTCTTAATTAATTTAGATAATAATTAAATTGATAATATGCCGTCCCTTGGGTTCGATATTCACTTGGTCACCTTTCGAAACTACAACTGATATTCTTCATACTTGGGGATTAAATTGTGTGTTGAGAAAACACTCATCAAGTTCTTGGCGCCGTTGCCGGGGACGGCTGTTATTATTAATTTTATTATTTCTAATTTGATTAAGATTTTTTTTCTTTTATTTGTGATTATTTATTTTTATCTAACCTTGAATTTTTCTGAGTTACTTGTGCGCTTGAAAAAGGAGAGGAAAGAAAGGAACGAATAACACACAGTGCTAAACATGGCCGGATCAAGGCAGAATCCGGATAATGTTGCCATACGTGAAATTTTCACGAACTATGGAATTGGTAACATGGGGTTGATAGGAGCAAGGGGGGAAGATGATGATTTTGAGATACATCCCGCTCTTATTAACGTGGTAGAGAAAATCCCTTTTCTGGAGGTTGTTTTGAAGATCCATATCAACATCTCCGAAGATTTCTTGGTTATGCAAACACTCAAAGAGCTGGAGCTAATGATAATGCTGGGCGGATCGCCTTATTCAAGTTTTCTTTAATTAATGAGGCGGAAGCTTGGTATGAGACTCTTGATGCCACAGATTGCACGACATGGGACCAACTGCAGTAGAAGTTCTTGGAGAGATACATGCCACCCTCAAGGATCTTAAGAATGAAGCAAGAGATCACCCGATTTGTTATGAATCAGGGTGAGAAATTTTATGAGGCATGGGACAGGTTTAAAGATATTCTCAGGAGGTGCCCACAACATGGGATGCCTAAGGCTGAATACATAAGCATCTTCTACTATGGATTGGATTGTGAGTCGCATGTTTTTATTGATGCATCGTCAGGAGGAGTGCTGTTATCAAAGACAGCACTTGAAGCTGAAAAATTATTTGAAGACGTCTCTATGAATTCACGTGACTGGCATGTAGAGAGAGATAGAGGATCATATGTACTTGGCAAGGTGGCGCATGTTGAACATCAAGTGAAGCCGAATAGGGATGATGAGATCGTCTCTAGTCTAGCTAACATCAACAAGCTACTAGAGTCCCAGCAAAAACAGATTACAAAGTTGACACTAAGGGGGCCTAGTCTGGAGCAACACGAAGTGAAGAGTATTGAAGATACCTTCCATCGATACATGGCTGAGAACGATGTAAGGATTGATCGTCTTGAGGATACCATGAATATTGATCATGCAGATTTATCTAAGTAGATGAAGGAGCTTACTTTGATTATGGGGCAGATGACCGCGAACGTGAATCAATTGACATAAACATTGGAGAATAAAGCCATCACGTTAAGGTTTGGAACACAGTATGAGGGATCGATGATGCCGGAAACAAATTTTGAAGCTCCAGGAGCACGATTCGACCTCCATTCGACCAAGCCAACAGGTCGAATCACATCATGGAGGTCTAACCAAGCACCTGGGCAACCTCCGGAGCTTTCAGCTGACCAGTTCGACTAAGACCCTCATGGTTTGACCAACTCAGTTGGTCGAACTGTGATCGAACCAACTTGTTCGCGACCCCTTGTTTTATCTGAAGTGCGATTCGATCACGTCAAGCATGGTTCGACCAACCCTGTTGGTTGAACCGTGGTTGAACCACACAACCTGGAGCACCCTGTTTTGTCGCAGGAACGGTTTGACCATGACGGACATGGTTCGACCTATCAAAATGGTCGAACCTTGGTCGAACCGGATGTCAGAAATCATCCAGAGAGTCGATTCGACCTGGGAAGAGTTAGTTCGACCAGTACCCCTGGTCGAACCCAGGTCAAACCACAACTTCAAAGTAAGAACAGCCTTCCAGATGATCAGTTCGACCACTGTACACCTGGTTCGACCAGTACCCCTGGTCGAACCCAGGTCGAACCAGTCCAAAATGCACCTATTTCTGCGTCGAATGCTCCACATGATGTTGATGTTACTCCAGTACCATTACATGAGCAGAATACTGAGCTTACAATAGAGAAAAAGTGGGAAAGAGCAAAGAGGTTGAGAGCCGAGAAGCTTAGACTGCAGATGGATAATGAAGATGTGGTTTTCTCTCTTGATCATGCAATGAAGATGCCGCCCATGGAGACTCAATCATGCAAGAGCTTAGATGTGGTTTCTAACTTGTTTAATCTTGATTTTTCTAAGACAGGTGATTCTGAATTTACGTGGAAGATTGACAAGGAGGAGTCTAGACAGCCATGAGAGGAAGGAAATTCTGAGGATCATATACTTGTGACCAAGAAAGGTGAGGTGTTGAGTGTAGAAAAAAAGAGGAAAAGAAAGTACTTGAAGGTGAGGATGCGATAAGACCGTCCTGTGATCCAGTAGTTCAAAAAGTTATATCCGTCGTGACTCTCCGACGTTAAACATGAGCATCTGTTGGGGGCTTTCCCTTCCGTTTTATTGCTTTATTTCTTTCGTGTGAGTAAGAAATTTTTATATTTAAGGTGCTTACTAATCGGCAATTACATCGCTTTTCAAACTTATTTTTGACTTACGTTTTACTAAGTTTGGGGGGGTGTGATGTTATTACCTCATTGAAGCACCAAGAATATAATCTTTTCTTTGTAATGTTTACTAGGGGAGTTGATTTTTTGCGGTATGTTGAAACTTTAATCGGTTTTGATGTGTCAATTTTTTGCAATTTGCCTAGTGTTCAGTGATGTTTCTAGTGTGTGGAGTCGATTAGATAATCAATTAAGTCTTTCTTATAGTTCTCCTATTTTATTATTGATGAATCATGTGATGATGAGTGTGTTTGAGCTTTGATGATAGAAAAAGGTAACTAGGTGGCAAGACGAGTACTACATTGAGGCTTTGACTCGAGGAGCTCGTGCGTTTTGAAGGAGAAATCAGGTGCCTCATTTTTTTTCTAATTTTTATATGTGCTTTCAATTCATGGAGTGGAAGGATTGTGTTTATGGTGGTGATCCATGTGAGCTTATATTGTTTAAATTGTCTTTGAAATTCATATGCTCTTGAAATTGATGAAGGGGTGTACTTGAGTTATATTGTGATATGAAGTTCTATGTGTACTTGTGGGACATTGCTTGCCATGAAAAATGTTTGTTACTTGTTAAAAACCCGTGTGAGATTTTGAGCCTCGTTGATCATGATACATAATCACATGATATTTCTTTTCTGGTGAGTATCGTTCTTATATGTGTATTCTAGAACTTGCCTCTTGTCTTACTTGAAACTATATGTGTGTTAGATGATGGGAGATGATTTTAGGCCATCCTTGAATTTATAAGTCACTTAGCCAAATAACTCCCTACCAAATAATTATATATCCGTAGTTAGCCCCGTTGAGCCTAAAAGTCTTATTTCTTTGGCAACCTACGAAGATAGCCACTTTGATATCCTATTTGAGCCTTAAAATTCCTATATTTAGTAGATAAATAAATGTTGTCAAAGTGTGTGAAGTTGATTTTGATGGAGTTTGGAAGGAATAAAATATTTGGAGTTGTACAAGTGAGTATGAGCTTATAAATAAGTTGATGAGGGGTAGTGCCCAAAAACTGGTACCCCGAGATGTTAGAGGTAGTGCCCGAAACTGGTACCTCAAGAAAGAAAAAAAAGAAGGAAAGAAACGGAAAAAGTATGTTGAGCTTAAAGGAAATGAGAGAAAAGAAAAATAGAAGAGCATGAAGCTGGATAGCCTTGAAGTGTAAAAATCTGCAGTACAGAAGATCTCCGATTTTAATTCTCTACTAATTGAGTTACTTATCCATATATTTCATACCTTAACCAAAGAGCCAACATTACATCCAAAAGAAAAGTCCTTTTTGATCCCATTGTCGAATCATACTTTTAGTGGTGGAGTGTTTGAGATGTTTGACAAGCTTATGGTTACGCATGCACTTGAATTGAATTTGAGCGTAAACACCTTAACCCATAAGTGTACATCTTTTACACTTGAGTGCGAGTGATATATATTTCCCGTGAGAACATGTCAATGGAGCATTTGAATTGGTGGTGATTGTCTTAACTTGTATACTATGAATTGATTATTACATGTAATGAGAGTTGCATGACCAAAGTTGATGACAATTGTACTGTGAATGGGGTATTGCATAGTCCTTGTTTCCCCGCTAATTTTCTTGCTCTCTTTCTCTTTATTTTTATTTTGTTGCCTCGGGACGAGCAACGGTTAAGTTTGGAAGATTGTTGAGAGTCGAAATTAGCGTGTTTTATTGTCCAATTGAACACTTTTTTTATATGAATTATTGTAATATATTAGCACAATGGTCTTATATTCATTATATGTGAGAAAAAGATGAACTTGAGGTGTTTTATTGTGTTTTAGGTGGAAAAAGGACCAAAAGTGTAAAGTTGGAGAAAAGGTGCAATTTGTGCAAGAATGCTGAAAATGCATGTTCAATTTTCATAATTATTCTGTATTGTTATGGAGCTTGAAACTATTATTGTGATATATGGTTGGAAAGCCACTGAAGAGAGAGTCGTTTTGGAGTAAAGAACATCCGAATTGGAGGTCGAACGAGGAAGTTATGAGCAAAGGGGTGACGCCGCGCGAGCTGTACCGAACAGAATTACAGTGCTACTTTCCATGGCCTGTTACATATTTAATTCTTGGAGTTTTTGTGAGTTCTTTATATTTATAGAAAGCCAAGGAAGAGAGGATCACGTGAGTGCAAATATCAATCAATTCGTAGGTCGGATGTGAAAGTTATACGCGAAACGGTGAGACTGCGCAAGCTGATTCCCATCGGTTCGACCTGCCATTTGGTCGAACAAGGAGCAGAAATTCCAGTGGTGCGGTTCGACTTGTGGTTCAACTAAGGAGTGGTTTGACATGTACAAGAGGTCGAACCAAGTGCAAAATACTTCCAGAAGGTGGGTTCGACCAGGACCAAGGGGTTCGACCTGTTCAACAGGTCGAACCATGGTCGAACCAGTTCGCGAGAAGAGGGGTTCGACCACGACGTTGAGGTTCGACCTGTACAATAGGTCGAACCATGGTCGAACCAGTGCTGAATTCGTCTAGTAGCATTGTTTGACCTGTGGTTCGACCTGCGGCCCGTGGTTCGACCTGTTTGATGAGGTCGAACCATTGCACGAAAACTTACCATATCCGGATTTTCGAGGTCAAAATGCATTAAAAAGCCCATTCCATGCCTAGGAGACGTGATTACAAGTATAAAAGGAGGTCTATGCAGCCACAAAGGAGGGAGAACACAACAACAAGAGAAGAGAAAAGAGGCCACAACCATACAATACCCCACAAGGGGGGATCACCCCCCAACCATCATCCTCTTCCTTTCCTCCATCCATCCATCACTTTGAAGATTCATTTGTGGAATCAAGGGGAAGAACACAACAACAAGAGAAGAGAAGAGAGACCACAACCATACAACACCCCACAAGGGGGGGTCACCCCCCAACCATCATCCACTTCCTTTCCTTCATCCATCCATCACTTTGAAGATTCGTTCGTGGAATCAAGAGGAGAACCAAGAGGAGGATTAAAGATGGAGAAGGACATGAAAACGCCATATCTAGGGTTTATTTATTTTCTAATTTATCTTGTATTTTCCGGACATCCGGGTAAGATCTATCCAACCCCCATGTGTGTTTCCTACAACACCATGGGCTAGAGCCCTTTTGGTAGATCTAGGAGTTTTGATGGTTTTATGAATTAATTGATCTTCTATGTGTATACTCCGTACAACACTACTTGTGGATTTATTTTATATAAGATTGTGCGTTTTTAATCCATACTCATAGTCATTTTGTGCATCAATAATCGTTGTGTAGAGTCTGAATACATAACATGGTTATTGGTTGAGTGCGTTCACTGTTGAGCAGGGTTTTATGTTATAATTCTAAGTGAAGGGATTCTGAAGTCTTATTAGAACTATCTTATATGAATACTTGTTAATTGAATTGAACTCGGGTTAATAGGTAGGATAAAGAGGATAATTTCATAGTACCTATAAAGGGAGATCATATCGAGTTAGAGTACCAATCTTAGGGGGAAATAATTGATACTGATAGTACCTAGAAAGGGGGGTAAAATTATATCTCTTGCTCCGAGGTTATTCACACGTGTTACACACATGTTTACTTGTGTCTATAGAGTAGATATGCATGGTTTAGTGATACGTCCATATTCCACAAGGTAGAGTCGGACATTGACACATGGAAGGGAAATTAATGAGTAAAACTGGATTATCCTAGAGCTACCTATTCTCCTACTTGATCCACTTTCGTATTCTTCAAGTGACTTTATTTTATTTTAATTTTTATTTTAATTACTTGTTTAGTAGTTTATTAATTCAACCTCAAACTATATTTCCAAAATCGTCTTAATTAATTTAGATAATAATTAAATTGATAATACGCCGTCCCTTGGGTTCGATATTCACTTAGTCACCTTTCGAAACTACAATTGATATCCTTCATACTTGGAGATTAAATTATGTGTTGAGAAAATGCTCATCAAGTTCTTGGCACCGTTGCCGGGATGGCTGTTATTATTAATTTTATTATTTCTAATTTGATTAAGATTTTTTTTCTTTTATTTGTGATTATTTATTTCTATCTAACCTTGAATTTTTCTGAGTTACTTGTGCGCTTGAAATTCATGTGTTGGGATTAAATTGTGTGCTGAGAAAATGCTCATCAAGTATCAATTCATTTCCCTCAGAAATTCATGTCGAAGAGCTTGGATGAGAAGTTTAGAAAGTTTGCTGATGTCATGAGGAACATCCAGATCAGTATTCCTTTTTCTGAAGCTTTGGAGTCGATGCCATATTACGCAAGATTCATTAAGGAACTCATCTCCAGAAAGAGGAGTCTGAACAGTGTGGAAACAGTAAATTCGACAGAAAACTACAGCTCAGTGATTCAGAGAAAGTTACCCGAAAAGTTGAAGGATCCTGGAAGTTTTATCATTCCTTGTGTGATTGGAAAAGGACCAGCGAGGAAAACATTATGTGATCTTGGAGCAGTATAAATTTGATGCCCTTTTCAGTATTCAAGAAGCTTGATTTGGGGGAGTTGAAGCCTACTTCTTTGGCTTTGCAGTTAGCTGATCGATCATTGACATACCCCGAGGGAGTTATTGAGGATGTGTTGGTAAATGTATTTGTTGAGAGTTGAATTTCACGCATTTTATATATGCCCATTACACCGTTTTGCTTAGGAAAGTTATTATTTTTGTATAGAATTGTATACATTTGAGTATTTACATGATTTTGATGCTACTAAGGTGTTTTGTTGAGTTTTGAAGGGTAAAACATGATCAAAAGTTCAAAGTTGGAATGAGGAGTGAAAGTGAGAAGGAATGCTAAAAAATACAGTCCACGTTGCACACATTTCTGTATTCTTATAGAAGTCCAAATTGATCATTTGATATAAGGTTGGAAATCCACAGAAGAGAGGGTCATTTTGGCATAAAGAACACGTCAATTGGATTTCAAACGAGAAAGTTATGATCAAAGTGCTAACATTGCGCATGCTGTACCGAGCAGCCACTTTGCATGACTTTTTACATATTCAAATGTTGGAGTTTCTGAGATTTCTTTATATGGATAGAAAGCCAAGGAAGAGAGGAACGCGTGAGCGCAAAAATCACTTAATTCGGAATTCGTATGAAGAAGTTATGCTCAAAACGGTGAAGTCGCGCAGTGCAGTCTCCGTAGCTCGGGAGGTCGCACGGCTCGAGCGGGACCTACTTTTTGCGAATTTCCAGCCGAGCTGGGGTCCCACGGAGCCTACACGACGTCCCCATTCCATCCATATGCTGCTCGGCTGGTTTGGGGGCTGCTCGGCCATGAGCTCGGCTCGAGCAAGGTGCCGAGCGGCCCAAAATCGGGCCCAGACGAGACCTGTTCGATGCAGCAGCATCTATATACCCTCAAGTCGCGATTCTGAAGCAGTATTGGTCGCGAAAACAGCACTACAAAATCCAAGAGAGAATTAGGGAGATCAATACACAAATTGGAGAGAACCCATCCATAATCCGTTATCAATTTACCACTCCAACACCTCCATATCAGATTAAAACCTGATTTCACTATCCATCCACTTCCAAGAAGGTTCCAAGTGCTAATTGAGGGAGAATCGAGCAATTGGAGAGACGGATAAGGAACAAAAGACTACGTCTACACTAGGGTTTCATAATTCCTTTCTTTTCCTTCCTTTTACTTTGATTTTTGGTATGAATTGCTTAGCCATGAGTGTTGCTTGTGACCTCATGGGCTAATTTTATATACAGTTCTAGGGTTTGATGGATTGATTTAATTGATTTGGGGATTTAGACCAAAGATTGGAATTTTATGCAGTTGAGCTTTTGATTTTACTTATTTTATTAAGACATGCTTTTCTGCTTCGTAACGTCTTCATAATATATTCATGACATCCGCTATAATGCTTGAATTATTATGTTAGCTTGTGTGCGTTCATGATTGGTATTGTCTATCTGTTAGGGATTAGAGTATCTCCGCTATAAGCACTTTAATTTCATGAACTGGTTAATCAAATACTTGATTAGTTTAGTGGAACAATGCAATTAGACAATCAAGTAAGAAGTGAGTAGAACCTTGTAGTAATTCCAGAAAATATCTTGTTAGTCGGGCTTACCATCCGGATGTATTGTTGCTTGCTTTGATTAGTATCTAGGAATAAGGCTTGGTAATATTTGCGCACCTTAGGATTCAAACCAGATTATACTGTTAGCTTAGAATCGAATCATATTCGGTGGGATAACAGGAATATGTGGTGTATTTTCAGTGAAACTGCATGAATGAACAATCGTAAGTTTAATAACCCAAATTAATTGGTCTCTACCTGATACCTTAGAACTATTCGTTATCTCTTGGTTAGAAACTTGCTTTTATTTTTATTGCCTTTTAATTAATTTAGTTATTTATATTTTCAGTAATTTAGATAATTAATTTACTTCAAAACTTGGAAATTTGGTTACATAATTCTTATTAAATAGTAATTTAGAATAAATAAATAATTAACTGTCTTAGCGGGATCGATAATTTAACTTGGGTACTTGCTGCTACAATTGACATCCTTATACTTGAGGATTAAATTATAGTGCGCAGAAAAAGCCTATCAGTATCAAATTTGGTTTTTCCTGTGGATTTCTTGGTTCTAGATATGGAGGATGAAAAGGATAGAACGCATCTGATCTTGGGACGTCCATTCCTTGCAACTGGAAGAGCGCTGATCGATGTGTTCAAAGGAGGGTTGAGGCTTAGAGTCAATGAAAAAGAAGTTGTCTTCTCCTTGAGCAAGGCGATACAGTGGCCAGCAGAAGAGCACCAGTGCAAGTTTGTGGAAGTATTAGAGGAGATCGTGGAGGATGACTTGTCTTTGATCCTGTCTAAGGATCCTGTTGAAACATGCATCCGCGAATCTCTTACTTTGCCTACTACTAATGATATTATACTAGATGAATTGTCTAATGATCTTGCTATTGATTTTCTTGAAACCTTACTTAATCTTGATGAGAGCAGGTACAAGCAAGAAGACTCAGTAGTGGAGGAAGTTCTATGGACAAAGCAATATTTGCCTCTACGTGTTGAAGGAGACACCAGCAAGGAAGAGAAAAAGACCGAGCTCAAGCCACTTCCAGAACATCTCAAGTACGCTTATTTGGGAGAGAATGAAACTTTTCCGGTAATTGTATCTTCTTCTCTATCTAAAGATGAACTTGATAACTGTTAGCTGTTTTGAGAAAGCATAAGACTGCAATAGGGTGGACAGTTGATGATTTGAAAGGGATTAATCCTGCTTTTTGCATGCATAAGATAAGACTTGAAGATGAAAATAAATGTTCTGTGCAGCATCAGAGGAGGTTGAACCCTGCTATGCAAGAAGTAGTTAGGAAACAAGTGCTTACATGGTTAGATGCAGGAATTATCTTTCCTATTAGTGATAGTACCTATGTGAGTCCTTTGCATGTGGTAGCTAAGAAGGGAGGAATGACTGTTATTAAATCTAATGATGGTGAAGTGCTTGCTACTAGGATACCTACGGGTTGGCGTGTTTTTGTTGATTATAGAAAATTGAATGAGAACACCCGTAAGGATCACTTTCCTTTACCCTTTATGGATCAAATGTTGGATAGGCTTGAAGGTTATGATTTTTATTATTTCTTGGATGGATACTCTGGTTACAATCAGATAACGATTGCACCGAGGGATTAGAAAAAGACTACATTCACCTGCCCCTATGGCACTTTTGCTTTTAGGAAGTTGCCCTTTGGTTTATCTAATGCACATGCGACTTTTCAAAGATGTATGATGGTTATTTTTTAGGGTCTGATTGAAAGAGTCATGGAAGTATTTATGGATGATTTCTCTGTTTTTGGTTCTTCTTTTGACTCTTGTCTGTTTAACTTGTCTTTGGTCTTGGAGAGATATGAAGAGACTAACCTCGTCTTGAATTGGGAGAAATGCCACTTCATGGTGAGAGACGGGATAGTTTTGGGACATCATATTTCTGCTGCAGGTTTACAGGTTGATCGTGCCAAGGTAGTGGCAACTGAGAAGCTTCCACCGCCCACTAATGAAAAAGGAGTCCGGTCATTCTTGGGGCACGCGGGGTTTGATAATATATGCTTACATTCTTTTCACGTTTTCAAGGAAGCTTTGATAACTGCTCCGATTGTAGTTACTCTAGATTGGACTTAGACCTTTGTGCTGGAGTGTGATGCCAGTGAGAGAGCTTTGGGAGTCATGTTGGGGCAGATGCGAGAAAAGAAGTTTCATGCCATATACTATGCAAGTAAGACGTTCGATTCTGCTCAAAAGAATTATACGATCACCGAAAAGGAATTCTTGGTGGTGGTGTATGCCTTTGATAAGTTTCGACCTTACTTGGTGGGTATGAAGACTGTGGTTTACACTGATCACTCGACTATTAGATATTTGATGGATTAAAAAGATGCAAAGCCGAGGATAATCAGATGGATTCTCTTACTTCAGGAGTTTGACATGGAAATTCGTGATAAGAAAGGAAGTGCGAACGTCTTAGCCGATCATCTGTCGCATCTAGAGATGAAGGAGCACTGTGAGAATACTACAGAGATCATCAAGGATTGTTTTCCTGATGAAAGGATATTGATGGTGGATATTAAAAAGGTTTTCGCAGTCTCAAAGACTTACCCATGAAAGATAATAAGGATGCTCTGTGGTATGCTGATTTTGTTAACTACATTGTCACGGGAGTGAAGCCTTATGGGATGAGTAGACATCAGATGGTGAAGTTTCTACATGATGTTCAATCTATCTTATGGGAGGAGCCATGGGTCTACAAAATCTGCACGGATTCTATAATCCGTAGGTGTGTTTCTGAGGATGAATGGGAAAGTGTACTTGATTTCTGCCACTCGCAGCCGAATGGGGGTCATTTTGGCACCCAAAGACTGCTCAAAAGGTGCTTCAGTCTGGTTTATATTGGCCTACCCTGTTCAAAAGTTGTCAAGAGTATGTGGATACATGTAATAGATGCCAGCGGATGGGGAATATTTCAAAGAGAGACGAGATTCCTTTGGACCCTAGCATTGTAGTGGAAGTTTTTGATGTTTGGGGGATCGATTTATGGGGCCATTTTCCCCATCGAATGTATATCTCTACATCCTGCTTGTAGTGGACTATGTTTCGAAATGGGTGGAAGTAATTCCAACCAGGACGAATGATGCTAGAGTGGTTCAGGAATTTATCAAAACGGACATTTTCAGGGAATTTGAAGTACCGAAGGCGCTCATAAACGGTGGAGGAACCCACTTTGTCAATAAGATGTTGGAGAAGGTTTTTCGAGATTATGGAGTAAAGCATAGGGTTACTACACCCTATCATCCACAAGCAAATGGGCAAGCTGAGGTTTCAAATCGACAGATTAAGCAAGTGTTGGAGATGACAGTTGGAAGTACAAGGAAAGATTGGTCTGCGAAGCTTAATGATGCTTTGTGGGGATTCAGAACAGCTTTCAAGACTGTCTTGGGGATGTCGCCTTATCAGATTGTGTATCGGAAATCTTGCCACCTTCCTGTTGAGATTGAGCATAAAGCTTATTGGGCTGTTAGGCGTGTGCATTTGAGCATGGAGGATGCTAAGGACTTTCGAACAACTCAAATCAATGAGTTGGACGAATTCCGTGAGAAGGCTTATAAGAACTCGAGGATTTTTAAGGCAAGAATGAAGAGATGGCATGATGCGAAGATCCGATTCAAAGAGTTCAATGTTGGTGATGAGGTACTTCTTTTCAACTCACATCTTAAACTTTTTGCAGGTAAGCTGAAGTCCCGTTGGAGTGGACCGTTTGTCATAAATAGAGCCTGTGGAGGGGGGAGTTTTGAGTTGAAAAGCAAGAATGGTGATCTTATGGTAGCAAATGGCCAGAGATTGAAGCATTACAGATCACCGCAGGATATCCAAGTACTCTCTCTTGAGTACTTGAGTTGAGGTTTGAATTCCGTCGTGACTCTCCGACGTTAAACATGAGCGCCTATTAGGGGTTGTCCCTCCCGTTTTAATTACTTTTATGTGTCTGTGTTGTGTAAGAATTTTATTAGGGGTTGCTTGACTGTGGTATATACTTCTTTGCAAACTTAGCTTTTCACTTCGTTTGATCTAAGTTTGGGGGGTAACGTACATACCTTGTCTTGCAGTGCCGAAATAAAACTTTTGCATTGTGTTGTTGCTTGGAGAGTCGATTTTTTGTGGATTCTTAATATTTTTGATTTAATTGAGGAAGTTGAGGGTTCGATTTTTTGCGATTTTTCAGGTTTTGTGTCTTGTTTTGTGATGTTTATTGTTTGCTTTTTGTTAGCCCTAGTGTTAGTTTAGCCATTTATGGTTCTCTGTGATAATTTTTTTATTTTTCTTAGCACTTGATGGTAATTTACCGTATGATTTCACTTGGAATTGAGTTCTAAAGCAGGGTACAGTACAGAAAAAGCAGAGTATCGAAGACGGAAGTAGAACCGGGTAGATCGGCCATGGCTCGCCACCTTGCGAGCGGCGAGCGTCAAGCGGCATTGCCATGTCCTTAGAAGCTGCCGAGCTGGGGTTCACGGCATGCAGGACACGTGGATAGCGGGCCTAGAGGCAGGCAGACGAGTGGTGTTAAAATCGGGTCAGAGCCTAAAGCAATTTCAATCCGTTTTTAACCCCTGCATCGCGTTTCCGCCGCTTTTCGATATGATTTTCGGCCAGTTTTTCTCAATTTATTCCACTAAAACACTTCACACACATCACTACTCATCTTCACTTGCATTAATTCATTAGATTAGGGCATTTTAGTGTGCGGATTTGGGGATTTTGGGTGTTGAATATCAAGTTGAAAGTCATGTATAACACAAGAGGTATGTTTTTCTTGACCCTTTCACTCCTAGAATGTTAATAGTGATGTGAATTTAGCATGGGTAGGTGTAATTTGTGTTGAATTTACATGTTCAAGTTTGATTTTGGTTGAGGCATTTTGACAAACACTTGGTGTGCATTCGAATTTGTGCTTAATTGTTGAATATCTTGATTGTTTGTTGCTTTTGCTCTCAATTACTTGGTTTGTTGTTGATTATTGAACATGTGAAAGTGTGGATTTGTGATTAAGTGTGAAAGTAAGTTTGAATTGGAGAGTTGGTTTGGAAATTTACATGAATATGCTATGTTCTTGAATTGAGAAAGGTACATGAATGCTTGAATATTGAGTTCTATGAGTTGAATGTGACTAAGCATGATTGTTCTTGGATTTTTGGAAGCATGTTTATGGTGAAATTGTTGAAGTTGAAGGTTGATATAGGATGTTTACTATTATGCATATTTAATTAAGAGTTGAAAGTTTGATTCATGACTATGTTTTTGAATATGATAGCTTTGAACTTGGAATTAATTTGCATAGGTCATATTAATTGAATTATTAGATGGAAGAGTGTGTTTTGCTTATATAAATTGCAACAGGTAGAACTAAGAAGAAGAGAGACGATGAGGGTCCTTCATATGAGCCCGATGACGTTGATTCCGAGGATGAAACTGCGGTACAGATTTATGAAAGGCTGAGAAGAAAGAAGATGCTACTAGGGATTTTGGCATCGAGTTTGCTAATTGGGATGAGATTGTTGTGCTTTATGGGAGGATTGCGGATAAGATAATTAACACTCGATACCAGCACGATCAGACGATGGATACACTTCATTTTACTGATGACATTATGTGGATGTTTGATCAGGTTGGTATCCAGAGTTTCATGGAGCTTAGACCACCCACTTATTTCAGACTCACTGCGGAGTTTCTGTGCACACTGAGAGTGTTGTATGATGGATAGATTCTGTTTGCATGCGAGTTTGTCCTTGGAGAGGGCGAGACTAGAAAAGAGACCCCAGACTCAAAAAACAGTGTACTTGGGTGTCCTGAGGGGATTCCTGCTTTTAAGAAGGACGAGAGATTCAATCAGAATAATTTTTGGAGATTGATTACTGGGAGGAATAAGGTATATTGTTCCAGTTATGCTCGAGCTACCAGCATCCGCAACCCTGTATTGAGATATATGGATCGGATCCTTTCAAATACTATCTTCTGTAGATCCGAGAATGGTGCGATTCCCTGAGAAGAGTTATATGTGATGTGGTGCATACTAAATGGTGTACAGTTTAATGTGGGTACATACTTGATTCACCAGATGTATCAGCTCACTACTCACGTCAGACAGATAGGGAACATAGGAGGGTTGGTTACGCCTATTGCTCACCATCATAGGATTGATACGAGTGGGATACCAGTCTTTAGGAATAAGCCGGATATCGATCTTGGCTCGTTGCACTCAAGCAAGGTGTTTAAGGTGTCAAAGAGAGAAGTTTTGGAATTTATCTATGCCAGTGCACCTAATGTCTTCTCTTTCCCCATAGAGCTAACTCACTTCATTACCATCTGAAATGAGAGGAATATCGGGATGAACATATCGGGTCATCAGTTGATCATTGAGGCGATACAGAAGGAGAGAGACTAGAGGAGAGCTGCACAGGATACGCTTGCCATGGATCAGCCGATGGCTATGGGAGAGCCTATCGATGAGGCTTATGATGGAGGAGAGTATAGAGATGATCAGGGTTTCGATATGCCACATCAGGACTACGGAGGTGGAGCAGATGATGAGATGCCACATCAGAATTTTGGAGGTGGGGCATATGAGAAGTATGGAGGAGCTCCAGTAGGAGTGAAGTTTGGGGGACCCTTGTTCCTCGGAGATCAGTTTCCCTTATAGGGGATGCCACCACCACCATTGCCTCCTGGTTTTGAGGCATGGCAGCCGATGGTTTTATGGTATGGCCAGCAGGCCCAAGGTATGCATGCTCATTTATCTAACTTGACAGTTGAAAACAGGAGGAGAAGAGGAGAGAACGCTGCTATCTGTCGCCAGCTGACGCAGTTCAATGCAACTCAGCAAGCAACCAACACTCAGATTGGAGCGCTGAACAACACGATTGCCCAGGTGTCGGATAGAGTGAGGACACTGGAGGAAATTCGGGAGGAATTCAACGCATGGCGCATTGATCCTGATGATCTGATTTGAGCGGTGTTATCTGATAGTGTTTGTGTCTCTCTACTCCCGCCTTTCTGATTTTTCACTTTTTGAGTCATTTGATAGTCTGTGCTAGGATTTATGTTCTATTTATTTGGGCATGTATGATATAATTATTATGTTGCTATTTGTACTGATTATTTGATGGATGATGTATGATTATTAGGGGTTCATGATTTATTCATAGAGTTATGTGTAATTGATTTATGCTGTGTGATTGTTTGAGAAGCAATTTGATATTGTGTTTTGATATTGAGATGCTTGAAGTTTAATTATATACATGGAAGATTAGCTATGTAGCTTTATTAGGATTGCTCGTTCATTCCTACAGCCATGTGAGATTTGAGCCTTTTGAAATCGTGACAAGTGACATGATTAATTTTATTCTTGTGAGTGTCGTTCATACACACGTATTCTAGAACTTGGCTTTACATCTTGCTTGAAGCTACGTGTTTGATTAGACAATAGGAAATGATCTTAGGCCATCTTTGTTATTTATTAGTCACTAGTCATATTATTATCCTACCTATTGAAATTATCCGTAGTCCATCCTTTTAAGCCTTTGAGCCTTATTTGTTGGAAGCCTACGTGATTAGCCAATTGATCCATTTGCTAGCCTTTAAAAATTCCTACCTAGTAGAGAGTTGAAGGAGTCAAGTTGGTGCCTTGTGAAGAATAATATAAGGAGAAGTAATTTGAAAGTGATGAGAATTTGTTGAAAAGAGCGGTTAAATTATTGCATGAAGGGGGTAGTGCCTGAAACTGGTACCCTGTGAAAAAGGGTAGTACCTGAAACTGGTACCCTTATTTGAAAAAAAAAAGAAAAGAAAAGAAGAAAATGAAAAAATTCAAGTAAGGAAGTTGTGCTTGAAAGTGAAGGAGGAAATCAAGTTGCAAGAGAATTGAAGAGCATTGAAGAAGAAAGAAGAAATTGAAGTTGTTTGTTGAAAAGTTGTAAGTCTTCTTTGATTCTCTACTAGTGAATTAGTCACTTTATCCATATATTCCCTATATTTACCAAAGAGCCAATATTACAACCTAATGCAAGACCTTTGTGATCCTATTGTTGAAATTATTCCGTTAGTCAAGAGTTGAGATGATTGACAAGCTTATGGTTACGCGTGTGTTTGGATTGACTATGAGTGTAAACACCTTACCCTAAACGTGTATATCTCATACTTGAGAGTTGAGCATAAATACTACCCGTGAGAATGGGTGGATGAACATTCCGAATGGGTGAAATAGTTGATTTGAATTGTATGTTCTTAGATGGATGGTTATCTTGTATTTGACGTATGATATTTAAATTGTTATATTGTCTTGGATGTTTTCTGCTGTGAAATTTTCTCTCAATTAATCTATTGGTTTTTAATGTTGTTGCCTCGGAACGAGCAACAGGTAAGTTTGGGGCTTTATTGAGAGTGGAATTTCACACATTTTATGTGTGCACATTATACCGTTTTGCTTAGGAAAGTTATCGTTTTTGCATGAAATCGTGTACGTTTAAGTATTTACACGATTTTGAGGCTATTAAGGTGCTTTTGTGAGTTTTGAAGGCAGGAAACAGGGAAAAACAGAGCTGTACCGGAAGAGGAGCGAAACATAATTGGAACAGCCTAGCCCGAGAGTAGCTCGGCGAGTTGCTCGAGCCAAGCCGGTGGCCGAGCGGGCCCAATTGTGCCGAGTGGGGTCCAGGTGGGACCCCAGTGACGTGGCCAGTCCAGGGGAAGGCCGCTCGGTTGGGTCTAAGCCCAGCTCGAGCCGAGCTGGGTGCCGAGCGCCCAGTTTTGAGCCCAGTCAGGGCTTGTTCGATGCAGCAGCGTATATATACCCCCAGATCGCATTTCTTAAGCAGTTTCGATCGCGAAAAAGTCCTGCATCAGTTCTAGAAACAATTAGGGAGATCAAGACACAAATTGGAGAGAACCCATCCATAATTCATCATCAATTCACCCCTCTAACACATTCATATCAGATTAACAATCTGATTTCATCATCCATCCACTTTCAAGAGGGTTCCGAGTGCTAATTGAGGGAGAATCGAGCATTTGGAGAGACGAAGAAGAAACGCGAGACTATGCTTACGCTAGGGTTTCATAATTCTTATCTTTCTCTTTCTTTTACTTTGATTTTTGGTATGAATTACTTAACCATGAGTGTTGTTTGTGACCTCGTGGGCTAATTTTATATACAGTTCTAGGGTTTGATGGATTGATTTGATTGATTTGGGGTTTAGACCAAAGATTGGGATTTTATGCAGTTGATCTTTTGATTTTACTTATTTTATTCAGACTTGCTTATCTGCTTTGTAATGTCTTCATAGTATATTCATGACATCTGCTATAATGCTTGAATTATTGTGTTAGCTTGTGTGCGTTCATGATTGGTATTGTCTATCTGTTAGGGATTGAAGTAGTTCCGCTATAAACACTTTAATTCCATGAACTGGTAAATCAAATACTTGATTAGTTTAGTGGAACAATGTAATTATACAATCAAGTAGAAAGTGAATAGAACCTTGTAATAATTCCAGAAAATATCTTGTTATCGGGCTTACCATCCGGAGGTATTGTTGCTTGCTTTGATTAGTATCTAGGAATAAGGCTTGGTAATATTTGCGCACCTTAGGATTTAAACCAAATTAGACTGTTAGCTTTGAATCGAATCATATTCGGTGGGGTAACAGGGATATGTGGTTTATTTTCAGTGAAACTGCATGAATGAGCAATCATAAGTTTAATAACCTAAATTAATTGGTCAATACCTGATATCTTACATTTCTTGGTTAAAACTTGCTTTTATTTTTATTGATTTTAATAATTCAACTATTTAATATTTCATTATTTTAGTTAATTAATTCACAACAAAATAATTAACTGTCTCAGTGGGATCGATAATTTAACTTGAGTGCTTGCTGCTACAATTAATATCCTTATACTTGAGGATTAAATTATAGTGCGCAGAAAAAGCCTAACATCTTTCTTTGATGAAAATAATGGAGTATTTATCTCCAAAATTTGAATTGTCTCACTATGGTGGAGGCCTTCCTTGTTGTTCTAAAAAATCTATGGTCTCTCATAGAAGAAGAGATAGGATTAATGACCATAATGCCCTCTCTTTCATTAGGAAATACCAAATATGATGTTTTTATTTCATCACCCCAAAATAATCATCATTTTATCCCAATTTAAAAAAAACAAATAATTTTATGAAAAGCTATAATAATTTATTATACTACAGAGTGCAAAAGAGGATATGGTTCATGGGTTATTTTTACCGTTTAAGAGTTGTTTGATTATAATTTTAAAGAAAATGAGATTTTACACCATATAGCCCTAAAATGTTGGTTAATTCCATATATACACCATCTCTGTAAATTGTAATCACATTTTGGCCATCAATTACTCATTCTCATTTTCATGCTCTATGCTACTTTTTCTACCATCAATTACTCATTTCCATTTTCATGTTTTATGCTATTTTCCTTCAAATACAACGTCGATTCCAAAATAAGTCAGTCTTCTATTTATTCGCTATCTTTGACGAAAATAATGGAGTATTCATCTTCGAAATTTTAATTGCTTCACTATGGCGGAGGCCTTCCTTGTTGTTCGAAAAAATCTATGGTCTCTCATAGAAGAAGTGAAAGGATTAATGACCATAATGCCCTCTCTTTCATTAGGAAATATCAAATATGACGTTTTCATTTCATCACCACAAAATAATCATCATTTTATCCCAATTTAAAAAAATTTATATGAAAAGCTACAACAATCTATTATACTATAGAGTGCAAAAGAGGGTATGGTTCGCGGCTCATTTTTACCGTTTCCTTATATATGTAATTTAATTTTCTAAATGATTAGAGTTGTTTGATTATAATTAAAAAAATTGAGATTTTACACCATACAGCCGTAAAATGTTAGCTTATTCCATATATACACCATCTCTGTAAATTGTTATCACATTTTGACCATCAATTACTCATTTTCATTTTTATGCTTCCTATTACTTTTCCTACCATCAATTATTCATTTCCATTTTCATGCTTCTTGCTACTTTTCCTTCAAATACGACGATTACTCCAAAATAAGTCACTCTTTTAATTATTCGCTTTCTTTGACGAAAATAATGAGTATACATCTTAGAAATTTGAATTGCTTCACTATGGCAAAGGCCTTTCTTGTTGTTCTAAAAAATCTATGGTCTCTCATAGAAGAAGATATATGATTAATAACCATAATGCCCTCTCTTTCATTAGGAAATACAAAATATGACGTTTTTATTTAATAACCACAAAATAATCATCCTTTTATCCCAATTTAAAAAAAAAAACAAATAATTTTATGAAAAGCTACAACAATTTATTATATAACAGAGTTCAAAAGAGGGTATGGTTTATGGGTCATTTTTACTGTTTCCTTATATATGTAATTTAAATTTCTAAATGATTAAAGTTGTTTGGTTATAAAAATTTTTTATATTTTACACTATACAACTGTAACATGTTGGTTTATTCCATATATACACCATCTATGTAAATTGTAACCACATTTTGATCATCAATTACTCATTTCTATTTTCATGCTTCCTGCTAGTTACTTTTCCTTCTAATGCGACAATGACTCTAAAATAAGTCAGTCTTTTATTTATTCATTTTCGTTGACGAAAATAATGAAGTATTCATCTTCGAAATTTGAATTGATTCACTATAACGGAGGCCTTCCTTGTTGTTCTAAAAATCTGTGGTCTCTCATAGAAGAGATAGGATTAATGACCTTAATGCCCTCCCTTTCATTAGAAATACCAAATATGATGTTTTTATTTCATCACCACAAAATAATCATCATTTTATCCCAATTTAAAAAAAATAATTTTATGAAAAACTACAATAATTTATTATACTACAGAGTGCAAAAGAGAGTATGGTTCGCATGTCATTTTTACCGTTTCCTTATATATGTAATTTAAATTTCTAAATGATTAAAGTTGTTTGATTATTATAATTAAAAAGAATTATGATTTTACACCATATAGCCGTAAAATGTTGGTTTATTCCATATATACACCATCTCTGTAAATTGTAATCACATTTTGACCATCAATTACTCATTTTCATTTTCATGTTTCCTGTTACTTTTCTTACTATCAATTACTCATTTTCATTTTCATGCTTCCTTCTACTTTTCTTTCAAATACGACGATGACTCCAAAATAAGTCAGTCTTTTAATTTATTTATTCGCTTTCTTTGACGAAAATAATGGAGTATTCATCTCCGAAGTTTGAATTGCTTTACTATGACGGAGGCCTTGTTGTTCTAAAAAAAATACTCCCTCCGTCCCCTTGATAAGTGTCCGTTTGTTTTTTGTACGTGGATTAAGGAGTGCAATATTTTAAAGTATAATAAGATGAGAGAAATAATATTTTAATGTAGGGTGAGTAGTTGTATTTGTGTTGAAAGTGGGTCACATGTGTAGTGGGTTGAGTATAATAGTATTATTGTGTGTTGTCACATCAACAAAAAAAGGAAATGGACACTTTGAATTGGGACGGACAAAAATGGCAAAATGGACACTTATCAAGGAGACGGAGGGAGTATGTGGTTTCTCATAGAATAAAAGATAGGATTAATGACCATAATGCCCTCTTTTTCATTAGGAAATACCAAATATGACGTGTTTATTTCATTATCCCAAAATGATCATCATTTTATCCCAATTTAAAAAAAAAAAAAATTTATGAAAAGCTACAAGAATGTATTACACTACAGAGTGCGATAGAGGGCGTGGTTCACCTATCATTTTTACCGTTTCTTTATATATGTAATTTAAATTTCTAAATGATTAAAGTTATGTGATTATAATTAAAAAATTTGAGATTTTACACCATACAACTGTAAAATATTGACTTATTCCATATATACACCATCTCTGTAAATTGTAATCACATTTTGACCATCAGTTACTCATTTTTATTTTTATGCGTCCTGCTACTTTTCCTACCATCAATTACTCATTTCCATTTCCATGCTTCCTGCTAGTTTTCCTTCGAATACGACGATAACTCCAAAATAAGTCAATCTTTTATTTATTCGCTTTCTTTGACAAAAATAATGGAGTATTCATCTCCAAAATTTGAATTGCTTCACTACGGCGGAGGCCTTCCTTGATGTTATTCTAAAATATATGTGGTCTCTCATAGAAGAAGAGATTGAATTAATGACCATAATGCCCTATCTTTGAAGAAAATAAAAAGAAAAAAAAAATTATTGTTCGGATAGTTGACTTAAAGGGAATGATGTTTACGAAATCGTTATTGAAAGTTGAAACTGATCCACATGTAAAAATTATTACAAATTGAATTTTCTAAATAATTCTATTATTGTTGTATATAATACTCTGTTAATTGTATTTCATATGACACATACGATCGTATTTTAGTAAAATTTAATTTTTCACTAATGGCACCGTAGCACAAAACGAGGGTGAAAAGGAGATGCAATTAAATCCAGAGATACTGGATGAGATTGGATTCCGCACCAAAATCAATACTATACAATATATGAGCATTAGTCTATTAGTTTTGAAATTAAAAAAAAAAATACTAGTGTAACTCTCAGTAAAAATATTAAATTATTAATAGCACCGAATGCAAAAAATAAAAAAGAAAAAGAAAAACGAGAAAAGAAAATTACTAGACTATACATTATCATTAAATATCACAAAAGTGGCACAAAATTCTTGTAAACTTTTAGCCCATCAAATCACTAGATATTCCATTTACACCCACAAAACATGCAGATTCATCCATTAATTTAATCTCAGTCAAGCCTAAAAAAATTAGTCAAAATCCCATTTACAAAATTTCACCAAAAATGAAGTATTCCAAAATCCACCACAAAACAATGCCCCAACTTTAAACCCCCCTTTGTCTCTTCAGTTTGAAATATCAGTCAAAAGGAAGTATTCAAAATTTCATTTTTGGGTAAATTATCTAAATTAATTTGTTCAAATTATCATATAAACCCCGTAATTAAAAAAATTACTAATTACACCCATTAAAAAATATTTTATAAAAAATAGTGAAATTTAAAAATATAATATTAAACATATGGGTCTTGATGTCATTTTCATCGTTCTTTATATTATGAAAAAATATATTTTTATTAATGTTCAAATAAAAAACAAGTTAAAGGGGGTAATTATTGGTAATTTTTCAAACCATGAGATTTATTTGATAGTTTTGACAAATCTCGAGGGGATTTAATAATTTACCCTTTATTTTTTTAATTAATTTACATTTCTCCCTTTAAGAATTTTCAAGAAGAAGCCATATAGTCACCTAAAAATTTAATTAACGGAATATTATGTAAACTTGATTGTTGATTTATAGAACATTATTAAGAGTAAATTTAATTGGATGGAACTATGGTTTTATTTATTTTAATTTGATATCAAATGAGATATTATGACTCACAAATTAATTCTATGAATCAGTAAAAAAAAAGAAATCGTTAAAATAAAAAAACCTCATTTTAGTACATTTATCTCTTTATATATAAATTTAAAACAAGCAAGCATGTAATTCTATTGGATCGATTATTTAATTTCAAATTGTATTTAATGGATATAACTATTTTTTCCATTTATAACCGAAAAGAATACTCATATAAGACAATAATTATTCCAAGAATATAAGACAATAACATGTCACATGTAGTATTGCTTTGGGGCAGTGTAAACAAGAATTCAATAATTAATGGTGGAGCTAAAAAGTGTACCACCATACCCCTAGATTGACTCAATCTTGACCAAGTACTTCTGCAGTAGTTCTACTATGAAACATGCATCAGGAAATTACTTTTGTGCTCTTCAAAAATACATTTTTTTAGTTTTAAAATACAAAATTAATTTTAAACAATACTATAATGTACGGTCATTTAAACACACACACAAAAATAAAAGGTCCTGTTCATTATAAAAAAAAAGTAATTTATAGTGTGCACCCGGGTGTACTTAAAGATAGAGTGCACTCATATATAAATATAAATAAAAATATATACAATTAAGAGTAAAAATGTATACAATTTAATTGTTAATTTTTTTAATGAAAAATTGTAGTATATAATATTCAATAAAAAGTTATACACATATGGATGTTAGTTTTTTTAATGAAAACTTAATGTGAAAAAAGTATACAATTATTAAAAAATATTTATACAAAATAGAATAATATATATACAAAATAGAATAAAAATACATACACATATGGGTGCACCCTTGCACCCGGTGCACCCAATATACACTCTATAAAAAAAGGGCAAATGGTCAAATATGACCCTAAACTTATACCATAGAATCAACTAAGCCCTCCAACTTTTATTTTTGACATTTAGAACCTTTATCTTTTAAAATGAGATCAAATGAACCTTTTATCTTTCTTAAAACAAATAAATTAACATTTTGACTATTTATCTTCAAAAATTTGTCTATTTCCAATTCATACTTTAACAACACATCTTTAATGTAATGTAAGTTTTTATCTAGGATTTTAATATGTAATGTAATATTCATTTTAATATATTTTAATATTTAAAGTAAATATTTTTTAATTATTTAATAATTTATAATTTTTTACATAAAAAATAATTTGACACTGGAAGTTAAAATATATAATACTAATTATATATAAATTTAGGAATTTGAATCTCGTAAAATAGACTATATATATTGACTCTTCATTTTTTAGTGTTTGAAAAAGCAATTATAATTTTAAATAAAGTAACACATTTATATTGTTCAAACGCATACGAAGAATTGAATTGAATCAGATACTCATTTATAAAATTAATCAACTAAAATTATAAAAAAGAGTAAAAAAAATCAATAAAAAGTTAGATTAAAAAAGAAAAGAGTCTAACCAAACTTTTTTTTCTCTTATTTAAATAATTAATGATTAAATTCGAAAGTAAAATACAAACTCATGCAAATGGCAATGGCTTGCTCTAAATAACTTTGATCTCATTCTCACCAATATTTGATTTTCACGTAATCAAGCAGCTAAGAGAAAAATGCAATCAGAATAAGTTAATTAATAAATAAAATTATTTATTAGTATTATATATTTTAACTTCCAGTGTCAAATTATTTTTATGTAAAAAAATATAAATTAATAAATAATTAAATAATATTTACTTTAAATATTAAAATATATTAAAATTAAAATTACATTATATATTAAAATTCTAGATAAGAACTTATATTACATTAAAATGTGTTGTTAAAGTTTGGATTGGAAATAGACAAATTTTTAAAAAGAAATAGTCAAAATGTTAATTTGTTTGATTTATGAAAGATAGAGGGTGCATTTGATCTTATTTTAAAAGATAAAGGTCCTAAATGTCAAAAATAAAAGTTGAAGGGCTTAGTTGACCCTAGGGTATAAGTTTAGGGTCATATTTGACCATTTGCCCTAAAAAAAATTACTCTCTCCGTTCGGTTCTAAGGTATCCATTTGCTTTTTGCACGAGCCCAATTCTATGGTATCCATTTATTTTTTGCACGTGGATTAAGGAATATTATTACTATATATAAAGTGGGTAGTTGTATTAGAGGGAAGTGGTTGGTCATATTATGTACTCCCTCCGTCCCGCGGCAAGGGTAGTTTTTGCTTTTTGGCACGTGGATTAAGGAGTATTATTATTTAATGTGTAGTGGGTAGTTGTATTAGTAGGAGTATGGGCACCATGTTTTTATTGTATTAGAGGGGATGAGTGGGTCTCATGTGTGTAAAAAAGGAAAGATGACCCTTTGGATGAGACGACCAAAATAGAAAAAAGAGACCATTGCTGTGGGACGGAGGGAGTATTCTTTTACTAAATAAGAGAAATAGATATCTTTGAAACGGACGCCAGCAATAGAAAAATAGATACATTAGAAGCGAAGAGATGGAGTAGCTTTTATTTTTCTTATAAAGACTATGATTCAAATATGGTTACTTGGCATATTTTTCTTATAAACACTATAAAATTTTAATTATGTTAAATAGTACTCCTTGTGTTTCATACTCTCTCCGTCCCGTTTCAATGTTTACGTTTACTTTTGCACGTTGATTTAAAAGTATTATATTTTAATAGATAGTGGGTAGAAAAATATAATATTTGATGTGAAGTAGATAGGTGTATCAGTATTGGATGATATATTAATTTTTTTAGGTTGATCTCATATTCCTAAAAAGGAAAACGTAAGCATTGAAATGAGACGCGCAAAACAGAAATGTAAACATTGAAACGGGACGGAGGGAGTATAACCTTTCACTTCCTTTATAAATTACCATTAGAAATATCATTAACTTATTTAGTTATTCACTCTACTAAAATAATTCCATTTTCTTGCAGAAACAAAATTTGTCTTCCTAGGAATTCGCGAAAAAAAAAAGATATTGGCGATATTTGGGAAAGTAATTATTGTGCATGTAGCGTGACGAGATGCGACATACAACCAATCCTCACCCACCCACTCGACGATTACATATTATCTATTCCATTATGTATTTCATAGCGCTAATTAAATTTTGACATGTGTTGTAATCAATGCCCAAATTTTCACCCCATATTCCAAGAATTTAATGGTTATTAACTAGGGTATGGAGTAGTTTTTTAATAGAAAATAAGTTATGGAATTGAGAGTGAAATAGCAAAGTGGAATAGGGGATTCGATTGATTATTGACATACATATTTTTCAATTATTTTAAGCAAATGCTTACCTTCGTCTTTAGTGTTTACAATAATTATCCTTGTTATATAAATTTCAATTTTAAAATTTATCATTGTTATCATTGTTTAAAGAAAACTAGCATTAATAATAATAAATTAATAGCAGTTTCAAAATTAATATTTTAGTTTAGTTATAACAGTGTGTTTTCCTAGTTAAATATTACTACTTTTATTCCATAATGTTTAAAAATAAAAATCTATTATACCCTATATATTAATCCTAATCCTAACACTTTTTACTTTATAAATAAAAATGTTTAGACTAGTCAATTAATGTCACCTATTTTTAAATGATTCAAATAGTTGTAATCCCAATCCACATTAGATTATAACCAAAATATGATGCAAAAAGGGTGTATATAATAGATCATTAAACGATCACAATTATAAATTTTCATTGATCTACGTATAGATATTCATGTTTTTATTCAAATTATTTATGTTGATACGAAACGAGGGAATGGATAAATTTATTGTTTTTCCATTGTTTAAGTTTATGTTTTTTTTATTGGAACACTTGGTTTAGTTGGTTATTTTGACTTGGTTCCTATTTCACTTAGTTATCTTTGAAGGCATTAGATTTTTTGTGTACGTGACTTGCCACCTGTGTGCAACCACATCAGCAGATGATAGGCAATGATGGAAATAAGTACCCACTCCCTCTCCATAATTTTGTTGAATGCACTTTTTGAGAAGTGGGAATTTGACATCTTATTCGTAGTATGTAAATCCGTAATTGCGTTATTTATTTGAGTTTTAGTATGTTAATGATTGATGTACTTACTCAAACGTATATTTAGAGCAGGTTTAAGCACCTTGCTATTCATTTTCAAGTGCAGAAGTCACATAAATATTGTATTCATGAATTGTGAATCGTTGAGCTTGAAATCTTAAGATAAATGTTTGGTATTTACATTTCATTATAAGTTATAATTTGTGTGTCGATGAAGATAAGAACTTCGCTTCGCAGTGTGAGGACGATTCAGTATGTATTAACTCTCCCATTTGTATATAAACAATTTCCAGTTCTAGTACCAATAATTTTATTATAAAAGCTGAACATAGCTTAAGGTTAGAATCAGAGAACATGACCTTCCAATTTGGTGCACTTGTTGGATGATTTGCATGTGATGATGACTGTCATTGTTTGTCGAGATGCTTCATTGCGTTTTGCACTACAAAATCTATCCCAACACTCACCCCTATGCATGCAGTAACTACATGCCTTAGTGAACATTTTTTTCTTATCAATTTTATGTTTAAGTAAACCTTGATTGCGGGCTTGCATGATTAAGTATGAAGTATATGTACAAACTTTGAGCTAGAAAATGTTTGGTATGAAACATCACTTTCTAAGTTTTTTTTTTTTTTTTTTTTTTGTTGATAGAGTTAGATAGTCTTGCATTCATGGTTCTGTAGGTTTCTGGGGACATCCGGTCAGAACTTTGATAATCTATTAAAGTATTAATGCAAAAAACATACATGAATATTTGGAAAGGTCATTGAGATGGAGGCACCTTGCACTGACAGCCCCAATACTCTAGTTTATAGCTTCTTCCTCTTGTACCTTTTGTGTTCAAGTTCTAACAGAAGTCAAGTAAACTGAAAATCGTATGTTATTCACAAGTGCATGAGTTCATGTGTTTGTTGAATTAATTTCAGGCAGGGTGTCATTCTTTCACTTATAGATTACTTTTTCATTGAGATGTGCCCTCATGTCTACTTTGTTGGTAATCAATATAAATACAAGACTAGCTCGATTAAGGGTAATATTTATTTGTATTAAAAACTAATACATCTAATTGCTAGCTTTTGATTTTGTACAGTGATGTTTAATCGGAAGCCCTAAAGTGTAGGATCAGATGGGCAGGTGGTAAGGCTCATTTGCATTCCTAAGGTTTCTGAAGGAACTGCTGTGATGGTAAATCATACAAAAAAATTCAAACATAATCACTGCAAAAAAATTTTGACAAAGAAGATTGATGGATTAGATATATTATTTAACAATATTTTGAAGTTCCAATTGAAATCCAAGTAGTTCTGCTAGGTTTTGATTTCCAAAAGTGATTTGCTACTCTGCATTTTAGTGCAGAAACACCAATGATCAATCTTATTAGTATTGAAATTCATACATATTTGTTTAATGCTAGAATAACACTGATGAATTTATTACTCCAAGACAATAATATTGCAGCTTGTCATACTTATATTCAATAAGAAATAAAGCCACAAAATGTAATGCACTAGAGAAACATGCTTAAGTTTAAGCATTTATAGAGTCAATTAATATTAATCAAAAGTCTTTTTTTTTTTTTTTGTTGTATTTGCTGTCCTTTGTTTACCTTACCAGCGGGATTGCAGGCTATGACCAATTGAATACTTTGCGAAGAAGCAATCTATTTTAATATATACATTGCATGTACATGGTATGTTAATGCATATAAATATACTACTTAATAAAAAAGTTGAGTATTATAAAAATGATAAATACATTTTTGTCTATAAAACAAAAAAATATGATATCCAAAAGAAAAATAAAATTTAATTTTTTCTAATGACGAAAATCATGTGTTGCATTAAAGTATAACTTATCTTCTAATGGTAATGTGACAGATTTCTATTATCATTATTATAATTAATGACTTGTGACAAAATATACGATGTCACTAATTGTTTAAATATTTCATGACAAAATTATTATTATCACTAAAATATAATTTATTTATGACCATAAGTGTCGTCACTAAATCCTATAAATTTGTCATTGAAGAATCAACCTCTTTGATATTTTAATCAATAAAAACATAATTATAAAAATTGTGACGCGTTTATCATTTTTGTCATGAAATAGACTAATTAGTGACGAATAAAGTTACCTATAATGATAATAATAAAATGCATCGCTAATAGATATATATTAGTGACGAAAGTAAAATTCATCACTTTCGAATTACAAAATATGACGAAAATCATGCGTCGCAAATTTTTTCGTCACAAAATGTGTAATTTCCTGTAGTGAATCTTCCAACACTTGATTCAATCACCCGAGCTGTGTTAATCCCTCTTTTCTCTTTCCTCTTCCTCTAACAACTATTTTCCTTCTTTTGCAGGAAAATATGTTTAAAAAGGTGACAAAGGCTGCTGTGAAGAAGTTCAATGATTTCTTCTCCCGCCAACATACCCCATCCCCGTTTTCCCTTACGGCGCACACTATCATGCCATGCCCCTGACTATACACGCAACTGGGCTGAATTCTCGTCCGTGCAGGATGGGCCCACTTTCGGCCGGAGTTATTCCTCCTCTGGTCCTTCGCATGAGCCGATTCACGAGCCAGTTCAGCCTTCGGTTCAGGAGCCACTACACCCTTTTGCCTGTGAGGTGTGCTTTAATGAGAAGGTGAAAAAGAGGTGGGGCAATCCCAGGTACCCGCCGAAGGAGGAGACAAGAAACTCCATTCCTGGCAACTACTGGCTGTTCAGATTTGAAACGAAGGAAAACCTGGAAGAACATTACAAGATAAACACAAGAGGAAAGTGAAGAAAAACAAGGCCGTCTGCAGGTGGTTGTAGTGTGATTTGGCATTAGTTTGTCTTGACTATTAAATTGCACTAGTGCGCTTTGTGTGTATTGAATAGGGCTGTCGTTGAGATCGTTCGGTTTATACTGACTATATCATAGAACTTGATCTTTGTTATTATGGAAGTTCATACCCTTAATCCCTATACAATAACCTCGACACGTAAGCCAGTATTTATTTTCTTTAATTCATCAATGGGTGAGATTTAATAGTTAAATCAATATGCGGTGAGTTAGGAAATGGTGTTGTCTCTATGGTGTTTTGTTGATTGTAGAAGGAATCTGTGTCCTAACGGAATTGGTTGACGATGTCCCCTTGAGGAGCTCATAAGGATTATCATGTAAACCTTGCAGGTGGATTTATTCCGGCATGATAATAAGGTTGAGTGGTACTACTCTTGGTAATTATATTAATTAATGGAGTTTTCAGTAATTTAATTAATGAATGGGCATTGAATCTTAAATACGGGGAGATTAACGGGCTCATAATAAGAAGGAGCCCATAAACGTAATTTGGGATTAAAGTGGCAGTGCAATAATACTTCTTTAGTGGAATGATTTATTATTATTGGACTTAAGAATAAGTTTTGGGCTAAATTTGGATGCTTATGCCCAATGGAGGCCCAAACCCTAATTTTTTTCTCCTGGTCTCTGTTGTAGCCTATATAATAGCCAATCTCATCAATTCGAAATCTGAATCATACGCATAACACACATGAAAGGTAGATTAGAGTTGTAGACTGAGATCGTCTTGTAGATCGTTGCCCACACCAACTCAAGACGTGACTTAGGACTACAACAGAAGACGGAAGGTCGTTCGATGTGTCTGTCTGTCAACTTCATCGATTTTTTTAAAATTGTGTAGAAGTCCAAACTGGATATGTGATATACTGGTGGAAAAAGCCACAGAAGAGAGGATTGTTTTGGCGCGTAGAACACTTCAATCGGAGATCAGACAAGGAAGTTATGGCCAAAATGGTGAGGCTACGCAGGCTGCCAACGAGAATCCTTCTTCTTCAATATACCCTGGTGAAAGGTAATACATTTTCTTGTTTTCTTTCTTCCGCTGTAGAAACGTATGGAACTCTAACGGTTCACGTTAACCAAAAGATCCAAACGCCAACATTTACATCGTTATTGATAGAATTTTCATGGATTTACTTGCTACAAACCCCTGTTATAGCCTTGTATCATCTCGTACTTTATAACATTTTTTTTATTAAAATACATGTAGTGTTGAACTACTTCCATTTCTCAACTAAATTTTCAAAATATAAAGACTGCCATTGTGGGATCCTCTAGCTAGTACAACTTCTCTTTAGCTCTTCACATGCAATGATGCTAAATTAACCTCCATTTTATTTATTTATTTATTATTTTAAATCTTATTACAACAAGTCATTGTCTTAGTTTTTGTTTTGAAGACCCTACTTCCAATGTTCCCCACTTTGTATGATTGGAATTTTATGCAATTACCAGTTTTCTCAATCTTTTCACTGTCTGCCTTGTTGTCTAGTAATCCTTCCATTCGTCTTTAAGGGTGTCATCTGCTTTTTATACGTAGATTAAGGAGTATTATTATTTAATGTGTAGTATGTAGTTGTATTAGTGGAGGTGTAAGTCCATTTCTTAGTTGTATTAATGGGTGTGTGTGTGGGTCCCATATGTGTAAAAAAGAAAATTAGACACTTGGGGACGACCGCCAAAATGGAAAAATGACAACCTTAAAGGCAGATGGAGGGAGTATTTCTTACTGGGCAAATATAAAAATTAGTCTTGTAAATATGACCGATTTCAACTTTAGTCATTTTTTTTTCTGCATTTCTCAATTTTGGTCATTTTGTCCAATTTTGGTCATTTTTAGTCCACTTTTGGTCCAAAATTTATACATTTAGGATCAATTTTGGATATTTTTCAACATAAAGGATTAATTTTGGACAAAAAAAACATGACCAAATTTGTGAAAATGACTAAATTTAGACTAAATGGACTAAACTAAATTGGACAAAAAAGGATTGCAAATGATAAAGGACTAAAGTTGGAATCTGTCATACTTAAATTACCAATTGTGACATTTACCCTTTCTTATTCGACAATTCTGCTTTAATCAGTAGGCCAGTAAGAAATTAAGGAAACTCAAGTGGTCGTTTATTAATTAATGATTATCTAATAATAAAAATTATAACATAAGTGACATTACATAATACCGTCTTAGTAATACTTTAATTTATATAATACATATTTGTAATAACTTCTAAATAATTTAATAATGAATTAATTGTTAAAACTACAATATAGTTCCAAACTACATTATAGTTTCAAAAATTACATTATTATAATTTGTTTCATTAAAAAAATATATTATGATACTCATACCCGTCCCAAACTCGTTTATCAATACCCAACTACTCATATTTGTACCTGTTTCATTAAAAAAAATATAAAATAATTTAATTCCGTTCCAAGTAGACCCATAGATCATGGAACAAATAATTACACATACATACCCATTTAATATTATTAAGATGTTAGGACTAATAATATTAATTCAAAATCATTAATAATGAAGAAAATAATTTAATATCGTTCCAAACTTTTTTTATCAATATATAATATGTAACACTTTTTATTTAAGTAACATATATGAGTAACACTTTTTCCATAAGTTACACTTCCTATATAACACTTTTTCATAAGTAACATAATTTATAACACTTTTATATAAGTAATATTTTTAAATAACACTTTTACATCATTGAAATATTTATGTTGTACTTTATTGTAGTTTTTATATTATATATATATATATATATATATATATATATATATATATATATATATATATATATATATATATATATATATATATATATATATACTATATTGAAGGAGCTGTTAATTTTGATGAGGTGTCATCTCCACAATTTTTCTCAATTATTTTATTTTTTTATTGTTCATATATTTATATTTATTTATTATTATAAATAGTAGAGATATAATTATTAGAGATATCTATTCATATATTATTTATACTAATTATTATAATTTTTTATTAATTTTTTTTATGGTTAAATTTTTTATTTTTTATTTAATTTTATTATGATCTTTTACTTTTCTTATTTCTTCAATTTGATTTATATTAATTAAAATTTTACTTTCTTTTAAATAATTTTTCGTTAGATTTTTTAACTGTTTTTTATTTTAATATCTTTTAGTATGTAAGTAAGTTTACTTTTTTATTCTTTAAATTAAAATATACCGTATTAATATTTTATAATTCTTCTTTGCTATTTTTTTTTTGAATTTCTCTTAATCAGTATCATTATTTTTTTAATAAAAATATATGTTATTTTTAAATATTTTTTCTTCCGCATATCATATGAGAGTTTTATATTGATACGATGTCGATTTTAAAAATTTTTTATAATATTTTTATTTTTTCGATTGATACATACATATTAATTTCATTATAATACTTTTTTTGTTAGTAAATTATTTTTTAAAAATATTGTTTTAATAATTATTTTATAAGCATATCTTAATTCATGTATTTATTTATTATGATTAGTTGGAGATATTTATTCATATATACACATATCATGCGTATTGACTTAATATTATTTATATTAATTATTATTTGATTAGGAGATTAAAAGATATCTTTAATATATTCAATATATCTCTATCTATAAATAATAATTTTTATTCATTAATCATTCTCTCATGTAAATTATTATATGGTCTCTTTTATATTCTTAATTTATTTTCTTTTTATCATTTTTTTAATTCTTTTTTTTATTACGTGAAATTAAATTTATCTTTTGTAATAATTATTTATAAAAATTTTCATGGTCAAACTTTTAATTTTTTATTAATTTTTTATTACGCGAAATTTTTATTAAATTAATTTTTTTTAATAATTATTTATTAATTGTTATAATTTCATTTACTTTTCTTATTTCTTCACATTGATTTATATTAATTTAAATTTAATGTTTTCTTATTAATAATTTCCAATTATATTTTTTAATTGTTTTTTATTTTAATGTTTTTTATTTTGTAAGTTAAGTTTATTCTTTTTATTTTTTTTAAATTAAAATATATCGTACATTAATTTTTTATAATTTTTCTTTTTTCTTTTTTAAATTTCTCTTTATTATAGTTTCATTATTTTTTCTAATAAAGATATATGTTTGTTTTAATATAATTTTTTCTTTCGCATATCACATGAGAGCTTTATTTTTTTGATATGATGTCGATTTTAAATATTTTTTATAATATTTTTATTTTTTTCATTAATCCTTACATATTAATTTCATTATAATACTTTTTTATTATTAAATTATTTTTTCTAATATTATAATTTCATGTCCGCGTAATACACGGGATTTGTACTAGTATATATATATATATATATATATATATATATATATATATATATATATATATATATATATATATATATATATATATATATAAACTACAAAATTACTATGTGTTAGAATATACTTCCTCCGTCCACTTACAATGTATCTATTTTACCATTTTGGGCATCCATTTCAAAGGTATCCATTTCCCTTTTTTGGTAAAAAATATACCCTGTGGCCCACCACTTCCCTCTAATACAACCACCCACTTTACATATAATAATAATACTCCTTAATCCAAGCGCAAAAAGCAAACGAGTACCTTGTAAGTGGCCGGAGGGAGTATAAATTAATGGGTCACTTACTAGAAGGTACATAAAATAATATATAATTACTATAAACTACATGACTCAAAGCACTATTACTCATAACTACACAATTATGATTGTGATACCATAAATACCCCTATGTATTTGCACAATTGTTCTGCACAATTTGGTTCTGCATATTTTGTTTGCACATTTTAAATTCCGGCAGCAGGCGGCGGTCAACGACTGTCCGGACGCCGGGCAACGCCGGTCAATATTGGTCAACGACGGTGGGTGGGTGAGGGGTAGGGTTGTTGGTTTAAAAGTGTATGGAGTATAAGGTTATATTTGGTATTTTACTTTAATATTTTGTATGTGAGAGTAATTATTTAAATTCCATATATCTAATAGTAAATATGCTTAAAAGTGTGTATCTGAGAGTAATAAACCCTAAATTAATTATTAGAGTAAAAAGTATATATCATATTATGTACATTTACTTTTATAAATAAAAAAAACTTGAGTAACTCTCTTGTGAGACGGGTTATTTATGAGACGGGTGTGAGACGGGTCGGTCCATCACTAAAGTATGTTTATTGTATAGTTAAAGTATGTTTATTTGTAGTTAAAGTATGTTAATAATAAATCATATTATAACACACTAAAATCATACTTTAATGCATATCCAAGCCTACTTTAGAAAACATACTTTATATATATAATAAGCATACTTTAATGATGGGTCGACCCGTCTCACTAAATAACCCGTCTCATAAGAAACTTTGTCAAAAAAAACTTATATCACCATAAGAAATCTTACATTTTATGATAAAAAGATTTTGCAACGCACAAATTTCTTCAGATCATTACTTAAAAGTGACATTTTATTTTAGTCGAAATGTACTTTTTTTACACTATTTGCAAATGTCATTTTTAATAATGTTTTTCGTCACTAAACAAAATGTTTAATGATGGTGGTTATTAACACATCATATTACTCCGAGTTTTTAATGAATAACTATTTAATGATGAATTAAAAGATTTTCGTGATAAATCTCAACGTCATAAAAAAATTATCCATTCATAACAATATATATGGCCTTAAATTTATTAAAAAATTAATGACAAAACAACCAACCAAGATGACAGAATTAAGAAAAACTAACTTCTTAATTCAACTAAAATTATGTCATAGCAAAACAACCAACCAAAAAATAATCATGAACATGATAGCTACCCAACAAACCTCCCAGCAAACTGCCAAGTCTAAGAAAAACTGCCAAATATTGCGGAATGCACACAAAAAATGCAAACTAGCAATCAAAGAAGAGTGAGTCTCTTGTACGCCCGGGTACTTGCGCCTAAATTCCCTAGCAATACATAAGTTTAAATAGAATATGGAGGGGAAGGATTGTGTTCACATACCGTATCCCCGGGAGTGCAGGAGCTTTTTTTTTTAAAATGAAAAGTATATTTCCGAGCAAGAGTTTTACCCGAAGGAATACATAATCGTGAAACTTACTAGAAGTCTCACATCTCTTAGTAGGAGGGGAACACAATTAAATGATACAATAACAAGGGTTATTCGACCAATATGAGAAGTCGATATCACTTCTTAAACATTTCCTCTTCCAAGCCCACCAGCTCCAAATTTGTGATTTTATTTCGTTCAACATCTTGTCGCTGTCCCATGATTTACCTTGAAACACTATTTTGTTGCGGTTGCTCCAAATGGTCCAGGTGGTGCATAACCAAACATCGCAAGCTAGTCTGTTCTTGATTTTGTTTTGGAACAGATTGGTAAACTGTAAGAATGTACCTGTTGGATTATTTGCTAGCACAGTTTGGACTCCAAGCCAACCAAGGCACCTACTCCACAACTCTTGAACAATATTGCAGCAGCAAATTAGATGGCTTACTGTCTCTTCCTCCTTTTTGCAAAGATTACAAGCGGTAGGAGTGTTAGGTGGTAAGGTCTTCCTTCTCTTTAACTCGACAGATGTTGGAATTTTTCTTTGCAAAATCCTCCACGCTAGAATCTGGACTTTCGTAGGAGCCCAGCTTTTCCAAATCCCCTTGTAATTCTCAGCCTTAATAGTGTTCTGCAACCTCCCTCTCGCTTCAATAATCTTATAAGCTTCGCTGACCTTGTACTCTCCAAGCTTATTCGGCTTCCAGTCCCATCCATCTTTCTTGTCTTTAATAAGAGTGAACATGTTAAATAGAGATAACAAATCAGCAAAGATGTTAGACTCCCTCTCCCTAAGTTCCCTTCTCCATTCCCATTTCCAATCCCATATCCCCCCTTCCCAGCTCCCCATCTCAGCCACTGTTTTATGTTTGTTCTCACTCAAGTAATACAATCTAGGAAAAGATGTTTTAAGACTTGTATCCCCGACCCAGATATCATTCCAAAAATCAATATTTGTCCCATCCCCCACAACTCTATCTATGTTATTATAGAACCAATTTCCTTTATCATCTTTGAGACATGACAGGACCCCCCTCCACCATCCCTTTCCCGTGCACCCTTCCCTCTGACCGATCGACAACTCTGACAGACCCATCCTAACACCCAATCTAGCCTTTAAAATTTTAACCCATAGACTCCCCTTGTCTACTAACAATTTCCAAACCCATTTACCCATCAAACTTTTATTGAAATTTACTAAGTTTTTAACCCCAAGACCCCCATAATCCTTTGGTAAGGACACTGTTTGCCAATCAACCCAAGGGATTTTCCTGGATTTTTCTCTCCCCCCCCCCAAAAGAAAGTTCCTTTGTAAGGCAATTAGCTCATTGATCACACATAGAGGGGCTCGAAATACCGACATAGCGTAAGTAGGAACCGAGGCCAAGACTGAGTTGACCAGAACCAATCTACCACCAATCGACATATTACAATCTTCCCACTTTCTAATTCTTCTCCTCACCTTATCAATCACATATCTCCAGTCAGCAGCTTTTTTGTGTGAGCACCCCACCATCAACCCTAGGTATTTAATAGGAAGTGTAGTCCTTTTGCATCTTAGAATTTCTGCCATGTCAGCTTCTAGACCTTCTTCCATATTCATACCAATCAATGTGCTTTTGTCCAGATTGATCTTCATACCCGAGGCCCATTCTAGAAGGATCAGAACTCTTTTAAGGCAGATGGCGTTCTTTAAACATGCTTTCCCGACAAAGATGGTATCATCCGCATACTGTAAGTGTGATACTTTCAACCCGTTCAATCCCACTTCAACAGAATCATACAAGTCTAGGCTGATAGCCTTTTTTATCATAAGACTAATCACTTCCGCCACTATAATGAATAAAAATGGTGACAACGGGTCTCCTTGTCTCAAGCCTCTCTTCAGTTGGAAATCTCCAGTAGGGCTACCATTTACAAGAACATCAGCGTGTGCAGTTCTCACACATGCCATAATCCACTGTATCCACTTCTCTCCAAATTTAAAAGCCATCATCACATCTTCCAGGAAGTTCCATTCGACCGAATCATAAGCTTTTTCAAAGTCAATTTTAAAGCAAAAGCTGGCTTTCTTTCTTTCTTTCACATCTTCTAAGATTTCTTGTAGAGCCACAATGCTTTCCAAGATACTTCTTCCCTTAACAAAAGCTGTCTGTTCTTCTGCAATAATAGAATGGAGTACTGAGCTCAATCTACTAGCTAGTATCTTTGCCAAAATCTTGTATGGGCCTCCAATAAGAGAGATGGGTCTGAAGTCCTTTAACTCCACTGCATCTTCCACCTTCTGAATCAGAGTTATAAATGAGTGGTTCAGACCCTTAGAAAGAGTTCCGTTGGAATGGAACTCATTAAGAAACCTCATAAAATCCTCCCTAATAACATCCCAACATTTACTGAAGACCGCCATATTGAATCCGTCGGGCCCCGGACTCTTTTGTTCGTCGCAGCTATTCAAAATATCTAAGACTTCCTGCTCCAAGAATGGCTTCATCAAGAATTCATTATCCTCCTCCGTAATAAAATTGGACATGAAGTCAATATCAATCCTCGGTCTTAGCATGCTTACACTCTTAAAATGATTTTCGAATGAAGTAAAAACTACTTCTTTGACTTGTTGGACTTCTTGGCTCCAAGTTCCATTTATGTAGAGCCCTTTAATTTCATTCTTTCTCTTGCGACCGTTGATGACCCTGTGGAAGACTGAAGAATTTATGTCGCCAAATTTCACCCATCTAATTTTTGCTTGCTGGTTTAGGAATCTCTTTTTTGTGTTGATGTCACATAGTAAGAGAGCTCTTTCTTTATTTCTATCCATGATCTCAGATTCTTCGAGGCCAAATGTGTCATCCACCATGTCAAGTTGCCAAATTTTCTCCTTCCTTTTTGTTATTTTGCTGTTCAACTTTCCAAAAACTCTCTCGCTCCAATCTTTGATATCTGCTTTAAGTTTTTTAAGTTTCTCTTTGATCACATAGCCCCCCCATCCGTCCACCGCATAGCTTTCCCATTTATCCTTCACGAAGTTGTAGAAATCAGGATGTGAAAGCCATGAATTCTGGCTCCTGAATGGTTTAGGGCCCCAATTATCCACTCTGATTTCTATAATTATAGGGCAGTGGTCTGATAATCCCCGTTTCAGCCCTCTCTGATAGACTTCTGGCCATACATCCATCCAGTGTTTGTTAAGTAGGAACCTATCCAGCCTGCTTCTACATTTTCCATCCGGTTTATACCACGTGTATGTCCTTCCATGAAGTGGCAAATCAACTAGCTCCATGTCCCAAATGAAATCCTCGAATCTGTTTGCATCCCTACTGTCAAACCTAGACCCAGTACCAACCCTTTCTGATGCTCTTCTTATTGTGTTAAAGTCCCCCCCTATACATATACAGCAGCCATCTTGCTGATTGATGACCATTTTTATCCTCTCCCATAGGTTGGCTCTTTCGGAAGGGTTATTTGGAGCATAGATGTTCAGTAGACAACACTCTATGCATCCATCAATCCAAGTACCATTCACGACAACTGCTCCACTCATATCCCACCAACTCCTTGCCATGAATTTATCTGTATTCCATACTGTTAGGATTCCTCCCGACCTCCCATCCGAGCCTTTAAAAGCTTTTCCCATATTAATATAACCTCCCATCTGTCTGCAAGTATTATCATCAACAACTTCTAGTTTAGTTTCTTGTAAAAACATAACATCAAATTTTTCTTTAATCCACCAATCTCTAATTTCAGTTTTTTTTGCAACCGACCCCAAGCCTCTACAATTTAAGCTGAAAATCTTCATTTACTAACCTGTGTCTCCTTGCTCCTGTTCTTGTGCTCTTCCTTGGTGTTTTGTGCTCTGATAAGGTTTTCAACACTGTTCACCATCTGTACATCTAAAGCATTGCTCTTCAGTCCCATGGCTTTCCCCATGTTCCAAATTTCTCTTGCTTCTAGCTCGTCCCTATTAATTATCTTCTTTATTTGTTTGTCGCTCCTACTTCTCTTCTGCATGACTTCTGGGGTTTCAATATTTCTCAAGAACTCCCTCAAACTATTTTGTACCTTCTTTTTCATTTTTTTCTTAGACAGCTTCTTCTGTTTTGTTTTGAGCAATTCCCTGTTCTTCCTTGTACTTTCTTCATCATCGCTCTCTAAAAGTAGTTGTTCCTCCCTTACTTCTTTTGACTTTTCTGGATCTATCTTCGTTGGGGGACCCAATTTTTTTATTTCGATCCCATCCTGATGTTGGGCTTGTATGTTAAGAGTTTTCTTTTCTCCATCCACTGGGCTTTCAACCGAGTGTTCTGATAGGTCCACTTGGCTTGCTTGGTTCTGGGCCTGTAAGGATCTCTCTAAGTGTGCAGAAAACTATAAATGAATAGGCAAAGTCAAGCTAGAGTCTTGATCTAGCTTCAATCAATCGTCACATCCATGATGACAGAGCCAAGGATTGAAGGAATTCGGCTCCACGATAGAAAAGATTTCAGCAACTGGCAGTAGGAGAAATTCTTTATACCACCTTTCTTCATCCTGTAGCAATAAAAAAAACAAAACCATCCCACCAACAAAACTAGGCCGTGGAGGACACAAGTAAAATCCCAACAAATACAGGACATGCCATCAAAATATTAGCAACATACACTATCAGCATCCAGCTAATACCAATTAACTACTAACAGAGTAGTGTACCGTGAGACCATAGCAAAAAGATAAAAATTTTCAATTTAAATCCAACAAATGACGTACAGTACCTTCTAACCACGTGATACTATGGTACACCTTAGTAAAATCAATATCAGGTATTAAGGACTACAAAAAGCCAGTGAAGGCTTCAATCTACTCCACACAGTATGCAACAAATTGGTAACAAGTAAAAAAAAAGTGTATATCCATCATCTATTCTAGTTACAATATTAGTCCACCGCAACAGTCTACTACAAAACACCAATAGTTAACATGTAAGAATAACACAGAAATACAACAAAATCACCAGATATTACAATTACGAAACATGATACTTGCACACAATCACAGTAGCAGAATAGGCAACCCAAGGACCATAAAAAAATCCCAACAAAATGAGACAACAAGCATGCATCCGTCTATGCGAAAAGCAGCAGAAACCAAGAACTAAAAAAATAATAAACCAGCAACCGCAGAAAAATATTAAACATTATATAAAGTTGAAGGATACATGCAAGTTATTACAACATAGAGCGATTACATGACAAGTAAAGAGGTTTCAAATACTCCAATCTTCACAGCATAAACATAAAGCAGTTGAAACTCATGCATACGAAGTTGGTGACATGCACTCACATTTATATAATGATGAGACAAAGCGAAGTTCAAATACATGTAGTCCAATGGTTGAAACACTTATTATCAAATCATTTGGTAGAATCACAAGTCAAGTAATCCATGGGTATAGGAAATTTTACAATAAGCCACATCAATCATTAAACAAGTGTTGTGCTTAGCATATAAAATGCATGACACCAAGCAATGCATCTATAAAGAAATCATATGCAAATAGAAATAGAATAAGCATTTTTTATGTGAGATTCTTGGCATTGATATGTTCATCATTCAATTCCACAGCTGTTTCATGAATTTGTATAGATTGCAGAGATACATTATATATGAGGAGACTTGGTGTACACTAACTACTAACAACTAACATTTACCTATCAATATATATATATATATTTTTTTTTTCTCTTTCCCATTTGAATAGTATGTACAAGAATTCAAAATCCACAAATCAAATTTCTGACATATTTTACCTTTCAATTTTATCTACAAATAGAGAAGAAGATGATCATATAGTTCTCATGACAATGTGACAAGAATAATATTGTCCTTAAAATAAATAAAAAAATCGTTGAAAATAACAAAATAAAAAAAAATTAGGCCCTTGAAAGGGATATAACTCTAACATGGTTTGGATTAATACTCTTAGGTGAAAGTGTTATAAGGTATGCTTCCTCCAAAGGAAACTTGTTTCCCACCATGAAACCTCCTAAAATTATATTCATCATAAATTAACATTTCTTGAATATGTCCCCTCGCTTTTCTTTGGACTTACCCACTGTATTCATGTTCAGCTATCACTACAAATAATATATAATATATAATTTTTGATCTATCTCAATCCTTCATACAAAACAACCTGCCTAATTATTCTAGCTTATCAATAATTATGTCCACAATCTTGCTACTTGTAAATGTTGTAAGGTCCTTATTTTTAGTTGTTATATTGTTCGAGATAATATCTACATATGCAGTAAAAAATACAATCTAAATAAACAAGTATTATTGCATATGTAGGGACAAATATATAATCTATATATCACTATTATATGTATACTCTTTCCGTTCCAAGGTAAATAATATTTATACTAACTGCTAATATTCAATTGTGACGAAATTTGAACATTCTATTTATAAATACCGAACTATTTAATTAATTTTCTTATCATTAGTATTAAAATCCGGTTATTTTTAATCAGGATTGTGAATAAGATGCTATTAACTACTCATTACCTAATTAATCAAATTATTAAACGAAAATATAATGCAACTTGAGCTAACTTAAGTAATTCGGCATATCTTCTCAAACACTTCATGATAGGGTGATTTGATTAAAAATGGGTATATTTATTTATTTGTGATATATCAAAAGGCAAATCTATTATGTATAATAGGGAGATATTGACACAATAATAATCTCTTTATGATACCTTTACATCTGCGGTATGGATTTCTGTTGGGTTTCTCATCCAAGGGCTCAACATAGAGGAATGCATGAATCGATGACATGGTTGTTCAAAAAGTAGCAGGAAGCATGAAAATGAAAATGAGTAATTGATGTTGAAAATGTGATTACAATTTAAAGAGAGATGGTGTATATATGGAAAAATGTTGCAGCTGTATCATACCTTCTTTTACACTCACAACACACAACATCGCTCTCTCTTTCATAACCTACATCCGTCACTCACTCATAAACTCCCTCACCATAAACCTTCTCTCTCTCACAAATTTCACTCAACAACCTTCTCTCTCTCAAGTTTCATTGGCCTATAATCAATTCCCCATATTTCCCCTGCCTTATCCTTTTTGGGACACCCCTATTACCAAAAGCTTGTATAAAGGAAACTTGTTTACCTCACAAAACTATACTCATTCATTGAAGTGCCATTCATCACCACCATCTTCTTTCTCTCTACCACCACTGCACGTCTCCTCCACTGGCTAAGTAAGCTCCAACACCCCCTATTACTACACTCCCTACACCACACCACCCCACATACCACTCACCATTAACCATCTCTCGATCTCTTAAATTTCTTGCTCATAAACTCCCTCATCATTAAGCATCTCTCCCTCGGATTTCCAACAGTGCACAGCAGGTAGCTCGCTGGGGCTTCACAGCTGTTCGGCTGCTGCTTTTTCTCTGGATAGATTCGTATTCCTTCTATATTTTTCCGACGACGTACCTGGTGAGCACTGCATGCTACAACCTCTCTTTTACTTTCCTAAACTTGTCCTTATTTTGTTAGCATCCGATTATCTGTTAATTATCCGTCTAATTTGTAGAATGCATTATTTGCTCCATCCAAACTCCATGCATCTCCATATAGGCTTAGTATAGGATGTTTCCGCCATTCATCACGTAGGCGTAGCTTCTCCAGTTAATCCCACCGCTGTTTAATTAATTTCTTCTTGATGAGTTGGGCTTTAGAGTGTTATTGGGACTTAGGGTTCAAAAAATAAAAATATTTGGGCCCAGTATCTGTATTTTAAATATAACACTTGAAAAGTGACATACTAGCAATTTGGCCACACAAATCCAATGTCTGATGTGCTCATTTCTTTACAGTACCAAAAACTCCTATATATACATACCCTTTGCCATATTCCCACATACCAACATCCCTTCTCTCATCTCACTCACAAACTCCCTCACCATTAACCATCTCTCTCTCTCTCAAATTTCACCAGATTCACCAACAGGTTTCCATCGCCTCATTCTGATTTTCTCCCTCCCCTTCCTGTTATTGAGTGTGAACTGTGTAAAGATCTATCCATCACACTCTCCACCACCTTCACCATCACACTCGCTTCTTAATTTTACCCAACAACAGTCCGTCTGCTGCTTTTATAATTGAACAATAATACCTTCCAACACTTTATTCAATCACCCGAGGTGCCTCCAACTTCTCCTCTTATTTTTTTTTTCATTTTCTGCACTATTATTGACAACTATTATATTTTGCAGAAAAATGTTAAAAGAAATAAAAAAGGCTCTTAAGAAGTTCAATGATGTCTTACCCCGCCCCACACATCGACGCGACACCCCCGCCGAATTGAGTGCACATGATACCGCTACCGATGTCCTGCAGATCTCCGTGCCACCGCCGACATATACCAGGAGTTTTTCTTACGGTGGCCCTTCACATAGCTCCAATGCTGAAAAATGAGGACAAGGACTTACCTTATAAGCTTCCGTGTGCCTGTATCTTGTGCCTCCCTGAGGCGGAAAAGAGAATGCTTGATCCTAAGTACAAGAACTGGCCCAGGCCAAACTGCATTCCGGGGAGCTATAAGCAATTTAGTATGCACAAATGGAACAAATGGAAAATCACTACGATATATATCACAAGAGCGAGTTGAATAAAAATAGGGAGGTATGCCCTCTGTGTGGTAATCGGTTCAAAACACCAAAATATCCAGAAATCCCACCAATCCCTCCACACAGGTGATTGGGAGATAGTTAGAATTTTTTTTAATCAAGTATTACTATTTCATTAAAAAACCAATCATTTTATCCGCATCACAAAATTCACTCAATATGATGGTGTCACAATTTTTTTTCAATTATACTCTCCAATATATATATATATATCATTCTTAAAAATAACAGTTGTTAATTATGAACTAAATTTCATGAAATACTTCCTCTATTAAAATAGATCAAATTATTGCTAATTATCAATTACCATACAGATTTACTAGGACACACTCACATGCATATTTCTTCCCAAAAGCTCAAAATGTAAAATGTTATAATTAATTATATACTTCAACGGGTAATCGTACGATATAACACGTGCAAGGAATAATTTGAATAATACAAATTTGAGTCCATTGCTTTACACAAGAATTTTTTTTTGCATTTTTTCAAATACTTATAATTACTACAACAAAATTGAGTTATAGAGTCATTGATAAGTATCCCAATATATTACATATTGAGACACTAATATATCTTGGGACATTTAAATTATGTATTTCATGTATTTATGTCCCATTAAGTTTTGGGACACAAGTTAAAGATACTTTAAAGTGCCTCTAAAAATATTAATACTTGACACTTAAATGTGTCTCTAAAAGTATTGTGCAACAAAATAAAGTGTCTCGTTAGGTGTTACAAAATTTAATAGTAATATGTTTTGTGGATATTTAAAAATGTCTAGTAATATTTTGAGACACTTAAAAATGCTTTGTAAAATCATTAGTTACACAACATTGCTTTTTGGAGACACTTTTGATTAAAAAATAACAATTTGACACTAATAACCGTTGTTGTAAACTGTTGTATCCCCAAGCCTTCATAGTTAAATCAAATTGCATTCCAAAAACTTACAAACAAATATCAATTCAATGCAATTCTAAGATCCAAAACTATACATTTAAAAACAAAAAATCAAAGTATTTCCAAGCAGGTTTAACTTACAAACTAGCCAAAATAGCAGGCATCAATATATATACAAACATATCCACCCAAGTGTTATTCGGTACATATATGTGCCACACCATGCATCCTCAAACCCTGAAATTCCAGAAGGAAATCTTTCATCAAAAAAAGACTTAAGCATTAAATAAAACTGAAGACTTTTAGTTGAGTGACTTCCAGGATTTAAAAAAGCATACTAAAGTGAAATAAAACAAGGAAAAATCAACATTGAATCACACTTAAGATTTGTCAACTACTTCAGTTTATGAAAATTATTCTATGGATATATGTCAATCATCAGGATTCGACAGATATACAAGACCAAATTACCAGTAAATAGTAACTCTAATCTGCATTTACTAAGTTTGGGTCTAGTCAGGGAGCTCTATCTACAAACAGGCAATAAAGTTTAAACCAATTTCTATACTTATTCAAACCACAGTTCATTCAGAAATCCATCTAAATTATTGCTCTTATAGCAGTTACCCACCTGTCAATGAATGAGTACTGTCAATCTACCTGTCAAACGGTTTTGAGCATAACTTCTTCATCCGACCTCTGATTTGAGTGATTCTTGCGCTCACGTGATCCTCTCTTCCTTGGATTTCTACTAATATAAAGAAAAGATAGAAACTCTAACATTTTAAGGTAGAAAAAGTCCTGAAAAGTGGCACCATCGTGCTGAGCAGGAACAGCTTGCGCAACGTCACCGTTTTGATCATAACTTTCTCGTCTGAAATCGGATTGAGGTATTTCTTATGCCAAAATGATCTTCTCTTCCGTGGCTTTCCTAAAATATTTCACATGACCAATTTGGACCTCCACACCGATACAGAAAAATTATGGAAGTTGGATGTCTGTTTGATTGCAAGGAGCTCGAATTCATCCCACATTCCAACTTGACATTCTTTATCCTTTTTCCTATCAAAACATCACAAAATACCTCTCATGCACCTTTTAGTAGATAATAATAATTCAAAGTATTGAGATTTGTGCAAATAATATCAATTATACACTTAAAGAGGTATCAAATTGGACACGAAAATACATGAATTTCCACTCTCATTAGTAGGTGTGATATTTTTGAAATAAAAATAATTTTTGAGATTGTTTGTTAATGTGAAGTTTTTTTTGGGTGGTGAAAATAAATATGGAACGGACGAAAACGAAAAGTGAAAATATAAATATGAGACGGAGGGTATATTATGTATTTGATCCTAAAAATTAACATTACCAAAAAATAATAAATAAATCACAAGAGTAAAATGCAATCTTGCTAGAAAAATTCATATTACATCTTAAGAACACGAATTAAAATCTAAATGTAAAATAACACATGAATTCTATGAGTAAATAGTATATAAATAAGGATAAAAATATAATAAAATTGTAAAAACTAACACTAAATTTTAAAAATTAAAATTAAATTATAAGAGTAAAATATAACACATACACATATGTCGAAACTAATTATTTCGTACCTCGAAATTACAAAAACATACCCAAAAAATATTTAAATGACATAATTACCCTTATGAAGCTTATATTTGTTCGATTGTAACAACCAAGTAGAATCATAATTCATTTATCTATCATTATATTTGTTCGATTATAAAAACCTAATAATTATATTTGTTCGGTTGCAACAATTGAATAAAACTAGAATTCGTCTATCTGTCTTTCTTACGACGCAATTGCCCAACATTTCAACATAATTTAATTGTGATTTTAATATTTTATTTATTTATTTGGGTATCATTCATTAATTATTAATCTTTTAATGCAATAAATTATATCATATATATAAGAGAAAAAAGAATATTTCATAAAGTATTCTCTCACACCCCACCTATAAATAAGACTTTTTGGTTATTAATTTTAAATACTCACATTCGATTCTCCAAGAGGAATAAGAGATTTCCTCAGGTTTCTCTAGAGAATTGATTTATAAAAGTATAAAAATTTATTTCGATAGAGCGAATCAAGTAGAGATTCGATTTATCTCTAATAAATTGATTAAAGTACTCTTCAAGAGGAAGAGAATTTATTCATGTATTCTTGAACCGATTTACCTCTTAAGAATTGATTCTTCAATAGGAAGAGAATCCAGTATTCTTGAATAGATTTGCATCTTAAAAATTGATTTTTCAAGAGTAGGAGGATCGATTTAAGTATTCTTGAATCGATTTACATCTTAAGAATCGATTCTTCAAGAGGAAAAAAATCGATTTAAGTATTACCTCTTAAAAATCGATTCAAGTATTCTTTAAGATCTACCTCTAAAGTATTGATTCAAATTTTCTTCAAGTGAAAGAGGATCGACAATTCAAGTACTCTTGAATCGATTTACCCCTATAGAATAAGATATTGAAAAACTAATTCATGTATAGAAAAGCTTAAGTTCTTTAAGTTAAATCATTATTTCATATATCAAATAATATTAAAATTGAGTTTGTAAATATTTGTTAATTTTTTAAAGTTAGTATGTTAATATTTATTCATTTTCATATAGCTTAATTATTTAATTATGACATATGAATTTTAGTATAAAATTTGTTTACTTTAGTTGTTTATATAATTTGAAACTAATAAATTAAATAAAAAAATAAAATTAATAAATTCATTACAAATTTATGAATATTTAAAAGAACAATATATATAATTAATTTTATTTATATATATTTTACATTATTTACTTTTAATTAATTTTCTTATATACTATTTTCGTTTTTAAATAATGTATTTTTTATTTTTAATAATGATTCAATTTTCATATTTTATTTATTTATTTGGGTATCATTAAATAATTATTACTAAACCTTTTAATGCAATAAATTAATAATTAATATTAAATCATATTAATATATATATATATATATATATATATATATATATATATATATATTATAATGGAAAAAAAGAATATTCCACATGTAATATTCTTGCTTACCCCACCTATATATAAGACTTTTTGGTTATTTATTCTAAATACACATTTCAATCTCTAGAGGAATATAAGCTTTTTTAAAGTTCCTCTAGAGAATTGGTTTATAAAAGTATAAAAATTAAATAAATATATATAGAAACTATTTAAAATATTTTAATAATTTTGTTTTAATTAATTTGAACTTATTTTTCATAAATAATCAATATATATATATTAAGTATTAATATAGCAAAGTCCTTTGTCATTTGATTGTTCGGTATAGTCTTACTATTTATCTATGTTTCCTATGCATTTATTATGACTTATTTTCGTTAGTATCATTAATAGCAATTAATAAATAAATAATTTGATATAAATAATAAATTAATTAGTATCAAATCAAATCATATATGGCAAAAAAATTTGAGATTTTTTTATATATAATTGATTGATATTTATTTTAGACATACAATAAAATTAAAAATTTATTATTAAGAGTTACATATTTTGATTATAATTACACTTTAATACAATGAAAAAAATGAAATACAAATAACTATATAAATATACAACAAAGAGACAAAATTGCCCCTATGTGATTGCACATTTTTGTAGAGAGACGGTGGAGTAATAAATTGTTTTCAATTGTATTATGTTATAAAGTAACATTTAAAAAAATAAAAGTCAAAATTCTTTCAAATAATTAGAAAATATTACATATATATTAATTTTTTTTACATGATTTAGTTATACGTTACATTATCAAAAGTCAAATGTTATAATTTGTTGCAAATTCTTTACATTGATAAAAAGAAATTGTCTAACTGTAAGAAAAAATCTGCTTAATCAATGTTATTACGTTATATAACACGAATTATTTAATTATAAAAAATAAGAATAATAATTAAATGATCCTGTGTTGTATGCGAGTTTCATACTATATATATATATATGGATGGTTGTAAAAGCCTAAAATTAATATTTGAAATGATGAAAGGACTAGGCTAAAATTTTATTTTATGGTAATTAGGCTCAGATATATTGTATTTAAGATGAAATATTTATTAAGTTAGTTTACTGTGTCCCTGAAGATATACCGTGCCCCTATGGAAATACAAAAATTTCTTATTAAATTCTTATGTTCTTATGAGGGCACGATGTGTTTTCGGGGCGCACAAGTTTTGTCATATTACCTCCGGCCACTTACAAGGTAACCGTTTGTTGTTTGCACGTGGACAATTCTAATGTCTTTATTTGCTTTTTGCACGTGGATTAAGGAGTATTATTATTATAAAGGTAAAGTGGGTAGTTGTATTAGAGAGAAGTGGTGGGTCATATTGTGTACTTTTTTTACTAAATAGAGGAAATTGATACCTTTGAAGCGCACACCAGGAATAGTGAAATGAATACCTTGTAAGTGGCCGGAGAGAGTATTTATTAAGATTTCTTTTGGATGGATTTAATTTTTTCTAGATTGATCTTTAATTAAGAAAAATAAAATTACTTACCTACAATATAATTAACTCTAGGTGGGCAACACTTACATCCGCCTAGGGATGTAATCGAATCGAATCGAGTCGAACAGTACTAGGTTTGAGTATCGTTTGTTAAGGAATTACCGAACTCGAGCCGAGCTCGAACTCGTCAAGGAAAAAAAATATCAAACTCGAGCTCGAACTCAAACTGTTTGTTAAGGCTCATGAACGTATTCACGAATACATAAAGTAACGTGTTTATGAATATTTTTTCATGAACATTTAAATATTTTTGTTCGTAAATATTAAAAGAATGTTTGGTTTATAAACATCTAATGTTGTTCATAATATTAAATAAACAAACTAACAAAATATGATAATAAACGTTGCAAAAATATTTAAATATTTAAATAATGACTCAAGTTATTATCATATTTGTGTGGTTTAATATAAAATATTTAATTATTGAATATTAATAAATAAATAATAATATATAATACTAAAAAAATAATTATAAATTTTATGAACACGTTTGTGAGCCATTAACGAGCTCATTAACGAATATGTTCGCGAGCTTTCGAGCCGAACACCCTTAGACTTGAGTTTGGTTTGATAGACTATTCGAGCTCAAAATTTATGTTTGGTTTGGTTTGATAAGGTTAACGAACGAGCTCGAACGAATATTTTATCGAATCGAGACACGAATAGTTCGTGAACGGTTTGGTTCGCTTACATCCCTACATCCGTCCCTGAACAAGACTCTTAGCTAATTACGAAATAAAAATCAAATAAATAAACTATAAACAAACATGGCCTTATACTTAGGTGTAAATTGATAGAAGATAATTGTCTTTCTGTTATAATTAAAGAGGGTGTATGGAACAATTATGTAAAGTAGAAAATGTATCTTAGATTAATGGTTAATTAATAAAGTTGTATTAAGTTGGTTGATTGCTATTATATTAGCTAGAACTAAAATGTAAAAAGGCGCCGTGTTTAATATCAAAATATGGTTATTAAAGTCTAATTAGGGATGCCCTAATTATAATCAATACAGCTTTATTAATGATCCCACTAATCAATATTCTTACTCTCTTAATTTTTTGATTAATACTACACCTACTTCAAAGGACACATTCACATTAAATAAAATACATGCATATCCATTGACTAATGTACCAATTCAGTTAATTTAATAAAATTGAAATTATTTAATAAAGAGTAACGTGTAAATTAGAGTTTCTTTTTTTTTTAATTACTCTTCAAAAAGTAATTTTCTATATTTTAAAAAATACTATTCAATAAATTAGGATATGCAAAAATTTGAAGAGTCTACATAAAGAATAATTTTCATGCCCTGAATATTAAAACTCCTTTCACAAGAGTGTTTGGATGTATTTATAAATACGTAATTAAATAGCGTTTACTATTTTAGACTCTTTAATCACCTAGTTAATATTTGATCAATTACAATTATCTCATGAATGTCCAAATTACTTATAATCACACATAAATTTAAGTAAATGATATATCATTTTAATTTCACTGATTTTTTTTCCGTTGTTAAAACTATACGTTATTACATTTTCTTTTATTTTTAAATTGTAATTATTTAACACTGATTTCTAATGACATGTTAATATACATATACACTTATTATATCTGGATATCCCTCACTCTATACTTATTTCACGTTGTTTAAAATTTTATTTTGTTTTATCAATTTTAATCCATATTTACGTATTTCACGTTGTTTAAAGATTGAAAGCTGGATTTAAGATCAGTGTAAATTTTATATTTAAAAACATTGTTTGTACAATATTACCAACGAGACATACTCATTTCAAAATACATTTGTCATTTTATGTGTTATGTTGGATAAATCTAATTCAAATACTAATTTCTTTCTGACAATATTATATATATATATATATATAAATTAAATATATATATATATATATATAATTTATATATATATATATATATATATATATATTTTTTTTATTAATTAATTAATTTATTTATAGATAGATTCTTTTTACAATATTAGTTGATATATTACTTTCCATTTTTCATGCTCATTAGAAATACTAATTTAAGTACATAGATTAGTCATAAAGTATATTCATCACTTTGGGTAGTATTCATAATTTTTATTTTAGATCAATTATCATCCCTCATTTATTTTTTATTTTTACATTGGCTATACTATTCAGGCATTTCATCATTTAAAACACTAGGGCTTAATTAGATTTGATTATTTAGGATTTTTTTTTATGTACTCCACCGACCATCTAAACATTCATATTTATTTTTACATAATTTTACTATTGATATAAGTATAAAGTATTTATGTTCCCTTTTGATAATTTTGGTAATAATTAGAGTGTTACATTGACCAATCACCCATATTTATGATGATTATGTGGTGCACTTGGGTTAATTGGTTAAAAATATAGGTGGGTGGATAGTTATATTTTAAATTTTTAATTATTTTATTTTATTTAATGGTGGAGATCAAATTAAAATATATTTTAACAATTAAGACCGTTCAAGTCAATCGGTGCACCAGGTGCATAGTGGTTAGACTCATAAATTTGTTATAGCACTTTCTCCGTTCAATTTCAATCTTTAAATATTTTCAATTTGGGCGTCTCATTACAATCTTTATATTTCCCTTTTTGGTAAATAGACTCAAATAAATTAATTATTTCTTTTTTCATGGGCTCACACATCACATTAATACCCCTACCCACCTTACATTAAAATATTATTTCTCTTACCTCACTATACATTAAAATATTCTTTAATCCATGTGAAAAAGCAAATTAAAGTTTGAGGAGGGAGGAGTATTAAATAATAAAATATTATTTCTCTTACCTCACTATACATTAAAATATTCTTTAATCCATGTGAAAAAGCAAACTAAAGTTTGAGGAGGGAGGAGTATTAAATAAGAAAACAACTAAACTAGAGATGTATAAGTAAAATTAAAATATATAGATATAGCTTCTTGTTCGATGAACAACTCATTACTATGCCTTAGTCAATCTTCACCTTCGTCTAGCTTTTCTTTCCCTGATATACAGACAACACCCTCTGCCTCCATCTAGGGTTTCGACTCTTGTTCTCACGTCTTCTACGTTAATCTCTCTGTGTCAAGTTTCCGCTTCTGGTACGTTTCTCTTTTTATTCTTCAGATTCAATTTTGAGATAACAATTTTAATTACGTATTTTTCCCTTTGATTTCGTTTATTAGTGGGCAATTATTAATTATAATGTTCAGGAAATTAGCCTTCTTTTTATGGTCAGGTTTTCTTAATTCCATTTTTAGAAATGGTTTCTAACATTTTGAGCAGCGAATTGTTGATCGTGATCTATGCTAGTATTGTATTTAATCGACTTTAGATTTTAACTCCATTTCCCCTTTCTCGAAGATGATTTTCCCTTTTCTTTGCAAGATGATGTTCTGACTTGCTAATTTGATTGTGTAGGGTGTGTACTTTGGTCTGTTGTTAATATTCAAGTAGTTATTTCTGTTCTGTAGGTAAAAATCTGTCGAAAAGAATCGCAACCGAAGAAATTGAGCCGCTACTGTCAAATCGAAACGGCGGCGGCAGGGGAGGGCGATTTGAAATCGGAAATCTTCGGCGGGAGTAGCCGCTGGATGTAATCTGAGAAGCGCCATTGGCTTGCATCTTGCTAGATCCAGTGGTGGCGTTGGATAGCGACGACCATGGGCGGCGGCGGCACTGAGAAGAGAAGACCCGAGACGACTGAACAGGAGAACCCATCCATCCAACGGTAAATCCCTAAATTCAGGAATTAGGAATTCTGAAAAAAAAATGTCATAAATTCACATTAAATTTCCCATAATAAACAGTAATTACTGCCTTAGCCTTTTCCTCCGTCTTTCAATTTTCCCAATTTTTAGATAAGAATTATAATTAGTTATTTCCCAGATTGCCTAGCTCAAGAAACCCTTATTTTTTCCCCCTTAGTTTGTACAGAAGTTTCCGAACGCTCCTTGGCATATTCGCAGTTACAGTCATCCCAAAATTTCCCCGGCTGCAGCGTTGCCACATGACACAGGTTAGTTTTCGTATTCCTTATTAATACATTCTTCATGTGGAAATTTCTCATTAATTATTACTCTAACTTTACTAATCGTAGGGGTTGTCTCTTGCTAACGTATTTGTTTATATTTTGTGAGAACAATTTGTTGGGATGGAATTTGGTGTAAACTTTGTCTCATTTTCTTGAGTATCGAGTTCATCTGACGTCTGCTGCTATTTACTCTGTGTAAGAGTTGAAAATAATAAAATCTTTATATTTACTTTTAGCTAGATTTTTCCATGAAGTTTTATGCAGCACTGAAGCGCTGTTTTTCTTCTTCTTTGGAATTTATTGAGTTTTTTATGGGAGAAATCAGAATTACTTGGTATAGATTAGATAATTTGAATTGCATCTTATTTAATCCGTCATAGTTTCTGATCTTTCTTGTCGCACCAAAAAATATTTTGGATATGGCAGTGAATCTTGTATAAGTTTTATCTTTTTATGTCTCTTTTCTTTGAATGGTTTCAAGTTATTAGATGGTGTACATAAGCATACAAAGCTGACATTCTGGGATGTTTTCCGCAATTTGTATAATGAAACCCACATTTTATTTTAATTGGAACTGTTTTCCTCTTGCTTCATCTCCCAATAAACTACTTCCATTATTTTTCTTTTTTGCTACTTGATTTATTTAAAAGTGAAATTTTTTTCCTCATTTTGGTTCTTAACAAATGGGTAAAAAAATCATTATCCTCTATAGTAGAAAACTAGAACATGAGTTTAACCTTTAAAATCAGAGCAATACTTCGATGAGCCTGTTTGGTGAGATGATTTGTATTCTTTTAACTGAATAAAATTGTTGATCCCTTTTTGTGGTACATAAGTGATTGGAAGTAATTTTTTATTTTTACCTCGGATTAAATTCTGTATGCAGATGTCATCATGGTGTAGTTAATTATGTTATATACACAATAAAGCATTAACTCCTTAACTTTCATAAAAGTAAGTCATTGTTAGGATCCATTGTACAATTAGAGTATATGTTGTGAACTACAAACTGTCATTGGTAGGATCCATTGTATAATTAGAGTATATGTTGTGAACTACAAATGTACTTCTGTAAATTCTCTCAGTTATTAATGTCAGCTGTTGAACATTTAATTATGATCTGCCGTTTAAATATTAGAATAATTTTCACACACTTATCTCTAACTTTAGGCTTGCAGTTTTATTTACTCCAACTTATAAGTCATTTTCCGATTCCTCTGAATCGCTTGGCTACCAACTTCTTAAAACTTATATGTGTATTATATTGTAAACGGCAACATGTTGCATTGGTGAATATAACGCGGCTGCTCACTCTGATGACTCAGACTGACATTGAAACAAAATATGACTTTTGTAGGGATTTTCGTAAAGTTGACGTTCTCCATCTTTCATTTTATCGACTTGTTAATTCTTCTATGAACTATTTTGTTGTAAGTTTTACACCATTCACAAAGTGAGGCATTTCAAGCCAACCCTCATCCTCCCCAGTGAAATGCTTTTTATTGAACTGCATACAATTACTTATGTCAAGTAAAAAATAAGTCAGAATTTTTCATCTTTCTTCTGAAATGTTGCAGCTAGCGTTGTCAGTCACACGAACAACATGATGCTAGAGACATTTGCTCGCAGTTGTCAAAGGTATGTTCTTTTCTTATAATTTATTCAGCATTTGCGAACTCTAAACAAACATCAGAATATATTAGCCAGCAACGTATATGTTCATTTTATGGCAATAGCCTTTTGACATGAATGTATATAAAATATTGTGCATATATATAACCCATTATAGTTGTAAACTCATTTTATAACTTTGGTTTCCAGCAATATAAATACGTATTACTGTAAACCCAAGTTAGTGCTAAAATAATAATAATAAAAATAATAATAAAATGGGCTAACTCACGAAGTGAGGTGCCCCCACTAGTCTTCTCTAAAAAGCTTCATTTATCATTATTTCCTCACCTTTCCATCATCTTTTTTCTTTTCTAAATTAAATAACAATTTATTCTATTTATCCTTCTTTCCTCACCTTTCCATCATCTTTTTTCTTTTCTAAAAAAAATAACAATTTATATATTCTCTTGATGCAAGTGCACGAGCAACACTACCTTAATTAACTAATAACAAAACCATAACTAAACAAAAATTTCACATTAAAAAATAGGATAACATACAAATTTTTTTGAATTGTTTTATCGGTATTAATCGAACTCTGCAATTATTGTAATGCTTAATCAATAATTCTTATGCAATATGTCAAGTGTTACTTCAAATTCTAAACATTACTCCTCCGTCCCTCTAATATGTATCAATTTACTTTATTCACGTGGATTAAGGAGTATAATATTTTAATGTGTAATGAGGTGAGAGAAATAATATTTTAATGTGTAGTGGGTAGTTGTATTATTGTTGAGCGTGGGTTCCTTGTGTGTCACATTAATCCAAAAAAGGAAATGGATACTTTGTATTTGGACGGATCAAAATGGCAAAATTGATACGTATCAAGGGGACGGATGGAGTAAACATTATACAAAATAATTATTCAAGAAAAAAAAACCACAAGGTTGCTTTATCTTTGTTGATCAAGAAAAAAAAGAATAAAGAAAAAAATAGTTATGAGAATTAAATTATCAAAGAGACAAAGTATTCTCTCTCATATTTACTGAAATCCTTGCAATTGGAAAGTACTTCTATGGTCTTTAATTTCCATGAATTCCTTATTCTTCATCTTATTTTTCGCAACCCATTAATATATTAAAGAAAAAAGAAAAAGAAAAATAAAAGAGAACAAAGGACTATATACTCTCTCTCTCACCTCCTAGTCCTAGTTACACTTTTAACACCTTTCCCATTAATATATTAAAGAAAAAAGAAAAAGAAAAATAAAAGAGAACAAAGGACTACATACTTTCTCTCTCACCTCCTAGTCCTAGTTACACTTTTAACACCTTTCGGCTTTTCATGGTGCTATTAAAAAAGAATTGCTTTTCATGGTGCTATTAAAAAAGAATTAAATTTTGTATCTTATTTATTTATTTATTGGATGTACATTTTAGATTATTATGTCACACCCACAAATAGGATAAAGGTAAATTAGAAAATATAGAGCTTATTTATGCCATCATCAATTGGTTTTTCATAATTTGTTTTATGTGTTCATGTGGGAGTTTAGAGAGAAAGAGAAGAGAGTGTGTGTGTATTGAATAAGAAAGAGAAGGAGAATTTGTAGTATGCGTTCTCATTGCTTATAATATCTACCTATATTTCCTTTTCGCGTTGAATTTTACCCACAACTTTTTAGTCTCACAAATTCGAAAACTAATTCATAATTAAGAGAGAGAAAAAGATTTTAGAGAGAGTGATCGTATTCAAGAACCCTAAAACGAAACCTAAACTTCAATTGGTTTTTCTTCTTGTGCAGATTCAGTATATATTTGGGTTTGAGTTTCAATTTTCTGCTTTTGGAGCTACAAAGTCTTCTTCTCTCATCTCGAAAAGCATCATTTTGTTCTTCCCTTCAAAGCTCAGATTCTGCAGCATTTGATTTGACGATTACCTGTGGGTTGTAATTACCGGAAATAATCTTTGTTTTGGATTTGTCTTCCATAAAAATTTGAATCAGAATGAAATGGGGAGAGAGAATATGAGAGCCGGTTTAAGCACAATTCAGCAGACCCTAACGTCGGAGGCGGAAAGTGTTTTGAACCACTCCATAGCAGAGGCTAGTCGTCGGAACCACGGTCAGACTACGCCATTGCACGTGGCGGCGACGCTTCTGGCTTCACCGTCGGGATTTTTACGGCAAGCATGTATTCGCTCCCATCCTAATTCCAGCCACCCGCTTCAGTGTCGGGCTTTGGAGCTCTGTTTCAGTGTGGCTTTAGAACGGCTTCCGACGGCTCAGAACATGGATGGCTCGGGGGTTGAGCCGCCACTCTCCAACGCCCTCATGGCGGCTCTAAAGCGAGCCCAGGCTCATCAACGGCGCGGCTGCCCGGAACAGCAACAACAGCCGCTCCTCGCCGTGAAAGTGGAGCTGGAGCAACTGATTATATCCATACTCGATGATCCCAGCGTGAGCCGCGTGATGAGGGAAGCCAGCTTTTCGAGCCCAGCTGTAAAAGCAACCATTGAGCAATCATTGAATACTTCCAATGCCCATCATCAAAATCCCGCCGTCGGCGAGAATGTGAATTTCGGATCAGGTATCAGAGGAATTCCATCGCGATTGCTTTCCACCCCTGGTCAATTGTCAATGCCGCCGTCTTCGTCTCCGATTGCCGCTAATCGGAACTTGTTTTTGAATCCCCGACTACAGCAAGCGCAAATTAGGGTTCCCAACGAGGAAGAAGTGAAGATGGTGTTGGAGATAATGTTGAGAAGTAAGAAGAGGAATCCAATTCTGGTGGGGGATTCGAAATCTGAAGCTGTGGTGAAGGAATTATTGACGATGATAGAGAACAAGGAGGTGGGAAGTGATGCAAATTTGAAGAATGTTCAGGTTATATCTATGGAGAAAGGGGTTTTATTCAACAAAAATCAGATCACAGCTAAGATTGAAGAATTGGGAGGTTTGATCGAGAGTAAGATCAGAAATGGTGGGGTGATTCTTGATTTGGGAGACTTGAAATGGCTAGTGGAGCAGCAACAGAAACAGCCGGTAGTTTCTGAGATGAGGAGGGCGGTGGTGGTGGAGATGACTAAGTTATTGGCCAGATTCAGCGGCGGAGAAAGTTCTTCCGACGGTAACAAACTCTGGTTAATCGGAACAGCCACCTGTGAAACATATTTAAGGTGCCAAGTTTATCATTCCACCATGGAAATCGATTGGGATCTGCAGGCTGTCCCTGTTGCTCCGAGATCGCCTCTTCCCGGAATGTTCCCCAGGTATAATTTTTTTGTAGATTGAATTTCTTTATTGTTTTTGTTGTTGGATTGGCTTGCTTTTAGACTAATGAATCTTGAATTCTAGCACTGTGTTCATCCATTTCTTTTGTGAAATCTAGGTTTGATTATCTGATTTGTGATTGTTGTAATGTTTCAGGCTGGGCAATGAGAGGATTCTAAGCAATCCAGTGGAGTCTTTGAATCCATTGAAAACCATCACATCTCCACTGCATACTTTAACAAAACGCATATCTGAGAACTTGGATACTGCTCAAACATCATCCTTCTGTCCTCAATGTTCAGAGAATTACAAGAAAGAGCTGGTGAAGCTCGTCGCCATCGAGAAGTCGTTCTCCGAAGCTAAGCAGCAAGCAGCCCGACCATCTCTACCCCAATGGTTGCAAAATGCAAAACTCAACACTACTGATCCCAACAAAAAAGATGAATCACTTGTATGTTCATGTATGGTTTCGAATAAGCTCGTTGATTATGTGTAGAGCTAGCTAATGGTTTTGTGTTTTTATAGGGGACGGATAAAGAAGTGCTCTCCAAGCAGAGGACTCAAGAGTTGCAGAAGAAATGGCGGGATACGTGCTTGCATCTGCACCCTAATTTTCATCAGAATAATCGGCCTGAACAAACAGGTCCACCCACTCTACCTATGACTAATTTGTATAGTTCAAACATCCTCCTACGTCCGCCTTTCCAGCCTAAGCATGCATCCAAACCTCTTGGAGAAGCCCTGCAGTTGAACATGAGTCAAGTTACTAGTCGGCCCACGGAGCTCACCAATGTGGCAAGCTCCCCTGGAAGCCCTGTTAGGACTGATTTGGTTCTTGGAATGAAGGAACCGGATAGCACCTCGGAGAAAGCTGCAGAAGATCAGGCTAAGGACTTCCTCGGTTGCATCTCTTCAGAGCCACAAACTAAGTTGCTTGATAAGTTCTCCAATGCTTTACATGTTGACTCGTATAAGAAACTGCTCAAGGGCCTCATGGAGAAAGCATGGTGGCAGACGGAAGCAGTCTCCGCCGTGGCATCAGCTATTACTCGGTGCAGATTAGGCAATGGCAAGCGACGTGATGTTGGATCAAGGGGTGATACGTGGTTGCTGTTCACGGGACCTGACCGAGTCGGGAAGAAGAAAATGGTCTGGGTGTTGGCCGAGCAAATATGTGGGGCTTGTCCTGTGATTATATGTTTTGGCAAGATACGAGACGACGAAGAATCGGATACCAACATTCGTGGAAAGACCGCCATTGATCGTATTGCAGAGGCTGTAAGGAGAAACCCCTTCTTGGTGATCATGCTTGAGGATATTGATGAAGCTGATATGCTCGTTCGAGGGAGTATAAAACGAGCAATCGAGAGAGGGAGGCTCACTGATTCTCATGGCCGTGAAGTCGGTCTTGGCAATGCTGTATTCGTAGTAACCGGAGATTGGTCTAGAACGAGCTCCGAAGCTCTACTCTCTGGTCAATTCATGGATGACACGAAGCTGTCGTCTATAGCAGGCAACGGTTGGCAATTGGCATTGATCGTAAGGGAAAAGAGCGCCAAACGAAGGCCGAGCTGGTTGCAAGACGAAGATAGGCCGTTGAAGCCGAGGAAGGAAACGGGATCAGGCCTATCTTTGGACCTTAATCTTGGAGCAGCATACATGGAGGATGAAATAACAGATGGTACCCACAATTTGAGTGACCTCAAAATCGATCATGACGATGAACTTTGCCTCGTAAACGCACAGTTTTCGACCACATCAGTGCCTCACGAGCTAGTAAGCAACATGGACGATGTCATAGTATTCAAGCCCGTCAGTGCAGCCTTTCTCCGACGCGAGATCAAGAAAACCATAGTCGTAAAGTTCTCAATCACGGTAGACGAAAATGTGTCGATAGAAGTGGAAGACGACGTGCTCGAGAAGATCTTAGGTGGTCTATGGCATGATCGGACCGGCCTAGGAGAATGGATAGACAAAGTACTCGCACCAGGGTTCAATCAGCTGAAAGCTCGATTACCGTCCGATAATCGGAGCAATGTCGTAGTCCGACTAGTAGTGGAGTCGGACTGCAGCAATCGAGGGAAGAGCATAGGTAAAGTAGATTGGTTACCTAGTAGTGTAATGGTATGAGGAGGGGGTGAAAGAAGGGGGTAGAAATGATAATTTTGTATATCTATTGGACCACATTTGTAAATATTCAAATATATATTCAAATATACGGGGGAGTTATAGTCAAACTTTAATTGTCATACTCTCTCTCTCCCATCTTGTCATGTGCATTCAAGATGTCTTTGAAAATGTGTGTATCCACATATTTAATTTTATAATGGTTTCTTGTTTAATCCAAATAATTATATTAGTATCATGCATAAAAAAAATTTTGGATCAATAAATAGTAGGTGCAAAATGTATATAAAATTATTAAGCGGTACATTCGCTTTAGAAAATTATCGATAAATACAAAATTATATTTTGTTTTTCCTATAATTCAATCGTATATTAGTGTGTATTGTTAAGATGGAAATAAAAATATGTTATTTATACATTCATTCTATTAAGAAAGAAATTGAAAATACGCGATTAAATTGAATAACCCTATTAATGTACATTACTGTGCATTCTTGAGAGAGAAACAAAAAATACGTGATTAAACTGAAAAATCCTACGAATTCTTGAGAGAGAAACAAAAAATAAGCGATTAAACTGAAAAACTCTATGAATGTATTTCAGTGTGCATCTTTGAGAGAAAAACGAAAAATACACAATTGAAACTATTGTTAAGTACATTAGTGTGCATTTTAAGAGAAAAATAGAAAATCAAAACTATTGTTATGTATATTAGTGTGTTGAGAAAGAAACAGAAATAAATAAAAACAGTGTTGTTATAATTATCTTTAAATCTCTTACCTATTGTTTTTATTGATTTAATGTACATTAGTGTTCAATGAAACTAGTGTTAAGTGAAAACGTTGAAATATTCAGCGTTATAAACAATGGTAAAATTGGAAGAAAAAAAATATACGTTTAGCACAGTGTATTTATTAGTAATTAGTTTATATACATGCGTACCTATCTCTCCATCGATAATAATCTCAAAAAATTAATATCGACACACGAATTTTATATTCATGTGTGCGATTTAAATTTATGCACAGCTCTTTAGCGCATTTCGATCGTAGTTTTTTTATTCATGACTCTTTATCATTTCATATTAAATTCGATCTACATTATTCCTATTTTAATCATGTAATTAATGAAAAAACTAAATTGACATAAGCATTATAAATTAAAAAGGGGTAGTGAGACATTTTATATTATTTTGGTTAGTTATCACTTTTTATTAAATATATTATTATTATTTCTTTTAAAATGTTATTATATTTTATTTATATTATAAATTATTTATAAATAAATATTATTTTTTATAATAAAGGATATTATTTCTTATATGCTCTCATGGAAATCATTTCGTATTCCAACTTTACATAAGTCTTGCCATGAAAAATTTACCGAACTACACTATAATAAAAGTACTAAAACTCATAACTTTATAGGACTATGATTGAATTTTAAATATTGAAAATTATAATTTGGAAAGATAAAAGAAGAAAGAAAGAGACAAGAATAGACACACATAAATAATTCATATTTTTAGCCATATTTAACAAACATTAATGAGTTTGTGTTTTTCTATGCAATTTCCTAAATATAAGACCCATTTTAATTTAAAGAAACGAAAATGAAGTTACACGTTCAAACACAATAATAATAGATTTTTTATATTATTATTGTGTTTGAACGTGTAACTTCATTTTCGTTTCTTTAAATTAAAATGGGTCTTATATTTAGGAAATTGCGTAGAAAAACACAAACTCGTTAATGTTTGTTAAATATGGCTAAAAATATGAATTATTTATGTGTGTCTATTCTTGTCTCTTTCTTTCTTTCTTCTTTTATCTTTCCAAATTATAATTTTCAATATTTAAAATTCAATCATAGTCCTATAAAGTTATGAGTTTTAGTACTTTTATTATAGTGTAGTTCGGTAAATTTTTCATGGCAAGACTTATGTAAAGTTGGAATACGAAATGATTTCCATGAGAGCATATAAGAAATAATATCCTTTATTATAAAAAATAATATTTATTTATAAATAATTTATAATATAAATAAAATATAATAACATTTTAAAAGAAATAACTAAATTGACATAAGCATTATAAATTAAAAAGGGGTAGTGAGACATTTTATATTATTTTGGTTAGTTATCACTTTTTATTAAATATATTATTATTATTTCTTTTAAAATGTTATTATATTTTATTTATATTATAAATTATTTATAAATAAATATTATTTTTTATAATAAAGGATATTATTTCTTATATGCTCTCATGGAAATCATTTCGTATTCCAACTTTACATAAGTCTTGCCATGAAAAATTTACCGAACTACACTATAATAAAAGTACTAAAACTCATAACTTTATAGAACTATGATTGAATTTTAAATATTGAAAATTATAATTTGGAAAGATAAAAGAAGAAAGAAAGAAAGAGACAAGAATAGATACACATAAATAATTCATATTTTTAGCCATATTTAACAAACATTAACGAGTTTGTGTTTTTCTACGCAATTTCCTAAATATAAGACCCATTTTAATTTAAAGAAACGAAAATGAAGTTACACGTTCAAACACAATAATAATAGATTTTTTATATGCTCAATTATTGATCAAAAGGCTAGGAGGTCCGCATTGTTTGGTCAGTGCCTCAGTTTGTCTTGAAAGAAAAAAATAAAATTCGAACAACCGCGTTGGTCGTAATAGATAGACTTTCATGCTGGAGCAAGAACTCGCATGAAAGTTTCATTTCAGGGAAGGACGACGTACTATGATATTTTCTGTTTTGTCGAGCCCTGCTTTGATCTCTGATTTGATGGTTGTACGTGCTAAAAATCCGGTACATTCCGTTTTATTTCCTATCCCAGTCTTTGGCAATACTGCACGTTTACCTCAATGGGTAAGATAGAATATTTAAAAAAAAAACCTGACACGTCATTACTGAAGCATGCTAGATGTACATGTCATCTCTTCATTTAAAAATAGTACTCCCTCCTATCTATAGAAGTTGACAAACTTTTCTTTTTGGTTTAATTTGTCTCACTAAAGTTGACATATTTCCTTTTTAATATATGAGACCCACACAAAAATAATTAATCTATTCTCATGGGCCCCACATATCACCTCTAATACAATTACCCACTTCACATTAAATATTATTTCTATCACTTCACTTTACTCCATTTTACATTAAATTATTATACGCCTTAATCTCTGTGCCAAAAAAAAATTATGCCAACTTCTTTTGGATGGAGGGAGTACTAATTTTAAAGATTAAAGCTCGACTTTAGTAGGACCGGTCATATTGCTATAAGAGTACATTATTATATTATTTAATTCTTTATATCAGTTATGTAATTTGTGCACGTATTATAATGCGCGGAGATTAAGAACAATTAATTTTTATGTATAAAGATATGTAAAGTTATTAAAATGTACTCCCTTCGTCCCGCCCATATTGCAACGTTTACTGTAAATTTTGTGAGAGCTTTATGCAGTCAAACGTTGCAGTTTGACCGAGACGGAGGGAGTATGTAAAAAGTGGGTATTTTAGATAATTTAATGAAAAAAATATAAAGTTGTTGAGATATGAGTATAGACAAAATCTCTTGTGAGACAGATGTGAGACAGGTCGATCCATCACTAAAGTATGATTATATTGTATAAATAAAGTATGTTTTCTAAAGTATGCTTAATTATGCATTAAAGTATAATTTTAGCGTATTATAGCATGATTTATTATTAACATACTTTAACTACAAATAAACATATTTTATCTATACCAATGATCTGAAAATCGGACTGGACCGGCCGGTTCAACCGGTTGGACCAGGAACCGGTTCTGAAATCGGTCCGGAAAGGCTAGAAAATCGTTTATGGTGTTGAACCGAGTTGGACCGGTTGAATCGGCCAAATCGGGAAAACCGGTTTAACTGGTTTAACTATTATTTTTTATTATTTTTTTAATTATTTTTTTTACTTTTTTAATTATTTTTAAACTTTTATGATATTTCACTTTTATTTTTATTTATTTTAGAACATAATATTTACATTTTGAATTAAATTATGAATTATATATTTAGTGTGTACATTATAAACTATGTATGAAGTATAAATTATGAACTATATATAATTTTATTTAATTATATTTTGATTTTAAATTGTATTTTAAATTTTAAAAAATAATTTAGGTGATTATATATTTTTATAAATGGTAATTTTATAAAATATAATTGAAAATATGTAAAATTCAATTTTTCGATTGAACCGCCCGGTTGAACCGGTCCGACCGGTTGAACCTCGAACTGTTGTCTCTTCCGGTTCGTTCTCCGATCCGATTTTCTAATCACTAATCTATACAATAAACATATTTTAGTGATGGGTCAACTTGTCTCACACCCATCTCAGAAATTACCCATCTCACAAGAGAGTATTTCATGAGTATATTTATATTTACTTTTTTTTAATGGAAACATGACAAAAATATAATTATTGTTGTATATTTTTAACACAACTACTAAGAGCTCACGCGAATCTATGACGCCAATTATAATACAGGTCAGACCCATTGTTAAAGTATGTTTAATATATAAATAAAATATATGTATTGTTAGTTAAAGTATATAGTAAAGAATTATACAATAACACTGTAAAAGCATATTTTAATTCATTATTTATTATACTTTAGTAAATTACTTTAACTAATAATAAACAAATTTTATCTATATAATAATGATACTTTAATAATGGATTGATCCGTCTCACAAGAGACCTTGTCAACCACTAATATAACTAAATAATAACTATCTTAATACCTGTAAAATAATTTTAAAGGTGAATCAAAATAAATTGAGTACTATCTTCATCTTTATATATATGGGTTAATTACGCCAAAAGTCTCAACATTTTCGTGAATTTCAAATTAGTCCAAATTTTTCAATATTTACAAATAAGTACTCTATCTTTAACCCATTTTTCAAATTAAGCCACCGGGAAGCAGGAGGGCTGCCCAGTCGTTGACATGTCGCATTTTTATCCACATCACCTCCACCTGTTAAAAAAAATAAAAATATGACAAGCATATATATTAAATGACATCGTTTTTAATAATCTCTCAAAAAATTAATCTCTCTTCCTCAACATGGTTTGCCGCTGTCTAGTCCCGCCGCCGTGTTGCTTCTTCCACCGTAAAATCGCCGTCACGGTTGGTCTTATTGTGGTTGTCAATAAACAGAATATTGCAATTGCATTCTTTGACTCGGCATTGGAATCGACTCACTTCCTGACTCGGCCTAGATCTGCTGTAAACATAGAAAAAGGGTTCTGTTAGGGGTTTACACATTTATCTTCAGGTATTTTGAGCTAATGCTCTTCTGAGTTTCGATCAGAATTACTTTTTGATATGGCGTGTTTTAATTTTTTTCTAGATTTGTTTGTTGCTTTTATTTGTGATGTGTGATGGAATTTTGCAATGCTAATCTCCATTTGTGTATTTATTTATTTACGACAGGAGCTAGCAGAGGTCGACAACAAGACCACGTCGGTGAAAAGAAGCAACACGGCGGTGGGACTAGGCAGCGGCAAACCACGTTGAAGAAGAAAGATTAATTCTTTAGGAGATTATTACTTGTCATATTTTTATTCTTTTTAACAAGTGGAGGGTGACGTGAATAAAAATGCGACATGTCAGTGATCGGGCAGGCCTCTTACTGTCCGGTGACTTAATTTGAAAAACGGGTTAAAGTTCGAGTATTTATCTGTAAATATTGAAAAGTTTAGACTAATTTGAAATTCGCGAAAAGGTTGGGAACATATATATATATAGCACAAGTTGGGGTATTTCTATTTTTATTTTTTTTCTCGACTAAAAGTTGATTTTTTTTTTTTGGAATGTTTTAAGATGCAATCTTGGTCATTAATGCATCCAAATCAATCTTGGCAATCCATGGTTAATTTTATTGTTGTCCCGCAATAACCCTAAGATAAAATTTCGAGTTGTTCTGCAGTGCACCGAGTACAGTATCGATGCACTAATAGTTTATAGGTAGTTTTTTAGGGTGTAATTATTTTTATTTTTAAAATTTTTAATTATTTTATTTGATCAAAGATAGTTAATAATTCTACTTTTTTTATCTAATGGTTCTTATTAAATAGGTGAATCGGTGTCCAGGTGCACTCTAGTTTAACTCTAAAATTTCACTGATATTCTTGCTCCTTCCAACCGCCTCTTAAAGACTGGGTTTTAATCTGCGAATCTTTCTTCAAAGATATAATTTTCTTCTTCCTTCTATTTCCTTTTGGTTAAATTGTACAATGTTCCCTATTTTTTGAATTTTTATCTTTTTGTTTCATACCGATTAACAGTTTGCAGGATATTGACCTGCACTTTATGAAGGAAATAATTGTATTGAACATGATTCTTACAGCCTATACAATTGTGAATATATATAGATACAAAGTATGCCCTAACCTATGGCCCATGATACAAAGTACAAAGCCCAAAGCTATTTAGCCCAAAGTTATTTATCTTCAACACGCCCCTGCAAGATGGAGGATCCGTCAGGGAGACCCATCTTGGACCGAAAACGAAGATAGGAAGAAGTACCGAGGGGCTTTGTTAGGATGTCGGCAATCTGATCACCAGCAGCAATATGACGAATAGAGAGACAGCCACGCTGAATTAATTCCCTAACAAAAAAGTAATCTAATGCCAGATGCTTCATTCGAGAGTGGAAAATAGGATTTTTACACACAAAAGTCGCACCAAGATTATCACAGTGAAGCATAGGTGGAGAGGCAATGTTGATCTTCAATTCAGCAAGGAGATGGCGTATCCAAGAGGTTTCTGCAGTGGCATTCGCAATTGCTCTATACTCAGCTTCCGTGGAAGAGCGAGACACACACTTTTGCTTGGTGGACTTCCAAGAAATAAGGTTTCTGCCAAAATATATACAAGAGCCAGTAGTAGAACGACCATCCTCAAGAGATCCACCCCAGTCAGCATCAGAGAAAACAGAAATAGTAGGGGTGACATTCCGATGAAGGAAGAGCCCATAGTTTATAGTACCCTTTAAGTATCGTAAAACACGTTTAACAGCATCCCAGTGAGGCTCTCGGGGAGTGTGCAAGTACTGAGAAAGCTTGTTGACAGCAAACGAGACATCCGATCTTGTAAGAGATAAATACTGGAGAAATCCAAGAGCTCGGCGGTACAGATGAGGCTCCGCAATAGGAGTTCCATCATGTGTTCGAAGCTTTAAAGAATGATGCATCGGTGTAGATACATACTTAGCTCCACTCATGTCCAGTTGAGAGAGAATGTCTGCAATGTAGCTTCTCTGCGATAAGAACACCCCTGTAGAGGTATTGATGATCTCAACACCCAAGAAATAATGAAGATGACCCATATTTTTTAGAGAAAACCGAGCAGCAAGTGTAGCAATGAAACCATCGACAAATTTCTTGTTGTTTCCTGTGACAAGAATATCATCGACATAGACAACAAAATAGAAAATAATTTCATCTTTGCAAAAGTAAAATAATGAGGAATCAGCAACAGATCGACTGAAACCAAAACTTAGCAGAAAATCAGATAGAGCAAGATACCAGGCACGCGGTGCATGTTTCAAACCATAGAGAGCCTTGTTTAGCCGACACACATGTTGCGGTCTCGATGAATCCCGAAAACCTTGGGGCTGAACCATGTAGACCTCCTCGGTTAAATTACCATTCAGGAATGCATTATTGATATCAAGCTGTTAAATAGACCAATTAGCAGATAAAGCAACAGAAATTATTAACCGTATTGTAACTGGTTTAATAACAGGACTAAAGGTCTCAGAATAATCCCTTCCTGGACGTTGAAGAAATCCCCTTACAACCAACCGAGCCTTATAGCGCGCCACAGACCCATCAATATTGCGCTTCACATGGAACACCCACTTGCAGTTGATGGTGGGCTGACCGGAGTTAGGTACTAGATCCCAAGTATGATTTCTCATTAGAGCCTGATATTCTTCATTCATGGCGGCCTTCCAACGAGGATCTTTCAAGACAACGGTAATTGTGGATGGTTCAAGGGCTTGGGGAAGAGGATGTAGAGTGGTTATATTTACAAAGTTGGAGTTAAAATATTTGGAGTTTTGACGTCGTTCTCTGGTTGGTCGATGTGAGAGAGGAGGGTGGGGAGATGTGGGAGGCGAAACATCTACATTATTTGGTGGAGGGGGAGACGGGGGATTAGGAAGGAGATCTTGGCTGATAGGAGGATTAGATGGCGGGGCAGGGGTCGAAGTGGTAGGGAGAGGACGATATGGTGAGGAAGTAGGTGGAGTGGAATTGTTAGTAGGCGATGGGAAGGAGTATAGGGTAGGATAGGGAAAAACATGAGCAACAAAACGGACGTGAGGAGAGAAATATAATTTAGAGTTGGAAGGGTCAAGACACTTGTATGCAGACCGAGCCATGGAGTAGCCTAAGAATATACATGGGGAGGAACGAGGCTCAAGTTTAGTGGAGCGGTAAGGACGTAACCATGGAAAACATAGGCAACCAAATGGTTGCAACTTATTGTAATTGGGTATGGTGTTGTAAAGAATTTGATAAGGTGAACGATTGGTTAAAACAAGTGTGGGAAGGCGATTTATGAGGTATACTGCAGTTTGAAAAGCATAGGACAAATATGTGACAGGGATGGATGCATGATGTAGTAAGGAGAGACCAGTTTCTACTATGTGACGATGACGGCGTTCGGAGGTGCCGTTATGTTCTCGGGTATGCGGTGGGGTGGTGAAGTGGGAAATGCCAGAGGCATTCAGTATTGGTATGAGTTTCTGGAATTCTCCACCATTATCAGAGAACAAAGATTTGATGGAGAAACCAAAGAACTTCTCAACCAGTCTATGAAATTGAGGAAAAATATGAAAGACATCAGACTTACGTTTTAAAGGATATAGCCATATGTATTTGAAAAAGTGATCAACAAAGATTATATAATATGCAAAACCATCAACAGATTTGGTAGAAGTACTCCACACATCAGTGTATATCAATTCAAGAGGTCTTGTGCTAGAGAGAGAATTCATATGAAACGGCAACTTATGACTCTTGTTTATTAAACAAGAATTACAATGAAAATCTGATGGAAAGGAAATATCAGAATTTAATCTAGAGGCTAGAGCTTTTGATAGACGCAGAGATGGATGACCAAGTCTGTGATGCCAGTCAAAAGAGGCAAGAGAAGTAGTATAGATGGCTGGAGGTAGCTGAGTGGGAAGCTTGTAAAGGTTATTTTCGTTCCGCCCCCGTAAAAGAAAAGTCCCCGTGTTGAGATCCTTAACAAGAAAATGGGAAGGAAAAAATTCAACGAAAACATTATTGGTAGAACACAGTTGAGAAACAGAAATCAAATTGCAGCGAAGTTGAGGGGCACATAGAACATGGGTTAGGAAAAGGGGACGAGATGTCGTAGGAATATTTATATGACCAATATGAGAGATAGGGAGAGTGTTACCATTACCAAGTTGGATCTCGTCGGGGCCTCCATAATTGGAGAATGACTGGAAATTCTGTGGAGTATGAGCCGTGTGATGGGTGGCGCCACTATCAAAAATCCATGAGGAAGCAGCGCTTGGTGTAGAAGATAGACTGGCAATGGTACTATTCATACGAGGAGAGAAGCCAGACACCGAGTGATTAGCCTGGACAGTAATATGTTGATCCTGAAGAAAGGCTGCAAGCTTCCTACATACTTTTGCAGTGTGGCCTGGATAATAACAGAACTGACATATAACAGTGTTGGAGCCTTGAGAAAAATCAGCGTGTGAACCACCAAAAGAAATGCGTCCACCGAAGCGGCCTCCACGTCCGCCACGTGAGCCTCGCCCACGTCTAGAGCGATCAAACTGCTGGGAGCCACCAGACTGCTGTGAGGATGAGCCGAATCTGGTGTAGTTCACTGTTGGAAGAAGAGGTGGCGGATCAGATGGTGCAACCAAGCGTTCATTATCCTGTAAAATGTCGGACAAGTCGGCCAGAGTGACTGTTGTCTCGCGGACACGAAGGGTTGAGTACACGGAGCGATACTCCTCGCCAAGTTGCGTTATAATGGATGTGACCAAATCTGAATCTGAAAGTGGCTGACCAGCAAGGGCCAAGGCATCGGCTATGTCCCCCATATCCTTAAGATATTCGGCGATAGTTCTTGTTCCTCTAGGGTTTTGGGCTAATCTGGCCTTTAGAAAAAGGACACGGCCAGGAGTATTGCTGGCGTAGGTGTTATTCAATTGATTCCAGGCTTCACGAGAAGAGGTGGCAGTAGATATCAAGGGCTGAATGGAGTCAACACAACTGCCAAGTAAGGCAGCGACTCTGACTTGGTCTTGGCGGTACCAAGCAAGTCGATTTGGTGCTGCTGATCCATCTTGAGATTTTGATGGTGCAGCAGTCGATCCATCAATGTAGCCGATGAGATCGAGACCAATCAATATTGATTGAACTTGGCGACTCCAGACGGAGAAATTAGTAGGAGTAAGTTTGATGGGGAAGTGTGTTGGCGCATTAAGATGCACGACAGTGATGGTGGTATCGGTGGGAGTGATGGTGGTATCGGTGGGAGCCATGAGAGAAAGAAGAAAAAAAATTGCAGCGAAAAAGATGAAGCTTGCTGAAGGAGAGTGACGGCGCTGCAAAATAAAAAAAAAAACTAGGTATCGACTATGCTCTTGATACCATGTAAAGGAAATAATTGTATTGAACATGATTCTTATAGCCTATACAAGTGTGAATATATATAGATATAAAGTATGCCCTAACCTATGGCCCATAATGCAAAGTACAAAGCTCAAAGCTATTTAGCCCAAAGTTATTTATCTTCAACACACTTTTGTATCTCATGGTTTTAAATGTAGGTAAATCATCCAAATTTTTTATTCATTAAAAATTTTTTTCTTATAGTTCATTGGATCTGCCATTTTTCTAATTATTTATTGTTTGTGTTAATTTTTCTTAATCATCCTGATAACCATGGCGTCTTTGTATTTTTTAGAATTTCATGTTCTTCATGAACTTCGAGGTTAGTTTATTTATTTTTTAATCTTAATCATAATCTTAATATATTAAAAGTGTGAAGGAGTTGAGAATTTTTTTTAGACAATTATATCTCTACTATATTTTATTGGGTGGTTCTTGGGTGATCCGAGTTCACCCATGACCCTCTCACATGTGGGGGGCACCACCCCCTGACATGTGGACACACACCCCCTCATGTGAGGGGGTCATGGGTGACACCGGCTCACATAAGTGAGCCTCTATTTTATTATACACCTATTTGCGATCTACTTAATTATTATTATAAATTAACTCTTAAGATAATATAGAACAAATAACATGAAACATTCAATGTATATAAATTAAATGTCTCTTCATTATTCATTATTAATTATAACAAAATATAAATATAATCTTTTCCTTTTTCATATATATTTTAATATTTACAATCTATCCTATAATATTTTGTTTATTTATTTATATTAATTAGAAAACAAGAGATATTATTTATGTTTATGATTTTTATTTATGTTCATGGTTTTTTTATTTTAATATATGATTTAATTAATAACTTATATTTAATTATAAAATACAATTATACATACAACCTTTTAACATCATGTCATTAATGCATTCATTTATTAAACATTCAATAGATGAATGAGTTGAGGAGACTAATCATATATTATAATTTGTGGGGTGTTCTCTTGTGATCAAATAATAAAATATTTTTGCATTTTCAATTTTTTGGATGTAATAGAGTCTTCTTTTGAGTGCATTTTTAAAGATTTCAAAGGTCCCTCAAACTGTTCCGTTTATTCAAGAGAAGATAATTTCCATCACCGAGTCAGAGGATGATGTTACAAGATGTTTTGAATATGTTTTCTTCCTTTTTTCATAGATCTATCTTAGCGTTTTTATTTTATTATTCCATCATAAAAAATGTATGTTGGAACTATGTGCATATTGCATGTTATGATTCATGTATTGTAATTATATGTTATGATTCGTGAAATAAACAAATCGTAGCAAAGATTACACCAAAATCTTAGTAACCATACCAATATAAAATTACAATAATATTGTAACAACAAATTTTGTATTTATTAAAATACAAAATAAATTACAAAGAAAATCCAATATGGATTGAACTTGAGAATTAAGGTAAACAGCTTCTATTTGTCCTCTGATTCCTCTCTTGAGTTGACTTCTTGACTTTATCAACTTTAGGAGCCGGATCTTCGGATGAAACTTGTCCGAGCTCTGACTATGTAGTCTTGACGTTGACCCGGAGACGTCGAGCCTTTGTTCGGATTGAACGTTGACTTGAAGACTTTTCTATGGAAGAATGTTGTTGACTGAAAGATCGATCGGAGGGCTTGGCAGCTTAATCTCTGATCGGAGGCGGATGGCTGGAAGAACACCGGATCGGAGGGCTTGTCAGCTTGATCTCTGACCAGAGGCGGATGGTTGGAAGAACGCCAGATCGGAGGGCTTGGCAGCTTAATCTCTGATCGGAGGCGGATGGCTGGAAGAACGCCGGATCGGAGGGCTTGTCAGCTTGATCTCTGATCGGAGGCGGATGGTTGGAAGAACGCCGGATCGGAGGGCTTGGCAGCTTGATCTCTGATCGGAGGCGGTTGGCTGGAAGAACGCCGGATCGGAGGGCTTGGCAGCTTGATCTCTGATCGGAGGCGGTTGGCTGGAATAACGCTGGATCGGAGGGCTTGGCAGCTTGATCTCTGATCGGAGGCGGTTGGCTGGAATAACGCCGGATCAGAGGGCTTGGCAGCTTGATCTCTAATTGCAGACCGTTCTTGACTTGAAGATCTCAAGTCTTGACTTGAAGATGCTTGAAGATCTCAAGGGAGCACTGCTCGTATTCTTGATCTCTTCAGAAGCGCGTCTTCAGATGTTTTTGGTGTGTTTGGAATGAGGACTGAAGACCCTTATTTATATGTAGAGAAAATAACTACTTGAGAGATATTTTCTCCTTTAAAAGATATGTTGGGCTTTTTTCCTTTAATTAAGCCTGCTGGACTGGATAAGGCTTAATTATCAATTATTTACTCATTTATTTTAGGAATTAATTTATTTAAATTCCTTAATAAATAAATAATTAATTGATAATTATTTCATTAATTTGCCATATATTTTATTTAATAAGCAATAAAATTCAGGTGCCTACAAATATTAAATAATTATATCGTGCCATAAAAAATTATTAATCTTTTTACTTCATTTAACCTTATTAATTAATTAATACATTGCATTGTTTACTTTACATTCATATTATATGGACTTTGAAAGGCTTTTGCAATTAATTGAACCGTATATATCTTTAATCTTAAATAATTAATATATTTACATAACATTCATTTTCCTCAATGATTTATTTTGAATGGCTTGCAATTCATATTCATAAAACCTAAAACTTCTCATCATCTATTATTGTAGAAGAAGTAGAGTGTGATTATCTACTTTGAAACCTTTTTATTTTGCTTTATTTATTTTATCAGTAGTTTACTTGAAGTAGTTCAGTTGATTTGTCATATGACATTTATATTTTGGGATCACCTCGCTTTAATGATGGTGATCATGGAACTCCGAAGTCTCTATGAAAGGTGATTTCTATTTTTCATGTATTTGTATTAATCAATTATATATGTGCAATAGTTTCAAAACTCAGGTGGATATTCGAAAATGAAATCTTCTACGAAAAGATAAAATCACACTACCTCACATTTTTAATATCTATAAATCTCAAATTAACTAAATATGGACACTTAGAATTTTCTTTTCTTTTCTTTATTTCCTTAAAAATGCCAAATTAACCAAATGTTAGACACCCACATTTTACAATTCTATTTAAAGAATGTATTTAAATTCAATAGTACAGAAGATTCTATTAAAAATTAAGATTGGAATTTAAGAAAAAAAATCACAAAAAATCTAATTACAAATTATGACATGTCTGCGACGTGCAGCGAACGTCTTAAAACTCTAGTATATATAAAATGCGTTTTGATCCCTGGTGACCTACTCTATCGTCTATACATTATGCTTATATAAATGTGTGTTAACGATTAACAATTTCTGTTAGAGTTCAGTCATGGATTCGATCCCCTTTATATTTATATAGAAACGAATTCTACAATGAAATTATGGGTTATGTGTATTGATGTTACTCAAAGAGGGATACAGGGAGAGGAATCAATTGGGCTATTGAGTTTTTATTGGGCCTATGAAATTACTTTATATTTTGGGCTAAATAATTTCTTTGATAAAGTAGGTACTAACTAGCACTAAAATGCTTAACTTATAAATGTTGGAAGAAAATTTGGAAATGGAATACTTTTGAAATTCCTTCACAACATAGATCCATGAATAAATCGTAAGGGGAATTTGTAAAATAGTAAAATTTATGAGTCCAATTAAACAATTATACATATATTTTTTATAATTAAATTATTAATTTTAATTTACTATTTTATTTGAAATTTAAATAAATTACCTCCTAAAATAAATTAGTAAATAATTAATTTGAGTCCAATAAATTAGATGAGACTTAAATCAAATGTGGTTCGACTCAAGTCAAACAACTCAAGATAAATTAAATAATGTCCCAAATCAAATAAGTTTGATTAAAACCCAATTAAATTAAAGGTTCAAGTCCACACAATCAAGTTAAATGACCAATCAAATTGTCTTGTGTGGAACAAAAATTACTTTGCTTAAAGTTCGAGTTCATGCAGGGGAGTCCTGTGCAAATGTTTTCCAATTAACATGAACCTTCAAATAAGAAAGGTTTTGGCGCAAGATGCTAAAGTTAATTGTTGTTTTTGCAAAGAAGCTCCGGAAACAATTAGTCATGTCTTCTTCGAATGTGAATATTCTTATCGCCTTTGGATAGAGTGTATTAAATGGCTTGAGTTTAATTTGGTCTTATCCTCATTTCCTCTATAAACTTACTCCATTCTAGTATGTAGACTTATTAGAGAGAGGAAAGGAAAGATATTTTTTGTTTATCTTTGAAAATGTGTAGTGTGGTTGATATGAAAAAACAGAAACTATGTAATTTTTCGCAATGAAAAGTTCGACATTTACAAATTATTGAAAGAAGTTGAAGCTCGCCTTTGGAGTTGGATTCTTGGAATAAATTCAGCGAGTTTATCAATTTATTACGAAGAATGGAAACGATATATAAGATTCATTTTATAAATGTTAGCTGGGTAAAAATCTAATTTTTACCTAATCTTTGGTGTTGATGTCATTCTAAAAATTCTTCAAGTTTATCGTATTGTAATAGAGTTTCTCATTTTTATGTAATTATGGGTAATTCTTACCCTTATTATTGATAAATACTCACATTCATCATGGGTTAATGTTTGCTTTTTGTACGTAGATTAAGAGATATAATATTTTAATGTGCAGTGAGGTGAGAGAAATAATATTTAATGTGAAGTCTGTAGTTGTATTAATGTTGTGTGTGAGCTCTATATACAATAATTAATTGTTATGTGTGGGCCCAACTTAAAAAATATACTTCCTCCGTCCCGCATTAACGTTTACTTTTGCTTTTTGTACGTAGATTAAGAAATATAATATTTTAATGTGTAGTATAATGAGAGAAATAATATTTAATGTAAAGTGTGTGATTGTATTAGTGTTGTATGTGGGCACTATATGAAATAATTAATTGTTTTGTGTTGTTCCAACTTGAAAAAAAGTAAATATAAACATTAACTTGGGGTAAAATATGAAAAACGAAACCTTAAAGCGGGACGAATGGAGTAATCCTTAACTTGGAACAAAACGGAGTGAAAAACATAATGCAAGACAGAGAAAATATTTTCTTACTAATAAAAAAATAAAAATTATAAAAAAAATAATATAAAGAGGAATTGGTGCCTGGTGCCCAAATTTTAATTTGATTAATCAAAATCTGCCCACTTTTTAGATGAATGGACTAAAATGACCCTATGCATCTCAAAGCCAAATTATTAGTGATTTTGATTAAAAATTTAACAGAATACATAACAATAAAAATAATGATAATAATACTAATTACGATCTTAATAATAATTTACACTTATGGGAGGAATAAATGTTGATTTTCTAAACTCTAATTTATTTTTTTTTCCAATTGTTTTATTATATAAAATTTTTTATTAATACCCATTTATCAATAGTAGCGTGTTACCTGTACGCATTTAATATTCATTTATTTTATCTATATTTATTTTTTTTACTATTTAAATTAATATTTTATTAAAAATTATACAATTATTAATTAAATATAAACAGATATGGGATCGGTACGAATATCATAATAAATTTTTTAAACATAACGAGTATGTGTACGGATAGTTGTTTTTAAATTTTAATTATTATTCAAATTTATAAATTTATAAAAAAATCATTAAGTTATTAATAAACAAAAGTCTTATTATTCATTATTCATAAATTCATAATCACCCTGAAATTAGATATAAGTAGATGAATGCAGATGGGATAAGAAATGGGGAGAGAGAAAGATGCGGGTGAGGTGAGAGATAAATGCAGATAGGAAATAGTAGTCTTTTATTTTTCAAAATTAATAGACTGTTGTCAGTCGTAAAAGGGGTCAAACCCTTGACAAGGTATTCTGGTAAAACAACCTCAAAACCGGGCATTTTTATTTTTCAAAATTAATAAACTGTTGTCAGTCATAAAAGGGGTCAAATCCTTGACAAGGGTATTCTGGTAAAACAACCTCAAAACCGGGCATTTTTAATTGTTTCACAATCAAGTGGGCAGTTTTGATTATGTACAAATGACAGTGGGCATTTGTGATAATGCCCCTAATATAAAAGTCAATTAAAATGGAGACAAAATATACTCGAATGCATTTTAGATAAAGGTTGAGCATGAATGTGCAGCTATTCATAGATGAAGAGAATTTAGTTACCTTATAGCCTTTTTTTGATTAGACCAGTGAAAATTTAATTTTTTTTTTCTTTTTTTTTGGAGAAAGGTGAAAATTGAATTCTAACAGCTGGTATCCAACATGAAAAAGACAATAATACTTCTCTTTCGCATTCAACTTCATGTTTATTATTTGCACAAATATATTTATTGGTTGAGTATATAATACTCAATCCCATCTCCATTTATTCATTTTTTCTTATTAATAGACTATACTAATCGCGATTGAACTTCACATTTACTCTTTGTATGAATATAAATAAAAATTAACTTATTAGTTTATTATCTTTTCTTTTATAAAAGAGTGAAACTAAAATAAAAACGAATCAAAATAAAAAATGTGAAGTTGAAGTCGTAACGAAGAAAATATTTAATATTTAGTGAGTATGATTAAATATAGGGCAATTTTTAACTGACCTGGGCTCACACATGACCTATGTCAACCCAAGTTGCAGGTAAAAGGGGGTTTATTACTTATTTATAAAATGTATTTTATTTTTATATTTTATTCTTTTACTTCATTAATTTCTTTTTCTTCCATATCCATATGAACACGTGTTGTGTAATTTTTTCCATTAATAAAAAAATATGTGAATTTTATTTTTTATTTTAGTGTACTTTTTTTATTTCTATTTTAGTTTAATTTTTTATATTTTATTTTTGTTTAAGATAATTTTAGTTATGGTAATGAATTTATAATTATTAAATAAATAAAAGATTATTACGCGATAAATGTGGAGATTTGAGTATTTTTTTTATTTTTATTTTTGCTTCAATATATTTAAAAAACAAAATATTACTTAATATCTAAATTCAATTTATATATATTTATTAAAAAGATGACTATATATATATATTATTTTAGTATACTATTCGAAGTTCATCATCTTACGTTATTTTAATTATAAAATAAAATAGTTCATTGTTCACAATATTTATAGTCATTGAATATTTTATTTATTTAAAATATCATATCTCAATATATCATAGTAATTTTATAAATCTTCTCACTAGTTAATCTAATGAAATTTCTTATTTTTTTAAAAAATTAATATATATTAGACATGATAATTAATTAATCCAATTCCTTTATTAAATTATTTTAAATATATAGTCAGTTTTTCGGAGGAAGAAGAGATCTCATAAATAATTGAAATATTATTTATTTATTTAAAGAGTAATTGTTTATTATATGGTAAATTATTTTGTTCACTCATACATCACTTTTAAAAATTTATATTTATATATTTACATATGTAAAAATATACTCTACATGAATAAATATAGAGTTACTCTCTTGTGAAACAGATCATTTATGAGACGAGTTTGAGATGGGTCGGCCCATTCAAAGAGTAATTGTTTATTATATGGTAAATTATTTTGTTCACTCATACATCACTTTTAAAAATTTATATTTATATATTTACATATGTAAAAATATACTCTACATGAATAAATATAGAGTTACTCTCTTGTGAGACAGATCATTTATGAGACGAGTTTGAGATGGGTCGGCCCATCATTAAAGTACGTTTATTGTATAATTAAAGTATGTTTATTTGTAGTTAATAATATATCATATTATAACACACTAAAATCATACTTCAATGCATAATCCAGTATACTTTATAAAACATACTTTAACAATTATTAAACATACTTTATGTATATAATGAGCATACTTTAATTAGTGATGGGTCGACCCGTCTCACTAAATAACGCGTCTCGCAAGAGACTTTGTCATAAAAATATATACGCTATGTAAACGAATTTTCTGTTTAACATTTTTAATGAAAATTTTAATATAAAAAAAAACTATATAATTGTGGGTATGTAGACAAACTCTCTTGTGAGACGGTAATTATGTGAGACGGGGTGTGAGGAATCGACAAGTTGTTAAAGTATGCTCATTATATAGTTAAAGTATATTAATTCGTAATTAAGGTATGTCTTTAAAAGCATGATGAATAATGAATTAAGTATATTTTTAAAGTGTTATAGTACAATTCACTACCAACATATTTTAAGTATTAATATGCATACTTTATCTACATAACAAACATATTTTTAATTACATACTTTATAGTATAAACAAATAAAAAGTGATATTGTAGCAGTGAACTATTATAGTATAAATAAATTAAAATTGACAATATTTTTAAAGAATAATGATAATATCTTGAAATGAAATGTGATAATTAATTAAAAATATTAAATTAATGATCTCACCCGTGAGACCGTATTATTGCCAAAAAGGAATTTAAATCAAATGAATTAAACATCAATTATATTTTAAAAAATTAAATATAAATTAACATCATAAAATAATAATTAAAATAAAAAATAGATGGTATAAATCTAAACAGCATAATAATTATTCTTCATATTTAGATTGAATAGTGAATATTGATGGAGTGAGTTAAGATCATGGATTTATTGAGATTCATCTCACGAAATTAGATTCCTAAAACAATTTAAACATGGGTGTATCTCTAAATTTATTAATATTTTTAGCTAAAATAAAAATAAAATTTTAATCATTAAAACTAAAATAAAAATAAAATTTAATCATTAAAGTTAATTAAAAATACTTTAATTAGTAATAAATTTCTTATTATATTTTAAATATTTATTATATATATATAGTTGATATGAGTATCAAATTAAAGATTTTGAAAAGATGAATAATTTGATATAATTTTTATTATTAATAATAAATATGTAATAAGAGAATAATAAACATTTGAATTTTTTCATAAAAAGTAAATTATTGATAAGCTAAAAGTTAAAAATAAAATTATTAAAATTATTGATAAGCTAAAAGTTAAAAATAAATATTATTGGTTGGTGATGAGAGAGAACCTATTAAATGCTCTTATAAAGAGCGTGACTTTTTTGATTGACAAAGTCTCTTGTGAGACATTATTTATGTGAGACGGTTCGTGAGACGTGTTAAAGTATGTCTATAATTTAGATAAAGTATGTTTAATGGTTCTTAAAGTATGTTTTCTAAAGTATGTTGTATTATGCATTAAAGTATGATTTTGGTGTGTTATAATTTTATTTATCATTGACGTCTTTAACTGTAAATAAACATACTTTATCTATACAATAAGCATACTTTAATGATGGATCGACCCGTCTCACGCCCGTCTCATAAATAATCCGTCTCACAAGAGAGTTTATCTTTTTGATAACCAGTTTAACAAGTATCTCACTTATCTTTAAAATATTTAATGGCTAAAATTAAAAGACTAAAAAAATTTAATGATTGAGATTATCTTGGGTCATAGTAAATCATAGGTCAGCTAAGTAAGGCTCTTAAATCTATTAACATTTTTTTGCTACTTTTAAATTTGAGAGGATGATATTTTGTGTAATTTTGAGTAGCTTTTGAAAGTTTTTAAACCCACACAAAAAAAACGTTGTTTTTCAATATTGTTTATCAACTCAAAATCGTTATCTTTGCAGATGAGATTTTTATCTTTATTTATTTTTAACTTGATTCATTTCTTATTTCTACGTTTTAGCTCAAATTTCATCAACTTTTCAACCACACAAAAATCATAATCTTTCAAAGAATATACTCTCTCCATCCCATTGCAATATTGTTTATCAACTCAAAATCGTTATCTTTGCAGATGAGATTTTTATCTTTATTTATTTTTAACTTGATTCATTTCTTATTTCTTCGTTTTAGCTCAAATTTCATCAACTTTTCAACCACACAAAAGATCATAATCTTTCAAAGATCAAGTATATACTCTCTCCATCCCATTGCTCACTTTCTTTTTTATTCATTCCAATAATTATGCACTTTCTAGATTAGAAAAAATAGTACTCTACAATACTATTCACTTTTATATATTGTATATCACAATAACTTTATACACATTTTTATTAAATTATTTAAAATACTCATTTTTTACACACATACCAATAACTTTATACTCCTACATCTTTATACATAAAAAATTAATTTTTCTTAATCTCCACGCATTAGAATTAATACATGCATAATTTATCGAGACGGAGGGAGTATAATGATATGTTTCAGTTAAAAATCAAGTATGTTTATGCATATGTTAAACGTGCTATAAATAAATCTTATATTCAAACAATTTTTACACTCAATAAATACACGAGATAAAATCATAATAAAAAGTGGGAAGAAATAATTCAAATGATTAATTTATTTTGTCCATTATATATTGCAGGAATTTTGGCATGAAACTGGGTCTGGATCTCCTATTATATTTTGGTGTGATATTTCTTGTGACACTCTGTTGGATGAGTGACACGTAAGAGAGAGAAGGAAACTATACCCTAAGTTAACCAATTAACCCTTGGGGCAAGGGATTGAATTTATCCACCCCATCACATGTCATTCCATAAGCAGGTGTTACAGGAGATGTCACACCAATGTATCACGAAACATCCCGTGCCCATGAAACTGAGAGGCCCAAGGCCCCCCTAAGCCATCATAATTTATTTTGCCCTGCCATGCATGTATAGGTTAGAGGGTTGTAAATATATTTATACTTTGCAGAAATTAAGAATTTGTAGTATTTAATTGTGAAGTGTAAGTTATATTTGTTAGGAAAATTTTAATTTCCTGTATAATCTAATTGTGGACAATATATTATTATGCAATTATATTAGCTATTCAATTATTTTATGGACTTAATTAAGTGATCCAATTAAGTTTATTATTATGCAATTATATTAGCTATTCAATTATTTTATGGACTTAATTAAGTGATCCAATTAGGTTGATAAGTCCATGGGCTATAATAGTTTGATATGGGTCAGTTGAGTAGATATTCAATATTATATGATTGGGTGATTATGGATGGCTCAATTGTATAATATATAAAGGCTCACATGTTATGGTCTCCAATATACTAAGCTACACATGGTCTGCCCTTTTCCCCATCAGGAGGGATTATGACGGTCCCCATAAAGGATTAAGGAGGCTTAGTTGACGAATGCCATTATACATACCGATCTTTGAGTTTGTGTTTCACCTCGTGTTTCATCTTTTGAGGACTCACTGAAAAAGATACGCTTCCGTTTTAATGGTTTAGATCTCAGTTTATCATGATAGGGCCTCAAGTATTAGGATTTATGAATTTATTTCCTTCAAGTAGTATCAGAGCCACCCTATTTATGATTCTCTGATATCTGAAAAAATTATGTTTAAATTCAAACATTAATGTTTGATCATTATGTGAAATTATTTAGTTTCACAATTAAAATTATTTATAAGATTAGATCGAGTGTTAGAGCGTATATCGAGGGTATATCGATACACGCACTGCTGGTGTAATTAAGTTATGTGTTCGTAGTATTGTAGAACATATATTGCAATTTTGGAATTTCAATATAATGAACATGATGATTATGTATAAATAATTAAAATTGGACAATTGCGATCCACGTCATTATATGAGAATGAGAATTGGTATTTGCCAGTGGAATAATTTTGTCCTAATATTTGACCATTCATCACTTTGGACAAGCATACGGAATGCTTTATTTGGAATAATGCCTATCATCATATATTGATAATGGGTTTTGAATTTAGCTATTTCCTCCATAAACATATAGTATGGGAATATAATTATCTTTTTTTGCATATTTGGGAATAAATTGTGATCAAATGTGAATTGTCCAGTATTTCGTATATATTTGACTTAATTCATTTGGATTAATGTAATAATTTAAATTAGGGTGTTGCTCACAATGAATTAGACACATGAATTAAATTGAGTTTATGAGTACTATATATCCTGAACTTGGGTATTAATGACTCGTGAATGAATAATTATATTAAATGGCAATTCGACTATACAGAATAATTTTAATTATTGATTTTAGTATTTTATCGCGATTCAGTGTTCTAATTCTGCTTAATCGCATAAAATTGGATTCAATTTTGATAATTTTGTGTAAATCCCTATCTCTTCATGTTGATGGTTAATGGCCATGAAAGCATAATTATGGGTAGGAATTTCAATGTATATTTTTGGTTGATAGAATAATTATTCTTATTGGTCATGATAAATTCTTATTCTATTCAAGAAGATTGAATGCACTATATGTCATTTGATTAAAAGAAATTGACTACGTATCCATGATCAATTCTTGATTTACTGCCATCATGTGTTTTGGTACATATACATGTGTTTAATATATGTGTTATGGCCATTTGGTAATGGTAATTGAGTTCCCATAGAGTGGTCTATTTTGGATAAATGTGTTTGGACTATCGAATTGAATTTTTGAATAAGTGAGTTGTTTAATGGCAATTTAGCAATTGTGTTGTATTTGCATATGGAAATGTGTGTTTGATTTTGTGCCAAAATAAATTTTAATTAATTACTAACAGTGCACAATTATTATGATTTCGTGGCATATGATATGTTCCATTTTATGGTTGATACAAGGCTTGATTATATTTTTTTTGTTATTGGAATAAATATCCAAAAGGATAAAATAATCAGGCCTTGTTTTTGGAAATTTTGATGTTATGTATATAAGGCAAGTTCGTGTGATCATCCCACACTATTTGCAGTAGTCGATTGATAGTTTTGCTAATGGTGTCATGATTATGTTGTTGCGGGTGTCATGGTGAATTTGATTCTTATTTATGACACGGCCTTATTCCAATTAATTAGAAGATTGAAAGTATGTTAAGAACTATATTAATTTATATTAATGAATATTTTCATTATTGGTAATGCCATGTGTGCAATCATGAATTTGAATATATACTGCAGTCTAATAATCCTAAAATTAGTTACACCATAAATGTGGATTTAGATTACAATAATTGCTAGTCGTCTACAATTATTGTGATTACATGAGTGTCATGCATTTGGTAGTATATTTAAAATATTAATAAGAATATTTACCTAATTTAGTTTATTTTAAATTAGGATTTAGAATTCTTACTTAAGTTAAAAAAATCTTTCGTTAATTTAAATTTGTGTGAATCATCTAATATTCCTATTTGGCTTATGGAATTTAATTAAATTAAATTTGAGGAGACATTTTTAATATCATTTAATTAAACATAAATATTTATTTTAAAATATTTGTTTAATTAGTCTAGTAATTTTTCAATCTAGTCAATCAAAGCATCATGTTGCCATAGCAGCCTCAGTGTGTGGAGTGCGACTTTATTAAAATTACATAGATGGGTGTGGAATTATTTATGTGTTCTGTGTTCGGCCCATATGTAGGCACAGTTTGACAGAATAATAACACACATGTGATGATAAGTATGTGATAATTATTTAATTTGTTCATGTGAACATCAGTCGGTCCAAAGATAGACTTTTGTTTGACAGAACTTATTATCAGTACTTGATTATTACAACAAGATTACCCCTGCAGTTAATTTTTGTCCATAGACGAGGTTAATGTTGCACAAGGTGTCTTGTGATGGGTCCCCAATTAATAATATTGTGCAAGTATATCTTCATGCGGGTATTAATCGGCCCAAAGGTAGATTAATATTTTGCCAGAAATACACAAGCACCTGTGGTGGTGAATACGTGGCAATTATTTGTTTAACATGTGAGTAATAAGTCGGCCTAAAGGAAGACTATTGCTTGACAGTTTTATTGTCAGTATTTGACTACTATGTAGAGGGTGTCACTTACGAGTTGATATTGTTGTTTAAAGACTTGATACTAATATTGTACTCAATTCTTCGAGATAATTCTTAATTATTTAAATTTGAAAGATTATAAAGTCTAATACGAGCATGATAAATTATTTTACAATAACTTTCTGTACAATTAAGAAGTCTGCTAATTAAGTTTAACCTATATCAATAACAAAATCATACATGATGATAACTTCAACAATAAAGATGAGACTAGTAGGTTTCTAACAAACTTAGTCTCAATAAAGTATAAGGGCAATACAAGAAAACTCATTAAGAAAACTGCAAAAGACAACTAAAGTACAACCTTTTGTTTACTCCTAAAGGCTTGTGGAATTTTTTATAATACACCATATTAAGATTATTTAGCATGAATGGTGTTTTGATGTAGTTAAAAGACATGATTATACTCCACAACATATGGTTACTAATTGGAGAAATATTAAAAATTGTAGCTTATGGTCTCAATAAAGTTCCAACCAAAGTAGTTGTGAAAACTCTTTGAGTTTCATATATGGTGATGTCCAACTAAGGCTAGATTATTGGGATCTACTAAAGAAAAAATTGGACACAAATAGTTATTAGCTACTTTATTGATTATGAAAAAGATAAAAGTTTATGATCCAATTAATCGGATCATATTTGAGACGGGTAATACGGTATTCTGTGAGGATATTGATTTAGGGGGAAGAATAATATTAGAGACATTGTCTTTGAAGATGAGTTTATTAGACCCCCCACTTATGCCTTTTAAGAATATGAAAATTCAAAATATCGATGAGACAATGCCAATAATATTTAAGGAATTACAAAATTCAACAACCTCAAGAATCAATGTCACTAAGGAAATCACTAAAGTTGGGAGAAAGACAATTCGGATGATTATGTAGTTTTTCTCTTAAATAATAAGGACACTATAGAATTAATGGTAGAACATTCAAATAATGTTGTAAAGTCCAAATACTCGAAGTGGGTTAATGTTATAAGTTATGAGTATAAATCAATACAAGATGATTAGGTTTGCATCTTGATAAAGGATTATACTCAAAAGGGAAAGAATGTATTATTTTAAGATAATTATGACATTAGTAGCATATTTTGATCTTGAATCATATATTAGATGGATGTAAAGATAAATTTCTTGATAGTAACATTGATGACACAATTTCACCAGTTTAAGAACTAAAAAGAAATCCATCTATACATTCAAGTAAGTTTTTTCATATTGGAATCACAAGTATCATCATGAGGTAATTGTCTTATTTGGTTTTGAGACAAGTGTAGATGTCTATGTGATTCAGTGTGAGAATATTTAAGTTAACTAAGGGAGACAAGTGCAGTCTCAATCAGGTGCCCTAAAGTTAAACTAACGATTTAAGAAATATAGAAATATTCTATATGTTTTGATTGTTGGAAGTTGTTGTATGATGAGGTCTGTACAAGATCTAATTTGACTTCTGTTGTTGATGTATTAAGTGGACATTTAAGTAACTCTAGTATGAATCTTTATAAAGTATTTACAGAGAATTAATGATAACATGCTTGCACATCAGGGATCAGATTTGTTAGAGATCATGAGGAATTCTAATCCTGAGTTTGTTGGATGTCAATACAGTATAAGATCCACTTCAGGCTACATCTTCTGTTGGTTTTGAAAGCTATATAAGTAAAAGTGTTAAGCAAACACTTATAGCTCATTAATCATGACAATAGAAATAGTAGTACACTAAGGGGCATCCAATAATAAAATAAAGATTGCGAAACTTTGTCACATAAAATTAATTGTGATAGTTAGTTCGCAGTAAAGTATTAACGACAATAGTACTTATAAGTCAAACATATTGACATAGAATTCTTGGTTGTTTAAAAAAGTGTTCTTATGAATAAATTTTAGCAGAGCATATTGTGTTAGACTCCAAATGAGAATTCGCCACTTATATATTCAATGCCCTGTATTTGAGCTAGCTACTCATGTGGGTATTATATGGTTTTAAAATACATTGGTTTAGTGGGAGTCTATATTTATTGTTCTTTAAAATTTTTTAAGACACTTTGATTTGGGTAATTCAGTTTTCTGCAAAATAAAGTTGATGATTTTGAATTCATTGTGAATTCACTAAAGTTGATTTTTCTATTTTGTAATATTTTACATTATGGATTGATCTCATTAAAGTTTAAAGTTGGACCAGTTGGAAATAGACATGATTTTTTGATCACATTGCATGTAATTTCCATGCTACTCGTCATATTTGATCTATGTCATTGAGTATATTAATATTGGTGATTGTCGGGGTTGTGAATTTTTTGCAATTTCTCAAAAAAAAAGAATTAATTTATAATAGAAGTAAAGTTCGTAATTTTTTTTTTTTTGCAATTAACCCTTAAATTTATTTAGATGATGTTTGTTTTGAAACCCGCATGGAATTAAAAAACAAACGCCTACAAATTCTATAAATTAAAAACAAACACCTACAAATTCTGTGGAAAAACCAAAAAAAAGGTAATGCAACTTTTTCTCTATCGCTCATATTTTTCACATTTAGTAATCACACATAGTACTTGAAGTAAAGTTAAAACCAACTGCATCAAAATTACCCAAAAAGTAAACATAAATTATTACTATATGAGTATCAAATTCATCTTCATATCTAATGTTTGCACGGACATTAATAAAAATTACTTTGGGAGTAATTTGGTTTTTTCTATAATAAAATAATAAAATATGTTATGTATGTTAAAAAGGTAAAGACAAATTTAAATTAAAGTTTATTTTTTATTTTTTATATTAAAATATGAAGTGATTTTGGGACGGACCAAAACGGAAAGTATGAAGTTGAAGTTAGGACGGAGTTACTCCCTCAGTCCCGACCGATTTTTTTTTTGTACGGGAATTAAGGGATATAATATTTTAATGTAAAGTGAGGTACGAAATATACTATATTTAAAAGTATAATGTACGTATAATTCTATTAGTGTTGTGTGTGGTCCCATAAATATATTATGTTAGAGTGATATTTGATTAAGTATTAAACGATTCTCCTCTCTACCCGCTTTTATACGACAATCCATATAAGAAGTATATCTATGGTAGAATAATCATTAGAATGTATTTAATTAAGTATTCATTTATTGAAAATTATATGATGTGAATCCTCAATTATTAGATGGAGCTGGTCAGCGTATTGTGAGATCTTTATTAAATTGGAACGTCCTTTTAGATGAAAAGTTGATAAAAGCGCTATTATTTCTTACCTAACAAAATAATTGCTTGATTCATTTTTGCCCTCATGATCTTCTTCGTGTTTGGAACGAGAGGGATACTTTTATGCAATCGAGATTCTCAATCCAGCTTAGTTGAGAGGTATTACCAGCTCGATTTCGGTTAATTATCTTTAAATTAGATCTCAAGAATTTAAAGAATAATTTTATGAGAAAATTATTCAGAATCCGATTCTATACATGAATGTTAATGAGCCGAGTTGAATATTACTCTGTCTAACTAGAATTTTAAGGTTTTAGTTTGATTCAATTTTGGCAAGCTATATTTATTTAAAAATAATGAGTTCGCGAATGATTTGATTAGTCTTGATAAAATCGTTAATAAAATCAAATTCGTGTTGATAAGTTCAAGCTGGAACTGAAAATTTACTAGTGTATATTTATCAAAAAAAATATTCAAATTTCACCACGTACTTATCACGACTTTTTTTATAAACTAAAAAAATGACATCCTATTATATTATCATTCTTTAATGGATTAAATATTTATTTGGTCTCATAACTATTTTTCACTTTAAATTTAGTCCAAAAATAGATATTTATATTAATTAGTCTCACATCTCTTATTTATGTTTAATTTTGATCAAATTTTCGCAGGAATTACCACGTGTCGCCGGAAACCGGCGAGTGAAGCTGACATGGCAACTCCAATGTTTTTCAACCAATCAATATGTGACACGTGACCGTTCATGTGTAAAAAAAATGAATAAGCCTCCCCATAAAAAAATTCAATTAATAAATTAAATATCACTTTAAAAAAACTGTATTAAATAAAAAAGAAAATTGAGTTTAAAACTAAAATAAATTAAAAATCCTAGAATAAAAAAAACGCCTCTCACAGAAAATTCAGAAATTATTTTAGTTCATTAGAAAAGTAATACGATCGATCATGTTCACCACCCCCACCTCAAAACGCCACGACGGGTCTCCTCCTCTACCACCATCCATTTCTCTCTCATCCGGTGACGATGATTCCCTGCCTAGTTTCGGGCTCGTTTTGGTGTTCGATTTCCTCTACCAAATTTAACGAATTTGAGTTCCTGTTGCGGTCTGGTGCTCTGTTTACTGGTGGCGCCGCCGTGGAACGACCGCCGATCGACATTGTTTATTTGGTCAGTAATTTGACCACCAAGTTCTGCAACCAGATCCCTCCGCTCGACGATCTAGCGAATAGGCCAATCATAAACATGGATTTGGCCTTCGACCCGGCCACTCGCCTCACTACAGAGTGCAACTCGCCGGCGGGCCGAATTCCAGATCCAAATCTTCTCGTCTGAAACGGGCGCCTGGCGGGAGGGAGTTTGATGGGTGATTATTGGACTGGATGGGTTAGGGTTCTTCAAATTATTGTATTTGGAGGGTTAGGGTTCTTCAAAGTCAAATTGGGGATTTGAGGATACGTTTTAAATTTAAGATTTTTTTTTGGATTTTAATTTTATTTTAATTTTAAGTTCAGATTTTTTTTGTTTTATTTTAATATAATATAATTTCTGATTTTTAAAATTTAATATTTAATTTATTAATTAAAATTTTGAAGTGGGGGTGGTAATTCATTTATTTTATTTTATTTTATTTTTTTACACCTGGACATCGCATGTCATGCATTGATTGGTTGAAAAACATTGGAGTTGCCACGTCAGTGTAATTCGCCGATTTTCGGTGACACGTGGCAATTCTGACGAAAATTGGATCAAAATTAAACATAAATAAGAGTTGTGGGACTAATTGGATACAAATATATATTTTGAAACTAAATTTAAAGAAAACATAGTTATGAGACCAAACAAATATTTAACTCTTATTTAATACACCACTTATTTGTTTTCCTCAATCTTTCGTTTTTACAGAATGCATGAAACATCCTTTCACATGTTTATTTGTATTCTGTGTGGATAAAATCAGAGTGACAAATTAAGTAAAACCTTGCACTAGTCTATTTCATTTACAATCTAGTTGTATATATGTTTATTTTACTTATAGGGTCAATCACTATTTCTATAGACAATATTTGCATGAAATCGTGTCACAACGAGACACTAAAATATTTATAACTTCAATTCGTGTCATGAATTTATAAAAATTAATAGTATTTTAACAAAAATGGTACTCCCTCCGTCCGGTTATAAGTTTTTCATTTGTTTTTTGCACGTGAATTAAGGAGTATTATTATTATATGTAAAGTGTGTAGTTGTATTAGAGGGAAGTGGTTAGACATGCACCCCGGTTCGGAACCGGCGGTTCCGGTTCCAAGGTAGGGGGAACCGGAACCAAACCGGGGTACGAAGGTTTCGGTTCCGGAACCAACGGTTCCGGTTCCAGTTCGGAACTGCCGATTCTGGTTTTAATTTTTTTTTGGGTTTTAAGCATAAAAAGTAAAAAAAATTGAAAAATCGGCGGTTCGAACCGGAACCGCCGATTTTTTCCCAAATATGAGGAACCAGAACCGAACCTTCCTTAGTCGATTCCGGTTTTTTTGGCCGGTTCCAGAACCGGCGGTTCCGGTTCCGGTTAAAATCGGCGGTTCCTCGGTTCGAACCGTTGGTTCCGGTTTTTTTGTGCATGTCTAGAAGTGGTGGACCATATTGTGTATTTTTTTACTAAATAGTAGAAATAAATATTTTTAAAGCAAACGCCAATAATAATAAAATGGATATTTTAGGTTCCAGTTCGGAATCGCCGGTTTCGGTTTTAATTTTTTTTTGGGTTTTAAGCGTAAAAAGTAAAAAAAAATTGAAAAATCGGCGGTTCGAACCGGAACCGCCGGTTTTTTCCCAAATATGAGGAACCAGAACCAGAACCGAACCTTCTTTAGTCGGTTCCGGTTTTTTTTGGCCGGTTCCAGAACCGGCGGTTCCGGTTCCGGTTAAAATCGGCGGTTCCCCGGTTCGAACCGTTGGTTCCGATTTTTTGGTGCATGTCTAGAAGTGGTGGACCATATTGTGTATTTTTTTAATAAATAGTGGAAATAAATATTTTTAAAGTAAACGCCAATAATAATAAAATGTATATTTTAGAAGTAGACGGAGGGAGCAGTAAACTAGTAATAAAATAAATAAAAGGTCCTCGATTTCTCATATTTAAAAATGTAACTAAGTAAAAGGACAATAAAATGGCAGTTATGAACCTATAGTCCAACCCGGTACACACCCATGTCGGCAAAGAGGGAGCGAATAAAAACGCACCAACACATTTGGTATGTGTCAATATGGAGTATAATTTTTATTCGCACCAACACATTTGGTATGTGTCAATATGGAGTATAATTTTTTTTATAAAGCATTTTATGAGATGGTAATTACGTGAAACAGATTGTGAGACGAATCGGTCCATTCTTAAATAGTAAATGACGTAGTTAATGTCATGTGTAGAAAAATATTGTTTCTACATCAATAGATTCTAAGGAAAAATATAAGCGATTCACGAGTCTGTAACTGAATTGAATATCATCATACTCGAGTTCGATTTATTTGTAAATTATTCGAGTATGGCTCAATATTAATAAATTAAATACAAGCTTAGATTCACTAGTGCTCGTTTAGATATGGTTGTAAATCCGTATGCGAGTCTCTAAATTAATATGTTTGTAAATAGATTCACGAGCTCATTTACGAATATATTTGCAAACTTTCAAATCAAATATTAATGTATTCGAATTTAATTTGGTAAAATTTTTTGAGTTCAATATTCGACGACTCGTTTAATTTAAAAAATGAATCCAATAAATATTTTATTGATTTGGTATTCGAATAGTTTACTAATAGTCTGGTTTGATTAAATTATTAACTAAAAACTCATGATATTATTAAATGAAGATATTAAACATGGAAATATTCATTCAATTTAATAAACTTTTAGTTAAAAACAGAAGAAAATGTTATGTTGTCAGAATGGGTTAAGAGGTGATAATGACGTGTCAGCGTTTTGTGGGCCCATTGAAGCTCCCCATGCCCAACTCATATTTACTCTACAAATCAATCTTTTACTGCAAACATTTGTATTAGGCGATGTGGAATGAGTACGTATGATTAGAGCTGTCAAAACGGACAGCATTTGGCGGGTTTAAGCGGGTGGGTCTAGGTGGCTTGCAGGCTAAAAATGTTCGGCCCACCCAATATAAAGGCGGATCGCGGGCTATGACGGGCCAACCCACGAATTTTTGTTTCTTTTTTTCTTTTTAATTAGGGTGATATTATTAAAATGAAATACCAAAATAATGGTACAAAATACTATAATATCAACATAAACATGATACTCTATAGAATCTGCATTTTTACCAACTACTCTCTTCACAAAAAAAATTCAAAACATTTGAAAATTCCCTCTACTTATATTTACCACTTGAGTTCGTATTTCTAATACCATATATATTAATATTACTTTAATTCAAATCGACAAACTCCATAATTTTTTCTTCTAATCTACAAGAATATAAATACAAACACAAATATTAATTACCCCAAACAAAATAATTACCCAAACATAATCAATATTTTTTTTAAATTTTTAATCTAAATCAAGAATTAAAAGAACATGTTTAAAGCAGTAAACTTTTGTAAAGCAAAATACACGAAAGATAAACTTTAGACATTTCTCTCGAGTTTGACATGTGGCGGGCTTAGGTGGGGCGGGCCAAACCCGCCTCAACCTGCGCATTTGGCGGGCTTAGGCGGGCGGGCCTAGGCGGGTTGCGGGCTAGAAATACTCGGCCCAATCCACCAATTATATAGGCGGGTGCGGTTCGGCCCGACGGGCCCAGCCCATTTTGACAGCCCTACGTATGATTAAGTAAACTAAATTGCTCATCTTTAATGTACTACGTATTTTAAGAATATATATATTGGTTTTTGATTAATTTTATTAACTTTTGAGGTAATTTGATATTTTTAAATAATAAATAAATTATAAAGTATATTATGCGTGAAAAAAAGAATGATTTTTTTAAATTAATGTGTACTTTTAAAGTGTTAGATTAGAATAATGTTTGGGCTTGCATGGGCAGCTCAACTGGTCAAGGAAGGGGACAACTTGTACAATGACCAAGGATCGAATCCCACCCGCAGCGTGGGAGCAACCTCTTAATTAAGGGTGGTTAAAAGGTCTAACCCTTGTTGGTCGGTTGAGTTACCATGATTAACCTTCTTCACATGGGGCAAACCACCTTTTTGTACAATTAGAATGATTATTTTAGTATTGCGTGTGAATTAAATTAAAACCCGTGTATGAAGTGGATAGTTTTATTACTTAAATTCCTCCATTAAATTCCTCCATTCCACATTAAATTTTACATTTTCCATTTTAATTTGTTCCAAGCTAAGGTTTATATTTTCTTTTTTGTCAGGTAGGACCATACTAAGTAATTAACTATTTTTGTACAATTAGAATGATTATATTAGTATTGCGTGTGAATCAAATTAAAACCCGTGTATGAAGTGGATAGTTTTATTACTTAAATTCCTCCATTCCACATTAAATTTTACATTTTTCATTTTAGTTTGTTCCAAGCTAAGGTTTATATTTTCTTTTTTGTCAGGTAGGACCATACTAAGTAATTAACTATTTTATATAGGTTTCATACACAATATTAATACAACTACTTATTTTTTTATTAAATATTAATATCTTTCACCTCACTATACATGAAAATATTATATATCTTAATTTACGTACAAAAAGTAAATATAAACAAAGGATGGAGAGAGTATTAAAAAAATAATAATAAATACTTCCTCCGTCCCGCCCAAAGGATTTCTTTTTCTATTTTGATCGTCTCACTCAAAGAGTTCCCTTTTCTTTTTTATACACATCCATTTGTTTTTCACACGTGGATTAAGTGGTATTATTATTATACTCCCTCCGTCCGCCCGAAAGGTGGACATTTGCTTTTTACACATGGATTAAGGAGTATTATTATTTAATGTGTAGTTGATAGTTGTATTAGTGGGGTGTATGAGTCCCATGTATTTATTGTATTAGTGATATGTATGGGTTCCATGTGTTTAAAAAGAGAAATGTAAACCTTTGGTGCGGACGCCCAAAATGGCAAAATGTAGACCTATCTAGGGGACGGAGGGAGTATGTAAAGTGGGTAGTTGTATTAGAGAGAAGTGGTGTGCCATATTGTGTATTTTTTTACTAAATAGGAGAAATAAATACTTTTAAAGCGGACGCCTGATGAGCGTTTTCTCAACACACAATTAATCCCCAAGTATGAAGGATATCAATTGTAGTTTCGAAAGGTGACCAAGTGAATATCGAACCCAAGGGACGGCGTATTATCAATTTAATTATTTACTAAATTAATTAAGACAAGTGTGGCAATATAGTTTGAGGTTTAGAATTATTAAACTAATAAACAAGTAATTAAAATAACAAATAAAATAAATATCACTTGAAGAATACTTAGGTGGATCAAGTAGGAGAATAAGTAGTTCTAGGATAATACAGTTTCACTAATTAACTTCCCTTCCATGTGTCAATGTCCGACTCTGCCTTGTGGAATATGGACGCATCACTAAACTATGCATATCTACTCTATAGACACAAGTAAACATGCGTGTAACACGTGTGAATAACCTCGGAGCAAGAGATATAACTTCACCCCCTTTCTAGGTACTATCAGTATCAATTATTTCCCCCTAGGATTGGTACTCTAACCCGATATGATCTCCCTTTATAGGTATTATGAAATTATCCTCTTTATCCTACTTATTAACCCGAATTCAATTCAATTAATAAGTATTCATATATGATAGTTCTAATGAAGCTTCGGAGTCCCCTCACTTAGAATCATAACATGGAATCCTGTTCAGCGGTGAACGCACTCAATCTACAACCAAGATATATATTCAGACTCTATATACCAATTGAAGATGCACAAAACGACCGTGAATATGGATTAAGAAAGTACAATCATATATAAAATAAATCACAAGTAGTGTTGTATGGAGTGTATACATAGAAGATCAATTAATTCATAAAACCATCAAAACTCCTAGATCTACCAAAAAAAGCTCTAGCCCATGATGTTTCGAAGAACAATCATGGGTGTTGGATAGATCTTACCCGGATGTCCGGAAAATACAAGATAAATTAGGAAACGAATAAACCCTTGATATGGCGTCTTCATGCCCTTCTCCATCTTGAATCCTCCTCTTGGTTCTCCTCTTGATTCCACAAACGAATCTTCAAAGTGATGGATGGATGAAGGAAAGGAAGTGGATGATGGATGGGGGGTGATCCCCCCTTGTGGGGTGTTGTATGGTTGTGGCCTCTCCTCGGTGATTGGTGACGTTTTTCTTGACTGCATGAGCCTCCTTTTATACTTGTAATCACGTCTCTAGGGCTTGAAATGGGCTTTTCAAGTGATCCCACGCGTTTTGGCCTCGAAAATATGTAAGTTCCCGCATGTAGGTTCGACCTCGTCAAACAGGTCGAACCACAGGTCGAACCCTGCTACTGGATTTGCGCAGTCTATCCGTTTCGCGTATAAATTTCACATCCGATCTCCGAATTGAATGATTTTTGCGCTCACGCGATCCTCTCTTCCTTGGCTTTCTATCCATATAAAGAAATCACAAAAACTCCAAGAATTGAATATGTAAAAGGCCATGGAAAGTAGCACTGTAATTCTGTTCGGCACAGCTCGCGCGGCGTCACCACTTTACTCATAACTTTCTCGTTCGGACTCCGAATGGGATGTTCTTTACGCCAAAACGACCCTCTCTTCAGTGGCTTTCCAACCATGTATAACACTTCCCGTTCAGAGCTCCACATCAATACAGAATAATTACACAAGTTGGATGTACGTTTATCAGCATTCTTGCACAAATTGCACCTTTTCTCAAACTTGGCTCTTTTGATCATTTTTCCA